>JAJDFG010000148.1:327500-925001 GCA_021039105.1 Scomber colias
TTAAGTTATTTTTCCCCCAACTTTACTGAGTAAATAACATGTACTTTCATTTTGGTGTGAGATGTTGATGCTAAATTGGTGTTGAATGTATTGCACCTTTAATGTCCAACTGACATAAAATATATTGCTTTGTAAATATAGACCTGGTTGGTAAAAGAGGTTTCGTGAGTTCTCTTTAGAAAAAAAAAGTTATTTTCAGTTTAATCTTTTGTTCTAAGGCTTTTTCTGTGTGTATGGATATTTGTTAAGCAGTATTAATAAAAGTATCTCTTAATGTGACAAACTAAAACAAACAAGCTCTTCACAGCCTAGATGAACATAATCTTTTTGCAATTGAGCTCAATAAGCTTTCTTTTCCTTTTTCTGCCAAAATCTTTCCATCATCAAGTTATTTTGCTTTTTGAATTCATCCTGCCAACCTCAATTATGACAGTCAGATAAACAATGTTTTTTAATGACTGACCTACAGATAAAAGAAAGAACGACAGAAATACAGGCGACAGGCCTCAGGTGAGTGTTTGATGTTTTTTCTTACATAACTCTCCTAACCTTGCTTATCAAACTGATGCACATAATTTCACATTGTGTTTGATTTAACAGTCAAGACCTAATTTTCAGAAACAGGTGAAATGTTTAAAAAATATCTGAAGCCTTTTAAAAGTTTAAGTGGAAAAGAAATGCAGCCTTCCTGATACACTGGCTTATAATCATGCACACCAAAACCTTTATCTAAGTGACTTCCATCTCTGTGCTACAACAGCTTCTTCACCCGTCTGCTGTACTAAACTTGCTCCATGTAGATGTCACTGCTTATTCTTTCTTTTATTTAAACATCTGTGAACTGAATTACTTTGAGATGGCTTCCCTTTTGAGTTCTCGTTGAACACTAGGTTTAAATATGCAAACTGAAAATGGAAAAGATTTTTCTCACACAGTCATTCCATTTATTTCTAGGATATCAGTCTCAATGAGTATGACACAGAAGATGCTTCTGGTCCTTCTCCAACCACCTCCGGTTTGGTACCTCCACAATCTGAGACTGTAAACAACCCCGAGCCAGAGACTGTTGCTCTAGTCAATGAAGATCCAAAGTCCGACCACCAACCAGAACTGAAAAACACACATGATGATGATGATGATGATGATGATGATGATGACGATGATGATTCAGGCCATTCACAGGAATAAATCCCGGTCTGTCCTGATGGATCTTAAGTACCACTCAGCCCTCAGACTGGTCTTCATACACATTGCTTACAGTGCTTTTACAGGCCTTTTCTTCCTGAAACAGCTGCACTGATATCATTTTCCAAAACAAATGCACTTAAAAAGTAAACAACAGACTATGACTCTATTTTACAAAGTTAGATATATTTTTTCCATGAGACTCATTTCCACAAGACAATGAGATACAATTACACAGATTTTAATTAGTACACTTTAGAGTAACTCCCTAATTAATTATGCTTATCACTTCGTGCTATCTATTTAATCGGACCTTTTTGGTATGGTTATGTTCTCCTTGTATAAATGCAAATGGACAGCTGTCTGTTTGTGTGCGTCAGCTCTGTAACAGACCTGTCTCTGACAGCAGTACACTCAGACAATATGTTTGTGGATTTAAATTGATTATGTTTATTGAGTTAGTTTGTATTTATTAGGGCCCGAGCGCTGACCAGCGCGAAGCCCTATTGTTTTTGCCATGATTATTATTATTCTCTTTATTTTTCTTCTGACAAAGTAACTGCCTTTTTGCCCCCCTAAACGTGCCCCGATACTCACCAAAGTTTGCATGCTGGTCAGACCCGGCGAAAAATTTGATATTTTATGGTTTGCATGAATCGGCGAGGCAAAATGGCTCTCTAGCGCCCCCTGCAAAATCAAGAAAATCGAGCCCCTCGCCACAGATTGACATAGAGCAACGAAACTTGGTACACATGTTCATCATGTCAAGACGCACCAAAAAGTCTCTTGGACACATACCCTAACACCAACAGGAAGTCGGCCATTTTGAATCAAATTATTGATTTTAATGCAAATTGTGGCAATATATTTGAACACACTAGTCCTAGAGATTTCATCCCATCCACTTCAAATTCACACAGAGTCATCTTGAGACATTGGAGATGAAAAGTTATCAAAAGCTTTTTCCCCCCGTCATTCCTGGTTGCCGTGGTGACGCGGCGAATTTCGATGCTTCGCCATGAAATTTCAAACCCTCATAACTTGACTCCACATGGTCTGAGCTTTTCCAAATTTCAGATGCCTGTTCAGGGTCCTGCTCTGAACACATGTACAGTCTCATATTTAGTGACAGTAATAGCGCCCCCTACTGGCAACAGGAAGTCACTTGCTTCATTCTTTCACTAATTACTCCCATAATCTTCATCCCATCCACTTCAAATTCACACAGAGTCATCTTGAGACATTGGAGATGAAAAGTTATTAAAAGCTTTTTCCCTCGTTATTCCTGGTTGCCGTGGTGACGTGGCGAATTTCGATCCTTCGCCATGAAAATTCAAACCCTCATAACTTGACTCCACATGGTCTCAGCTTTTCCAAATTTAATATGCTTGTTCAGTGTCCTGGTCTGAACACATGTACAGTCTCATATTTAGTGACAGTCATAGCGCCACCTACTGGCAACAGGAAGTCACTTGCGTCATTTGTTCATTAATTACTCCCATAATCTTAAGTATTTCCACCTGAAATTTACTCAGCTGAGACATAAGACCTTGGTGATGCTACATTCTGCAAGTCGTGACCCATCATCAAATACTGTTGCCATGACAAAGCATTCAACGCCATGACATACGATTACACTTTTCAGAGGCAAAGGATGCCTCCACGGTAACGAAACTCAACACACACGTCTGGAGTGGGGTCATTTAACATCCTATGTACTTCATTGGGATGGGCGTGACTAAATGGCTCAATAGCGCCCCCTTGAATATTTCAAAATTGAACCTCAGCCTTCCCGATTGACATAGAACAATGAAATTCGGTAGGTTTATGTATCATCTCCAGACGCACAAAAACGCCATTTGGACCCATACCCTAAGACCAACAGGAGGTCGGCCATCTTGGGAAAAATGCTCAATTTTGGTGCATTTTTTGGTCATTTCCAGGTCTCATATTTGAAGGCACTAGTCCTAGGGATTTCATCCCATCCACTTCTAATTCACACAGAGTCATCTTGAGACATTGGAGATGACAACTTATCAAAAGCTTTTTCCCTCACCATTCCTGGTTGCAGTGGTGAAGCGGCGAATTTCGATGCCTCGCCATGAAATTTCAAACCCTCATTACTTGACTCCACATGGTCTGAGCTTTTCCAAATTTAATATGCTTGTTCAGCGTCCTGGTCTGAACACATGTACAGTCTCATATTTAGTGACAGTCATAGCGCCACCTACTGGCAACAGTAAGTCACTTGCTTAATTCGTTGACTAATTACTCCCATAATCTTAAGTATTTACACCTGAAATTAACTCAGCTGAGACATAAGACCTTGGTGATGCTACATTCTGCGACCGAGCCGCAGCCCGACATGCGTGGGGGCGCGAGGGCCCGTTCATCACTGCTTGCAGTTTTAATTGATATTGTGTTACAGAGTTCTATTTATCTAGGCCACCTATGATCTGTACATCATAACTAAAACAAAAGAGAAGACTCCGGCCACCAGGGGGAGCCGGGCATATTAGAATTTGTGCAGGACTACTGTAAACCAGGTATTATATATTTCCTTATATAATGTCACAATAAGACTGGCTTTAATATATAAAATATTAACTCACAGTTTTGGCTGATTAATCAGAATTATCAGTGACTGAGTCAAAATTCTAGTAGAAGTCAAACTTTTCTTGAAATGATAAGATATGAAGACAAAACAAATGAACTGAAAACTGTTTTTGGAAACTTTTTTTGAAGTGACGACACACCTGATACTGTTAATCTGAGGAGAACTGTGTTGCTGTTATAATTGTATTAAAGATAAAGCTTATTAAGAGAACATAAACAATAAACACACATGACGTGCAATATTTTTAATGTCTTTTGTCTTTTAGTAATAATTTTTGTAAGATTTAAACAATTCACTAACATCAGCTGCTGATAACAGGAGTGATCAAAAGGAAGCAAACTGTACAAACCACCTCCCCTTCAAATCAGCCCACTTGGTTGAGTCCACCAAATCTAATTAGCTGCAGGTTTAACCCCAAAATTTGGTGATGCTGGATACATCTCATGTCTCCTAAGGTGTTTCCCAAATCTCTTAAATTGCATCTTTCCCTTATGTCTTAGTCCCTACCGTCATGGATGCCTGGAGAGATGCAAGGAAACCACTTGAGGAGAGAGGTGACGAGAAAATATGATTTTAGAGACATGACCTCATGATCTCACACACAGCTGTGTGTGTAAACAAGGTTATTACAATTATAAGTAGAGTTTATGGAGAAATATATGGGTTGAAGAAAAAAGTTAATATTACATATACAGTGGTGTGATGCATTTATTGAAAGGTTGGACCAGTTGATTGGGGTCAGCTTGTGCATTTGGGGACAAAAGTCGTGTCTCCAAGTGGTAAAATGCTGATTTTTGGGTCAATAGTTTAAGTTAATGTAAAGGTTAAGTTTAGGTAAGAAGTGATTATGGTTAGAGTGAGTCTGCAGAAAATTAATGTAACTCTATGTATGTGTGTGTGTGTGTGTGTGTGTGTGTGTGAGTGTTCTAAAATATGCTAATGAGCTGTTTTTTTTATAAGTAAATGACCTTTATGACATCACAGTACAATGTATGACATCATAGAATCTTGGAACTTTCAGTAAGCTGATGACAGATTCTTCATTCCAGTTATTGAACCACAGAAGACAGTCAGGTTTGTGTTCAAAAACTTTAGCGAGTTGAACATCCATTCTTAGACTTCAGCAGCAGCTATCAGTAGTAAGTATTTCTTTCTTTCTTTTTTTATGTAAAATAATCAGAAAATAATGATATTAATGATAAATAACGTAAATAGCTGAATATGCTCAAATCAATCAAATACCTTAACTCGTACTATTTCAGACATTTTAAGACATTTTTAGACCTTCAATATCAAAAACTAAACTTAAAACATGTTCAGACTTTTTAAGGTTTCATGCTTAATCCTCCAAATTTGCTCTCATTCCTTTCAAATTGTCTCATGTAACTTTTACAGACTTTCATTTTTAGCTGGTGCTTAAAACAGGAATAATGATCCTGATTTTAAATTCTTTCTTCCATCTTTGTTCAGTCTCAGTGAAAATGAACATGGTAGCAGAGTTTAGTGACAGCGGTCTGCTCCAAGCTTCATATGCACTGAAGTTCATCCAGAGGCATCTGGTGGAATCTCTATGGACTGTGAGACCACCGTCCAGAGAGAACTGGTGTGTCTTCAGTTCTTCATAGAGCTCCAGAACAAACTGGAGAAACTCCTCCATGAAGTAGGTGTTTCTGGGAGAAGACCAGGGTTTGATTCCCTGATGGGGAGGTTTCACTTTTCTACCAGTTGTTCATTATTTACCAAAACTAACAAAACCAACACATCAACAACATGATGCATGATCCTCCCTGTCAAATGCAGCCAGGATATAAACCTGTATCATTCACACACAAATAAAGTCTATATTTATTAATTTGTTGTATGAATTTAACCCTAACCCTACGCTGTTTTCTACAGTTTTAACTAGTGTTGTACATTGTACATTGTAAACAGAAATATATTAAGGTTTAAATCAATAAAAATAGAAACTGTATTTAAAATGCTTTAATAACAGAGTTTATTAGGCATGGTGAAGTGTTATCATATTTCTAAATTAACTTAAATGAGAAAACGAAAAATCAACTCAATTCATGATAAAGTTCTCAAACAGTGATCGAGACATTATATCCCACCAATTTTTTGGCTCCCACGAAGGCACTTTAGCGTGTGTTTTTCAACAACTGGGACACGAGAGGAGGCAGTCGTACACACCACTAATGTTCAGTGTATCAAATGTGTTTCTTATAATGTGATATTTCAGTATTTAAGGGGGGAACAAACTCTATTCTAGGACTAAATCCCCCAAGCAAACTATACTTTTCAGATTCTGTCTGTGCTTGATTGCATCCCGTGGACTTTTAAATAGTCAGGTGCTGTATCTTTCTAAAGGATCACAATTCATTTTTTGCCTATTAGCTATTAAATGCAGGGGTATCTCATATCACCCTCTAAACAAATGACAGTGTCTCCTTCTTCGGTGCTCAGTAAGATGGTGGATGAGTGTATTATTTCCTACTCGCACAAATTGGGGCCTTCCTGAGAGAAAGTCTAAAATCCAATTACACAGTTTGTTGACCAACTAAATGTGGGCTCTTTCCTCTAACCTAAAGTCATATCACAACTTAACCTAACAGAAATAAAGCTGTGGAAAAAGGACCCATCAAAAAATCAACTAATAGGCAAAGAACTAATACAACACAAACATGCAGGCTGCTGCTGGGAAGTGAAAGAGAGAGTGTGATCCAGGTTCCTCCCTCTCTATAGATCCTGTGACAATCAGGCTAAATTAAGATATCTGGGGAGAAACACACCACATATAAATGTGTCATACGAAGTTACTGGACAGCATATTCTGTAGAGAGGGAAAAGTTTGTCCACCGAAAATATACATTTGTTCAACTATGCTGTTCAGAAATCAATTGCCTCCAGGCGCAACAATGTGTCAGAATATTATTCCTGCCATGGATATGTTTGACCTGCACATTGAAGGCCTGTAGTAGCAAACCCCAATTCATCAGGCACTTATTCTTATTCTGCACCATTGCAGACAGATGAGTGGGTTGTGGTCCGTATATATAGTCACAGGATCACTAGATGAGCTGACGTAAACCTCGAAACCTTGAATGGTTGGAACAGGAAAGCCCACATTACACTTTACTATCTCTTGGACAGGACAAACCCCCCCCACCCCCACCCCCCCCACCTTGCCAAGATAGGTCACTGTTGCCTTCAACACGTGACCCTGAACACACAACCAAGTCATCGAAGTTCACTTCACAAAATGACAGACCAGCAAGAGCGACATTCACCAAATGCCAATATCCCTTCAGCAGGTCTAATTTGCTTGAAAACCTGGTCCCATCAACCCAATCTACACAATCCCTCATTATAATAGTGAGGATAATAGTGAGGTTTGTTACTTCATTTACCTTCCAAAAATCTAGTCAGAAGTGATCTTCACCATGAGCCTTATCAGTAAGTAAACACAGGGAGCTCCATGCATTACAGTTGACTCAATGCAAGCAATACCGTGCTGCACCATGTACTCCACCTGCTTCTTAAAACAGCAGAGTTTGTCTGAAAACACTTGATATGGATGCTGCTCCCCCCTGTGACTCCCCCACATCAATATCATTATCTGTTTTAGTTTAGTTAGTTGATGCACTTTAACACACGTATTTAGGTCCCTCATTGCACATACACTAAAACCGCTTCCTTTCTCTTATGACTCAGTATAACAACTCTTTTATTTTTAGCCTGCTAGAGGAATAAGCATTGGTAAATGTCCAAACAGAAAACCAACAATTTTGCAACACAACCAGTGATGTGTGACAAAAAGGTGTCTAAATGCAGTTCACATGAGAAAAGAGTTAGTTTCCGAACACTCAGGTCAGATGGTAGGAAACCTTTTTATTCTGGAGGACAGAATTCAAATCTACTTGTGCTTCAACCAAAATGTTTATGAGTATTTAGATATAAAAGGACATTGTGTTGTTGCTGTTGTTCTAGTTTTGTTTTATTTAATTGACAGTAAAAGAACATTAAGCTGATGATTTTAATGTAGTGCATTGGGACATTATAATGGAAGGCCCTAGCCTAAACATGAAGTTTAAATAAAGAAGTCGAGTCGAGGCGTAGTTGGGATGATTAGACTCAGAATTCTGCCAGGTTTCATTTCAGTATCTTTTAAAAGGAGGAAGGAAATGAAGATGATGCATAGGTCAAGATTCAGACATGAAGAACTAAAGCTAATTCAAGCTAAATCATGCAAAACCAGACAACAACATTATGTCATAATGCACTGTATGTAATGTAATGTAATACATGCACAGTGACTAATGCATGTCTTCTGAATGACTAAACCCATTTTAACTTACGCACTCACAGATGAAATCTAACAGCTGCCACATATGTTTGTCTGAATGTAAAGCGATGCTTCATGTTTTTTTCCTGGAATGAATTGTGTTGATTCATTCTTTATTTTTACTTTTTCTGTTTAGTCACTACATTTAGTTTTCAATCAATGTGACATACATTGATTCATGTTCTGTACTTCATTGAAGCAACAACTACAACAGTTGACAGAAAGACTCTCAACAGAATTTTTACCATTAAAGCACCCTACATTTTATGAAATTTTACTATAAAATAATCTTACCTGACCAACTGACTAACACATCGTTACTAAATATGTCTCATACGTATGTCATTAAGACTTTATAATGCGCAAGTTAAATGAACACAGCAAGAATCAGAACATCTTTATTGCACATAATATTTCAGTCTCACCAGCAGTTGTAGAGCAGAGATCTGATCATCTGTACTTTCATGTGATTTTTGAGTTAGTAACATTGCCAAATTAACTATGGACTCCCCTTTTAATTTTCACTCTAGACAACAAGGACATGAAGAGTAAACAGAGGAAAATGAGGCGAGTGCTGAGAGGTTTCTGATTTTGTTCTGATGGAAATGAGTGATGATGATGGTTCGACATGTTAGACAAAGTGTGATGGATAGGTTGAAAATAGTTTGGAACATAAGTTTTTAATCATTATCTAATCAACATTAAGCTCCTGGGTCTTAATATTGTTTGAAGTGCAGATGGAGAGATCTGTCGAAAACATGTTTTTTTTTTTAAAAACTGAGACCTTTCTCTCTAAAACATGATTTAATAAAGTTGATTTTGAGATTAAAGAACATATTTAATTTCTGCTTTTCAGTATTCTCTCAGTATGACGAGTGTGTTGGCCAGAGTTTAATTCGTGGTGCTCAAATCTTCGTAAAATCAAATCTAAGAAATGGAGTATTTCGCAAGGCAAGTTCCTGCTGAGTGCAGTGCACAAATAGTGTCTTCACTTCCTGATATGTCACATGAGCTCACCATGGCTCTGGCTGCGCTTCTCATTGCTGTTTGTGTGATGTATTTGTGGGAAACACAAGGTAATACATTTCTCATTACATCTTTTCTGTTGTTGGTTGTTGTTGTAAGGCACTGCTGGAAGTTGTTTTTCAATTAGACATTATTGACACAATATACTGTCAAACTGAGCCATGTGTTCAGTGAAAATTGTAATGTTTTTAGTTGTTGTCATTTATTCCCTAAATCCCTATCCATGATTCGGGGTGAAATGGGGTTTGTTCACTTTTTTATTTAAATGAAAAATATTATAGGAATTAATGATAAAGTATTCTTCAGTGCAAGATAAATTAAAATACAACAGTACATTAAAGTAACATTTGTATTATTCATTTTTGTACAATGCAAGAATACATCCAGATAGAGATTTTCAAAACTTCAAATCTTTTTGTGTTATGAAGGTGACAAAGCATTACGGTTGAGTTATGCACTCTTTATTTCATTCTTTCACTTTCACTATTTTTCAACCATTACAGTAGATTTGTGAAGCTTTTGAAATTTTAGTATGTTTCCTTTTGATATCTGCACTGTTAGACTTATTCATCTTTAGTAAAAATGAAAAAGTTATATATACTGAAATCAGCCTGAACCTGATAGACAGAGATGCCATTTGGTTTTATTTATACAAATGTGATGAAGATGGTGATGGAACCAGGCTAAAGAGTCATATTTTATTCTTTTAAATTAATTAAGTATCAATGCTGCTTTCCTGGAGTCCTAATTAGATTTATTAAAAGAAACAATGAAACACTGAGACAGTTCTCAGAGTCAGTGTGCAGACTTGACAACTGTAGTTACATGAATGGAATAAATAAAGGCAAGATGTAGAGACACAACTTTAAAATGTAAAGTAAGATTACACAAAATAATTAGAGGAGCATAATAGGACAAAGCACAGACTTAAACTCACCTTCCTTAAGGTATGTGTGTGTGTGTGTGTGTGTGTGTGTGTGTGTGTGTGTGTGTGTGTGTGTGTGTGTGTGTGTTTCAGCCAGAGGATCTATTGTGTGCTTACAGATTACATTCGTTTAGTTTGAGGAAAGGGCTAAAACTAAAAAAAGGAAATCAGACATTCACTTCCTTTTTTTCTTCAGTACGTTTTTGACGTCCTGTTTCTCTTAAAACATTTGTATTGTTTGATGTGTTAAAATGATGCAGACGTGTGTGTCCTCCTCTGTATGTCCTTACATTCACTTGTTTGAGTACATTTTGTATTACAACTAAGATTTTATAAATGGTTAAAATCCCAACAGGAAACATTTTCATTATCAGGTGACAATTGCAGCAAAAGTATGTTAAATTATTGCTTATTTTGGCCTGAGAAACTGTAGCCAGACTTTTAAGTTTTTAAACAGCATGCATTTATTATGTAGTTATTATTGATACTTTAAATGAACAATGCATCCTTTCATATTCTGACATTAATATATGTGTAATCAGTTATGTTGAATTCACTTCAAATTATGTTTCTGTGTACAATGACGCAGTAGGAAAAAAGGCAAACGCAATCAGAGGCTCCTCATTCAGGGGACAGCGCCACTCAAAATCACTCTCTCTCTCTCTCTCTCTCTCTCTCTCACACACACACACACACACACACACACACACAAATACAGTGTAGCTGTATCATCATTTATAGAACTGTATGAACACTACTCAATCTTTGGGGAGTAAAGGCAGTGACAGCAATACTCTCACTTTTTAATGACCTCTTGTAAAAACAGTGGTGACTGAAAAAGCATTAAAGTGATTTTAATGTGTGTTCTTTTTACAGGGTCCAGTGCTGTGACAACTGTGTTTGTGCAGAAAGGGAAGGATTTACATCTGGATGTTAACACACCTGTTTTTATACCAGAACATGATGAATTTAGGTGGAGATTCAATGACAATCTCAGCATAGTGAGATTATTTCCTGATAAAAAAACAAGAATAGTTGACCCTTATAAGGGAAGAGTTGAGTTTTCTGTACAAAATCACTCTTTGCTTTTGAAGAATGTGCAACACAGTGACAGTGGAGATTACACTGCACTCATAACTGGAGACACAACCCAACATCTAACTGAATACAAAGTCATAATTCAAGGTAGGTTTCTTTAGATTTCAAACATTGATACACAGTAGTACTCTGTTTTATAACCCTTCACACCTACCTTTTGTCCTCTAGATCCAGTGTCTCCAGTTCAGCTGTCAGTGAACCCTGTGTCTAACAGCAGAGAGTCCTGTAACCTCACTGTGACCTGCAGTACAGAGGACTCTCTCATCAGCAGCACTTTTAGATGTGACACCAAAACCTGCAATCAGGAGGGAGGAGAGCAGTCAAAGAACACAACCTCTGGTTCTTCTCTCCGTGTCTACCTGTTGAATGACTCCATCATCTGTAACCATAGCAACCAGGTCAGCTGGACGAGTAATATGACGGAGAGTTGGCCTCTCTGCTCTCTAAATGGTGATGAGACTGAAAGAACAGGTAAATGACAATAATACACAGTTTACACACACTGCTTGTCAGACAGTGTGAATGCCCTCAGCAATAAACATTTGTTACCAGATATTGTGAGGGTCAACACATTAACATTTTCTTAGAACAAATAAGTCCAAGTCCCAAAAGGGTCATAGAGAGAAAAATGAAGGCTATGTTTTACTACATCAAGCCTTTGGAACAAACAGCACTGCTCATAGTTTTAAAACAACAGCAAAGTTATATTTGCATTGTGTTGTTTTTCCTATTTTTCTATAGATACACAAAGCTTAAACAGTGGGGACAAAAAATGGCTACACTTATTTCATCCGCACAAATTAACCAAAATTTGGGTACCTCATGCACACGAAATNAAAATTTGGGTACCTCATGCACACAAAATAGCATTTTGAATGCTCAATGTAGTAAAACATAACCTCCATAAAAATGTATTTTTTTGTCAATGTCCCATTCGGGACTCAACAATCTGTAGCTAAAATGTTTTTAAAAATTATGAATCTAGGAATTTTTGAAAAGTAACTCAAATTTATATGTAAACAATTCTGATCAATTGTTTTTGTTCATTTGCAGTTATTAATGTGGGCATACCAATTGTAATTGGGACCGGGACTGCAGTTTTCTTCAGCCTTGTCCTTGGCTGCCGAGTCATATGTAAGTGCCAGTGTATATTTAAGCATAAGAGAAATAATGTCATTTAAATCTTCATACATGTTTGTATATGAATTTCATGACTGTAGCATAGAATACCCACCACGCCCACAAACCTCTCATGTATTATTAGACAACAGCATCAGAATGACTACATTTCCAATCAATTAGATTCATCCCCACAAGACCTCAGCAAACAACTGTTTTCTATGTAAAGATATAGTGAAGTCATGGTGTCATGAGCAGAGAGGGAAGTCTCACTCCCTCTGTGTTGTAATATTAGTCTCTCTCTGCAAGTTAGTGCATGTGATTTCCTCTGTTTTTGCATCCATTTCCAACATGGCAGCCATGTCACAAAGTTTCTCATATTACTGTAAAACTGTTACACTAAAATATGCTTCTGAAAACATTTGAGGATGAAAATAGGCAATGCAGAAACAGACTTGATTTGTATTTGATGAGCACTGCCTCATTTGATAGTTTAATTTGAGTTTCATTAGTTGTTGGTTCAGGGACCACTTTCTTCCGGTAGACAAAACACAGTCCACTATACTGTACGGGCAGCTAGGACGATGGTCAATCGGACAACAAAAGTGCTAGGGAACCTCTCTGGGGATCGGGCAGGAGGGCAGAAACGGACAAAGGACCCCTCTAGTGGCCGGCGACGGAGGCGGGACACCTATGGAGGCCGGCAGCCAAGGCCACTTGTCTGCACACTGGGCCAAGAGGGATAGGGAGCTGGACTGCCATTCTGCATGTCAGCAGGGACAAGAGGTGGCTGGGACTGAGGCTCTGGTGACCCGTTATCTGGCTCTAACTCCACCAATTTGTGACCAAATGAAAAAAAAGGGGCGAGGGGTGTATAGTTAGATGTAATGGTGCATATGATGCTAGGTCGAAATTACGCCAAACCATCGCTTTAAGAACAAGATAAACATTTTTTTTTGTCTTTGAGCCCAATAAGTAGTTTTCCCCCTTTTTCTGCCAAAATCTTTCCATTATCATTTCTGAATTCATCCTGCCAACCTCAATTATGACCACTTTTTTTATTTTTATGACTGACCTACAGATAAAAGAAAGAACTGCGGAAGTACAGGATACAGGGAGATGGTAAGTGCTAAAGTGTTTTTTACCAAAACTCTCCTAACCTTGCTTATCAAACTGATGAACAGAATTTCACATTATACACTGGCTTATAACCATGCACACTAAAAACTTTATCTAAGTGACCTTCATCTCTGTCCTAAAATAGCTTCTTCACCCAGTGTGCTGTACTGGTGCTGCTGCTACTAAACATGCTCCATGCAGATGCTACTGCTTATTCTTTCTTTTGTTTAAATGTCTATGAACTGAATTACTTTGAGATGGCTATGTTAAGCAAACTGAAAATTGAAAACATTTTTCTAACACAGTCATTTCATTTATTTCTAGGATCCCCATCTCAACCAAACTCCTAATCAGAATGCCACAGAAGATGCTTCAGGTCGTTCTCCAAACTCCGCCTACGCTTTGGTAGAATTTCCAACTGCACCTGCACAATCCACTGAGACTGCAAACACCCCCAAATCAGAGACCGCTGATCTAGTCACTGAAGCTCCAAAGTCCGACCACCAACCAGAACTTATAAACACAGAAAATAATAATGATTCTGTCCATTCACAAGACAAAATCATCATGTATCGTGATGCTTTCTAAGTCCCACTCAGCCCCAGAGTGGTCTTCAACACATTGCTTAGAGAGTTTGCTGGACCCTCTTGCAGGCCTTTTGTTACTCATTTTCCAATACAAATGCACTTAAAAAGTAAACAACAGGCAAAGACTATGATTCTACTTTACAAAGTTAGATATATTTATTTTTCCTGTTCAGTTTGACTTCTTGAGATAACGGGTTAGTGCCAGCAGGTGGCAGCAGAGCGGATGCCTGCTTGACGTGCATTTTACAATTTTCTAGACAGAAGATTATCCAGGCAGTAAACCATACAAAGTGCAATATGGGAAAACCTCGTAGTTGATAACAGTAAAAGTGTGGTGATGAAGAGTGATGGGAACATTTATGAGATACAGGTAAAAGGGAAAAATCCCACTAATGTGAAAGTCCACCTTGGAAACTCTCATAGAGAAGCAGGAGACAGCTAACGTAAGCTCACAGTCAGAAAGCAAAGCTTACATCAGTGTCAGTATTATTTCATCCTGTACAGCCTCTACTAATCAAGGCTTTCCTCCTAAAACCTTGATCATGTCGTGCAGAGGGAGCAAGTGTGTTTGTGTGACTGTCAATGCAGCACGTGTGAGAGAGAGAAAGAGAAAGTGTCCTGATTGCCTGATTGTTCTGTATTGCTTAGTAGACCTATCAACTCCCCCACCATCCCCGGAACGACACCCCAGTGCATGTTATTTTCATGTGTAGTACATTGAGACAAAAGTCAATGAAAAGTTTATATCTTTAAAGTATTTGTTGTATTAGTTAAATTAGTTTGATTTACTTTAACACACATACTGAGGTAGCTCAGTGCACGTACACTATAACCACTTCCTTTCTCATATGACACAGTATAGCACCTTTGTCATTTTCAACCTGAAGGCAGTGAGAACATTGGTTAATGTCCAAACAGCAATGTAAAATTAACCTGCAAAGGCATCAATGCATCATTGCAAGGTCTTTTGTTCTTTATGCAGACCATCTGTTGAACACTTTGAGTTGCACTGTTGATGAGTGACAAATATACATGTCTAAATGCAGCTCACATTAACTCAGAACAGGTTCAAATTAGGCTATAAGTTTCAATTAAACATTTTTTTTTAAAAACACAGTAACTTTAGCTACATATTTGTAATTATAAGTGTATCTGTGTGCTCACTCGAGTCCCAAAAACTCTTCAGAGCTGTTGCTATGCTCAAATATTGTGCCAGAGTCGCTGTAAGGCTCACCAAGCACACTGTCCTCGGACTCTGTGTCTGTCCCAGAGTCAGACAAAGTATCGTCCTCTGTCCCAACCAGTGAAACACAACAGTCAGTGAATCTCTTAGACTTCAGATCTGTGCTCATAGTGTGTGACACGGCCACAGTGGTGTGCTTTTGCACATCACGTACATCAGTTTGGTCTGTAAATACTGAAACATCACAGCTACTAGTGTCCCGAAATACTTCTGATCAACACACTGAATCACCAGCCACCTGTGAACCTGCCTGGGTTTTTTTTTTAAATTTCTCTGTACAACATACAGCAGTAAGGGTCAAAAATAGCCTGATTTTATTAGCTGCAGACACAGCTGCACGTGCATGACACCGCTGTTTATAGGAAGTTATAGTTCATAAGTGCGGATGCTCAATCATTATTATAGTTTTTGTCATAGTTATTGTTCTTAGTTGTGCGGCCTTTACAGACCTATAACCAAATCTAGATCCAACCTCTCTCTGCATTGTACTGGTGTATAGGACGCACCCCGCTAACATTGCCAAAATAACAACGGACATTCTATCGAAGCCCCTTTTCATTTTCAGTCTAGACAACAAGGACACGAAGAATAAATTGTCTACAGCAGAAAATGATAATGGTGATTACTTTGTTGTGATAGAAATGTGTGATGATGATGATTGTTGAGAGATGAAGTGTGACAGAAATGTTGAAAATTGTTTTTAACCGATTCCCAAATGAGACCTTTCTTCATAAAAACATGATTTAATAAAGTTGATTAAGAGATAAGAGGCCATACTTCATTTCCGTTTTTCATTTTTCATTTTTCTTTTTTTTCATATGATGAGTGTGTTGGTGCAGGATTTCCTTTGTGGTGCTCATATAAATAAATATTCCTGAAATAACACATGAAAGTGGGGCTTTCTGTTCAGGTACCACAGTTTGAAACAACCTGTTCTGAGATCTGTCACATCAGATGCAACACGTTTGTGCTGAGTGAAGAGCACAAAGACATTTACCACTTCCTCATTTTGTCATATGAAGGACAGAATGGCTCACATCGTGCTGCTAGTTGTCGTTTGTATGATGCATTCATGGCAAATACACGGTAAAACATTTTTCTTTAAATATTTTCTGTTGTTTTGTTTTAAAAGTCTGGTTGTTGTAGTGAGGCACTGCTGGAAGTTGGTTTTGAATGAAACATTATTGACACAATATAGTGTAAAACTGAATCAAATGTTTTTTAAAACCTTTTTTTAGATGGTGCATGGTTCAAATGTGGTTTGTTACTGTCTCTGAGGGTTAAAAATCAGACTTATGCATTGACTTGTAGAGAGCGATAAGGGTGGGTTGACATGCAGCGAAGGTCCCTTGTTGAGTCGAACCAGAGATGTGGTGATTGTGTTAAAAAAGTTATAAGAATTAACGATAAAGTATTCTTCAGTAAAAGAGAAATGATGATACAACAATATATTGAATTAAAATATGCATTATTCATTCTTGTTCAAGGCCCTAATACCATAAAAACCAGTGTATAAGAAATATGCAATATTTTTCATTTCAAAGTGGGGTGAGTCTTAAACAACGGTGTGTCCTATTCATAAGAATCCTTGGGTTTGTGAAAGGTGCTATATAAATTACCCCTATTATTATTATTATTATTATCCACCAGTAAAATACAGAGATATGATCATAGGTATGTTTAAGGTAAGAACAATAACTATAACTGTAAAGATAATGTGAATGTCCACACTCATGATCTATAACGTCCTATAAACAGCGGTGTCAAGCACTCACTGCATGCTCCTGTGTCGGCAGCTAATGAACATAGACCTGTAATGCTGTATGTTGGACGGAAAAATGATTGTGTGTTGATCAGCGATATTTCAGATGCGATTTATACACTGGTTTTGTACCAGTGATTTTTAAAAAGCTAAACTTTGATGTGCCATTAAAGTAAAAATACAAGAGTAATATGGTCGAGGTTTGCGCTCTTTTTCAACTTTGACTTCAGGGATTAAAGTTCTCCATCACTATGACAGATTTTCGTCAACTGGACTGCCTAAAGGCCATATATAAGATCAGTGCAGATCCGATAGCAATTACAAAAGTATAATAATAATGATACATTATTATTACAACAAACACACAGAGCAGACATAGGCAGCCCACGAGTCAATTTCCAAATATCAATAAATTGTTAAAATTGTGTTGGAAGCAAGCAGACCATTACTGTATCTAAATGAATAAGTTAAGTTGCGACAACTCTCCACCGCTGTGTCTGTTGCACACGGAGGGCTCAGCTCCGCCCCCGCTGAGACGGAGGAGAGGAGCAGCTAACTTAAGCCTCTGCTACAGTTTGCTGTCATAGTGCTGGTCTCCTCTGCTCTCAGGAGGGCCTGTTCACGGCAGGAATACTACTGCTATGTTCCACCTCGCTGTTCTGTATAAAAGGTTTGGACACTGAATAGAGGGACACAGTAAGCTAGGTCAGTAAGCGGCTACAGGACACTGTTGTGTTAGCTGTGGCTGAGTCAGCTTGAGAGTGAATGAAGTCAGTAAGAAAGCCTGAATCAGGTCAATACAACATGATGATACAACATTGTTTCACAGTGGTTACGTTCAACAGCACAAATAAACCTCCACCCAACCCTGCAGCTCAGCCTCAAACCTCTGAATCTGAAACGCTGGATAAAACACAGCAGCAACGTTTTTATGCTGGTTTGCTTGGTTCAATGTAAGAGAGCAACGTCTTCTTCTCTTTGTATTAAAGAGTTGTATGTTTCACACCTGGTGGAGCTGACACAGAGACAGTGAACCAGGTGAAAACTGGAAGTGACAAGAGTAAAAAACCAAGAGTAATGCAATTTAATCATCACAAAAAACGAGTGGTTACTTGAGACCTAACCCTAACCCTAACCCAAAAGATTAAATTGAAAAAAATGTTTGATTTTCTTTTCATATTTAGAATAATAAAAGATGAAATCACTGGCAAACAGAAACAACAAATGACCCGTTTTCTGAGACTGGATGTTGTCATCAAGGCAAGAGCGCAATAAAATTCAATAAAAGATAAAAATCCTTTCTGTGTCACTGCAACCATCTGACGGACCTTTTGAGTTTTTATATAATCTTGTTCTGCAGGATAAAAAGCTGCATTTCCACCTTGTTTTACCTTAAATGCTAGGAAGCGACCATAAAAGGATTCCTATGAAAAGGTAGATGGTGAAAAACTTTGACTAAACCATTTCAGTAGATAACATAACGTTTGTGGAGCTTTTAAAATGTAGTATATTTCCTTACAGAATCTGCACTGTTATACTGATTTGACAAAGAACCAAAATGAATTATGGTTATTGAAAAATGACAAAAAAAGGGCTTAATGTTATCACAGAGTGTTAGGACAAAGCACAAATTGAACTCACCTTCCGTGTATTGCGTGTGTGCGCGTGTGTATGTGTGTGTCAGAGCACTTTCTGGTTACCAAATTAGCAGCATTACAGTACTATTTTGTGCTTGCAGAGCTACTGCAATGTTGAGCAGACTATATTTCCACAGTAAGCTTAACTTTGTTATTTTTGTCAGTACATTTTTTGATGGCCTGTCTTAAGTTCTTGAAACATTTGTATTGTTTGATGTGTTAAAATGACTTTGCAGTATGTCTCGGCTTATAATTGAGAACATTTTGTTAACCGTGACAAATATTAGTGTCCACATGAATACCTACACGTCATCAGTTTGACGGCTTTTATGGAAGATAAGCAGCCACAGACCATCTATGCATATATATCTCTACTTTTATATATCTAAATCTACAGTGAGGAGCTTGTCAGTCATCCCAACAGGAAATCATTTCATTACCAGGTGCCAATTACAACAAAATGATGCTAAATAATTGCTTATTATGATTTTGGAAAATCTAACCAGACATCTCTCTGTTTAAACAGCAGGCTACATGATGATAATGGTCACAATGTAGCAGAGCATGCATCTGTATTTTGTGAGGGGGGATATGCATGTGTTATTTTTGAATTGTTTTTTGAATTTATTTAGCATTAATACTTTGAATGAACAGTCCATCCGATCAAATTCAAATATATGAAATTAGTCATGAAAAGTTGACCTCAACTGCAAAAAATTTGTTGCACTCATAAAACTGCTATAAATTAACCAATATTTGTAATTTACTGTCCATGAATCCAAATGAGACTGAGTCTGCCTACTTGTTTTAAATCATAAAAATGTATTTACAAACATTACTCAGTGTTTGTGGAGTAATGGCAGTGACAGAAATACTCTCACTTTTAAAATAGTGGTGACTGAAAAAGCATACAAGTGATTTTAATGTGTGTTTTTTTACAGGGTCCAGTGCTGTGACAACTGTGTTTGTGCAGAAAGGGAAGGATTTACATCTGCATGTTAACAAACCTGTTGTTATACCAGAAGCTGATGAATTTAGGTGGACATTTGATGGCACTCACAGCATAGTGAGATTATCGTCTAATAAAACAACAAGAATAGTTGACCCTTATAAAGGAAGGGTTGAGTTTTCTGTACAAAATCACTCTTTGCTTTTGAAGAATGTGCAACACAGTGACAGTGGAGATTATACTGCACATATAAGTGGAGACAACAACCAACATCTAACTAAATACAAGGTCATAATTCAAGGTAGGTTTCCTTAGATTTCAAACATTGATACACAGTAGTACCCTGTTTTATAACCTTCACACCTACCTTTTGTCCCCTGGATCCAGTGTCTCCAGTTCAGCTGTCAGTGAACTCTGTGTCTAACAGCAGAGAGTCCTGTAGCCTCACTGTGACCTGCAGTACAGAGGACTCTCTCATCAGCAGCACTTTTACATGTGACAACCAAACCTGCAATCAGGAGGGAGGAGAGCAGTCAGAGGTCACAACCTCTGGTTCTTCTCTCCGTGTCTACCTGTTGAATGACTCCATCATCTGTAACCATAGCAACCAGGTCAGCTGGACCAGAGACATGAAGGAGATTTGGTATCTCTGTTCTCCAACTGCTGGTAAGAATGAAAGACTATGAGGGTCAACACATTAACATTTTTTTACTGATCAGAAAAACGTTTTGTTACAGAGCCCCAAAAGGGCCATAGAGATAAAAGCTATATAAATTGATGCCATGTTTTAAGACATCAGCATTCAAAGTGTTGATGTGTGTGGACGAGATACAATGTGTTCCCACGCTTTGGTTAATTTGTCAGCATGAGATTTGTATGTATAGACAGCACAACAAACAAGCACCTCAGTATTTCTGTACTTTTGGTATTGATACTTTTTGAGTAAAAGCAGGTCCAGTGCAGGGATGAAGTGACTGTGAGGAGGATGTTAAAAAATTGCATCAAATAATCAAAGTCATCAAATAAAATTGGTGGATTTAACCCTCCCTGCTGTTGTGATGTTGTTTTGAGAGAACAAGAGAACAACATAACGCTATTGTTTCAAATTAAAAGAATACCTTTCTTAATCAGAGCAGAGCTAAATACATTTTGAATCTTTGTCATGTGCATGAATTACCCAAAACAAAGGAATAAATTCTGTCTTGTGCACATGTAACAGAATTGTTCATGCTCAATATAAAAAAACTGGTTTCACTACACTCTTTTGCCCATGTCCCCTTGGGGGCTCTGTAGTTTGTAGCTAAAAAGTTAAAAACAAAAATTGTAGTTTGTAGCTAAAAAGTTTTAAAAAATTTGGAACCTAATCACATGTAAACATTTCTGATGAATTGTTTTTGTTCATTTTCCGGTACTCATGGGGGTTCAACAGTACC
Organism: Scomber colias; assembly: GCA_021039105.1. Classification (NCBI taxonomy): domain Eukaryota; kingdom Metazoa; phylum Chordata; class Actinopteri; order Scombriformes; family Scombridae; genus Scomber; species Scomber colias. The sequence goes on from JAJDFG010000148.1 coordinate 348,543, forward strand.
TACTGTGATCGTGATCATGATCGTGATCGTGAGCGTGGCCTTCATTTTCCTTGGCTGCCTAATCATATGTAAGTCCCAGTGTATATTTCAGCATAAGAGTAATGTTGTTATTTAAATCTTCATACATGTTTGATATGAATTACAGAATACCCACCCAAAATATGATATGAAGCCCCATGAGATGTCAGTAGCAACTATTTTCTATATAAAGATAAAGTGGAGTAATGGCTTCTTGAACAGAGAATAAAGTCTCACAACCTCTGTGTGTGTTGCAATCTGAGGTTCTCTGTTCTTTGTTTTGCTATGTGTGTATGTTAGGCTACGTTCACACCGCAGTTAAAAGTGACCTGAATCCGATTTGTTTGCTCAAATGTGACCCATATCTGACAGCCTCACCTGTTATCATGGAAAAAGACTTAAAAATGAAAAAAATAATAAATGGTTATATTTGTCCAGTGATTTGCACTATAACGTTATTTTCTATCTAACTTTACCAGTTTCGGATTATTTTTAATTCAAAATCGCTGAATTTTCACATGTACTGATCAAACATTGAAAAGAGACGCGCAGTGAGGCAGCAGCGAGACGAGCCTCACCATGGATTGCGCAATGACTCGGCTTACTGCGCTGGCATGCTATGCAGTGAGACAGTACAGCTGTACAGCTGTCTCTCTGTATGTCGCTATTAACATGTTCAAACACTTTTACTATATGAACTAAATTTCCATAGTTTAGCTGATGATATAATGTACAGTGTTTGTAGCCTGTTTCGTGTGCTGAGCAGCAGAAAACGGCTGTAAAAAGTCACTAAGTGAGGCACGCAGTTCTCCGGCCTCATGGCAGGGGGCGCTCCTGATCCCAGTGATTCTTATTACGACTTATTAGCTGCAGAATAAGTGACAGTAAGCTACAACTACAGTGAGCAAGTCGGCAAGTCATCCGTTTTTTTTCCTTCTTGTCTGTTCATATGTTTGTAAATCTGATTGTGATGAAGTCAGTGCCTCACCAGACATGAACCTCACCGCACGTCACTGGCTGAATGTCATATATTGTACCTTTAATGTCTAACTGAAATTAAAATATGTATATTTTGTTTGGAAAATATATACATTGTAAGATTGTTATCATTATTATTGTTATTATCCAGATCAACAATGTGTTTTTTTTTAATGACAGACCTACATAAAAGAAAGAAAACAAAGAACTGGGAAAATACAGTATATGACTGTGCTCAGGTAAGCATCAAAGTGTACATAATTTTCCTAACCCTGCTTGTCAAACTGAGGAACAGAATTTCACATTGAGAATAATTTAACAGTTAAAACCTGATTATACCCTCACCAGCTTATAACCATTCACACCAAACAATTTATCCTAATGACCTGGTACATTCAGATTTCATCATTAAAGCTGCTTTATTTTGTTCAATATCTTGCTGTGATGTACCACTACATCCAAACCTGCATTGAACAGCAGGTTTAAATATATACTGTACTGGTTATGTCAAACAAAGTGAAAATGGAAAACATTTTTCTAACATGGTTGTGTGATTTATGTCCTAATCAGAATACCACAGGAGATGCTTCAGGTCTTTCTCCAAGCACCACCTACGCTGCGGTCCATTTTCCAACTCGACCCAAAAGATCCACTGAGACTGAACGGATCACCTTGCCAGAGACCATTTATTCTGAAGTAAACATCGGTCCAAAGTCCAACCACCATCCACCATCTTAACTGAAAAACACAGATAATTATAGCAGCAAGCAGCGATGAATGGGCCCTTACACCCCCCGGCCCCCCCCACTCCCGCATGTTGTGATGATGGAGAACACCCACTAATCATACATCATGTTGTAGTATGATATGGAGAATACATGTACATTTATTTTGTAAATTGGATGATGTCTGTCACATGAGCCTGTGTCCAGTAGGTGGCACTATGATTGAGAGACAATATTGACACATATGTGTTCAGGACATAACTCTTATCAATCATGAGAAATTTGGTGCAGATTGGAACATGCCTGAAGTTGCAGCACCGTCATGCTTCATGGTGAAACTTCAAACTTTGTTGTACCACCATGGCAACAAAAATTCGATTGAGGCAAAACATTTTGATAACTTTTCATCACAAAAAGTCTTAAGATGATACTAAGTGAATTTGAAGATGGTCAAATCTGTACGAGTAGTTTGTTAAAGTACGAGGCTGGGAAGGGGCAAGAATGGCGCCAAAATCAAAAAGTTAAAACAAAATGTCTGGCTTCCTGTTAGACCCACTAGATTGTAAGCATCTCTTGCCGCTCAAAAAGAGTCTTGTGTTTCATGGTAAACGAAACGTTGCCATGGGAACATGTTTTAATGTATCCGCAAAAGCTCCAATATCTAATTTTAGGTTGATGTGGTTAACCTGCTAGGAGTAATTATTAAAAGAATGGCACTTATGACAAGGTGGCACTATGGACTATGAACTATGTCACAAACATCGAAATTTGCTGCACTGCCCCGCCCACCAGGTATTATGGAGAGGAACAATTTTGATAACTTCATCTTCATGGTCTTCAGATGATACTGAGTGAATTTGAAGTTGGTGGGATCAAATCTGTAAGAGGAGTTGGTTAAAGTACGAGGCCTGGAAATGGGAAAATCTGAGCCACAATTGCAACTTTCATTGAATATAGTCGACTTCCTGTTTTGGATTTCCACGGAGGTCAGGTGTTTATTTCTAAGTTTGTAGAGAGTAAAATTAGTTATTTCCGGTATTTATGCTAAGCTAAGCTAATAGCCCACCTACTGCAGGTAGGAGTTTTTTTTTTAAATTTCGTTTGATGTGTGTGTGAGGAAGTACAAACTAATATAATATATTTGTTTGTTTAGAAAAGCGAGCATTGCATTGTAAAGTTTTTAATTACAATTTTTATGTGTAATATCAGTTGCCGCAAAGACAAAGAATTGTACTTAGCATTAGAATTAGAAAATATATATATATTCAATAACATGCTGCTGTCAAAGCCATTATCTGTCAGTTTGAGTACTTTGTGGAGACCATGTTGTGCTGCTTCTTAAAGAGGAAGAACGTACAAGTACAAATAAGTAGGCGGGTTCTCAGTATATTGGATAGTGTATGTATAACAAAATGACTGAATGATGTACACATAATTTGTTCATTTTAATGTACAGTGTGTTAAAACATAGAAGAATTAATTCAGCCTATTGCCTATTGTTCCAGTACACCTGCCTGCCAGTATAAAGTTTTGTGTTCCTTATGCTTTAAGCTGTACCTCACCCGACTAATGTGAAGCTTTGTAAAGTGATGAGGTATATTTGTATATTTATAATTGTTATTTTTATATTGTTTTATTGTGCACATTAGCTAACTTGGTTGTACATTTGAAAGACCAGTGTATAAGATTTAGAAGGATGTATTGGCAGAAATGTTGGTAGAAACTGAATATTTGTTACCTTAAGCTAATTGTACATTTTTTGCCCTGAATTAAAGTTGTTTTACTATCTTGAAAAAAGTCTGTCAACTTGAACAGTCCTGTAGCGTGACATTATTTTCTGTCCTAGTCCAGTTTGGAAGTCATCCGTGATCATTTCAAAACAATCTCTAAACTCAAGCCGATGCTCGCCCACTCTGACCTGGAAAAAAGTATTCATGCTTTAATTTTCTACTATCTACTGTAGATTACTGAGCTTAACACAAAAATCGCTTCCTCCCCTCTAACTTTAACAGACGACATCACATCATCCAAATCCTCGCTACTCTCCCTTTTCATTTTTAGAAGCGATTATAAGATGTTACTGATTGTCTGGGTTTGTCTCCAAGCTACGTATCAGAAATGTTGACTCCGTATGAGCCAGTCTGAAAAATCTAAAAGTGAGCATGCTTTCACCATCAGATTTTAAAAGTCCTGTAGCGTACACTTGGCTTTAGAATTAACCTTCTATATCTACAGAGGGAGTGGGTCCTTTTTCGATGTTCACACACAATTTATTGACAATCCAAATGGCTCTAGAGACGGCTTTTTGCAGGTTTTTATTTTTTATTTTAGTTTGCAGCCATCATAGGTTCTCCTACATGCTTGTAGGTGGAGGGAGAGAGGAGGGGTATTCAGCTGGTTCCAATATACAACATCACCACTAGATGCCACTAAATCCTACACAATTGTACTGAAAGTATAAAGCAAAGAAAATCAGTACAGAGTCTTTTTGTAATATGTATAATTATTCAAAAGTGATTTAGATTATTTCACCATTTTCAAAAACTTAGGTAACATAGGTATTGTTAAGTTCTCCTTGTGTAAATGTGAGTGTTGTCCAGTTTGACAGTTTGTGTGAATTAGGGACTCTAAATTGCCTGTGGCTTCAAATTTGAGTGTAAATAATTATAAATATATCTGTGTTTTCTTTATGTTCAGAGTATCAAATGTGTTTCTTATAATGTGACACTTCAAAACTGAAATAAATGTGTCCCACAGTATTTGTGAGTGGAATAAACTCTGTGATATATTATCATATACAATACAAAGGCCATGAGTGATTTACACAAATAGGCCTACACAATATGACTTGAGAGATTTGTTCCCTTGTTGTTGTAATAAAGATGTTTTCTTACTTTTTTAAGTATACTTTTTGGGCCTTTTGCCTTTAATGGACAGACAAGTAGAGAGAGACAGGAAACTGGAGGCAGAGAGGGGGAGTGACACGCAGGATAGCACCAGGGCGAACCGGGGTCGCCTGCATCGAGGACTGTAGCTTCAGCACATGGGGCGGGTGCTCTACCCACTGAGCTAAACACCACCACAATGTTTTCTTACTTTACCTTAAAATTAATCAGCCTACATACTCAAATAAATATTATGGACAAAATGCATGTGTTGGTCAGTGTGTATATGGCTGCACTGTCTGGTATTCCAGCTGCACTGCAACACAACAAAGAGAGAGACTTCTCTGGTCACCAAATATAAGTAGCAGTTACGTAGGAATAGTTGAGTTTTCTTAACAAAGTCACTCTTTGGTCTTTCAGAATGTGCCATGAGGCAACAGTGGAAGATTACACTTCTCTCATAAGTGTTACTTTCCATTCACCCCACCTCCATCTCACTCTCCACCACTCTGTCACACCTCCTCTTCAGCCTCGTTTCCACTAACTTCTGCCCCTGTAAATGACCTTATTTCTGATCACAAGTATCGCCTGTCTTCTTCCTGTGTCTCGTCTGCCTGTTGCTGTGTGGTGTCTTTTAACTTCGGTGTTGATAGAAGAGCCCAGAGTCTCCTGCTCAGTAAAACACCTCATCTCCGTGAGTGCTACTGGCTTTACCTTACCTGCTGGCTCCACAATCCTCCATCTGTCTACTTCGCTGCCTGCTGCTCTCCAACAAAATCTGTCAAGTACGTGTTCACTTACCTTGCTGAGATTATTAATAAAGCTCATTACAAACTGCTTCTCTGGTGTGTTGTGCTGCAATTGGCGCCTCCTACCACCTCCAGTTTCTTCAATATGCTAATGTTGGAGAGCAGAAAACAGATTTTACATGTTTAATCACACACTTTAGAAAACTGTGACTTGGAATTTTCAGTACATTTTTTGTATTACAGTAAAAAAAAAAGTCACGAGCAGCATATTAGTCAGTCTAACTGAAAAATCCCCATCTTCAGTTTGACAGTTTCATTCAGTGGTTTCTCTTTTCATTATAGAGGTGGAAGACATCTTTGCTTTGAGTTACTTTTGATCTTCAGTCTCAAGAGAGTAAGACGACTTTGTGTTGACACATTTACCATTTCCTCACTGTGTCACAACCAGCAATGGCTCACGTCGTGGTTCTAGCTGTTGTTTGTGTGCTACGGTCATTGGAAACACAAGGTAAAACCTTCTTTAAAATATATTTTCTGTTGGTTGACTTATTTTCAAAGTCTGGTTGTTGTAGTGAGGCACTGGTGGAAGTTGTTTTTGAAATAGACATTATTGATGCAATATACTGTAAATATGTACTGAAAATGTATATAATATAGTATAAAACCATGTGTTCAGTGATCATTTGAAAAAGAAAGATATTTTTGGGCACTTTTGCCTCTATATGAAAGTAGATGGCATAGTGGCCAACAGGTAAAAGTGGGTGAGAGAGAGAGGAGAATGTGGCATGTGTGATCTCGAATACCAAAGTGCAACTAATTTGAACAGTTTTAGATGTTGACATATATTATCCCTATTCATGGTTCAAAAAATGGGGTTTGTTAACTTTCTGGTGGATGTAATATAAGAATTCATGATAAAGTATTCTTCAGTGCAATAAATATTAGAATACAACAATACAATGCATTATTCGTTCTTGTTAAAGGCCCTAATATATTTAGGCAGTGATTTTTTAAAAATTGAAACTGAGTCTCACATGCGCAGTCGCGTCCGCCATCATTGACCATCTTGGACAGCTACTTAGGGCAACACCACTTGGACAAACTACTGTTATAGGTTGGATAAATGTATTTCTTAGTTGGATGCGAGTCTGCACAAAGTATAGAAACAGTAGAAGTTAAACACAACTTTGTACATCTGTATGTAACCGGGGAAGTATTAATTAATGTATTAAGCAATGTCGCTACCCGATGTGAGTCCGACCAAGCGGCCAATGTGAGTCGCGCATGTGCAGTGTCCTTTATTAATATATCCTGATCTGAGTTAGCGGCTGATGTGACTGGGATGTTTTTCTTTTTACTTAGACTGTACATATATTTGTAAAAGACCTTAAAGGAAATATTTATGAGTATTAACGTGAATAATACTCAGACACACACAAACGTTCCTCTGGTCATGTGTGTAATGACTGATAGCTCTACACTCTGCTGGAGCCCTGCATTAACTACGACAACACTACTACTGCTGTTAGATTAACATTATACACATAAAACATGAGGAAACACAGAAATAATTCTTCTCACAGTGCTGCAACTGACAAAACAATATTTAAAACACAAGGTAAACTACAACCTTAGAGATGTAAAAAGCATATTTCTCACGAACCGTGATTGAGTCGGGTGAATAATGTGTTTTTTCCAAGCGAAGTTGCCATACATAACTGTCCAATATGGCGGACCTTGGCGGACTCAATTGCACATTGTGTGACTCACATCGGGTAGCAACTCACTGTGTATATGGCATGCACTCTAACCACCGGACCACCTGCGCGCCCCTGACAGGGTTAGAGTCTTTTAACACTCCAGGAAGGTTCAGGCTGATTCCTGTATTAATGACAGATATCAATCCTGCTTTCCTGGAGTCCTGATAACATTTATTAAAAGAAGCAATGAAACACAGACAGTTCCCAGATTCTTTGTGCAGACTTTTAAAACTGTAGTTTTAAAAAAAGAGTAAGAATGTTGGAAGAACTTCAACTTCTGTCACTTTGTTGAATCTCTAAAACTTGCCTGATGAACACTCACCTGTTTGAATAACTTTACAGCTGAAATTTCACAGATTGTAAACATCCCAACAGGAAACATTTTTAACACCGGGTGACAATTATAACAAAATTATGCTAAATTATTACGTACTGTGATTTTGGTCTTAGAAACTGTAGCCAGATATCTCTGTTTAGACAGCAGGTGGCTGCATGATTATAATAGTTACAATGTAGCAGAGCATGGGAGAGGAAGCATCTGTATTTTCTATTCTCAAATTAAAATTTGTATTATTAGTTGACAAAATTATGCAGTGGGGGAAAAAGGCTCCTCATCCAGAGACAGCTCTACTAACCCACCCACAGAGAAGAATAACTGAATAACAACTCTCACTTCTTAATAACTTCTTGTAAACCAGTGGTGATTAAAAAGCATACAAGTGATTTTAATGTGTGTTCTTTTTACAGGGTCCAGTGCTGTGACAACTGTGTTTGTGCAGAAAGGGAAGGATTTACATCTGGATGTTAACAAACATGTTGCTATAGCAGAAACAGATGAATTTAGGTGGAGAGTCAGTGACACTCATAATGTAGTGAGATTATTTCCTGATAACAAAACAAGAATAACTGGCAGTTATAAAGGAAGGGTTGGGTTTTCTGTGCAAAATCACTCTTTGCTTTTGAAGAATGTGCAACACAACGACAGTGGAGATTACACTGCACTCATAACTGGAGACATAAACCAACGTGTAGCTGAATACAAAGTCATAATTAAAGGTAGGTTTCTTTAGATTTCGGATGTTAATTCACAGTAGTACCCAATTTTATAACCACTCACAGTTACCTTTTGTCCTCTAGATCCAGTGTCTCCAGTTCAGCTGTCAGTGAACTCTGTATCTAACAGCACAGAGTCCTGTAGCCTCACTGTGACCTGCAGTACAGAGGACTCTCTCATCAACAGCACTTTGAGATGTGACAACCAAACCTGCCATCAGGAGGGAGGAGATCAGTCAGAGGTCACAACCTCTGGTTCTTCTCTCCGTGTCTACCTGTTGAATGACTCCATCATCTGTAACCATAGTAACCAGGTCAGCTGGACCAGAGACATAAAGGAGATTCATCCTCTCTGCTCTGCAACTGCTGGTGAGACTGAAAGACCAGGTAACTGACAATGATACACAGTTTACACACACTGCTTGTCATGCAAATGCAAGTTGACCTGAACCATAAAATGTGTTACCAAATGTGGCGGTACGGGGGAGTTAGTACGAACGATCCAACTTAGATTCAACCTTATTAATTTGGAATTAGGGCCGACAACGCCACCCTGGGAATTTTGAATGTATTTTAACAGTAATGAGAAAGCACACGGGTACGTTATACCAAGGAAGGGCAGGAGACGTGGTTCGAAGTTTAACAAACAATTACCAATTTATTAGAATGATCTACAAAAATAGTTAAAACATGAGATTTTAGAGATTATACTTCTAACCTTTCTATAGTGGTTGAGGCTTACAGTTAGGGAGAGGCAAGCAGGGGGAAGGAGGAAATAAAAAAAACAAACAGGATATGGTGACGTGCAACAAAACCCCCCCCAAAACCCAGGGTCACACCACACGAAGGGGAAACCACCACCGTTGGCTCTCAGCAACTAGAGGGGAAAGGAGGGTACAAAAAAAAACACATTGCACAATCATTATAAATGTACTAGATAAAAATATACAGTCACAGGCATCCAAACAACAACAAAAATTATTAATAAACAACCTAAGACTGGAAATCAGTAGAAACTATGAAACAAGAAGAATTAAACTTATTCAATTAGAAAGATTAAAAAGGTCTCTGGCCAGAGATGCTAAATGAACAAATGAACATAGTCAATTATTTCATTAAGGTGAAAACTAAATGGTAAATGAACTACCAATTAATTCAAAAGAATAACACAATACAATCAAAGAAAACAGATGACCTGATCCCATTTCACACACTCATCCACACTAAGGAGAAGAATGAGGAGGGTCTTCTCTGTTCTGTGGCAAACACAGCCTCCGCCCATTGTCCAGTGAGGCATTCAGAGTCTGCTGCGTTCTTTAATCGCCTATGGCAAACAACCTGGAACACCAATTACCTTGACCACTGCATCGGGAGGAGGGCCTTCGAGCCAGAGAGTTTGGGGTCGAGGGATTAACACAGTCCCTTTTATTCTTTCGTCTCATGCACTGATGAGCTAATGAGCCAGGTAGAGCGGCAGGCTCACCTGCATTCCGCAACAGTGGTATATCATACTGTTACACAAATACTGTGAGGGTCAACAGATTAATATTTGCTCACTGGTCAGAAAAGGTATTTGTTACAGAGACTTGCAGGGATCAGAGACTAAAAAAAATCAAGGTCATGTTTTATTATATTGTGCATTGGTGTGCACAACAGATAATGTGTTCCCACGTTTTGGTTAATTCATGCAAACGAGATAAGTGTAAATATAGCCTGCAAAACAGACCAGCCTTTCTCTCTGGAGCATGGAGTACAGCCCACATTAGTATTTTTATAATTTTGGTTTTGACACTTTTTGAATAGTAGTTCTAGTGCCAGTATGAAGTGACTGAGGAGGATATTAAAAATCATTGGGCATTTTTTTTCTTCATAAAATCTAATTAATTAATTCAACCATGCAATAACCTCAGAAATGTGTAACAATATGAGCTAAAAGTTTCAATTCAAATTTAATCAGAGCAGAGTGCTAAATACTTTTTGAATTAATGAATAGATATCTGTTCAAATCAGCAAGGGGAGACACATGGAAACAGCAGCATGTGCTCTGGGGAGCCTGTTGTGTTGGCAATCTCTGTTTACAGTGCACGTGCAGTAGAATCTCAAGTGCTAAATGTAAAAAAAACTTCGTCTCAATAAAAAGCTTTTTTTTTTTGCCCATGTTCCCTCAGGGGCTCAGTAATTTGTACCTTGTTATGAATGTATGAATGTATTTTTGGAAAGTTACTCAAATAAATATGTAAATATTTCTGATTAATTGTTTTTGTTCATTTGCAGTTCCTAATCTGGGCATACCAACTGGCATTGGGATCGGGGCTGCAGTTTTCCTTTGCCTTGTCTTTGTCTGCCTAATCATATGTAAGTCCCAGTGTATATTTCAGATTAAGAGTAATAATGTCATTCAAATCTCCATACATGTTTGCATATGAGTTTCATCATTGTAACAGAGAATACCCACCACACCCACAAACCTCTCATGTATAATTAAACAATGCCATCTGAATTCTAAAATTTCCAATATATGACATTCAGCCTCACGAAATGTCAGCAAACAACTGTTTTCTATGTAAAGATATAGTGAAGTTGTAATCTGAGCCTCTCTGTTCTTTGTTTTGATAGCTGGTCTGTCCTTTGCATCCAACATCATTGTGTCATTTCCAACATGGCGGACATGTCACAAAGTTTCTCATATTGCAGCTAAATAGTCACACTAATATATGTTTCTGAAAACATCTGGGGTGATAAATATGCCATGCAGAGTCATGAGAGAGAGTCAGTGTATTTGATCAGCCCTGCCTAGCTTGACAGTTTCATTAGTTGTTGGTTCAGTGAATGAAATTTCTTTTCTTTCCAGAACTAAACTAAACAACATGCACATTATTTTTAAGATGCTGGTGCTACAGTGTGACATCTAGTGGTGCTCTGAATGTCATACGTTGCACCTTTAATCTCCAGCTGAAATTAAAATATGTATATTTTGTTTTGGAAGAATACATATTTTCACATTGTTCTCATTATTGCAATTATTATTTACAGATCAACAGTGTTTTGGGCATCAATCCAGCCCAAATCTGAATGACCCAGAAGATGCTTGGGGTCATTCTTTCGGCATCACCAACCCTGTGGCAGAACTTCAAACTGCAACTGTACAAACTGAGACTGAAAACGCCCCCAAGCCAGAGACCTTTGCTGGTGAAATTAAAGCTCAAGAGAAAGACAAAGAATGAGAAATAACCTGTGCTATGAACGCTGCTGCTGTTTGCCAGTGGAGTCTGGATTTAGTTGCTGGTTGGTGGTGGGCTGGGCCGGCCTGGAAATCAGAGGGCTGTTGCACAAAAGCAGAATTAAGAAATCCAGGATAGAACATGCTTCTTATGAAGAAACGTAGTGTAACACAGATGATCTGCGGATGGTGAGGGCTCTGCACTGAACAGTGCTGAACTTTGGGACCGAGCAGTCTGCACAGAAAGCTCCTCTCAGTATTAAAGCTTCTTCATCTAAACAGGTTAAAATCCAAACAAGAGCACCTGTTGTGAAGAAAGAAACACGTGAATGGGACTTTATGTATAACATTGACGTATGATTATGAAATAATATAATTATAATGTTTAATATTATAATGTATATGTGGTATTTTAATGCAGGCTAATGAAAATGAGGCAATATACAGAAGACCATGAATTAACTTTTTTTTCTTTTTAAGTATATTTTTGGGGGCTTTTTGCCTTTAATGTACAGGTTAGTAGAGAGAGACAGGAAACTGGAGGCAGAGAGGGGGGAACGACATGCAGGTTAGGATCACTGCGGGATTTGAACCAGGGTCACCTGCAGCGAGGACTGTAACTTCAACACATGGGGCGGGTGCTCTACCCACAGAGCTATGCTCAACCCCATGAATTAACTTTAAACACATTTATTTCCGACCAGAGTGACAGCTGACTGAATAAATAAAACAGGATTAACTAAACCTGGCTGTTAGTCTCCATGGTAACTTATGCTCCTCTGTTTTCGTGCAACCGAGTCCCGGCTAAATTCAGCCAGGATAACCAGAAAATCCTGGCTTAATCCGCTATCTAGGTTTTGTGCAACAACCCTCTGGTAACTGGGGACATCTGGGTCCAGTGAGCTGATTTAATATAAGGACGGTTTTCACTCATTGTCTCTCTCTCTCTTTCCTCCCTGACAGACGCCTGCCTTCCCGGGTTTAGATTTAGTTTTTCTATATAAACAGTCACCCCCCTCCCCTATTTTTTGTTATTAATTGAACTATTCTAACATTTATTCCAGTATGTCATTTTACAAAGACATTCAGATACATTCATACAATTTTACATCAAAGTAATACACATTTACGCCTATCGATGCTCCTCTAGTACTGCTGTGGATCCATTAGGGAGACTATAGCTACCCAGCTCAGCTCAGAAATGATCAAGGCATGACCAAGATGTTAATTTTGGTCCTCTCTCTATTAATACACAGGTACGGTAAAACAAATTTTTCTGCATTTAGCACGGTTCAATATCTGATGTAAATGCTTTATAAATTGCTTGGTAATGTTGTGACAAGAATTTGAGACATGTAGTATGTTTAGTAAGCCTGTTTTGTAGTTAATTGTACTGACTGCATCAGCGGGTTAAATTGTTTTTCATGAACTTCCGTTTTCACTGTATTTTTTTGTAAGTATGAGTTTAATTAACATTAGCCTTTTGTAACATGAGAAAATGTGTTGAGCTATTGAGTTTCAGCCAGCAGTAAATAAGCTGTGTTAAGAGAAATGTTATGTTTAAATTACATTCATGTTTACATGTACAGGTGTGTGTGTGTGTGTGAGAGAGAGAGAGAGAGAGAGAGGGAGAGGGAGAGGGAGAGGGAGAGAGAGAGAGAGAGAGAGAGAGAGATGGTTTGTTTATATGATCCTAGTGTAAGATAAGAGTGGAAGCAGGATTGTATGTTATAATTGAGTGAAGCCGATTTCTCTTTATATGAAATATGTTTATTTTTAATTCACGTGCAGCTATATTTCTTTTGACAGAATATTTTAATTATGAACTATTAGTTTGGTTACACTGTCTTTTATTTTATTTTATTTTATTTTATTAAGATGGAATGTGACTGTGAATTGTATATGATCATGTGTCAGAAATAAACAAGTTCAGGCAGGAACAAGACACTGACTTTTGATCCACAGAGCTATTTCAGTGTCAACCCACACACACACCACTCACCATCTACACCACTGATCCTACTGACTCTCATACTGTTTTACTGCTGTGTTAAATAAATGTTTTTTTATTTCTTTGAAACAGTGCATCTCTCTTATTTGTCATGGCCTAGAGACAGCTGTGACAGTTGTTCAACATGTCACAGAGGTAAAAAAAAAAAAAAGAAATGATTTGACATGAATTAGATGCCAGGAAACATTTTGCATAGCCTTGGTCACCAATATTTCAATTAAATGAATAGTCAGTAATTAATAAATAGCCAGTTTACGTTGTGTATGCTGCCAGGGATTCTTCCCTGTGTTAGCCTGCTGCAACTAATCACTCAAAACTTTCTTCCCAAAACGAATAGGATAGTTTTCCTCTTTTGTTAACAACCTGCACAGAAAAGAAATCACTGGACACAGTCTAGTTGTGCTGCAAGCCAAATTTCATATATATAAATATATATTATATATTTCAAAGCTGTCAGCGTTAATTGCGATGTCATTAAAGGTCGAGCATAACTTGTTCATTTCTTGTAATCGCGTTAATCATTCCTCACTGACTCACTCACTATCACTGACTGCTGTTGTAATCGACCTCTGTGCACTGTGCACAGCATGTGTTCATATGTCAGGAGTCTTCCTTCTGCTGTCATATTCCTACACTGTTTGCACACATTGTTGGACTTTCCTTCCAGTAGCAGATTTTGAGATGAGCAGTCACCCCAGGCAGCATGGAGCACACAAAAAAAAAAGATGTGTTTTCTATCGTTTATTTGCACACATTGTCTTATTTTTATGTCACAGAGGAAGTAACAAGTCGGTTTTGAAAGTGTAAGCGGTAGAAAGTACTGATATTTGTGTTCAAATGTAGGCAGAAAAATAAATACTTAAAGTACAGCAGTGTTTCCCACAGGACAGGCATCAATTTGTGGTGGTGTGGTCCTCAGCTCATTTTTGATTCTCCCCAAATGAGAAAATGATCGCTCCCCCTCACAGTTTGTCACCGGCAACGTGAGGAATATCCTCAAAGCCACATAAACATTAGGGAAGACTAACTGCAGGCCAAACTTCAACATGGGTTTCAGCATATTTGAGGGTGACTTGTCTGTTTCAGCCAACATGAAGGATCGGAACTGCAGACACTTAAAACACGCTGTTCCGCCTACGGGACGGACCGGAAGTTGAGAGGTAGCGACAAGTTCTTCTGAATGTTTTAAACACCAACCCTTAAACATATATATTCATGTCGTACATTGTTACATTGAAAGCTTAGATTCTCCTGATTCATTCAAGACCACTCATGAATTATATGGTTGCTCACAGCTGTAATAGTATTAGCGGTTAGCTCGGCTAGCCACTCCGCTAAAGTAAGCTAACAGCTATAATGCTACATACCTTCAAAGTCTTCTCTTTATCCACAACGATCATCTTATGACTCAGGACTTTCTGTACAGCTCGCCAAGTATCCATTCTGGTGAAATATGAAATCCGTTTCCATAAAACCGAAATATTTTCCTCAATATGTCCATGTATTTAGTCCAACACGTAAGGAAACAGACACGGAACAAACCATATACGGTCCCTTTCCCGACACTGCATCTGTGGGACACCTGACTGTTTTGTTTACGTCCGTGAACTCCTCCTGTTTCATACACACCACACACCAGCAGATAGCCTCTAGCAAAGACATATGTCTATGTCTATCTTCGTCTGTCTATCTTCTTTATCTTCTTTATCTTCTGCTTCTTCTTCTTCTTCTTCTGGCCGACCAGGTGAATTAAGTGCGTCTTCTTTGGTTTTATTGCCGCCACCTACTGCCCCGGAATTGTAACGACAAGCTACATTCACAGACAGAGTCCCATTATTATGCTTTTATGAGCGAGGTCAAGCGAGCCAAAAGCCGAAAAATCTATTCGTGGCGGACGTAATTCTTTCGTGGCGGGCCGCCACGAAAGAATGAATGTGTGGGAAACACTGTACAGATACCAGAAAAATCTACTTAAAGCGATGGTTCGGCGTAATTTCGACCTAGTCTCATTTGCACCATGACGTCTATCTAAACACCTCATCCCTTGTTTCTCATTTGGTCGCAAATTAATGGAGTTAGAGCTATTAGCTGAATGGCTTAGTACAGGTGCTAACGGGACCAACAGTGTATCTTATAAATGACCCCACTTATAATGCCTGGATTGTTATCAAACTTCTACAGTAGTACAAATAGGGTCTTTACTCATAAATCAATGCATTGGAAAGTTTGTAAGTACATCAGGAGTTTATTAAAATAACACTTACCTGATGGCTTTTACTCTGCTGCTACTGCTAAAGCTGTAAACATCATCAAAATATACCAGATCTGTGCGGGATCTCGCGAGACCACACAGTATTTCAGTGGTCGCGCGAGATCCCGCACAGATCTGGTGTGCGCTATAGTACAAATACTTTGTTACTTCCTACCTCTGCTTTTGGATGTAAGATAGAAGTTAAATAAGCATGCACATCTTTTTTCTGAACGGGGAACGGAAATTCCCACCACTCTGCTCCTACCACTAATACTCCTACAAATGCTGCCAGAATTAAACAATTTGCTTTGCAAAAGTCCACAACAACAAGGTGTGGCAAAGTCACAAGCGGCTCTATATTGAGCCCAGTCAAATTTGATCATTTCCTGATTATCTGCTGGTCACGTGACTCATGAATCATGTGACTTTGAATAATGCCCCGAGCACTATTTTTCAGTGATTTCAAAGAAGATGACTCATGACCATGAATTTATGACATGCATGGTTCCTCCTGAGCTCAGTGCACAAATTATGTTTTCACTTCCTTATGTTTCACATGATGGACCATGGCTCAAGCTGTACTTGTCGTTGTCGTTTGTGTGCTGTTTTCATGGGAAAAACAAGGTAGAATATTTTATTTAAATTTTTTCTGTTGTCAGTTGCGATTGTCTTCAGAGTCTGGTTGTTGTAGTGAGTCACTTCTGGAAGTTGAATTAGACATTTCTGACACAATATAGCTGATTCCAAAACTGAGCCATGTACTAACTGAAACTTTGAACTTTATTTATTATTATGTAGGCATTTTTTACACCATTCCTATCCATGATTCAAACTTTCTGGTTGATGTAAATGAAAAAAAAGTATGACGAAATAGGAAGATGAGATGATGATGTATTTTTTTAGAGCAAGAAATAACACCAATATATTTCACTAAAATTTGCATTGTTTGCAAAATATTAAAAATCTTTTTGTGTTATTTATGACAGAACAAACAGCACTCATCTTTTTCTGCCTTCACTGTAATGCATCTACAAGGTCATAAGATGACACCGAGTGAATATGAAGTCAATTAAATCTGTAAGAGGAGTTTGTTAAAATACGTGGCGTGGAAATGGCAACAAACTGGCCGCAAAATCGAACATTTTAATCAAAATGGCCGAGGTCCTGTGGGAGGTGGGGCATGGGTTCAAGAGACTTTTTTGTGCATCTTAAGATGATACATGTGTGTACCAAATTTTGTTCATCTATGTCAATCTGGTGGGAGGGGCTCAATTTTCTTAATTTTCTACGGGGTGCAGTGGCACCATTCGGCCAGCAGTTCTAGCTCATGGCGAAAACATTGACATTTCCTGCAGATATAATGAAGGAAGGTTTTGATAACTTTTCATCTCCAATGTCTTAAAATGTTTCTGAGTGAATTGAATTTGGTCAGAAGTTTGTTAAAGTGTGATGTGTGGAAAACCATTTGGTTTCATTGTTAAAGGGAACCGAGATGTGGGTGTTGGTGGAACCAGGTCAATCACAGTCAGTTCTGCTTTCCTGGGAATCCTGATTGCATTTATTAAAGCAAACGATGAAACACTGAGACAGTTCCCAGATTCTTCATGCAGACTTTACAACTGTACTTACAAAAATGAGATTAAGAGTACGAGTGAGATTACCCAAATTAATTAAAGGACCACAATTAATTATGGTTATTGAAAAAACAGATCTTTAGGACAAAGTACAAACTTGAACTCCCTTTCCTTATAGTATGTCTTTGCTTGCAGGTGTAAACTTTATATTTCCTAAACCTTTATGTTCCAGGAAAATGAAGAAAAAAAATCCAATGGCCTGTTTTAGTCAAATGTGTCTATAAACCATGGAGAGATGCAAAAGCTGATCAGTAGCATTGAAATAAAATATGGACATACAAGCTTTCTCCCCAAAAACAACAATGTGTGTGTGTGTGTGTGTGTGTGTGTGTGTCTGTGTCATAGCATTTTCTGGACATCAAAGTACCAACAGGATCTATTTTGTGCTCACAGATTTGTGTGAAAAAATTATTCCAATTTAGAGCAGTATTTATTCCCACAGAAAACTTGTTGAACTAAATGAGGAACTCAAACTTTCCCTTCTTTTTGTTTCTCAATACATTTTTTGACAACCTGTTTTAAGTTCTTGAAACCTTTGTATTGTTTGATGTGTTAAAATGATGCAGACTTATCAAATTGAAATATGTGAAAAATGTTCACCTCAAATGTAAAATTGTATTGCAATCAATATTTGTCATTACATGTACAGTCCATTAATCTAAATGAGACTGTCTGCAATTATTTGTCTTAAATCATAAAAATTAATTTACAATCATAACTTTGGGGAGTAAATGCAATGACAGCAATACTCTCACTTTTTCATGACCACTTTTAAAAACAGTGGTGACTAAAAAATCATACAAGTGATTTTAATGTGTGTTCTTTTTACAGGGTCCAGTGCTGTGACAACTGTGTTTGTGCAGAAAGGGAAGGATTTACATCTGGATGTTAACAAACCTGTTGATATACCAGAATTTACTGAATTTAGGTGGAGATTCAATGACACTCACAATGTAGTGAGAGTATTTCCAGATAAAAGAGCAAGAATAATTGACAGTTATGCAGGAAGGGTTGAGTTTTATGTTCAAAATCACTCTTTGCTTTTGAAGAATGTGCAACACAATGACAGTGGAGATTACATTGCACTCATAACTGGGGACGAAAACCAACTTCTAACTGAATACCAGGTCATAATTGAAGGTAGGTTTCTTTAGATTTCAAACATTGATACACAGTAGTACCCTCTTTTATAACCCTTCACACCTACCTTTTGTCCCCTAGATCCAGTGTCTCCAGTTCAGCTGTCAGTGAACTCTGTGTCTAACAGCACAGAGTCCTGTAGCCTCACTGTGACCTGCAGTACAGAGGACTCTCTCATCAGCAGCACTTTTAGTTGTGACACCCAAACCTGCAATCAGGAGGGAGGAGAGCAGTCAGAGGTCACAATCTCTGGTCCTTCTCTCCGTGTCTACGTGTTGAATGACTCCATCATCTGTAACCATAGCAACCAGGTCAGCTGGACCAGAGACATAAAGGAGATTTGGCCTCTCTGCTCTCTAAATACTGGTGAGACTGAAAGACATAACAACTAACTGACAATGATACACAGTTTATGTGTGGCTGTCTTGACTGTGGATGTAGCTGCCGTAACCAAGTCATTTCCTAAGAAGGATCAATAAAGTACCTGTACCTTAACTATGTAATAGCCTGAGGAAGGCACAATGACAACATAAGGCTAGCCAATACATTCGTTAATCAGCTAAATACTTTATGAGTTATAAGTTATGAATGAATCTCTGTCAAAATCAGGAGGCGCATGGAAACAGCAGCCTGCTGTGCTGGCTGTCTGCATTTAAACCTTAGGAGCTCTGTAATGGGTAGCTAAAAAGTTCTTACAAGTTATGAATCTAGGAATTCTTGGAAAGTAACACAAATAAATATGTAAACTTCTAATGTCTTTTTTTGTTCATTTGCAGGTACTAGTGAGGGTACAATAATAGCCATTGGAATAGTGATCCCGGTTTTCCTCCTTTGTATTTGCTTCCTTTACAGAAGAATCACAAGTAAGTCCTATTGTATATGTCAGCATAATAGTAATCATTTAATTAAAAACCTTCATAGATGTTTGTATATGAATGTGTAGCAGAGAATACCCACCACACCCACAAACCTCATGTACAATTAAACAACGGCATAAGAATAATTAAAGTTTCAGTATTTCTGTGTAAAGATATAATTTCCAACATGGTGGCAGTGTCATTAAGTATCTCATATTAGAGCTACACTAAAATATGTTTTTGAAAACATTTGATGCAGAAACAGAATCTTGATCCATATTTGATCAGCACTGTTTGATGAGTTTTATTAGTTGCTGGTACAGAGATCACTTTCCTTTTACCCCAACTTTATTGACTAAACAATGTGCACATTTGTGAGATGCTAGTGCTATAGTGTGACATTTAGTGGGGCTGAATTTTATATATTGCACTTTTAATGTCCAACTGAAATTCAAATAAATATATTTTCCTTTGGAAATATAGACCTGGTTGGTAAAAGAGGTTTCTTCAGTTCTCTTCAGAGCAAAAAGTGATTTTCACTTTGTGTGTACCAAGATTGTGTCATTGGGTACTTTAGTGGTTCCCAAACCTTTTATGTCATATGCATAAAATGACTTAAATATCTATTAACCAGTAATAATAATTAGGGCCGTTTCCACTGAATAAGTTCCTGCGGTGGAAACGGCCCTAATGTGAAGCTAGTAACTAAAGAAGCCAAGTTTAATCTCAATTAAATAACATTACCAATAATGTCAACTCCATGTTTCTCTTTAATTTATGTTGTGCAAATAAACATCAGGTTTTACCCAAACTGCAACAAAAAATATGAGTTCTCCCACTACAGTGAACTTAAATAATAATCATATTTTGTAATTAAACTTTTTCTGATGTAATCTTGCTAACCTCAATCAGCTTTATTGTTATTATTATATTATTATTGTTAATAATTGTCATTATTAACCAAATCATCTTTCTTTTTTATGACAGACAAACAGAAAAGAAAAAACAGTGAAAATGCAATATATGAAAGTATTCAGGTAAGTGCCACAGTCTTATTTTTTTAATCCCAACTTTGCTTGTGAACTGATTTACTTCCAGATGATCTGCTGTTTGAGTTCTCATTGAACAGCAAAATAGGCAAAGTAACAACGGAAAATATTTTTCTAACAGTCATTTGATTTATTTCTAGGATCTCAATCTCAACCAAACTCCTAATCAGAAAACCACAGAAGATGCTTCAGGTCTTTCTCCAAACTCCACCTACGCTTTGTTAGGATTTCCAGCTGCCCCCAAGCCAGAGAACATTTATGTTCTCATTACCGAAGTTCCAAAGTTCGACCACCATCCAGAACTGAAAAACACAGAAAATAATAATGATTTAGTTCATTCACAGGACTAAATCATGGTCTGCCATTGTTGTTGCTTCTTCTCCTTCTTCTTTGTATTGTTGTTGCTTCGAAGTTGGTGCCAGTGTTTATGGGATAGCAACGATGTAATGACGAGCCATGGAAAGCAAATTGGTACTCAGCTGGTTCGCAAGTTGAACTGACTGTGAACCAGCACCAGCACCAGCACTGCTTTGGTGGAAAAAGTGTATTAGAGAGCTTGCTGGACCCTCTTGCAAGACTTTTGCTATTGAAACAGCTGCACAGACACAGTTTCCTGAGAGACTAAAATGAAATTCAGTTTCCTGTCAAGCATACATCAGTCTCTCTTTGTCACTCAGAGAGAGACATGGTTGCACTTTTGCAATAGTTTTAAGGTGATAAAAAGCAGATTTGGTGACATACCCCACATGAGTCTTGACGTTAAGGTTGTATCCTGATTGAGCTGTAAAAGGGTTTGTGCCATCTGGGCATTAATATCTAAAATACAATTAAAAAGAGAGTCAACTGGTCCTGTGTCATCAGAAGACACAGCTACATAGAGTTGTGTGTCACCAGCATAACTATGGAGCGAGATGCTGTGCCTCCTGATGGCATCGCCAAGGGGTAACATGTAGAGATTAAAAAGAAGAGGCCCTAAAATTAAACCTTGAGGGGCCCCACAGTCTATCCTGGATGTTTTAGATACCTTATCATTGATTGCAACGAGGAAATCTAGATCAGAAAACTTTGATCAAAAACAATTAAAAACAGTTCCAGATAGACAAATGCGGTCCCTCAATCTATTTAAAAGAATTTTGTGGTCAACTGTGTCAAAAGCAGCAAATGTTTGTTATCATCCAGATGCATCCTGATGTAATTTACTTTGACTAGGGCTGTCTAAGTGTGTCATAGCATACTGAATACTTATGTACATGCAATATTTCAGTTTTTTATTTTTAATGAATTTGCAAGAATTTCTAAAAATAATTTTGCTTTGTTATTATGGGGTATTGTGTGTAGACTCATGAGAAAAAAAAATTTAATCCATTTTGGAATAAGGCTGTAACATAACAAATTATGGGGGAAGTGAAGGGGTGTGAATACTTTGATGCGCTGTATATTGGATTGTGGATGTGTGATGAAATGATTGAATGATATACATATCATTTTTAATGTACAGTACGTTATATTAAAATGTTGAAGAATGAATTGAGTCTTTTTGTTGTGGTTGTGATGAACCTGTGACTTTTAATTAACCTTGCTGGTTGCCGCTTTAATGCTCATATGTATTCTTTTATATTGATGCTTTAACTTGTAGCACTTTGAGATTTGTTTCAAATATAAAGTTTGTAACGAATAAAATGTATTATTATCATTATTGTTGTTGTTATTATTATTATTATTATTATTATTATTACATGCAACCTCAGCACTAGATGCCACTAAATCCAACACACTTGTACTTGTATAAAGCTTTTAAAAATCTGACCTTTTTGGTATTTTATTATTGTCCTTTAAATGTGAATGAACAGTTGTCTGTTTATATACATCATCACATTTTATTTGTAACATATTTTAAATTTGGAGCAAATCTCAAAGTACTACAAGGAAGAAACATCAATATAAAAGACAGATTAAAACATAAAACATCATAAAATAATGACAAAGAAAAAGGTTCTGCTAAAAAAATAAATGTTTTAAGTCTTTTGTTAAGACTCTCAGTTGTCTGTGGTGCCCTCTGCTGGTCAGAAAGGGCATTTCAGAGACGAGGGGCAGCAGAACTGAAGGCCTGATCGCTCATGGTGCTGAGTTTAGTCCTGGTGAGGAGGAGATTAGAGTTTGTAGAGTGGAGGGATCGGATTGAGGTTAGTGTGGTGAGTAGTTCTTTCAGGTAGAGAAGGGCATTACCATAGATGCACTGGTGAGTCCTGGTGGAGACGGGGAGCCAATGAAGTGACTGGAGAATGGTTGTCATATTAAAGTCCTGCTGCTGTTACTTTGTGGTGCATCAACATTAGTTTAGTTTTGGTTTATTTATTTACAGAACAAGAATATTAGTCATCATGTGTCTTCTGTGCATTAAGACATGACTTGATCTCAGCTGTTTTTAATAAAATGATATGTTAGTGTATAGATTTAGGTTAAAATAAATGATGGAGCACACAGAAGAGACAAACTGGTTTTAATAAGGCTGCACAAACAAACTTCAGGAACAAATATCTGAGGTTTCATTGATTTTTATTGATAATATAAAACTGATTTATTTTTAAGGCAAAACAGGTTTATTAAGACAGATACATTACAGAAACAAGTAGATGAAATAAAGGAGATTAAATCAGTCCTAACCCAGCATGTGAGTGATGAAGTTGCAACATCACACTCTTCATTAAGAGAGACTGACTAAGTCAAGAGGTTATGATATGTAGCACAACAAGCAAACAAAGCTCTAAACTGAACTGCATTCCTACTCATGCACAGTGGCGTCTGCTGTTTAACTTGATAAGAAAGTGAATAACAGATTTGTTGGTGTAGAGTTGTCTCTTCATTCTTGCTTCTTGAGCCTCTCCATCAGATGGACACTGATGACGGCAGACACCATGATGATCAGACCAACAGAGAACACGACTGTCTTCACCAGGCACAGAGAGAAACCTGCAACACAACAAAACAGTTATTATATTACAGTTTTGATAATACAGCAAAACATACAGCATACTGGACGTAATAATATATATTTTAAAAAACATTTTGTGCGCTTTGTTATATTGTCTGACTTTAATACTTCATTGAAGCAACGACTACAACAACAGTGGAATATTTGTTGTAAAAAAGACTATTCACTGCTAGGAACTCGACTCATTTTAGTATTGTCTTTTATTAAAAATAATTGTAGCTGACCAGCATTCATTTAAATTATTAATACATTTTAACTGAATGTGTCTCATGCAGTTGTCATTCAGACTTTATATTATGCAAGTTAAATGAACACAACACAAAAATTGAGAATTCAAACTTTCAAAAGTGAAATACTGTTTGCAGGGCATTTGTATTGACATGCAATATCGCATGTTCCTATTATTTTGTGCAGTCTATGTATGATCCCTCGTACCCGAAGACAAATGTCACGGAAGTGTAACCTACGTCAGTAAAATTTCATCCCTCATGCCCAGACGTCTGTAAAAATGTCACACGTGTACTTTAGTAAAATTTCAGTTAAATAACTAACTTCACATTTCCATTTAATTTGATCCATGAGGCCCAACAGTCGAATGTATTTATAGTACGTTATCTTTCAGTCTCACCAGCAGTTGGAGAGCAGAAATGATGAATCTCCTTCATGTCTCTGGTCCAGCTGACCTGGTTGCTATGGTTACAGATGATGACGTCATTCAACAGGTAGACACGGAGAGAAGAACCAGAGGTTGTGACCCCTGACTGCTCTCCTCCCTCCTGATTACAGGTTTGGGTGTCACATCTAAAAGTGCTGTTGATGAGCGAGTCCTCTGTACTGCAGGTCACAGTGAGGTTACAGGACTCTCTGTTATTAGACACAGAGTTCACTGACAGCTGAACTGGAGACACTGAATCTAAGGGACAAAAGGTAGGTGTGAATGGTTATAGAACAGGGTACTACTGTGTATCAATGTTTGAAATCTAAAGAAACCTACCTTTAATTATGACCTTGTATTCAGCTAGAAGTTGGATATTATCCCCAGTTATGAGTGCAGTGTAATCTCCACTGTCGCTGTGTTGCACATTCTTCAAAAGCAAAGAGTGATTTTGTACAGAAAACTCAACCCTTCCTTCATAACTGTCACTTATTTTTGCTCTTTCATAAGGAAATAATCGTGCTACATTGTGAGTACCATTGACTCTCCACCTAAATTCATCGTCCTTTCCCAGAACAACAGGTTTGTTAACATCCAGATGTAAATCCTTCCCTTTCTGCACAAACACAGTTGTCACATCACTGGACCCTGTAAAAAGAACACACATTAAAATTACTTATATGCTTTTTCAGTCACCACTGTTTTAAAAGTGTTCATTCAGAAATGTTACTGAATATTTCTGCCAATGCCTTGAACATTAATTTTTGTGATTTGGGAAAAGTAAAATAATGGCAGACAGCCTCATTTAGATTAATAGACTGTTAGTGCAATGATACATCTGTGTGCTTCTATAACAGTTATGAGTGCTGTATAATGCATATTGGCAAAACATATTTTAGTTAATCTGTTTTAAATGTTTTGTGCATGATTGTGTGTGTGTGTGTGTGTGTGTGTGTGTGTGTGTGTGTGACTTTTAGTAAGACTGTCTTACTATGAGCCTTTTCGATTTGAATCATATGTTGTCTCTTAGTGCATTTGATTCATTTTTGCCTAACAACTATAAAATGCTTCTCAGTTAAAAAACCTGTAAAGATTACGTGTTCCTGACAATGAGCAGAAAGTCGTAGCAAGTAGTATGTCTTTCATTGCAGATGATTTCAGCTCTTCAGTTTCGTCTACAATCCTTAGTGCATTAATCACAATTATAAAGTCTGCACAGGTTTTATTACTTCATCTGCAATAAAATTAAAATGTAATATGTTTGTCCTACCTGCTAATTCTTTGCAGAGCAGAAGTCCCAGCATCACAAAGATAAACATCTTGGTCTGTGGCTGCCCTGACTTCAAAGTGCAGGGCAGAGGACTTGGTGGAGAGCTTTTGTGTCTAAGTATATATTTCCTATCAAAACCACAAACTCAGTGTCACCATCTCAACTTGTCTGTTCAATCTCTCCAAGCTCTATTTCACTGTTTGAAATCCGCTGATAGAGAATTAATTAAGCTCCTTGTCAGAAAATACAGTATGTTTGGTCTCAGTTAATGAAAATTTTTAAATAAATAATAACACTATATTTACAGGAAGAGGGTCTGTATGTTGCACCAGAGTTAGTTTAAGGAATATTTTCATCTGTAGTCCATTGGGACAAAAGTCATTTAAAAGGTTATCCTGCTAGAGTATTTGCTGTATTAGTTCAGTTTGATCTACTTAAACATACTTATTTAGGTAGCTCAGTGTGCATACACTATAACCACTTCCTCTTTATACGGTGCAGTATAACACCTCTTTCATTGTCAGCCTGCAAATCTTGTGAACATTGGTAAATGTCCAACAGAAAACCAACATGTTGCAACAATGAAAAATGAACCTGCAAAGGCATCAATGCATCATTGCAAGGTCTTTTGTTTTTTATGCAGACTGTGTGTTTCCTTTGACTTGATGATATGATGAGTGACAAATACACGTCTACAGTAAATGCAGCTCACATAATATACATATTTGCAAAGTATTTTGATATAATACACATTGTGCTGTTGCTGTTGATGTAGTATTGTATTAGTAGTGTATTATTCTGGTGCAACTTTTTAGCCATGGAGTTTGCCCTCATGTTCTGCTCATTCCTTTCATTAAAACATACAGCATATTTGCACATTTCTTGTGTTCACCCTCTGGGCCATACCTTGCTTTACTCGATAAAACACAGTTTTTTAGGGCATGCTTCCCTGGAAGAAAATGTTTGTAGGCTACATTTATATAAGTCAAATGCATCATTCTGGTGCACTCTGAGAGTGCTTTCTAAATTGTGCTTCTTCAAATTACTAAACTGTCTTTGCTTATCAATGAAATATTTCCAGATGATTTAGAAGTGGATCACGATCATAGTTAATATAGCCTAATGTACAATGCAAGACTCACTTCCACTCTCTTACCTTGCTCGGCCAAAGCACAAAGTCAATCCGGTGTTTCGGTTGATGACCGTGTTAAAAGGTGACTTTCTCACATTACAAGATACGTTAGGAAACGTGAATAAGTCTTCTGAACCCAATTTAACTTTAGCGTAACTTAGATAGTAAACACAGATGAGTGTGTATTTTAAAAGGATTAAACTACTAAACGCTAACATGCACCTACGTAAAAGTCACCATTTAACATGGTAACCAAAGAAACTGAAACACCGGCTATGTTACTACCCATGTAGCCGCATACTGGCGGGGTAACTCTGTCCTCCCTTTCAGCGTCTGGACCTTTAGCACAGAGCAGTGAGGCGGAATAAAGTAGTAACCGAAGAGCAGTGATGAGAAATGACAGCAAACTGCATCAGAGGTTAACGTTACAGCCTCTCGTCCTCTGCTCTGTCTCAGCGGGAGTGGAGCCCTCCTTGTGCATCAGAGACAGAGACACAGGTGGCGGCCCACAGTCTGTAGCCTATTATCAATCGTAAACACCGATACACACTTTTGCAATAGCGATCCATCACACTAATAATAAGGTACAACTCCTTCAATGCTTCTAGAAAGAGAGTCAGTGTAGGCCTATAGCCTACATGGGGTTTACTTTTAACTGCAAATAATCTTTGGTTTTATTTTTAATTCACATTTTCATTGATTTTAGTTTAACATTTCTAGTGTATAACAACTTATACGAGTTAATAACATGTAAGTCCCTTAAATTAGTGCTTTTCCGTGCTCAATGTGCATAAGACTTAAAACAGAAATACATGGTAGCCTATAGCTGTACTTCTCAGTCCAATCAATCAATTTCAGTGAGTTTTAGTGCAGTTAAGAATTTCAGTGAGTTTTGGTGCAGTTCACACAAGCATTCCAGTGTTAGTCCTTGGAAAGCCTTTAGGCATACAGTTCAGTTCTCATCAGTATCTTCTTTGATTGGTATGTCACTGTCAGTAGGTGGCATTGTACTGACAGTGTGGTTGGATCTCTCCCTGCCACTAGATGGTAGGAAAACATCCAAGGCAGAAGTACATCCCAGCAGTTGACAGATGAACCTCTGCGCAGGGACCGACTGCACTCTATCACTCTGGCCATGACCAGTTGATTTCTCAGATGATCCACATGGCCGATGAAACAGCCCTTCTCCTGTTGCAGTTTTCTCTTAGTTGTTCTCTGTTCTCTCTTTCAAGGTCAATGAGCTGCTATTTCTGCTCATCAGTTGCTGGCACGCCTCGTGGTACTGTCTTTATTGTGTTAGAGGCATCTGGGCCTCTCATCATTGCCCACTCCTGTATTATCTGCTCTTGACACCATGCTGGTAAAGGCACAAGTGGTGCTTGATGATAATCTGCCATCCCAGATGGTCCTGGTCCCTCAGTTCCTGGTACCGGAGGGTTGGGTGGCCATGGTCACATGAGGGCTTGTGGTGGGTTGCCTCCCATGATTGCCAAGTTCTCTAGTCCCTGTGGATTCGGCAAGTAGTGGCCCCCCTGGATCGATTCATGAGGTTCCCCCCGTGGCCCAAGCATTGGTGGTCACTAACACACACAGAAATCCTAAAATATTTGCCATATAAAATCACTTTGCTTTATTAAAAATAATCTTATCTGATCAACCGACTAAAATTTTGTTATTAAATATGTCTCATGCACATGTCATTAAGACCTAATAATGTACAAGGTCAATGAATACAACACAAACATTGAGTACTCTAACCTTCAAAAATGTATGTTTGCACAGTTTGTTTCTATAACTGCAAAAATCTGCACACCCCCCTCTTCCTCTTCCTCAGCACTGGCATGATAACTTTACATTTCCTGTTGAAAAATGGAGGAAACACTGAAACAAGGCACATAAACACAACATCAATTATGTGTGTTGTACATTGCAATGCACTGTTATATGTTAGGTAAAGCATTTTCTAGATTGTGTTTGACTGATGTAGTGCTACAAAACTGAATGTAGACACACTGCAGTTGGAATATCCTCAAGGTGCTCTCTGTATCTCTTGATGTTCCTGTTTTTTTTTTATATAAATGTAGCACTTTATGTAAGTACATTCCTCAGGAAGGTTACACACTTACTTTAGGAAGAAACATTTTTAGTACTAGTAAAACTCTCTGTTTGAAGGCATTCTGCCTACAAAACTAACTGGAATTGAAGTTTCAGTGTCTCTGTGGCTTTAAACAAACGTCCTGATATTAATGAAATAATGTTTTTTGATAATCACAAACAGCTTCTGACGATTTATGGGTGTATACTTCATGTCAGATTTTGTTTTTAGTTTTTTATCTGATGTGTGTTGGCACGAGACTGTTATTCAAATATTCCTGACATAACATATGAAAAGGGGATTTTTTTGTTCATTGGCCACAGATTGAAACAAGCTGTTCTGTGAAATCTGTGACTTCAGATGTGAGTGATTGCAGAGGCATTTACCACTTCCTCATTTTGTCATATGAAGGTTACAATGGCTCAGATCGTGCTTCTAGTTGTTGTCTGTGTGATGTATTCATGGAAAACACACGGTAAAACATTTTTCTTTATATATTTTCTGTTGTTGGTTGACTTTGTTTTCAAATTCTGGTTGTTTGCACTGAGGCACTGCTGGAAGTTGTTTCTGAATTAGACATTATTGATATAAAACTATATACTATAAAATTGAACCATGTTTTCAGTGAAAATGAGAACTTTTTTGCCTTGCTGATCCTTCCTGCTTTGCTTGAGTGCAGACGCTTCGCTCTTTGCTCTCCGCTTTACTTTTCTTTTTTCCATTGAAATCCTGTCCTCTTGCTACAAAATTCATGGAAAGCAGGTCCTGGATACTTTTATATCACTGGGAACTTAATTTATGAAAGTATCTCAAGGCTACCACTATTATTTAAACTTTTTTACCTCGTGAGTGTGGCCTATCAGCAGCACAAGCCTGCACTATAGTGACTGGGATTGAGGAGCTCAGCTAAGCTAAGCTAATTAGCAGCAAGATGCCTCCCTTTTCCACGGATGATTACCACAAACTTCTCCAGAAGATAGTGGTACTGGAGACGAAAATTCAGCGACTTGAAGTCAACGTGGAGGTAAATGGACAATATGGGAATGAAACCACTCTACCGATGACTCAAATCAGTGGACAGGAGCAGGCTAACAGACAGCTAATTAGCACCACCAAGAAGCAGGAGGCTGGTGGTTACGGCAGTAAATCAACCAGTAGTCCTCCCTGGAACTCTCTTGGTGCAAAGCCAAAGAATAAATCATCGCTTCCCTTAGATATGGGAAGACGGTTAACAGGCAGAACCCAGCACCCGGAGGCTCGTGATGAAACTCAGTGGCCTGCACTGCTATCGCACAGGAGGGTCTCTTCAACCCCAGTACCAAGGAGAAAACAGCCGTGGACTGTGGCAAAAACAAAAAGTAAGAGCAAACCGACCCAAGACACAGGGATTCTACTAGAGAACAGATTTGCTCCGCTTTTACAAGACCCTGACTCCCCAAAAGAAAGGTCATCTTCCAGCACCAGAGAAAGGTATGTGGCTAAATCAAAAACTAAAAGGCCGCAGAAAGAGCTAACTACTGGGCCTCAGACGCTGATAGTGGGTGACGGAGCTGTGAATAAGATAAAACACTTTTTCAACAAAAACACCAAAGTACTCTGTTTTACCAACGACATGGTGTCCGATATCGCAGAGAAAATTCTGGAAATCACTGCTGAGCATCTGAAAGTGAAATCTCTCGTCATACACACAGGAGCGCTTGATGTTATCAAGCAACAATCAGAGGTATTGAAACAGGATTTTAATGATCTGCTGAACAAAGTTCGATGTCTGAATACTAAGGTGTTTATCAGTGGACCTCTACCGACAGTTCGGCCAGGAGACGAGAGATTCAGCAGGCTGTTGATGCTCAACAGATGGCTCAAAGATACGTGTGCCGCTCAATCAGTGAATTTTATTGACAATTTCAACATTTTTTGGGAACGCAGACACCTCTTTAAGGCAGATGGATTTTGCCTTAACAAGTCAGGAGTACAGCTGTTAAGCTACAACATTTTTGATTTTGTGCGTCAGTCACCAACAGTCCCTGCCAAGGACAAGACAAGACAAGACAATCCAAAACAACAGATAAGACAGCGTTCTGGAGAAGAATTGCTACCGCCTGAGATAAGGACTGACCATGAAAGTCAGCACACCCAGAGAGAGGATTTAACGTCATCATCCTTGCCCCAACACAAGGAGTCTCCCCCAGCCCCAACAGCCCAACAGGAGGATTCTTCCCCAGCCCTAAAAACCCAACAGGAGGAGCCTCCCCCAGCCCCAACAACCCGACAAGTGGAGTCTCCCCTAGCCCCACCTGGAGACTCCCAACTTTCACCCACCAGGACCCATTCCAGCCTTTCATTCTCTCCACTTAGTCAGGACTCCCCACTTCTGGATTTCACCGACAGGATGAATGACCTTGTCAATGCTGGAATCCAACTCACACCACGCCCAAATCCCATTTTTTCTCCCCTCAACTTCCCCCATCGTCAAGCCCCTCCCATTCCACCACGCTGGAAACAACCATCATCCAAGAGTCACAGAGCCCCCCCACTTCCTTTGACTCAGATCATCTGTGAGTCTGACTGATATGTGCCGGGTCCAGGCTGCAATACTGATACCAATTATGTTCTCCCCCAGGAAAAGTCAGGGCCCTATGGAGTTCAGATAGTTTTCTCAATCCCTGTTATGACAGGTAACAGAAGAATGGTTAAACTGGTGAGAAATAACAAGAGTTCAATTAAATCTGCTAATTTATTAAGTATGCCATGTCAACCTCTAAATATACCAGTGTCTCCTGTTATCTCCACAAGGTTAGCTCTACTCAATATCAGATCGCTAGCAAACACATCACTGCTAGTTAATGACGTCATTATGACCTATGATCTAGATTTTTTACTTCTTAGTGAAACATGGCTGACTGAATGTAGCTGTTGTGCTATTCTCAATGAGGCAGCACCAACAAATTTTAGTTTTATGAACAAGTGTCGAACTGGTAAGAAAGGCGGGGGAGTTGCTGCCATCTTTAAATCTGTATTTCAGTGCAAGGAAATTACAAGTAATAAATAGCTCACTTAAATCAGGTGTGTTTCCTAAACTCCTAAAAGTAGCTGCCATTAAGCCACTCTTAAAAAAGAGAACGCTGGATGCTTCCATGTTAACCAACTACAGACCTATCTCAAATCTTCCTTTTATAGCCAAGATCGTTGAGAAAGTGGTTTTTAATCAACTCAGCAATTTCTTGAACTCCAGTGGACTTTTTGACAAATTTCAATCAGGCTTCCGACCTAACCACAGTACAGAAACAGCTCTTATTAGAGTGTTAAATGACATACGGTTGAACACTGACTCAGGCAAGGTGTCAGTTCTGGTCCTGTTGGATCTCAGTGCTGCGTTTGACACTGTGGATCACAGTATACTGTTGAACAGGTTGGAAACTTGAGCAGGACTCAGCGGAACAGTCCTAGACTGGTTCAGGTCCTACTTGGAAGAGCGGAGTTATTTTGTGATCATTGGAAGTTATGAATCTGATCGAGTGGCTATGACGTGTGGAGTTCCTCAGGGGTCAGTTCTTGGACCCCTTCTGTTTAGTCTATATATGCTGCCCTTGGGTCAAATTCTGCAGAACTCTAATGTAGACTATCACAGTTATGCAGATGACACACAGATATACCTAGCACTGTCCCCAGATGACTACAGTCCAATACAGTCATTGTGTCACTGTTTAGAGCAAGTCACTGATTGGATGAACCAAAATTTCCTTCAATTAAATCAGGACAAAACTGAGGTCATTGTTTTTGGCAATAAAGAGAAGAGGATTGCTGTCAGTAAACATCTCGAGTCACTCTCTCTAAAAACTAGGGACCAACTACGAAACCTTGGCGTGCTGATAGACTCAGATTTGACTTTCAGCAGTCATATCAAATCAGTCACCAAAACAGCCTTCTATCAGCTTAAGAACATATCCAGAGTGAAGGGTTTTATGTCTCAAACAGACCAGGAGAAGTTGATTCATGCTTTCATCTCAAGTAGACTCGACTACTGTAACGGTCTTCTGACTGGACTCCCACAAAAAAGCATTAAACAGCTGCAGCTCATTCAGAACGCCGCAGCTTGAGTTTTGACCAGAACAAAGAGATCAGAGCACATTACTCCAGTTCTAAAGTCTTTACACTGGCTCCCAGTCAGCTATAGAATAGATTTTAAAGTTCTGCTACTGGTCTACAAATCACTGAATGGTTTAGGTCCAGAATACATAAATGACATGTTAGTAGAATATAAACCCAGTAGAGCTCTGAGATCTACTGACTCAGGTCAGATAGTTGAGCCCAGAGTTCAAACTAAACATGGTGAAGCAGCTTTTAGCTGTTATGCTGCACACAACTGGAACAAACTACCAGCAGAACTGAAATCAGCCCCAACAGTGAACACTTTTAAATCCAGGTTAAAAACATTTCTCTTCTCCTGTGCTTACGATTGAGCTCTTTTAAAGCACTTTACATTTTAATCTTTCATTTGCACTCTTTGTCCTTTTAATGATTTTAAAGCTAATTTATTATTTTATGCTGCAATCATTTTATTTATGTCTTTCTATTTTTCTGTACTTTGTTTTTATTATGGGGGGGTGGGGTGGGTGGTTAATTGTATGTTTTAAGTTTCTCAAATTACATGTTTTTCTGTTTTATGTAAAGCACATTGAATTGCCATTGTGTATGAAATGCGCTATATAAATAAAACTGCCTTGCCTTGCCTTGCCTTGCATTTTGCCTTTATTGAAAGTAGATGGCATAAAGGCCAACAGGAAAAAGGGAGAGAGAGAGAGAGAGAGGAATGACATACAGCCAATGTCGCTTAATAACCACTCGGCTACCAAAAGCGCTACCAAGCTTGAGTTTTATTAAATGGTTCAACTCTATTCATGGTTCAAATAATGGGCATGTTACCTTTCTAGTTGATGTAAATGGAAAAAAAATCAAAAGAATGAATACAATAATGCATTAAACTAAATTTTGCATTGTTCATTCCTAGACCTAAGAGCTAATAAATCCAGACAGAGATTTTAAAAACTGTAAACCTTTTTGTATTATTAAAGTAAAAAACAAAGAGTATTAACGTTGAGATATGAACTCTTCATTTGTTGTTTTGACTTTCAGTTTATCTTTCAACCATTACAGTAGGCAATAGGGTTGTGAACAATAAACCGATGCGACCAGATATTCGGTTCAACAAGTGACAGATATGGCTGCATCAGTAGCAGCCTCCTCAATCGACATGAATTAGCCATGAATTCCTAGATGAATCTGAAGCTGCTCGCAGAACTCTGTAGCTGCCTAGCTGGTATTAGCATGAGTGATAAACAAGTGACAACACGGAAAATGGAGGAAGTGAAGAACGACAGCATCAGCCTGAGCGATGGAGGTGATCATATTGCACCTCTGTTACCTATTCTAGTGTTCAAACCACTATGCTCAGGCTGAAATGTTGCACTTTGTTGTTACTATTCTGTGCTACTTTTACCTCTGGAGTTCCCATCCAACGATTCAGCCAGACTCTTTTTTTGTCCATGTCTAAAAATAAATAAATTGACATGTGATTTTTATTGTTCTTACACTGTATTGAATCGATTAGTATCGAATCGGTCTGTAATAAAAGGATATCGTTTTTGAATCGAATCGTAACCTGTGTATCTAGATGCATATCGAATCGTCTATCACAGAGAGATGTGCAACCTTAGTAGGCAATATTTGTGGCATTTAAAATGTAGTATTTCCTTTTAGAGCGACTCTTATCTTTCTTGCATTTCACACAGCACTTTGAAAAAACTTGAACAGCAACAACCCCTCCTCCCGCCTATCCCCCCACCCCCACCCACCAATGCGCACTACAACAGTTTTCTGATATAGTTTTCTTTTTCCCCGTGGGAGTGGCTGGAGGTGGAAGCTGTGGATCACTTTTGTCTGTCATTGTCAGTCGTTACTGTCTGTTTACGGCTATCTCCGTGGGTCATGGATGTATGTATGTAACACAACAGATTCTCTTCCTGGTGGGGGTGCGCGCGATTATGTGATGCGGAAGGGGAAAACAGGCAGGTTGCTCGACCAATCATATCATTCGGACCAAATGTTGTGATTAGTCAGTGTTTTCACAGAATATTATGAGAATGACATAATGATGAGTTTCTATGCCTGGTGGATCTCTCTAACATTTTAGAGTGCCATTACCTTTTTTAATAGCATTTTAACCGAAACAAAAAATGTGTAAAAATGTAACAAAAGTAAGGGTAGCTTTAATATATCCACAAATGAATGAGTGGAACACAATAAATTATGGTTAAATGGACTTAATATTATTACAGAGCTTAAGGGCAAAGCGTGAATTTGAACTCACCTTCCCTGTAGAGTGTGTTTGTGTGTGCGTGTGTGTTATTGCAAAATTTTGTTGTACTTATAAATCCACTGATATTTTACATTACATTGACAGTCCAATGTAAGTGAGACGGTCTGCCTATTTGTCTTAAAACAAACATTACTCAATGTTTGGGGAGTTAAGGCATTGACAGCAATACTCTCACTTTTTAATGACCACTTGTAAAAACAGTGATGACTGAAAAAGCATACAAGTGATTTTAATGTGTGTTCTTTTTACAGGGTCCAGTGATGTGACAACTATGTTTGTGCAGAAAGGGAAGGATTTACATCTGGATGTTAAGGAACTTCTTGTTCTAGGAAAGGACGATGAATTTAGCTGGACATACAATAAAACTTCCAATGTAGTGAGATTATTTCACGATAAAAAAAATAAAATAAGTGACAGTTATAAAGGAAGGGTTGAGTTTTCTGTTCAAAATCATTCTTTGCTTTTGAAGAACGTGCAACACAGTGACAGTGGAGATTACATTGCAGTCATAAATGGGGACAATATCCAACATG
Source organism: Scomber colias (assembly GCA_021039105.1). Taxonomy (NCBI): domain Eukaryota; kingdom Metazoa; phylum Chordata; class Actinopteri; order Scombriformes; family Scombridae; genus Scomber; species Scomber colias. Next base: position 383,926 of record JAJDFG010000148.1, read on the forward strand.
TAGCTGAATACAAGGTCATAATTCAAGGTAGGTTTCTTTAGATTTCAAATGTTCATAAACAGTAGTATCCTGTTCTATAACCCTTCACACCTACCTTTTGTCCTCTAGATCCAGTGTCTCCAGTTCAGCTGTCAGTGAACTCTGTGTCTAACAGCAGAGAGTCCTGTAACCTCACTGTGACCTGCAGTACAGAGGACTCTCTCATCAGCAGCACTTTTACATGTGACACCCAAACCTGCAATCAGGAGGGAGGAGAGCAGTCAGAGGTCACAGCCTCTGGTTCTTCTCTCCATGTCTACCTGTTCAACGACTCCATCATCTGTAACCATAGTAACCAGGTGAACTGGACCAGAGAAATGAAAAAGATACAGCCTCTCTGCTCTCAAAATGCTGGTGAGAGTAAGATACATAACAGCTAACTGACAATAACACACAGTTTAGACACACTTCTTGTCATGCAGTGCAAATCACCCTCAAACCTAAACATTTGTTTCTAAATATTGTGGGGGTGAACACACTAACATTTTCTTAACCAAAACAAGTATTTGTTACAGAGCACTAGAAAAATCATAGAGAGGAACATATAAATCAAGGCTGCCTGTATTTACACTTATATTATGTGCATGAATTAACCTAGACGTGGGATTGGATTGTATTTTGAGTGCTCCGTGTAGTAAATCACGACCTCCATAAAAATATGTATTTTTTGCCAATGTCCACTTAGGAGCTCCATAATTTTTAGCCAGAAAGTTCTTCAAAGTTATAAATCTGGGAATATTTGGAAGGTAACTCAAACATATACATAAGCATGTCTAATATATATATATATATATTTTTTTTTTAATTTGCAGCTCCTTATCTGGACACTACAAGACCTACTTGGATTGGAATCCTAGTTTGCGTTTTCCTTTTCCTTGGCAGTCTAATCATATGTAAGCCAAAGCATTATACTGATAATGTATTAAATCTTCATACTTTGCATATGAATTCCATCATTATGGCAGATAATACCCAGTACACCCACAAACCTCTCATGTATAATTAAACAATGCCATTGGACTGATTACATTTGCAATATATGACATTCAGCCCCACTAGATGTCAGCAAACATTTTTATGTGAAGTTAGTAATCTGTTCTTTGTTTGAATGCTGGTCCAGCCACACATTAGTGCATGTGAGTGTGGATGTTGGTGCATGTGATTTCCTCTCTGTCCTTTGTATCCATTTACAACATGGCAGCCATGTCACAAAGTTTCTCATATCACAGCTATTACATACAAATATGTTTCTGAAAACATCTGGAGTGATAAATACACCATGCAGTAACAGAGTCTTGAGAGAGAGTCAATATATTTGGTCAGCCCTGCCTAATTTGACAGTTTGATCTTAGTTTAATTAGTTGTTGGTTCACTGATCGCTTTCTTTTCTTTCCGCAACTTTATTGAGTAAACAACATGTACTATGTTTTTAAGATGCTGATGCTACAGGGTAACATCTAGTGGGCTTGAATATCATACAGGGTGTCCATAAAGTCTCTTTACAATTTAACACATTTATTACAAAAGCAAATGTATAGACACATCTGTGGAAATGTAATCATTTAATACACCTCTATATGGGTACCATTAGTTGCACGAAGTACATCAAGATGGCACTCGATTTCTTGCCATGTTCGCTGTAGCATAGCCTCATCAATGGTGGCAATGGCATGGGTGATCTTTTGCTTCAGGCCGTTAATGTCCCGTATCTTTGTTCGATACACGATACACAAATGCAATGTGATTAAAAACTTTAATAACCACTGAGTACATCTGATTGACATATCTTATCAATTGCTTTTGTAATAAATGTTTTAAATTGTAAAGAGACGTTGTAGACAACCTGTATATTACACGTCCAACTGAAATTAAAATATGTATATTTTGTTTTGGAAGTATACATATTTTCACATTGTAATCATTATTATAATTATTATTTACAGATAAACAATGTTTTAAGAATCAATCCGGCCCAAATCAGAATGCAACAGAAGATGATTCAGTTCTTTCCCCAAACTCCACTAACCCTTTGGCAGGACCTCCAACTGCACCTGAGCAACCCTCAGGTAAGCGTCTCAGTGTTTTATTACATAATTTGCCTAACCCTGTTTATCAAACTGAGGGACAGAATTTCACATCGAAAATAATTTAACAGTTAAGACCTGATTTTCAGAAGCAAAACCCTAACCCAAGCTAAACACCTTTGCTCTAGGTACCAAGGCTCCAAAGTCCAACCACCATCGAGCCCTGAAAAACACAGATGATAATAATGATTCAGACCATTCACAGGACTAAATCATGATGGATTCTAAGTCCCAGTCAGCCTCAGAGTGGTCTTCAAACACATTGGACCAGATGCACGAATATGTTTGTATTTTTATTTATTATTTGTCGTACTTTTTCTGTGAGATGGACCTTTACGAGTGTGCCACATCGGATTCATCATTGGTTGTGTTGTATGTCACTGTTTATTTATCTATTTATGGTTGTTGTGTTAGTTGTTTTTTTGTTACTGTCTTGGTCTTTGCTTTGGTCTGATGAGATTAAACTGGAATTGTTTGGGCACATTGATGTTGCTTGTGTTTGGCGAAGAAAGGGAGAGTATGGAAGTAAATCTGTGCCATCTGCTTTTGAATTTGAATTTTTAGCACTGAATTTTTTTTTCCATTGAAATCAGACTTTGAATTTTAAAAGCCGTTGAATTTCAAGAACTGTTTTTTTTCCTCTGAATTTTTTCTAATGTTTAAAAAAATTCAGTGTAAAAAAATTCAATGTCGCAAAAAATTCAGTGTCAAAAATTCAGGGTCAACATCCGGGTAACTAAACAGAAGCAATCGATCCCTGAATCGAATTGTTCACAGAGTATTTACCATTTTATTTACCAAGAGAAATGGTAAATATTCACCGAAGCGCCATCGTTGTTTCTGCCGGTAGCTGACATAGCTGAGTGGGCTTAACCGCATATCTTCACCGCCTTCCTGTGTCGAGGGTCACAGGACAAACGGAGCGTAACTTGATTGGCTGGATGGTGGACGATTTGATTCAGGGATCGATTGCTTCTGTTTAGTTACCCGGATGTTGACTCTGAATTTGAGACACTGAATTTTTGACACTGAATTTTTTGCGACATTGAATTTTTTTACACTGACACAGACACCATGATGATCAAACTGACAGAGAACATGACTGTCTTCACCAGGCACAGAGAGATACTCTGTGAACCTGCAACACAACAAAACAGTTATTCAATTAAAGTTTTGACAATACAGCACAACATACAGCATAATTAATGTAATAAATTACAATTATCCCCAAATATCTGTTGTGTTTTTTATGTTGACTCTAATAAACTCTGTTGACTAATTCTTTATTTTTGCTTTTTCTGGTTAATCACTACATTTTGTTCTAATTCAAACAATCAGTGTCTGTCATACATGTTCTGTAATTCATTGAAGCAACAACTACAACAACAGTAGACTGTCACTAACACCGACAGAAAAACACTAGAATATTTATTTTTAAAATATTTGCCATATTTGACTAATCACCGCTGCTAGTCACTTGCATTCACTTTATTAAAGCAACTCTTACCTTTCTTACATTTCACACAGCACTTTGAAAAAACTTGAACAGCAACAACCCCTCCTCCCTCCTATGTCTCACCCCCGCACTACACTGATAAGGTTTATATGTATATGGTGAATATTATGAGAATGGAATAATGATGAGTTTCTATGCCTGGTGGATCGCTCTATGAGTGCCATTACGTTATTAATAGCATTTTAACCTAAACAAAAAAAAAGTGTAAAAATGTAACAAAGGTACTCAGATTTTATTACTTTATGTGCAATAAAATTAAAAGCATTACAAATATAAACATCTTGGTCTCTGGCTGCCCTGACTTCAAAGTGCTAGGCAGAGGACTTGGTGGAGAGCTTTTGTGTCAGAAGTATATCTTTCCTATCAAAACCACAAACTCTCACAATGTAAGCGTCACAATGTCAACTTGTCTCTTCAAACTTTCTCTCCAAGCTCTATTTCACTGTTTGAGATCTGCTGATAAAGAATGAATTTAGCTCCTCGTCAGAAAATATGTTTGGTCTCAGTTAATGAACAGCAAGGTTTAAATAAATAATAATAGTATATTTACAGGAAGAGGGTCTGTATGTTGCACCAGAGTTAGCTTAAGGAATATTTTCATCTGTAGTCCATTGGGACAAAAGTCATTTAAAAGGTTATCCTGCTAGAGTATTTGCTGTATTAGTTCAGTTAGTCTAATCTACTTAATCATACTTATTTAGGTAGCTCAGTGCACATACACTATAACCACTTCCTTTTTATACGGTGCAGTATAACACCTCTTTCATTGTCAGCCTGTAGGTAGTGTGAATTTTGGTAAATGTCCAAACCAACATGTTGCAACGATGAAAAATGAACCTGCAACGGCATAAATGCATCATTGCAAGGTCTTTTGTTCTTTATGCAGACTGTATGTTTCCTTTGACTTGATATGTTGAATACTTTGAATTGCTCCAATGATGAGTGACAAATACACATGTCTAAATGCAGCTCACATGATATACATATAGTTTATTTGCAAAGTATTTTGTTATAATATACATTGTGCTGTTGCTGTTGATTGTAGTATTGTATTAGTAGTGTATTATTCTGGTGCAACTTTTTAGCCATGGAGGTCTGCTCATTCCTTTTATTAAAACATACAGCATATATGCATGTTTCTTGTGTTCATTCTCTGGGCCATACCTTGATTTACTTGATGAAACCCAGTTTTAAATGCTTCTGTGCTGATTATTATAATGTTTAGACCTCCTTCGACAAAACGCCTTACTGCTATCATTGACACCATTCATAATTGCATAATACTTTACACACCAACCTTTATTGTGGTTTTGGTTTTTACAGTTAGGATTACCACACAGATTAGCATCATATGGTATCTCAATACAGCTATGTGATCTCAACACTCTCTAAACAATCATGAGCATCAGCTGTACAGTGATCCAGGCAGGATGTTGTATGCTTCACTAGTATATTTGTAGGTATATATTGGTAGCAGCACATTGCTAGAGAGGACCAGCTTGCTATTGTGACTAAATTGAATCAAATGTAGACCAAATAGAGAGTTATTATCTGAAATGTCAGTGTTCATATTACCAATAACAAATATACACATCTTCTTCAATAAAATATCTTATAAAAGCACACTTGTTAAGATATGTCTCTTCATTCTGGTAATATTCAAAAGGAGTGTAAACATTCAAGACTATAAAAACATTCTTATTATGTACAAACATAATTGATATGCACTAGTCCACTTCTATTCTGATGGCACTGGCCAGTGGATCATATGTCTTATGCCAGAGTATGGATACCCCTCCACGTATTCTGCCACACTCAATATGTTGTAAACTCCCCTGCCCCATGGAAGTCATCATTAACAGAGTTAAGTTTATGAAAGTCTTGTTTAGCTAAAAAAGTCTCTTGTATGTACAAAATATCAGCATTCTTCAAGAACGGAGCGGACAGCATCACCATAAATGAGCTTCTTCCCTGCCACAGTGAGACTCTTGGCCAAAACAAAATAAACTGATGTCCTGACCTACCTCATATAATATCATACTATATTATATTATATTGTCTCCTGGGCCTGTGCAATATACGCTGCTCTCACCGTTGCCACTTTATGAAGTATTTTATTTTATTAAAAATAATATTACCTGACCAACCGAATAAACCTTTGTTACTAAATATATCTCATGCACACATCATTAAGACTTTATAAGGCACAAGTTAAATTAACACACCCAAAGAATTGAGTATTCTAGCCTTCAAAAGTGAAATACTATGTATACTATACTATTTGTATGGTTTGTTTCTATAACCCATGTCACACTTTCCTCCTCTTCAACACTGTCATGATGATGGTTTTACATTTCCTGTTGAAAAATGACTGCAACAAGACACATAAACCCATCAATGATGTATGTTGTACATGGCAATGCAATGTTATATGTTAGGTAAAGCACTTTGTAGATTGTGTTTGACTGATGTAGTGCTACAAAACTGAATGTAGACACACTGCAGTTGGAATATCCTCAAGGTGCTCTCTATATTGTATCTTTTGATTTTCCTATTTCTTTAAAATGGAAATGTAGCACTTTATGTAAGTACATTTGCACCTTAGGAAAGTTACACACTAACTTTTGGAAGAAAATGTTTTTCAATACTACTAAAAGCACTTAACCTTTTAATGCACCTTAAAATAGATGCATTCTGCCTAAACCAACTTCCTGATATTAATAAGATAATGTTTTAAGGTAATCACAAACAGCTTCTGTACATGTACGTATGGGTGTAAATACCTACCTGGTTGTTTTAAGATGCACATGTCAAACAATGAAGGGTCTCTCCTTTCACTATTGAGGTGGGAGACATCTGAACCTTCATGTAATTTCTAAGTTACTAACATTGTCAAGTTAACAATAAATATTTAATCGAAGTCCCATTTCACTTTTCAGTCTAGTTGACAAGGACATGAAGTGTAAATAGACAAAGTGGATATGACGGAAATAGTAATTTTATATTTAACATGGAGCTCTGAGGTGTTAACACCGTCTGAAATGCAGACGGAGAGATGGAAAGGGGGCTTTCTGTTCAGTGGTCACAGTTTGAATATGTTCAGTGAAAATGTGTGACAACTGTGTCGTGACTGTAACTGACTGCAGAGCATAAAGACCTTTACCACTTCCTCATTGTGTCATAAGAAGGACATAATGGCTCATATGGTGCTTTATGCTGTTATTTGTGTGATGTATTCATGGCAAACACAAGGTAAAACATTTTTCTTTAAATATTTTCTGTTGTTGGTTGATTTTGTTCTCAAAATCTGGTTACTGTAGCGAGAGAGTTGTTTTTAAACTGGTTATTAAAGGAAAACACAAAGAGTATTAACGTTGAGGTATGAACTCTTCATTTGTTCAACCATTACTGGAGACAACATTTGTGGAGCTTTTAAAATTTAGCGTCCTTTCAATATCTGACTGATTTTTCTTTAATTTATTTTTAATTTTTTCATCACACTGTCAGGAACATAATTATTTTGTGGAAACACGTAAATGATTTATTATTAATCTGTTTTGCTGGCCATAAAATGAAAAAAAAAGTATACTGAAAATCAGCCCGAACCTGATAGACCGAATTGCCCTTTGGTTTCATTTTCAGTGGCTTAATATAAACGAGATGTGGGTGGTGATGGAACCAGGCAGAAAAAGCCTTTTATTCTTTTAAATTAATTAAGTATCAATCCTGCTTTCCTGGAGTCTTGATAGCTGTTATTAAAACAAACAATGAAACACTGAGACAGTTCCAAGACAACTTTAAAATTCATAGTAAAATTACACAAATGAATGAGAGAACCACAATTAACTATGGTGATTGAAAAATACATAAAAAGGATTTAATATAATCACAGAGCTTCAGTACAAAACGTGACTTTGAACTATTTATAAATCCATCAATATTTTTTATTACATTGACAGTCCATTGATCCAAATGAGACAGTCTGCCTATTTGTCTTGAAACATAAAAATTAATTTACAAACATTACTCAGTATTTGGGGAGTTAAGGCATTGACAGCAATACTCTGACTTTTGTGGTGACTGAAAATCATACAAGTGATTTTAATGTGTGTTCTTTTTACAGGGTCCAGTGCTGTGACAACTGTGTTTGTGCAGAAAGGGAAGGATTTACATCTGCATGTTAACAAACCTGTTGTTCTAGGAAAGGACGATGAATTTAGTTGGACATACACGAACAATTCCAATGTTGTGAGATTATTTCCTGATAAAAGAACAAGAATAACTGACAGTTATAAAGGAAGGGTTGAGTTTTCTGTACAAAATCACTCTTTGCTTTTGAAGAATGTGCAACACAGCGACAGTGGAGATTACACTGCAGTCATAAGTGGGGACAAAAATCAATGTGTAGCTGAATACAATGTCATAATTCAAGGTAGGTTTCTTTAGATTTCAAACATTGATACACAGTAGTACTCTGTTTTATAACCCTTCACTGATACCTTTTGTCCTCTAGATCAAGTGTCTCCAGTTCAGCTGTCAGTGAACTCTGTGTCTAACACCAGAGAGTCCTGTAACCTCACTGTGACCTGCAGTACAGAGGACTCTCTCATCAACAGCACTTTTAGATGTGACAAACAAATCTGCAATCAGGAGGGAGGAGAGCAGTCAGAGGTCACAACCTCTGGTTCTTCTCTCTGTGTCTACCTGTTGAATGACTTCATCATCTGTAACCATAGCAACCAGGTCAGCTGGACCAGAGACATGAAGGAGATTCGGCCTCTCTGCTCTCAAAATGCTGGTGAGACTGAAAGACAAAACAACTAACTGACAATAATACACAGTTTAGACACACTTCTTATCATGCAGTGCAAATTGCGCTCACCCACAGACATTTGTTACAAATTACTGTAAGGGTCAACATATTAACATTTTCTTATTGGTCCAAAAAAATTATTGTTATGGAGCGCCAGAGCATAGAGAGAAACATATAAATCAAGGCTGTCTTTAATTAGATCTTATCTTGTGTGCATGAATTAACCTAGAGGTGGGACTGGATTGTATTGCGTGCACATGCAATAGCATTTTGAGTGCTCCATGTAGTAGAACATGGCCTCCATAAAATATACATATTTTTGCCAGGTAACACAAATACATCCATAAACATGTCTGATCTTTTATTTTTGTTCATTTGCAGCTGCTTATCTTGGCACTGCCATATCTACTGGGATCGGGATCCCAGTTTTCCTTGGCCTTTTCCTGGGCTGTCTAATCATATGTAAGCCCAAGCATTATAGTGATACTGTAATATTACATCTTCATACATGTTTGTGTATGAATTCCATTATTGTGGCAGATAATACCCACCACACACACAAACCTCTCATGTATAATTAAACAATGCCATTGGAGTGATTACATTTACAATATATGACATTCAACCCCACGAACTGTCAGCAAACAACTATTTTCTATGTGCAGAAATAGTGGAGTTGTAATCTGAGCTTCTATGTTCCTTTTTCGAACGCTGGAAATATACACATTTTCAGATAATACTACTACTAAATAGTAAATAAATACAATTATTATTATTATTATTATTAATAGTAGTAGTACTATTTACAGATTAACAATGGCTGTTGTTTTTTTTTTACAGGCCAGAAAAGAAAAGAAACAAAGAACTGGGAAAATATAATATACGACAGTCCTCAGGTAAGCGTCATAGTGTTTTCTTACATAAATTTCCCATCTATCTGAATGACGCCCATTGTGCTTCTTCATGCAATCTGTTGTACTGGGTAATGTCTTTTTGTGAACTGAATTACTTCCAGATGTATCACAACCTATCTGTCCAAACATGCTGTTTGGCTTTTCATTGGACAGCAGGTTTAGATACTGTACTGAGTATGTCAGAATAAGTGGAAAACATTTTATCTAACATGGTTGTTTGATATATTTCTAGGAAATCTTTCCCGACCAAACTCCTAATCAGACTGCCACAGATGCTTCAGGTTTTACTCCAAATCCCATCTATGATTCGGCAGGATTTCCTGCTGGACCTGTACAATCCACTGAGACTGATAACATCACCTTAACAGAGAAAATGTATGCTCAAGTCACCAAACCTCCAAAGTCCAGCCACCACCCAGAACTGAAAAACACAGATCATGATGATGATTCAGTCCATTCATAGGACCAAATCGTGGCGCGTCATGTCAAGTCCTACTCAGCCCTCAGAGAACTTGCTGGACCGTCTTTTCCTATTAAAACAGCTGCACAGACTATTTCCTCAAAAGATAAATAACTGTATTTGCAATGTAAATATGTTTGGGTGTTGGGTTCTGCATGTGTCCTGCACCATAGAAGATAACATTATGGATAAAATAAGAGCTGTTGACTTTGTTAAGGAATTACTTTACATTACCACAAACACATCAGAGGAAGTAGAGGTGTTGGAAGTGTTCTTGTCAGAGTCCTTGTATATCCTAGTTTTTTTTCTTCCTGATTTCCTCTTCCTTCTTGTGGGTGTGTCTGTGTTTTGTCCCGCTCCTCTTGTCTTGCCTGTGTTTGTTTGTAGCAAAGGAAACCATTAAAACAGGACAGAGCTTTTTTGCAATATGTAAAATTATTCGAAATTGATTTAGGTTTGAAGCACTTTGCCGAGTGTTTACTGAACATACCACATAATGGCAGTGTTCCAGGTTTGATTCCAGCAAGGGACCTTTGCTTCAAGTCATTTCCCTGTTTCCTGTCAGCCTCTATGTCATCTAATATCAAAAAAGGCACATTTTAATAAAGTGATTTGCGTTTTTAAAAACCTGACCTGTGTGGTATTTTCATGTTCCCCTTGAACATAAATGTATTTATAGTCCAGGTTGGCAGTTCAGGTGAATTCAGGACTCTAAATTTCCAGTGTGGACACATCAACACAAACAAAAGGATAGCTCTGGCTGATTCAGTGCTACACAATGAAGCTTAAACTGCTATAAACATTTTCTCCGGTTCCCTCTGTGATGGACACAGCACTTACATCTGTTTGTCACCCAGTATCAAGGTCACATAATCAACCATAGGCAGTCCCTCCAGGATTTCGCGGGATTTTTTTCTGATTGTTGCGGCCTAAAATGCCTGATTTTGCGGCAGCATTTTTTAAAAATTGCGGTAAATGTTGCGATGTTTTAAGCACTTTTGTTGCAATTAAATTGCGGGAGACAGTGAAAATTGCACACACACCATCTCTGATCTCATTGCACATTCAACTTCATATTTTGAAGACAGTTTTCACACTGTTTTTAACATTTTATTTGACAATATCTCTCTCACAGACACATGCACACACAGCACAGACACACATACACAGACAGAGACACACAATATGTATCTCCCTCACAGACACATGCACACACAACACATACACATACACAGACAGAGACACACACAATATTGATCTCCCTCACAGACACATGCACACAACACAGACACACAGATACAGACACACAGAATTAGTTGAGTTTACCGTTGCGGCAGACGGTATTTTTTGCCGACCTCACTCCTCCAATTTGCGGAAAAGTTGCGGTAAAGTTGCGGTGATTGGACAAAATTGCAAGGCCCGCACATAATCGCGTGGATTGGTTGAATTTGCGTTAATTGTTGCGATCGCGACATCGCGAATTCCTGGAGGGACTGCATAGGCTGTGTTTGTTATAAATGCTGCCAGAATTAAACAATTTGACAGTTGCTTTGAAAGAATCCAGCACAACGAGGTGTGTCAAAAGACAAAAGGGGCTCTATACTGAGACCTTTTATCATGTGACTTCGCATAAATCTCAGGAGGAACCATAAATGCACAAAGTGCAAAGAAGTGAAACAAATAATGTTTCACTTCCTTATGTTTCACATGATGGACAATGGCTCAAGCTGTACTTGTCGTTTGTGTGCTGTTTTCATGGGAAACACAAGGTAGAATATTTTCTTTCAATATTTTCTGTTGTTGGTTGTATTTGTTTTCAGAGTCTGGTTGTTGTAATGAGTCACTGCTGGAAGTTGAATTAGACATTTCTGACACAATATAGCTGAGTCCAAAACTGATGAAAAAAATATCCAAGGGCACCATGGAGTAACAAGCCCTTAATCACATTTTCAATGGTCTCTTTTAGTCAAATGTGTCTATAACCCACAGAGCATTTTTGTGAAAAAGAGTTTTATTTCCACAAAAAAACAGTTAAAACTAAATGAGGAAATCAAACTTTCACATCTTTTTTCCCCTCAGTATATTTTTGATGGCCTGTTTTAAGTTCTTGAAACCTTTGTATTGTTTGACGTATCAAAATAATGTAGATTTGTGTTTTCTCATCTGTATGTCTTGGCATATAATTGATTAGATGTTATAAATATTAGTGTCCAGATGTGTGTAGACTACGTAGAGAGACAACCTTAAATGCACTGACAGACAACACACAGTTCATATCAGAGTATTCTGCTCTCGCTATACATCAACTCTATACAGCTAGACAGATAGTTAACAATAATGGAGAAACTCTGGAAGTCTCGTTGAGGATTGTTTGGTCTTTTCCTCAGTTTTGTTTCTTCCCATTAGTTTTTGTAATACTGAAAGCAAACAGAAAATAAACAACAACAACAACTTCAAATGTCAAATGAAACAAACATCTTAAATGTCATCAAACGCAATGCTACATTCATGTAAATCAAAGGGATCTGTTAGAGGGTGAGCCTTAGAAAACAGGATAGCTAGTTGAGGGGGTGGATTATGGACAATGGATCTAGTTAAAGAATCAAGGCACTTGGAGAGAGGGAAATCAAATCTTTCTTCTTTAATAAAGCTTGTTGGACTTCAACCACATTGTACAATGTACATATCTGTTTGTGTGTGTGTGTGTGTGTGTGTGGTCCGGAAAAGAAAAAAGCCAACAAAACTACATTACAAAATGGTCTGCATATTTAGCAAATTATCAATTAGCATTCCCAAATACAACTGCCATGTAATAATGTGGGAGCCTTATATCAGATGTAAATCACAATAAATAATTAAACAGTTGAACCTCTATTAACAAAGGCATGGTTACACCCACAGCAAGAGCTAAGTTAACCCATTAGCATCACAAACTGGAGTACAATAATTATCCATGAACAATGTGTAAAAGGCACTCAAATTTCTTAACAACATTGGAGCCTTAGGTACATTATCTACACAGTAAACAGAGCTGCAACACATCGCTAGCACTCACTTAGCTCCAGTTCTAGTGACAAAAAGAGCTAACAGCTGCTTAGCTAACTCACCGTACACACAAAAAATATCACCATGTTATGTAACACGAACTGAAAGAATAGTAGAAATATCCACAAATAAAAAGCAGAGCTTCAGTCTGCTCTGCTGCTGGCACACACCACACAATAACCATAATGCAGTCGTGTAATTACTCACAGAAAGATTTTACTAGCGCTGTATTGAAGCAGACTTGTGTCGCTTTCTGTGTTATTACCATATAGACTGTAAAAAAGACGGCTGTTACCGGTTGTTGCTTGAATCGGTCCGTCCCTCAAACGGGTCCGATGAGAAACTAAACTCAAACGCCGAAGGGCGGAACACAGAGGCTCATTGTTCAACTTTTTCAATATACTTACGTTTTTGCACAGGGAGAATTCATTCATATAAAAGCAAAGGGAACAATAAAAAAACATAATTAAACACTGAAAATTAAATATTAAATCTTGATCATTAGAATAATAGATTGTCAACAATAAAAAAAAAAAAAAAAAGTGATGTGACTCCATCATAAAATGAGCTGCATAGCTTGGCAGAAGAGGACGGCTTTCCAGCAGTACGTATAAGATTGCTTGAGTAAACTCAGATAGCTCTACATCACAGTTGGACACTCAGCTTGTCCAAAACACAATGTCAATAGTTTCAGATGAGTCAATTTGGCAGTTTTTCCACTTTTCTTCATTTACTTTCTATAATGCTACAGAAATGTATAAACATTACTCAGGGTTCAAGGAGTAGGCCTAAAGGTAGTGACAGCAATACTCCCACTTTCAAAAACAGTGTTGACTGAAAAATCATGTGATTTTAATGTGTGTTCTTTTTACAGGGTCCAGTGCTGTGACGACTGGGTTTGTGCAGAAAGGGACGGATTTACATCTGGATGTTAACAAACCTGTTGTTCTAGGAGAAGACAGTGGTTTTAGGTGGACATACAATAACACTCACAATGTTGTGAGATTACTTCCTGATAAAAGAAAAAAAATAAGTGACAGTTATGCAGGAAGGGTTGAGTTTTCTGTACAAAATCACTCTTTGCTTTTGAAGAATGTGCAACACAACGACAGTGGAGATTACACTGCACTCATAATTGGGGACAACATCCAACCTGTAGCTGAATACAAAGTCATAATTCAAGGTAGGTTTCTTTAGATTTCAAACATTGATACACAGTAGTACCTGTTTTATAACGACTCACAGCTACCTTTTGTCCCCTAGATCCAGTGTCTCCAGTTCAGCTGTCAGTGAACTCTGTGTCTAACAGCAGAGAGTCCTGTAACCTCACTGTGACCTGCAGTACAGAGGACTCTCTCATCAGCAGCACTTTTACATGTGACAACCAAACCTGCAATCAGGAGGGAGTAGAGCAGTCAGAGGTCACAACCTCTGGTTCTTCTCTCCGTGCCTACTTGTTCAGTGACTCCATCATCTGTAACCATAGCAACCAGGTCAGCTGGACCAGAGACATGAGGGAGATTCGGCCTCTCTGCTCTCTAAATGCGGGTGAGACTGAAAGACATAACAACTGACTGACAATAATGCCCAGTTTAGACACGCTACTTGTCATGCAGTGTAAATTGCCCTCAGCAACAAAAAAATATTATGAAATATTGTGAAAGTCAAGTCCCAGAAAGGTCAAAGAGAGAAAAATGTTTTACTACATAAAGCCTTTGAAACAAACGGCACTGCTCATAGTTCTGAAACAACAGCTAGGTGATATTCATATGCGTGTGCCAGGCCTAAGTAAAGGGCATCAGTACTCCTTCCAAAGACCTTGACTTTTTCTCAACAGAAACACTAATGTTGTAACATAAACTCTTCAGAGGAATCTTTTGTGGTCACATGTTCTCCATGACTCACATCTGAGGGGGCTATAAGATGCTCAGTAGCCAAAGTAAAAGGTCTCAGTACTTCTACCAAAGGGTTCACCTGTTGATGAAGTCAGAAACCTTTTGCGTCTATGTTCACATGTGGAGTGTGTACAGTCATCTCTTTATACTCTGCATCCTACCCTTACCCATCCTATTATACTGTTATACTACCCATCCTAACTATTTAGGAGTAGTGAACAGCCAGAGTATGACACCAGATAGTTGAGTTGAGGCAGATATGCTGCACTTCATGCTCCAGGGACAAAGTCTAGTCTGTTGTGCTGGCTAACTGTATTTATACTTATCTTGTCCGCACAAATTAACCAAAATGTAATGTAAATTAACTGTATTTTGTGCACATGCAATAGCATGTCGATCACTCTATGTAGTAAAACATGATCTCCATAATCTCCAAAGTGATTCAAAGTTATGAATCTAGGATTTTTTGGAAAGTAACTCAAATGAATATGTAAACATTTCTATCAATTGTTTTTATTCATTTGCAGGTACTAATCTGGGCATACCAATTGGCATTGGGACCGGGGCTGCAGTTTTCTTTTGCCTTTTCCTTGGCTCCCTAATCATATGTAAGTCCCAGTGTATATTTCACCAAAGAGAAATAATGAAATTAATATCTTCATAGATGTTTGAAGATTACCCACCACACTAACAAACCTCTCATGTATAATTAAACAATGGCATCAGAATGATTACATTTCCAATATGCAACATTCAGCTCCTCTTCCGTGACAAGCACCAGCTGAAAATGGAAAACATTTTTCTAACACGGTCATTTGATTTATTTCCAG
Organism: Scomber colias; assembly: GCA_021039105.1. Classification (NCBI taxonomy): domain Eukaryota; kingdom Metazoa; phylum Chordata; class Actinopteri; order Scombriformes; family Scombridae; genus Scomber; species Scomber colias. The sequence goes on from JAJDFG010000148.1 coordinate 399,522, forward strand.
GAGGAAGTTATATGCCAAGGCTTGCTGGATTCTACGTCCCACTCAGCCCTCAGAGTGGTCTTCAAACATATTGCTTAGAGAGTTTATAGGAATTATTCAGCTGTTTGTGATGTGCAACATTCATCACCACTAGATGCCACCAAACCCTACACATTTGCATAAAGCAAAACAAATCATTAAAATTAAAAAAAGCGTTCTTTTTTTTACAATATGTAAAATGGTTTAAAAGTGATTTATGTTTTTTCCTGATTATTAAAAATCTGTCCTGTGTGGTATTTTTCTTCTTTGTGTAAATATGGGTGTTGTCCAGACTTTTGAGTTTCATTCAGTCATATGTTTTATTTGTAACGCACTTTACATCTGTAGCAAATTTGTAAGTTCTACAAGGAAGAAACATCAATATTAAAGTTCTTCTAAAAATAATTGTTTTAAGTCCTTTTGTAAAACTGTGGTGCCCTCTGCTGGTCAGGAAGGGCATTTCACAGACGAGGCAGCAGAACTGAAGGCCTGATCACCCATGGTGCTTTTAGTCCTGGGAAGGAGGAGGAGATTAGAGTTTGTAGAGTGGAGGGATCGGGATGAGGTTAGTGTGGTGAGTAGTTCTTTCAGGTAGAGAGGGGCATTACCATAGATGTACTGGTGAGTCTGGAGGGAGATCTAGTATTCAATCCTGGTGGAGACAGGGAGCCAATGAAGTGAATGGAAAATGGTTGTCATATGAAAGACCTCCTGCTGTTACTTTGTGCTGCATCAACTTTAATTTAGCTTTTCTTATTTCAGCTATTTTTAATAAGATTATGTTAGTGTGGAGATTTATGTTCCAAGAAATTATGGAGCAGAGAAAAGAGACAAACTGGTTTTAATAAGGCTGCACAAACAAACTTCAGGAACACATATCTGAGGTTGCATTGATTTGTATTGATGGTGTAAAACTGATTTTTTTTTAGGCAAAACAGGTTTATTAAGACAGATACATTACAGGAACAAGTAGGTGAAATAAAGAAGATTAAAGCAGCACCATGTTAGTGATGATCACTAGCATGGGTGTGTGTGTGTGTGTGTGTGTGTGTGTGTGTGTGTGTGTGTGTGTGTGTGTGTGTGTGTGTGTATGTGCGTGTGGTTATTCAGAAATGTATGGCCACAGACTTTACTCAATGAACATTCATTTTTATTATTAGAGAAAAGTAAAATAATGGCAGACATTGCCATTTAGATTAATGGACTGTCTGTCAATTATAAATCTGGATGCATTCATAATAGTTATATGGGTGCTGTATAATGCATGTTGGCAAAACTTATTTTACTTGATCTGTTTAAATTATTTGAGCCTTATGTTGTCTGTCAATGCATTTTAAGATTTTTCCTTCCAACTGCATTGTGTTCAGAGAAAAACTATTTGAGGTGAACTCAAATAACTAATTACAGATCATTTGAAATTGAGGGCTTTAAGTGGTGGACTGTTCATTAAACAGTCCATCACAAAGTGTCATCAGTATATCTTTCCTATCAAAACCAGAAACTCACACAGTGTCAACACTTCTCTATTCAAACTTCCTCTCTAAGCTTTGTTTTACTGTTTGAGATATGCTGTTAAAAAATGTACTTCATGAAATCAGTTTCTGTAATTGAGGAGATGATAGTTTTATTATATAATTCAATAGAGCATGTTGGCATCTTTGCAACGTTCATATAGATAATAACACTATATTTGTAGAAAAACATTTTGTATGTTCACTGAAGAATTATTTTCATCTGTAGTCCATTGGGACAAAAGTAATTTAAAAGTTAAAATTCACTTTAACACACATATTTAGGTAGGTCAGTGCACATACACTGTAACCACTCCCTTTCTCATATGACACAGTATAATAAGTCTTTCATTTCCAGCCTGCAGGTGGTGTGAACATTGGTTAGTGCCCAAACAGAAAACCAGCAATGCAACAATGAAAAATGAACCTGCAAAGGCATTAGGCATTGGCATTGCATCATTGTAAGCTTGTGCTTGTATATTGATATATAAAAACGTGTGCTTTTGGTGTTGTAGTTTAGTTTTGGTTTATTGAATTGACAGTACAAGAACATAAGGCTTTCTGAAACCTGTCTTGTAATGCTATTAAAACAGGAATAGTAAGAGGTGACTTTTAACTATCTTAAGTTCAGTGAGACACGGCTTGTTTTCATTTTTTAAATACGATCTTATTTGATTATGGTGTACAGTTTAGGATCAAAGCAGTTTTAGACCAGACAGACCAACTTGGTTTCAGTCTGCACAAACAAACTTCTTGATCAAATATCTGAGGCTGAATTAATTTCTAACTACTTTAAACAAATGAAAATATTTTAAATTTCTGATGTGAAATCATCTTATTTTAAGGAGAAGCAGGTTCATTAAGACAGACATCATAATGGAAGATCCTGTACCGAAACACGAAGTTAAAATAAAGAAGAGGCCAACACCTGTCAGGTTTCATTTCAGTATCAGTAGTAGTTTTAAAAGGAACAAGGTCATGAAGATGATGCACATGTCAAGATTCAGACTTGGAGAATTAAAGCTAATTGAAACTAAATCATACTGTATACCACTCAAAGCGCTTTTACACTATGTCTCATTCACCCATTCACACACATTCATACACAAATGGGGGGCTCCCACAAAGCGTGCCAACTTGCTCATCACGAAAAAACAAACCAATCATACACATTCACACACCGTTGGCACAGCAACGGGAGCAATTTGGGGTAAAGTGTTTTGCCCAAGTACACATCTACATGTAAACTGAAGGAGATGGGAATCGACCGATTAATGCATATCTTCTGAGTGACCCATCCCATTTTAATGCATTAGAATTATATATTATGAGTCATACTGTAGGCTACATCATTTTTTAATCCTGTTTTTGTTTACTATAATGATTTTGAGAGTGACTCATTTCAAAAGTCAAACATTTTGCAGAACTATATCGACAGGTGTCACTTTTTCTCAAGACTTTCCCTTACTTTTTAACCCCTTGTGATTGTGTAAATATATGCTGCCCTTTCAACTGTCTGATGGAGGAGCTAAGTTTGAATTGTAATGCACTTTGTAACATGTGATAGTATGAACACTTCCTGTTTCCTTCTTTGCAAGCACAGTCCCAGTCTTAGACCCTGTTTACACCTACTATTAACATGCATCTCAGATGATCTGATCACAAGTGGACAGCACTAAATACAAGTGTAAATGACCTCCCCAGATGCACTGTGATCTGATCACTCAAACCACTTGTCGAAGTTGTCTGGGACGCATTTGATCATTTGACTGTGCCCTTGTCAAGGATGTAACAAGAAAATATGTCATCAATGCAGAATGTGGTACTTACTTTGGTAAAAGTGGTTGAGAAAATGGAAATTAGCACAGATGTATTTTGTTCTGATGAAAATTGTAATGACTGGAACACGGTTTGGACTCAAATATACGACCGAAGACAGCTCAGTTCACAAATCAGTCCAGAGAGAAAAGGCAGGGTTAAAAAAATGAGCAAGGTTCATGAAAAATAAACAGAGTAACATGAAGGGAAAAAAGCTGCACTGCACTGGGGCCCAGACACTGCCAGGGGCCCATGAAGAAGGAAAAAAAAAGCAGCTGTACAGCAGCTGGGCGGGTCAGTCGTTTGTCCAATCACCTTGATAGCTGTCAGTCACAATGAGTCGCGATGACATGACGTGAGTTGTTTCTCCTTTCAGCAGGAAAAAAAAGCAAGTGGATGAAAGTTGACCAGAAAAGGTAGTATCATGTTTAGCAAGCCCAAACAAAAAAGCAGTACGCAAAAGAGGAAGGAAAGAAAGAAGCAGGATGAGGGTAAAGCTAAAATGACCAAATTAGAGAAGTTTTTTTTACTTAAACCCAGGCAACCCAGGTGAAAGCTAGCGTGCCGTCGGAGGCTAGCAGTAGCTTGCCAGCTAGCTCCATAAATGAAGCGGTAGTGACCGCCGCGTCCTGCTTCTCCGGACTCAGTGGACTGGCTATACTCTCTATTGAGAACAGCAGAGCGAGGACTTTGGACCTGAGTAGCGTCATAAATGACTTTGCTGCTCACAAGGCCCGTGAGCTTCTAATGAGTAAGTACAGCTTCTCTTTGTTATGAAGTGGGATTCGTGGGATTTAAATCTATGGCAATGTACTTGTACTTGCGATGTTTGAAAAATGATTGTGTGATATAGGTGCCACATCCATTCATTAATGCTGTGTTTTTATAAGGCATATAATGAGCTGTGTTTTTCTTGATGGTTATGCTTATGGACATACTGTGCAAGATATCTTTGCGTAGCTTTGTTAGTGTCGGCTATATTTGAATGTTTGATAGTTTGGAGACATCATCAGGATGTGGTAGTTTGAGCCCAGGTCAGGGCAGGCTGTTATGGAGTTTATTCCCTATCTTAATTCAAGAGCATATTAAATGGATTTGAGAGCAGTATTTATTGATTTCATGCTCAGATTTTGTGATATTTTCTCTCAAAACTGCTCTCGCGCTCAAATTTGCTCTGCGCATGCTCACACTGTGTCCTCGCACTCGGTTACAACGCTGCTTGCGCAGATTTCCTGCGCTCGCACTCGAGTTCTTCCTCTCACACTCAAGTAGCTTGTGCTCGCGGATCTCTGCTCTGCTCTCAGATTTTTTGTGGATCAAAGCTGTCAACCAATAGAAGGCCGGCTAGTATTGACCAATCAGACTGTCCCTGTTTTTTTACGGGTGCGTTCGTTGTTCTTCGACCCTTCTAACCATAGACATATATATATGTCTATGCTTCTAACCTGTTCAAACACAAAACAATCATCTGTGTCATATAAAACACTTGTTTATTTTCACATCAGCAGTAAATGATCAACATTATCATTCATTTGGAGTCATGACACCGGTGACTGTACGTCCAATATTCACTCTCTTTTCTCTTTGTTTTTGCTCTCTAACAACTCCTGAGGGAAATATTCAGCTCTTTAGCTGCTAAATCCTCCTCAAACATAATTAACAGGTCAATATTTTGGGGTTTTGTAGAGTGGACTGTTAGAGCTTTCTCTCTTAAAACAGCTGAGCACTGACAGTGAACCAAAACCATAAACCAAAACACTGACCAACAGTGGTCAAAAAAATGAAAGAAACCCCATTCATTACAGCACCGGAGGTCAGGAGTGGATAAACCCGGTTGAAAGAGTGCCCGCCCGTATGCGACGCTCCTCAAATAACAACGAACGCACCCACAAACAAACAGGGACAGTCTGATTGGTCAATACTAGCCGGCCTTCTATTGGTTGACAGCTTTGATCCACAAAAAATCCGAGAGCAGAGCAGAGATCCGCGAGCAAGAGAAATCTGCGCGAGCAGTTGTAACCGAGTGCGAGGGAGCAAATTTGAGTGCGAGAGCAGAGTTTTGAGAGAAAATATCACAAAATCTGAGCATGAAATCAATAAATACTGCTCTCAAATCCATTTAAGATGCTCTTGAATTAAGATAGGGAATAAACTCCATAGGCTGTTAGATAAGTGTTGCTGCTGTCCGTGGTGCTGAAAGGCTGGCTTGCACGATGAGTGTGTGGCCAGTCACCTGTAATTTTAGCCTACATGGTGACAGTAACAGTTCTCTTGAATGGCTGTGCGTGTGCTTTTGTTTGGGGGGGGGGCACAAAAAACATTTTGCACCCGGGCCTATCACCATGATGTTACGCTGCTTCACAGAGGTAATTACACAGGGTAAGTACTGTGATTAAGAAGACACAGGTGTAAATAATCAGGGGTAGGGAAGACAATCACAAAGGCGGGAAACACACAAGGGAAGGAGTTGAAGTATCTGCAACGAAAAGAGAGGTAAGTACCATCAAAATAAAACAGGAAATGACAACACAAAAACAGAAAATTAAAAAAAAAAAATGACTTGATACAGGATGAGATTTTTTCAGTATTCTTTTAGATTTTTATATTATGACTGTATATTTGTTCAGAGACTTCTGAAAAGACCAGTTCCTGCTGAGCACAATGCATAACTTATGTTTTCACTTCCTGATGAATCCCGGACCCCCGCCTGTGTTCACACCCTGTCAGTGTGTGTAAAATAAGGTTAATTCATATGCGGTACTAATTTAGCAGTTTTGGTATCTGGGCAGTACGTTTAATTTAATGATATTTTCATAAATTCAATATTTCAGCCCAGCACAGTAATTTGACTCTTTAGTCAGAGTATGTTTTATTTCAACAGGTAAGATTAGTGCATCCAGGAAGGTTTTCATTTCATTTATTTCAGCTTCAGTTTTTTCAGTTGTAGTGAGTCGGGGGGGATCTGTTTGGATAGGTGATGTGTTTTGTTTTGTTGTACATAAATGTAATTACAGTTCGGCAGTTCAGGGGAATTTGGGTCTCTAAATTTCCTGTGCTGCCCCCGCGACCCGACCCCGGATAAGCGGAAGAGGATGGTGCAGTACGGTAATTCCCTGTGCTATTAAATGTGTGTGTGGACACATCAACACAAACAAAAAAATAGGCCTTGCTGAAGCTAACTTCCTGATTATCTGCTGGTCATGTGTCTCTATCATGTGACTTTGCATAATGCATGAATCACTTTGATTCCCGCAAAATTTTTCAAGAATTTTCAAGACGATGAGTTCCTGCCATAGATGTACAGTAATACATACATGGTTCCCCCTGAGACCAGCTTTTGTCTGGACCCCTTTCACATTGTTCTGGCAGTATTATGTATCAAGAAGCACAAAGTCGTCCGTTGTCTTTCTGATAGTTTATTCAGTCGTCTGCAAACGGATTCCTTGCTGTCTCAAGCGTGAGATGGCATGAATGAGCCCAGAGCAGAGGAAATAGTCAGATTATATACAATACATTATCTTGTAAAAGGACGACCTTGTTCTACCATCAGAACAATGTAAGCACAATAGTCACGTCATAATGTGTGTACAATCAGGACAATGGTTAGTCAGTAGATTTTAACATACATGATGTTCACTCAGTGTTCAATGAGGTTCACTCAATCAGCTTTTCATGTGAAATAAGTGGTGTCATGATCAGCAGATTATGTCACACACATACACCTAATCATATTACAGTTACTCATTTGTATCAGAGAAGATGACTAATAAGAATTCCCATTACAACACCAAAGCAGTTCCAGTGCTGGTTCGGGATCAGTGCTTAATTTGGAACCGGTTTTTCCTGTTCATACAGACAAGGAACTGGCTCCGGGCCAGAAAAACTGGTTTCAGAGCGGCACCAGTTCTTTGCTGGACAAGAAGAAAGAACCGCTTACGTTAGGGGGCAAGGGGTGGGATTATTGAGATCAACCACAACAAACAAGACCGTGTGGTGAATAGATAAGAGAGTGAATTATCCTTTGAACATTTGACTGATGGTGAAATTCATGTGTTGTAAGTTAGCTGTGCTCTGCCAGCTAACAACAAATGCTAACAACCATCTCAATCCTGTCGAGCAGCACAAATACGTTGTATCTTTCGTGTTTGAATGCGAGCCAGGAGCAACAGCTGTACAAACGCTTGTCTGCCATTGTTGTTGATGTTGCTTCGGAGTTGGCGCGAGTCTTTATGGGAAAGCAGCAAACGTAACTGGCGTATGCAGTGATGTCATTACGTGGCCCCACAAGAACCTTGAGCAGCGGGAACACAAACTGGTTCTCAGCTGGTTTGCGAACTAGCACCAGTCCTGGAACTGCTTTGGTGTGAAAGGGGTATTTGTGACTTTGCATAATGCATGAATCACTTAGATTCTGAGGAAGAAACACATTTATTTTGGTAGACGTGATAATTAAATTATGTTTGAAGATAGCCCTTTGATTATTCCTGGCCCCTGATGATTTCACCTTTTGCTACAGTACTCCCTCCTGTTTTGGCCCTTCTCAGTGTTAATTGACATTGACACCTGACTGTCCAAGAACCACTTTCCTTACTAAGATGGCTCTGGTTCCCATCTAAATGCAAATGCCCTCCCTTCCTGCCCTTTTCTCTCTTTTCACTTGCTGATTATGGCTTTGATCTTACTCTATCACCATCACAGCAAACTTTGAACAAGAACTTGAGTGATTTTTCTTCAACAAGTAGTGGCAACATACTTCCGCAGGAGACTCCTTTTCCATACCAAAGACACACCAGTGAGTGACCTCAGAATCCAAATTACACTAGATGAAATGGTCAAAACCCAATTATTGGTACTGTGTGTTGTTGGTGTTCTATGAAACTGGAGCCTGAATTTTAGGTACATTTGCTACAGCATGTGGTTGTGAAAGGGGATTTATTGAAATGTACAGGTATTTTTTTTGAGCATGGTTCCTCCTGTACAGTCCACAAATAGTATTTAAACTTCCGTATGTTTCACATGATGCACAATGGCTCAAGCTGTACTTGTCATTGTCATTTCTGTGCTGTTTTCCTGGTCAACACAAGGTAAAATATTTTTCTTTAAATATTTTGTATTATTGGTTATATTTGTTTTCAAAATCTGGTTGTTGTAATGAGTCACTGCTGGAAGTTGAAATAGACATTTTTGACACAAGTTTGAACATTTTTAAGAGTTTTTAGCCTTTTTGTTTTTACACCATTCCCACCCCTGTTTCAAACTTTCTAATTGATGTAAATGGCAATTTTTTTTTAAAAAAAGTTGATGAATGAAGATGAGGTAGTGGGAAGATGAGATTATAATGTATTTTTCAGCGCAGGAAAAATTATACAATATTTTTAATTAAAATGTACATTGCCCTAATATATCCAGACAGAAATGTTTAATATACTAACCTTTTTGTGTTATTAAGGAAAGAAACAAAGTATTATGGTCAAGGTATGCACTCATTATTTTCTGCCTTGACTTTTAGTTTAACTTTCAACCATTCACCAGTAGGTAACATTGATGGAGCTATTAAAATGTAGTCCTTTTGGTTCCTTTTTACTTATTTATTAATTTACTTTGCTGGCCTAAAAATAAGAAAAAAAGAGAAAAACCTGATAGACTGGATTGCCATTTGGTTTCATCTTTGTTAAAGGGAACAGAGATGTGGGCGTTGGTCGAAACAGGTAAATCACAGTCACTTCTGCTTTCCTAGTGAAGTTACTGGTAGTCTCATTTATGGTCTAATGTAAAAAACAGCATGTGGCAGCAGCTGGAAAATTTGTGAGTGGGTGATGTTAAAAAGGAGGAAGTACTTGAATGATTGAGCATCATTCCTTTCCAGGAAATGAAAAAAATCCAACGGATCCATGGAATAACAAGATTTAGTCACAAGTTATTTTCAACGGCCTGTTTTAGTCAAATGTGTCTATAACCCACAGAAAGATGTAAAGGCATTGATATATGAAAAGAATAAAATTGACAAAATATGGACATGCAAGCTTTCTGCCCGAAAACAACATTGTGTGTGTGCGTGTGTGTGTCTTTGTTACTTGTTGGGAACCGCAGTCGGACAGCACACGTGGGTACCAAAATTAATGTGGGTCTAAAATCCTGGTCCGAGCAGAGCACTGAATTCATTGAAAAGAAGGTCAGGGGGATGTGTGTGTGTGTGTGTGTGTGTGTGTGTGTGTGTGTGTGTGTGTGTGTGTGTGTGTGTGTGTGTGTGTGTGTGTGTGTGTGTGTGTGTGTGTGTGTGTCTTTGGACAGTAAGGACATTTTGGCTGGTCTTCACTCTCTGACGCAGCCACCTGGAGGTAAACTGACCCATTTACTTTTTCCAGTGTCAACTAGGGCTGCTTGAATAATGGAAAAAATCATAATCATGATATTTGGGTCAAAATTGAAATCACGATTATTAAAACGATTTTTTTATTGGACATTTCCCGTCCATTCAGCTTAATTAATTTTCTTTCCAAGCAGCAGCCTTTTATCTGCCGCTTAACACAACACACAGCAGAAAATGTGCAGCGATATTTGTGCTAAGCAGGTTACCATGACGATAGTTCACACAACACATCCTGGTTTTTAATAATTAGTCAGTAAACTCAGCATCGTCAGTTAAAACATTTTGCCGTGTGTTTCAGCTTCTGTCAAACTCACAGTGCTGCGGCAGCTTCCAGTGGCTTCCGGTCTAAACTTTTCAAAATAAAACCTTTGTTATTGAGCGCTATCTCATTATTATTAAAAATCGTTTCCCCTCGATTTTATTGGTTTTGATAATCGTAATCGTAATCATTATCAAATTTTGATTAATTGAGCAGCCTTAGTTTAAACCTATCATAACTAAAAATAAAAATGTAAAGATATCTTTAAACAATATACAAACCAATTACAAGTTTATCATTCGGAATATTTTAATACAAATGGTGAAACATTTTTCATACATCTTTTCAGTATTTCAATGATTCAATATTCCACCCATCAAACAGAGAGGGTAAATATCTGTAATAAAAGAATTAAAGAAAAAAAAAGAAAAAGAGCAAAAAAAAGATGAAGTTTAAAGTTATTGAAACAATCTTGACCTAAAATAATAGTACTCATTCTTTCTGTATTTACCTGCACGACAATATCAGTTAGCGGTAGTTTACCTACTGACTCTTCTGATCTTTTGCACACCCTACATACAAAACCATTCTGTTTCCAGTTGTCGGGGACAGGGATCTTGTTTCTGTCTGCTAACACAAATGCCAGTTCACAGCATCTCTTTGGGGTAAAAGTCTACATGTCACATTCACCCATTAAAGCACATTCATACACTGAAAACAGGAGCTACCAAGCAGGGTGCCAACCTGCTCATCAGGAGGAGAATAGCATTTACAAACAGTCACACACCGCTGGCACAGCCATTGGGAGCAATTTGGGGTTAAGTACCTTGCCCAAGGGCACATCAACATCACACTGCAATGAGCCTCTCTCCATCACAGCCAAAGAGAAATGAACGGTGTTTGCGGAACAAACAGTTGCCTAGATTTTACCCACTAACACAACTTCCCCCACTCTCCGCTATGTGTTGTTTAAATTTAGTTAGTATTGATACTTTAAATGAAAAGTTCATCCTTTTATATTCTGAAATTCAAATATGTGAAATTAGTGATAAAAAGTCAAATGCGAAATTGTGTTGCACTCATAAAACTGCTACGAATTCATCAATGTTTACAGTGCATTAATCTAAATGAGACCATCTGGCATTATTTGTTTTAAATCATTCAAATGAATTTTAAAAAATGACTCAAGGAGTAACGGCAATGACAGCAATTCTCTCACTTTTTAATTACCATTTGTAAAAACAGTGGTGACTGAAAAACATACAAGTGATTTTAATGTGTGTTCTTTTTACAGGGTCCAGTGATGTGGCAACTGTGTTTGTGCAGAAAGGGAAGGATTTACATCTGGATGTTAACAAACCTGTTGTTCTAGTAGATGATACTGAATTTAGATGGACAATCAATAATACTCGCAATGTAGTGAGGTTATTTCCTGATAAAAGAACAAAAATACTTGACAGTTATAAAGGAAGAGTTGAGTTTTCTGTACAAAATCACTCTTTGCTTTTGAAGAATGTGCAACACAACGACAGTGGAGATTATACTGCACTCATAACTGGGGATGAAACCCAACCTCTAACTGAATACAAGGTCGTAGTTCAAGGTAGGTTTCTTTATATTTCAAATATTGATACAAAGTATTACCATTATATATATTACATATTACAACCTTCACACCTACCTTTTGTCCTCTAGATCCAGTGTCTTCAGTTCAGCTGTCAGTGAACTCTGTGTCTAACAGCACAGAGTCCTGTAACCTCACTGTGACCTGCAGTACAGAGGACTCTCTCATCAACAGCACTTTTAGATGTGACACCAAAACCTGCAATCAGGAAGGAGGAGAGCAGTCAAAGAACACAACCTCTGGTTCTTCTCTCCGTGTCTACCTGTTGAATGATTTCATCATCTGTAACCATAGCAACCAAGTCAGCTGGACCAGAGACATAAAGGAGATTCAGCATTTCTGCCCTCTAACTGCTGGTGAGACTGAAAGAACAGATTAATAACAATAACACGCTTACCCACACTGCTTGTCATGCAGTGAAAATCACAAAATTTGTTACAGAGCCCCAAAAAATTGAGGTGAAGTTTTACTACGTCAAGTCCTCAAAATACTATTGTTTGCACACAACATACAATGTGTTCCAAGGTTTTGGTGAATTTGTACACATGATATAAGTGTAAATACAGACCCAGTTTCAGGATGAACTGACTATTTTATTATTATTTATTACACATATTTTTGTTCTTATTAGTAAAATTTTGGGGTATTTTTTTCCCCCCAGTGGATTGTTACAGACTTGTTTGATGTTATGTGTGGCTGTCTTGACTGTGAATGTAGCTGCTGTAACCAAGTCATTTCCTGAGAAGGATCAATACAGTACCTGTCTATTTAAATCTGAGGAAGTTTTTAAATATTGTGAAGGGGCATTGTATTAATATAATAAAATTAATTGATTTAACCATGTAATGTAATAAGCATGAAGAAGGCAGCAGGTGGAGTGTTTGGTATAGTAAAACATGGCATTGATAAAAATAAGTATATTTGCCCATATCACCTCAGAGGCTCTGTAATTTGTAATTAAAATGTTCTTACTGTAAAAGTTATGAATCTAGGATTTTTTGGAAAATAACACAAGTAAATATGTAAACATTTCTGATCATTTTTTTGTTCATTTGAAGGTACTTATCTGCGCATAGTAATTGGCATTGGGATCGTGATTGTAGTTTTCCTCCTTCCTTTCTCCTGTATTTGCTTCCTTTACAAAAGACACACAAGTAAGTCCTATCGTATATTTCATCATAAGAGTAATAATGTAATTCAAATCTTCATAAATGTTTGTATATGAATTCCATCATTGTAACATAACCGTCAACTGCAGCAAATATGAACAAAAAAAAAACACAAGCCCTTCCACTACAGTGAACTTCAGAATAATGAACATTTTATTTTGCATTTGAGCTCAATAAGCATTTTTTTCCCTTTTTCTGCCGAAATCTGTCTTGAATTTTACAACTTGTTTCAATTTATGATTTAATGCTGCTAACCTCAATCAGCTTTATTATTATCATTATTAAGAAAATCAACAATGTTTTTTTTTAAATAACAGACCAACAAAAAAGAAATAACCGTGAAAATGCAATATATGAAAGTCTTCGGGTAAGTGAGGAGTTTCACATTGTGTGTAATTTAATTTAACATTTAATAACTCATTTTCAGAAACAGATGAAATGTAAAAAAAAGTTTAAAAAATGTAAAATGTGAAAACAATGCAGCCTTCCTAATACATTTGACAGCCTGTAACCATGCACACCAAATTCTTCATCATAATGACTTGGCAGTCTATCTAAATGACCAGATTTCAACCAGTCTGCTGTACTACTGCTACTTTCTGTGAACTGAATTACTTTGATTTTTTTCTAGGATCTCAATCTCAACCAAACTACTGATCAGAATGCCACAGAAGATGCTTCAGGTCTTTCTCCAAACTCCGCCTATGCTTTGATAGGATTTCAAACTGCACGTGTACAATCCACTGAGACTGTAAACACCCCCAAGCCAGAGACCATTTATGCTCTTGTTACCTAAGCTCCAAAGTCCAACCACCAACTGAAAAATACTAATCATGATGATGATTCAGTCCATTCACAGGACTAAGTCTTCAAGCACATTGCTTAGAGTGCTTGCTGGACTCTCTTGGAAGACGTTTGTTACTGAAACAGCTGCACAGAAAGTTTCCTCAATGACTAAAAACTGTACTTGTAATGTAAATATGTTTGACTTTCATGTTCTGATTGTGACTTTGTTACTTTACATTACCACAAATGAAACCGCTGCATGGAAAGCTTCCTTAATGACTAAAAACTGTATAAATAAAGAAAAGACTATATACAATAAACAATCTCTGTGTAAAATAATCTGCAATTATATAAATCTGAAATATACATAAACTATATACAAATGTTCTTGGGATTAAACAGATTTGCTCCATGCTTGAGAGAATCTCACAGGTTCACATGCAGCTTCTCATTTTCCAATACTAATGCACTTAAAGTAAACAACAGGCAAAGACTATGACCTTTCAAAATTAGATATATTTATTTCCATGGGACTCAGGTTGCCAGGTTCGTTGTAATATCGGGGTGAGAGCTACACTAACAATGACCAAGAAGACTCTGATACAAATTGTTGAACACAGGCAGATTTACTAAAGCTGTAGTGATCTTTAAAACACAAAAATTTAAGCCACAGATAAAATACCAGCTAAACCGGCTAACGTCTCGGCGTGTGGTTATTGAGGGACGTTACAATACTAAAAGTCCAAATAAGGGGCAACGAATGGTAAAAAGTCCAGGATAAAATTAGGGGGGTTAAAATAAATAAAAGGAATAAAATAATGGTCTCTTTCCAGCTGCAGGACGCTCCACTCGTGTAATCTCTGTTTCTTCCGCGGCCACACACACACCCGGTAAATCAGGAACCTGTTAAAACATAAGGCCACCAGTATCAAACCCATAAAACATGGGTCCTGATAAAAGAAACTGTGTGGTCAGTGTGTTATGTTTCTCTGAAGGGATGCTGCAGGCAGAGTTCCTCACTCTGCAGCTGCGTGTAGTCTGCGTCTTCTGCTTTTTCTCAATGATGGCTGGTGTTAGGTCATTCTGCTGCTAGCCATGACTCACTATGTCCTTGACCCCGTTCTGTGCCGTTCTCTTCGACACTGTTCTCCTCTCAATAAAAGACTCCAGGCCCTCCCCTCAGCTGTGGATTTGCCACGGTGTAACCTGTGGCAAGCTCATTGGGCGCTAAAACTGTCAATCAATATCACAGAGCTTGCACAGGTGCATTCAATAGGCCTACTGAGTGGTGTGCTTCCACTTCCTGTAGTTACCCTAGTTACGTGATAAACTATGACCACCTCCTCTCGCTGCTGTTATTGTAGTGTACAAGCAATGATGCCATCAAAGTTTGCACAGTACTGTCCCAATGTGCGAGTGATTTTAGACTGCACAGAAATCAGATGTGAGGCACCATCATCACTCACACTGCAGTCTGAAACATCCTCCACCTACAAAAACACCAACACCTTTAAAGGTCTAATTAGTATTGCCCCATGTGATGTTATTACCTTTATCTCAAAGCTATTCACTGGTTCAATATCAGACAGAGAATTTACACAGCAGTCAGGAATCCTCCGCCTACTTGAGTCTGGAGATGCGTGCATGGCTGTCAAAGGCTTTGTCATCAACCAGATGCTGTCTGAAGTTGGGGCGACCCTCATAATCCCCCCATTTAAAGAAGAAGAAGAAGCGCCAGATTCAGCAGAGAGGACACTGAAGAAAATCATAGACTGTATAAAAGAAATGGACGTAACATCCGTGACATCACCCATTGGTTTGTGGACTGCTGCTCGGAAGCCAATAGTTTTGAATCTGGGCAGCGCCATCTTGAAAATTTCAGGTGCATGCTGGGAAAATTAAAAACACAGATTCTACTTATATGGGCATGAGGCGGGGCCATGGGTGGAGCGGGGAGGTTGCGATTGGTTGTCGAGGACATTGTGCAATCAACCTGTCAATCACGACGTAGCCACGCCCTAATGCATACCCTGCTTTATTGTCATATATAAAATCAGAGAGGCCAAAATTTCACAAATGAACATCATACTGCATTGAAGAAGGCTTTAAACTAGCGATTGAGACCATAAACACATTTTGAAGACGTTTACTGAGGTTAGAAATCAAGTGAGAAGTTGATGAATTCTCCATTGACTTGTATAGAGACAGAAGTCCTTTTGACACCAAAATGGTCGCCCCCTGGTGGCCTTTTGATAGAATGCAGTTCTAAGTTATTTCTGCGTTGGCCTCATTTCAGAGGACCGGAACTCTCCACCTGGAAAAAAACCCAGAGCATTGCCCGACTAAGGATCTTGGTGGAGAGCGCCATCAGAAGGGTTAAAGAATATCATATCTGGGGCACGACCGTTCTTTTGAACCTTTCAGGCTCTGTCAATCAGCTATGGGCACCTTGTTGCTTAATGTCCAACTATCAAGGCCCTTGATGTGAAGGGTGATATCCCAGTGTGAAACATTGAACATAAAACATAAGAACATGATTTTTTCAAATGTTTACTGAATGTTTAATAATTATTCAGTTTTGTTTACATTTCTTTGTTTAAATCTGAGTACACATTTTTTAAATAAATTGTTCAGGCGATGACATTTATAGTACAATGTAAATAAGGTAATATGATTGAGTGAAAATTAATACAATGACATGAATATTCTCACAAATACATGGAAAATAGAAGTGTGTGTGTGTGCGCCTGCCTGTGCATGCGTGTGCCTGCCTGTGTGTGTGTGTATGGTTTTCTCCAATTTATAAATTAAAAAAACAAAGAAAGATTCTACCATCACCCTTGTTGACTATATTTACTTGACATTCAAGAGGTATGTATCCATGTATGTGTTGAAATAAAACAGATCACGTTTAGCCTTTATCTCAGTAACAAGGGATTCATCAAGCAAATTAATCTCTACTGTCAGGTCACGTTTTGTCAATGTTATGAACACCCACAAGTATTTTTGTCAAGTGCAAGGCCAGTTGCACTACACAAAAATACTTGCGGGTTTTTTTGAGTTTCGCCTTACCATCAACAAACTTAACGTGCTTCACCTCTGTTATATTGTCTACATTTGGACATTTCACTTCAGCTAAGCCAAAGCGGAAGGGGGGGGACAAACTGTAGGTATTGTTCTAATGTGTAGCCAATTAAGGGAAGTTGTGGGAATGAGGGGGCTTCTGGATGCTTAATGATTTCTTGGGATATTACTGACGGGTTATACACCCGAATGAAAACTTCCTAGAATTAGAAGAATTCACACAGGATACTGTTTTCTATCAGTAGTTGAGCTTATCTGACATGCTTTCAAACACTTACCTCTATAATTAGAGATAAAACACTCGTAAAAGAACTTGTATCCCTTTTCCAGTTTGGAGGTTTCCACTGTAGTGTTCACTCACCAGTCGATACACATCGTCTTGACAGACTTTGGGGGGGGGGGGTGATGGAGCGATGTTGTCCAGCGATAACTGTCAGCCATGGTGAATGCAATGCATTAACCGGAAGAGCAAACACACCACTCCAGCGACTTCTGGTGGGTTCTTCCGGCTTTCAAATGTGACAACATAGGCCGATCAGGCAGTCACTTAAGGCAGGAAGTCATCACACTAAGTCACTTACAAATAAAAACATTCAATAAAAACCATTAAACACAGTAACAATCCAGAATAAAATCATAACTTAATTAAAACTCAAATGAATAAAAGATATAAAAACATGCAACACAAAATACTCTTAAGAACCTTGTTACATAAACATACAATCTCCAACTATCACAAGCTCTAAACAAATCCTTTCTGAGACAGCAACACAGATGAGCAAGCCAGTTAACAGCAAGTCACAGCTGACAGCTTTTCTCCTGCATGCTGCTGCAGTGCTGGGGGGACAGAGAGATCACACAGCCACAGAAAGGCCTAGATAGGAGACAGAAAGAGGAAGCTGTGGAAAGGGCCAGACAGGAGAGTGAGACAGGATGCTGCAGAACGTGCTAGACAGATGAGAGATCAAGCCACAGAATGTGCTCGACAGGAGAGAGATCGTGCCGCAGAAATGGCGAGACATGAGAGAGAGTGGAAACTACAGACAGGGCTAGACAGGAGAGAGAGAAAGTAAAAGGCAGGCAGGAAAATGAGAAGCTGGAGGCCGAGTAAAGGGAAAGAAGAGATAGTGTCACAGGTTTCTTAAATCTCGGGCACACAAGCACACAGACAGTTAAAGTCCAATAATAGGAAATTTAATAACACAGGCAGGCTTTGTTAAAAGAGTCAAAAATGGGGGAGACAGAGGGGACACAGTCTTTAACGGGATCCCAGAAAGCTGGCCAGTCTATGGTGCCCCTTTTTGTAGTCTGTACTCCACCTTAGTTCCAGGGGTTCTGTCCAAATAGGAAGGGGAAAGGGGGCAAGGGTGAGTCGGGTGACGAGGGTGTGGCTACAGCGTTAGTGCACTCAGCTGTCAGCTTGATATACTGGCAGTGTGTTCTGGTGAGCCAGCTCTGGAGGTGCCTCAGGACAGAAGAAAACACAGAGTAAAGGCACCAATTCTATTCTTCACTGCAGTGCGTCCAAATCTGCATTGTTTTACTCGCCTCCTATGCACGGGCGTGGCAATCCACTCAGCCAGCGTGTCTTTTGCCGACCCTTCCCATCTGGTGTCCTCTTCTCTGCCATCTCTGCTCACTTCTGCCAGTCCAGTCTCAGTCCTGCTCGGAGTCCTTTTATCTGTGTTGGGAGGTGCCAATTTACTGCAGGGTAGGTAGGTGAGGTCCTTCAGACACTCAGGAGAGAAACACTTCAAATCAATGAATTACACAAAATCAACACAAACAATACAGTGCAATAAAACACAAAAAGATCTCTCCTGGTCACTTTGTGACACTAGCAAAGTACAGACTGTATAGGCCAAAAGAAAAGGATAGCACTGTAAAGTCACAGTAAGGGAAGAAAGGAAAGCATTGGCTTCAGAAGTCAGTGTTAGCTCTCATAGCTGAGGCTGGAGAATCAAATGCATCTTTGCAAAGTTTATATAGATAACAGCACTATATTTACAGGAAAAGGTTTTGTATGTTGCACCAGAGTTGACAAAAGGATTCTTTTCTCCTGTAGTCAATTGGGGCAAAAGTCATTTAAAAGTTTATATTGAGCATTTGATGCATTAATTAGTTTGATTGACTTTAAGACATGTATTTAGGTAGCTCAGTGCACACTGTTACCACTTCCTTTCTCATATGACTCCGCTTTCATTTTAAGCCTGCAGGTCTGTCATACATGTTCTGTACTTCATTAAAGCAATGACTACAAGAGTTGACAGAAAGACTCAACAGACATTTTGCTATAAAAGCACCCTGCACTGCACCCTGCATTCTATGAAATTTCATTAAAAATAATCTTACTTGACCAACTGATGAACACAGCAGGCAAAATATATTTATTGCACATTATCTTTTAGTCTCACCAGCAATTGGACAGCAGAGATCTGATCATCCATTTTTTCATGTGATTTTTGAGTTACTAACATTGCCCAACTAACTATGGACATTTTTATCAAAGCCTCTTTTCATTTCCAGTCTATTAAACAAGGACATGAAGAGTAAACAGTCTACAGAGGAAAATGAGTGGTAGGATGAGACCAGTTGTGATTGCTGAGAGGTGGGAATATGAAATATAAAAAGTCACTTATTATTATTATTTTAATTTGTTGGAAATCTTTTTATTTATCTAATCAACATTAAGCTCTGGGGGGTTAATGTAGTCCAAAGTGAGATCTGTTGAAAATGAGACCCTTCTGTCGAAAACATGATTTAATAAAGTTAATTTTGAGATTAGAGGCAATATTTCATTTCAGTTCTTTCAGTATTATTTTAGATTTTTGAATGATGAGTGTATTGGCAGGAGATTTGACTTGTGGGAGTACCTTGCAAGGCAAGTTCCTACTGAGCCATTGCATAAATAGTCCTTTCACTTGCTAACCCTAACCCTCACAACAAACACACAATGGCTCTCGCTGCACTTCTCTTGACTGTCTGTGTGCTGTCCTCGTGGGAAACACAAGGTAAAACATTTTTCTTTAAGTATTTTCTGTTGATTGACTTTGTTTTCAAAGTCTGGTTGTTGTAGTGAGGCACTGCTGGAAGTTGTTTTTGAATTAGACATTATTGATATAATGTGCTATAAAACTCAACCATGTGTTTAGTGAAAATTTGAACTTTTTTAAAAATAATTTAATTTTTGTGTTAAAGTATTATGTAAAGAGTATTATGATTGAGGTTTTCTGCTGTCAGTGTCAGTATAACTTTTAACCGTTAACATTTGTGAAGTTTTTATTTTATTTGGTATATTTCCTTTCAGTACCTTCACTGTTAGATTGATTCAGATTTTAATGGATTTTATCTTAATTATGTTTTCTATAAATTGTATAACACTTTTTGTTTTTCTATGAGTTACTAAAATAATACGGGAATCACAAAAAAAGTCATATTATATTCATATGAATCAAGTATCAATTCTGCTTTCCTTGTGTTAATCACACATGTGACCCCCTCCATCAAAATGAGTCTGATGTCGCAGTGGTCCCTTCTTGTAAAAACACAATTTTTCATGCCTGAGGTTTCGTGTGTCTCTGAAAAAACAATACTCAGCTTAAATATTAATTCAAAATCCAATGGTAAATAGTTTTGAAGCTCTTAAACATGACGTGAGCCCCCCACCCCACCCCCCTTTGTAGCGAAGGCTGAATAAAGTTTATTGATAGAAGAGACAGATTGGTTGACAGCAGAAGAAGTTGCCAAGCTAGATACACGAGGAATACATTGCTCAACTTTTTATATTCAGTTCCCATTAGAGGTACAGATTTAGAGCTGATTTTGGATTATTTAATTGAACCAGAGGATGATAGTCTAATGGAGCAGAGTCTGACTTGCAGTTGCAGCCCACTGATTATAACATCAGGGTAGACAAAATAAGATTAGGCTTCAGTCTACACCTTTTTTTCGGTCAAATAAAACAAAAGAGAAGAAAAGAGAAAATAAATAATTTGTAAGAGAAACATATAGGGATGAGTAAAGAATGATGATATATTCATTGTTTTGTTTATATATCCTATCACTTTTTCTCTTATATTTGTTTTGTTTGTTTTGTTTTGTTTGCATGAAATTATTCATGGAAATATTGTGAATTTATTTTGCAAATTATCGGAAAAATAAAATTTACTTAACCCTAACCTAACATCAGCTCCGACCATAACGCTAAAAGTGAGACAGAGGAAGATATTCCACCTGTGGTTGATGATGATGACATACAACGTCTGACTAGTTAACCACAAGGTCACGTGCACATAAATGTGTGAAGGTATGTCTAGACTACGTCTACAACAATATTGGCTTAATGCGAGTCTTAATATATTTGTTTCTATCCAAGTGAACATTGGTTGAATGTGGATGATTATCTTTAAAGCCTCTTTTCTCAAAAATAACGTTTGTTGACAGCCAAACTTTGGAAGAGTAGTAGGCTACTCACTGAATATTTGGTGTAGAACGATGATATTGGTTTCGCTATAAAGCTGAGACTGTCTTCCTCATACAGACAACTCCAAGTGTTATAACGTGAAACGTATCACATTATAACGTGAAAGTCATAGTTGGTCTCAAGCAGAGGTGGACTGTCTGTGATATACTCACTTTCTCCGTAAACCACGGCGTCACGAAACGGTCCGTAATTATTTTCCTTCAGCTGTTAGAAGTGATTCTTTATCTATGGTTAAAACATGCTGCAGCAATTTCATCCTACCACGGAGCCTACGGAGAGAGATCTGTTTTAGTGCACCTCAAAGGAGTCACATCACATCCTGCGCGCTCCTTAGTGTGTATGGTAGTGCTTGTTGACTGATGTAGCTCCTCCTACGGCAGATCCATGAATGACTGACTCTACCGTAAGAGCATGGCATGAACATTCCCGTGCACTTTATAATCCCTCTCAATTTAATCATATCACAGTATCATCCACTGTGCTCAGTAACAGCAGGATCTCATCATGTCTAATCATGTAAGGTCCATGGTAAGATGCAGCAGAGAAACTGAAAGCAGTTTTGATCAAATTCAGTGTTAGTCTGGGGAACTTGGAGCATTACATGATCACTTGTCTTATTTTCTATATTTTCTAATAGAGGGACTGATAGCCAGGACTTGAGAGAATCATTTTATTTTCTGTTTATATTTTATATAATTTGTATTTCATGCAACTTTGTGTTTCTGCTGCTTATCCCTGTCTTACCCTATGTGTCTTGAGACAGCTCCACTTCATCTGTCCAATATGAAAGCAGTCGATTTATGATCTATTCAGTCATTGGTGAGTGAGTCTAGCATTAGACTAGCAGCCAGAGTTTGCTTATTGTTGAGCGAGTGGTCCTTCGTTGTTTTTTAACCACTTCTTACTGTTATCAGTGGCGTGCACAGACTTTTTGAAGGGCAGGGGCGAAAAAAAAGGGCACATACAGCACGTTCTCACCACTGAAGAGGGCATTTTAGTGTGTGTGTTTTGCCAACCAGGAGGGCACCATAGCACGCGTTCTGGTTCCCAAGAGGGCACCTTAGCACGCGTTTTGGCTCCTAAGAGGGCACTTTAGCGTGCGTTTTTCAACAATTGGGCCACGAGGGGGGGCGACCACCCCCCCTGCCCCCCCTTGTGCACACCACTGACTGTTATAATAGCGTGTTAGTCATATGTAAAGCACTTTAGACCATGCAGGAATATTGAAAAAACAGTGAGATCTACCATTATTGCATTTTCACAAAAGAGTCTATGGCCTGATCTGAGACCTGATCTGAGTCCAGATTTAGGTGTAGTGGTTTGTGTGAAAGTGTGACTCAGAAAACAGTACGTGTTCTTATGACTAACACGCTGTTATAACAGTAACAAGTGGAAAAAACAGAGCATTGGTCGCTGAGCAATGTAAGTTGAGGTTCCCATACATTTCCCCGCATCTGCTGACGCTGTTTCATTTTTACTTTGTCGAAGTGCCGCAACCGCGACAGTAGGCTATACTAGATGTTAGCAGCTAAAAACGATGCATTAGAATATGGCCATTTGTTTTAAAGTAGGCTACACATGCAACGTTTCTGGATGCATGTGCACACGTCCACAGAAGCAGGCTTTCTGAGTGCTCCCTCGTGGAGATGACACTGTAGAGTTAAAATATAATAATGAAAGCATTTTGAAAGTGGAGGGACACAAACAGGAGGGGGATTTTCCACTGGGGACAGGGGAAATTACGCCCCAGTTTAAATGTGGAGAATGGTTACCATGAGACCAATTTAATAAAGTGATGAATGTATAATGGCATGTTGCCTTTCAAGACTGAAAATGAAGCAGTGCATGTCTCATCTCACAGATAAAGGTGCCCATCTCACCTTTTCATATTTAGTGCAATAGTGGGTGGAGTAACTCTCACCAGTAATGAATCTGAGTGCAGAGTGATAGACTGAGTCCAGAGACAGAGGCCTGAGACTGAGGCCTGTCTATAGATAATGTCACCATAATCTAGAACAGATAGAAAGACTGCTTGGATGAGCTGTTTCCTGCAGGGCAAAGGGAAATTGTTTTGTTCCAGTACAAGTATCCTATTTTGTAAGTTTTTGATCCAACTAGATGCCTAGATATTTGTATCTCTCTAACTTAGAACGTGATTTTTTTCTGGCGTGGCAGCAATACGCTTCCGTACAATGAAGGTGTGTCACTGTGCTACTGGTTAGACTTGACCAGATGATGTGAACAGCTGACGTGTCAATTGATGCTCCACAAATAACAGCAAGGAAATGATGACAGAGATCAGTATGAGCTGTTTAGAAGGAGCAGAATGATGTGAGCATACAAAAAGATGGTCTTCCTGTCTGAAC
Organism: Scomber colias; assembly: GCA_021039105.1. Classification (NCBI taxonomy): domain Eukaryota; kingdom Metazoa; phylum Chordata; class Actinopteri; order Scombriformes; family Scombridae; genus Scomber; species Scomber colias. The sequence goes on from JAJDFG010000148.1 coordinate 423,010, forward strand.
TTTCACTAAGCTTCATTAGTTCAAAAAGTACAAAAGTACAACAATGATATCAATGCAGGCAAGATATAGAGACACAACTTTAAAATGCAGAGTGAGATTACACAAATTAATGAGAGAACCACAATAAATTATAGTTATTGACAAGTATCACATAAAAGCGGCTTAATATCATTACAGAGCCTTAGGACAAAGCACAAACTTGAAATAAACTTCCCTGTAGTGTGTGTGTGTGTGTGTGTGTGTGTGTGTGTGTGTGTGTGTGTGTCAGAGCATTTTCTGATTGACACAGTAGCAACAGGATCTATTTTGTGATTACAGACAACTTTTATGTTTTCATCAATACCTACACTTCATCAGTTTGACAGCTTTTATGGAAAACAAGCAGCCACAGACCATCTATACATCTATATCTCTACTTGTATACATCTAAATCTACAGTGAGGAGCTTGTTGTAAAACTACTTCACTGTTAGAAGAACTGCAGCTTCTGATAATGGTCACAGCCAAGTCGAGCCGAGTAGTGCTGGAACTGTGTAGTGGAAAAGCGCCAAATGTAGCAGAACATGGAAAAGGAAGCATCTGTATTTTGTAATGGGGGGAATATGTATGTGTTGTTTAAATTTAGTTTAAACACTACTTTGCCTTGTTGTCTCAATTTCAAATATTTGAAATTAGTAATGAAAAGTTAATCTCAAATGCAAAACTTTATTGCATGCATAAAACTGCTATGAATTCACCATTTTTTGTCAATATATTTATTGTCCATTAATCTAAATGAAAGTGTCTGCTTATTTTTCTTAAATCATTAAATTTAATTCATAATCATTACTCAGTGTTTGTGAAAAAAGGCATTGACAGCAACTCTCACTTTTTAATGACCACTTGTAAAAAACAAAAATCCGACTCCCACTTATCATCATATACTTTGGAAGCATAATGCTATAGAAATTTATAAGTATTACTCAGTGTTTGGGGAGTAAAGGCAGTGTCAGCAATACTCTCACTTCTTAATGACTTCTTATAAAAACAATGACTGAAAAAACATACAAGTGATTTTAATGTTTGTTCTTTTTACAGGGTCCAGTGCTGTGACAACTGTGTTTGTGCAGAAAGGGAAGGATTTACATCTGCATGTTAATAAACCTGTTGTTCTCGGACAATATGATGCATTTAAATGGACAGTCAATGACACTCACAATGTAGTGAGATTACGTCCTGGTGAAGAACCTATAAAAAGTCAGGAAGATAGTTATAAAGGAAGAGTTGAGTTTTCTGTAATAAATTACTCTTTACTTTTGAAGAATGTGCAACACAGCGACAGTGGAGATTACACTGCACTCATAGCTGGAGACAACAACCAACCTCTAACTGAATACAAGGTCATAATTCAAGGTAGGTTTCTTTAGATTTCAAACACTGATCACAGTAGTACCCTGTTTTATAACCCTTCACACCTACCTTTTGTCCTCTAGATCCAGTGTCTCCAGTTCAGCTGTCAGTGAACTCTGTGTCTAACAGCACAGAGTCCTGTAGCCTCACTGTGACCTGCAGTACAGAGGACTCTCTCATCAACAGCACTTTTAGATGTGTATCTCTAGTGCAAATATTAACCAAAATGTTGGAATCGTTGTATCTTTTCCACATGCAACTAGCATTTTGAGTGTTTGATATAGTAAAACATGGCATTAATAAAAATAAATATATTTGCCCTGATCACCTCAGGGGCTCTATAATATCGCTAAAATGTTTTTAAAAGTTATGACTCTAGGACATTTTTAGGGAAGTAACACAAATAAATATGTAAATATTTCTGATCAATTGTTTTTGTTCATTTGCAGTTCCTAATCTGGGCATACGAATTGGCATTGGGGCCTCAGTTCTCTTTGGCCTTGTCCTTGGCTGCCTAATCATATGTAAGTTTCATTGTATATTTCAGCATAATAGTAGTAATTTAATTAAAACCTTCACACATGTTTGTATATGAATTTCATCATTGTAGCAGAGAAAACCCACCACACCCACAAACCTCTCATGTATAATTAAACAATGGCATCAGAATGATTAAAGTTTCAGTATTTAACATTCAGCCCCACTAGATGTCAGCAAACAACTATTAGCTATCTAATTATATAATGGTGGCAGTGTTATGCCCAGCTGGTTTGAGAGCATAACAAAACAGGGAGGACCATACGGCAACAGCTCAAATTAAGAAAGTAATTTATTTAAGTTAACAAATGTAATCAACCAAGAGTTTAAAGTCAAAAGTAACATGAACTAAGGCTACAATCAAAACCAAAACCAAAAATGAAGTGCCTGAAAGGTACCAGCCTTCCAGGAGGGCCAGAGAATGAGAGACAGACAGCTTGGATTTCCTGGGTTTAAAAAGGCTCCCAACAGGTGACCTCAATCCCGTGACGAGGAGGGAGGGACCAGACCATCCAGGGAAGAGAGAAAACAGGAGAGCAGGAAGCAAGGCAGACTATCCCCTTTACTATGGAGGCCCAGGGCCATCACAGCAGTTAGAAAGATGGAGGGCAGAACTTAAGTTTGCTGGTGTGACATCCCGTGGGGCTGAATATCATATATTGCACCTTTAATGTCCATCTTAAAATAAATATATTTTGCTTTGGAAATACAGACCTGGTTGATGAAAGAGGTTTTTGTCTGAGGCTCTTTCTGTGTGTACCAAAATGTGCCATTGAGTACTCTACTGGTTCCCAAACCTTTTCTGTCATACATAAGACGACTTGAATATCTATTAACCAGTAATAATAATGGTGAAGCTCGTAACTAAAGAAGCTAAAGAAGTTTAATCTTAATTAAATAACATTATCAACAACATTAAATGCATGTTTCTCATTAATTTCTGTTGTGAAGATTTACCCACATTTACCTAAAAGAGACAAGCTCTTTCACTACAATGGACTTTAGAATAATGAACATTATATTTTGCACTTAATAAGCACCCCCCCCCACACACACACACACACACACTTTTTCTGCCAAAAATCTAGCTTTAACTTTTAACTTAACATTAAACTTGATTTAATTTCTGATTTAATCTTGATAACCTCAATTATAATAGCTTTTATTATTATCATTATTAAGAAAATCAACAATGTTTTTTATGAGACTATCAGAAAAGAAAGAACTGTTAAAAATCAATGTATGACAATCCTCAGGTAAGTGAGGAACACTGTTAAATTAAACATTCTGTTTAATTTAACATTGAAGAACTGATTTTCGGAAACAGATGAAATGTAAGAAAAAAATGTAAAATATGAAAATAAAATGCAGCGTTCCTAATGCACTTGCCAGCCTATAACCATGCAACACTTCATCATAATGACTTGGCAGTCTATCTATATTACCAGACTTCAACCAGCCTGCTGTACTGCTGCTGCTACTTCCTGTGAACTGAATTACTTTGATTTTTTCCAGGATATCAATCTCAACCAAACTCCTAATCCAACTGCACCTGTACGATCCACTGAGACTGAAAACACCCCCAAGCCAGAGGATGTTTATGCTCTAATTACCTAAGCTCCAACGTCCAACCACCAACTGAAAAATACTGATCATGATTATAATTCAAATCATTCACAGGACTAAATCGTGGTGTGTCATGATAGATTTTAAGTCCCACTCAGCACCAGAGTAGTCTTCAAACACATTGCTTAGAGAACTTGCTGGACCTTCTTGCAGGACTTTTGTTACTAAACAGTTGCAAAGGAAGTTTCCTCAATGACTAAAAACCATGATTACACTGTAAATACTTTTGGTGGTTGGGTTCTGCATGTGTCCTGCACCATAGAAGGCAACATAATGGATCAAATTAGAGCTGATCAATGCCTTAGGAATTACTTTACATTACCACAAATACATCAGAGGAAGCAGAGATGCTGGATGTGCTGTTGTTGCCAGGAGACAATGAAATTCAGTGATCTTGATAGTTTTGATAAGTGTTGTCTGTCTCAACCAAGCCAGTCAAGACATGTTGTGCTGCTGATTAAAGAGGAAACTCATCTCAGCTATATTGAATAGTTGATATATGAAATGACTAAATGATGTACATATAATGTTAATGTTTATTTTTAATGTACAGTATTTATATTAATTGAGAATTAATTGAGCGTTTTGGGGTTGTTTAATAGTTTTTATTTCTATTAAATGTTTGTTTTTTTGTTTCAGTTTAGTGTTAGTTAGTTTAACAAGTGATTAAGTAGTTTTAGTTTATTTTTTATTTTGAGGAATTGACTAGTTTTAGTTGAGTTTTTATTTGAGTTTTAGTCTTAGTTTGAGTATTTCAGGTATTAGGAGGAAAGCCTTGATTAGTAGAAGCTGTAAAGGATAAAATAATGCTGACACCATTATCTCAACAAGTCACAATATAGTCACAATGGAGACAATGAAAAGAAAAAATGATTTTATCTGCTGTTCACTTTAGTTTTAGTTAGTTTTGCATTGTTCATTGTAGTTTTTATTTAGTTTTCTTTTTTTTTTTACAAAACCCTTTATTTTATTTTAGTTAACTAAATTATTTTCCACTGCTAGTTTTAGTTTTAGTCTTAGTTTTGGTTGCTGGATGGTTGCGGCTTTTATGCTCATATTTTTATGATGTGTGATGAACATTTTCTGTAGCTGCTCCTAAATTATGGAACAAGCTTCCTTTAAATATTAGACAAGCCTCCTCACTGTCCATTTTTAAAACTCGTCTTAAAACCCATTTTTATCCCTTGGCTTTCAACCGTACATGAGACTCTGCTCCTGTTTTAGTGTTTTATGGTTTGTTTGTTTGTTTTTTAATTACTCTTTTATTGTTTTTGTTTTAGAAACAATTATTTTAGTATTTATTTCCTGTTAATTGTTTTACGTTCCTGTGTTGTTTTATCTATTCATGCACAGCCGTTTGTTTCTGGTTGTTTTAAAGTGCTATATAAATAAAGTTGAGTTGAGTTGAGTTTCATGTTAGTTTTTATCTTTTATCTTGATGATTTTACCTTGTAGCATGTGGTGTATTCCAATACTGCTGAATATTGCTGAAATTTCGCTGTACTTGTACTTGTACTTGTTATAGTGACAAATAAAGCTCTATTCTATTCTAATACAACGTGTTGAAATTGGCATTCAACATATTCACAGTTTCTCCTTGCTTTCCTGTTTACTTCTCACTAACCCCATTATCGCAATACAATCAACTATACTACATAGCACTTGATTTGTTTCAAATGTATTATTATTATGTATTATTATTATTATTATAGTTATGACGAGTCCTTTGTTAAAACTCTCAGTAGTCTGTGGTGCCCTCTGCTGGTCAGGAAGGGCATTTCACAGACAAGGGGCAGCAGAACTGAAGGCCTGACCACTCATGGTGAATGGCGAATAGAGTTTGTAGAGTGGAGGGATCGGGTTGAGGTTAGTGTGGTGAGTAGTTCTTTCAGGTAGAGAGGGGCATTACTATAGATGTACTGGTGAGTCTGGAGGGAGATCTAGTATTCAATCCTGGTGGAGACAGGAATGAAGTGAATGGAGAATGGTTGTTGTCATATGAAAGACCTGCTGCTGTTGCTTTGTGCTTTATCAACATTAGTTTAGTTTTGGTTTATTTATGTGACACAACAAGAAATATTAGTCACCATGTGTCTTCATGCCTTAATTTCAGCTGTTTTTAATAAGATTATATGTTAGTGTGCAGATTTAGGTTAAAATAAATTATGGAGCAGACAGAAGAGAAAAATTGGTTTTAATCAGGCTGCACAAACAAACTTCAGACAGGCCAAGTGGAGTGCAGCTGCGGTGGTCGCTGATGCAAAATCCCGGAAATGGGAGGAGTTCGGTGAGGCCATGGAGAACGACTTCTGGATGGCTTCGAGGAGGTTCTGCAAAAATTGTAAAAATTAGTCATATCCTGTCTAAAAATTATGCTTAACAACTAGTCCATGCATTTGTTACTTCTAGGCTGGACTACTGTAATTCATTAATATCGGGCTGTCCTAACAAGTCTCTAAAGACTCTCCAGCTGGTTCAGAACACAGCTGCTCGTGTTCTGACAAAAACTAGAAAGAGAGATCATATTACCCCCATCTTGGCTTCACTACATTGGCTTTCCGTAAAATTCAGAATAGAATTCAAAATCCTTCTCTTCACCTTCAAAGCTCTCAATGATCAAGCTCCATCATATCTTAAAGAGCTGATAGTACCTTATGTACCTACTAGAATACTGCGCTCCCAGCATGCAGGCTCACTTGTGGTTCCTAGTAGCTCTAAAAGTAGAACAGGAGGCAGAGCCTTCAGCTATCAGGCTCCTCTCCTGTGGAACCATCTTCCAGATTTGGTCCGGGGTGCAGACACCCTCCCTACAATAAAGAGTAGGCTTAAAACCTTTTTGATAAAGCTTATAGTAAGCTCTTACCTTATGCTGCTATAGACTTAGACTGCCGGAGGACTCCCATGATGCACTGAGGTCCTCTTTCCTCCTCCCTCTCTCTCTCTCTATCCATCTATATCCATTAACATTCATGTACTATTAATGCATTCAATAACCTAAACTTCTTCCCCGGAGTTGTCTGTACTTTCTCGTCTCACAGGTAATCTGGGCCTGTAGACGTCCAGATGACAGATTCCAGTCCCGGACCTTCTAGCTTCATTGTTGATTTTCATTGTGCTTCTCTCTTCTATCCTTCCTTTCTCTCCTCTCAACCCCAACCGGTCGAGGCACATGGCCGAGTCTGGTTCTGCCTGAGGTTTCTTCCTGTTAAAAGGGAGTTTTTTCTTGCCAGTGTTACCAAGTGCTTGCTCATGTGGGAATGTTTGCTCTATGTGTAAAGGGCCTTGAGATAACTCTGTTGTGATGTTTTGCTATACAAATAAAGATTGTTTGATTGATTGACTGGGCCACCATCCGGCGTCTCAGGAGGGGGAAGCAGTGCGCTGTCAACACTGTGTACGGTGGGGACGGTGCGCTGCTGAACTTGACTCGGGACATTGTGGATCGGTGGAAGGAATACTTTGAAGACGTCCTCAATCCCACCGACACGCCTTCCGGTAAGGAAGCAGGGCCTGGGGACCAAGGGGGGAGTTGTGGGTTCTCCGAGTGAGGACCACTTCCGCGTTCAAAAAGCTGCAGTTCCCCCCGCGGCCTCTGGGGGCTGGACCCAGAAGTGAGCAATTTCCCATTGAGCCCCATGTTAAAATAGCCGACTTTACAGCTTAAAAAAACATATTTAAAGCCTGGACCCTTTGACTTTTTTGGTCTTTACCGATAGTTTCCACCTCAGTGAACACTCTGGGGGGGGGGTGAATTTTTTTGTATCACAACCGTTTAAGTGTCATTTAGGCTTAAAATTCTGGCATAAATTAGGGCGTGGTTACGTTGAGTCACAGGTTCACAGACAGTTGCCAGCAGTTAGCTCTATGCTAAAGCATCGGCTGGGCCAGGCTAGGCTAGGCTAGGCTACACCCAGAGGTCCGCGGCTACACCCAGCAGACAGGCGCTGCGGTGTCCGTGTTTGTTTGCCTATTTTCGGGTAGTTTTTTCTGGCAATATGGCGTGTTGTGCTGTTGATTGTACTAACCGACCGGAAGGATTCTGTGTTGCAGTTTTTTCGGTGAGTAAACCGTAGTACTATTTTACCCATAGACTGTATAAAATATATTTTACCTGGATTTTGGCACTGTATAATGACTTTATTACCGACTCATGGTCTCTGCTGATACAGACAGATGACCAGAGCAGCTAATGTTAGCTGCTGTTATGGTGTGTTTTGTGCTCTCAGTCCGTTTAATGCGGGATATAATATAGAATATAATGTTCTGTATTATCTTTAATTTAATATTATTATTATCTTTCATTTAATAATACTTATATACAGTGTCAAGAGCAACTTAAATGAATAAATTAATAGCCTAATTAATGCCACACTGCAAAAAGCAAGCTTGTAATTCAGAGAATGTGTGATCTGTATTGTATTGGTGATACTGATTTCAGAAATCGTTAATCATGTTCAAAATCAAGATCAGGCCACCCATAAATAAATACAACATATATTTCTTATTATATTTATTGTTGGTATTATTGTTAAAGGTGAACTGTGTAACTTTGTTATTAAGGAACTTTTTATCAAGCAAAGCCCTTTTTATTACTCCATATTCTCAAATAGCTCTTAGTATCATAAAGGTTTGTGACCTCTGATCTATAAGTTGCTGAGCACCTATATGTGTCATTTTAAAGTTTCCCTCTAGGTGATCCGGACAGGCTGGACAAGTGGGTCGTCAGCATGAGGAGACAGAACTGGACCCGGCTCTCCAGCCCCAATCCTCCCCTGTGCTTTCAATAAAATCTGTATTGAGCATGAACTCAGCGTCTGCCTGCCACCTGTTGTCACAGACACTCAGAAAATTTATTTCTGACTTTCTTAAAACTAGATGTATAACATGCATCTTAAACCTTATTAAAATCAGTTAATCATGTGGAGAGATTTCTCATGCAGGTAGATAATTATCTACATATTAGAGTTCTACTGTTAGTAAAGGTAAGACATAGACATATGATTTAGCACATTTGAAAAAATAAAAAAAATGTACTGGTAAAGAGGTTCCATGGGCACCCTGGAAAGGTCAGAAAACAGAAACACTGTCATGAGAATTTTTACATTTTTTAGTAAAACTTGACTAAAAACTTGAGTTTTAATGCTAAATATTTGTGTTTAAGTTGATATTCCTTTTAACTGACTACAACATTTTTAACATTTTCAATAAGTGTAGAAGACAAAAGGAGTGCAATTATGAAAATTATTTATTTGAACATGAGGTACTCTTTAAATGAACAGACAATGAACAAACAAAACAATCAGTATATATAATAAATAATAATAAGCTTTTAGAATAAAATAAAAAATAGGGTCAGTGTTTGGCTCAGTTGGTGGAGCGCCCTATGTGAGGCTGTAGTCCTTGCTGCGGGTGGCCCGGGCGTGGAAGCTGGCCGGGGCCTGGTCTGGGCAACCGGCAGAGGCTGGACGGGGCCTGGGTGCCTGGTCTGGGGCCTGGGCAGCTTTCTTTTCTATTTTCTAAATATAAAGAAAGACAAACATCTTGTAACCAGTATACCAAAGTATTGAAATGCCTTACTTCAGTAAAAGTAGCTTACTAATACCACACTGTGAAAATACTCCACTACAAAGACACTACACTACTACTATACACTACAAAGACCTGCATTCAAAACCTCACTTTTGTGAAAGTGTTAACATTAAGTTTTATCTGCAAAATGCAATTAAGTATAATAGTAAAAACAGTCCCTCTCTGTTTTACTGTTATAGAATGTTTGTGGATTGATATCATTGATGAATCAATGCATATGATGCATTTTATTGCTGAGGCTGTTTAAATTGAGCACAATTTAACAATTAAATATACTATTGAGTCGATTTATCTATCCTATCTATCCCTGTCATGTGAGAACCCTGTATCTCACTTCTTTTAAAAAAATATTTAAGTGTATAAAATGCTTAAACTTTCTTTACATTATTCTACATAGTAATTTCAGAGAGTAGTAACGTTTAACCCTCAGATCCTGTTGCCACATTTTATGGACCATCAGATTTTTCATTTGGCTGTGATCATGCTATAATGTTCATAGGTTGCAGAGAGGTGGCTTTTACAAGGTACATCATGCTCCTAAAAGATCTCCTGTCTGCACCTTATAATTCTCTGTTTATCGCGGCTCCCGGGGTAGCTAAAGCTACTCATGCTGCCCCCAGGGGACTCAACGCCCCCGGAGCCACAACTGGGGCGCGCTAGGGGGGGTCGAGCTGAGGGATTTCATCGGGCTGATGATACTGGAAGTGATTTTGTCTCTGATTTTCACCAGATTTAAAATGTTATCAAAATTTGCCGTTAAAAAAAAACTGTAAAACGAGAACCAGTCCCAGAAGCTCCAGCTCTAACAAAAAAAAAAAATGTAATACCTATTTTAACTTTATCATGGTGTGTGTTTGCAAACAACAGGAGGACGTTAGTCATTTCTAACAGGATCTGAGGGTTAAGATGAGTTTTGGTCCCCAGCGGACTTATTTAACTTTATCTCTTATGTAGTATAATCTCAATAAAACATTATTTCAAGTGCTGCAGCGTTATATTTGTTTTATAAGGAACTTAACGTTACCTGCGGTCGAGTCGCTGTCAGGTCGCTGTGCTGGAGGCTGGACTGCCGTGTAGCTGCTGCCAGTAGCTGCTTGTTAGCCTAGCCTAGCCTAGCTGATTAGCCTCAGGCTAGCTCCGTTCGGTGCGGTTAATTCGAGTTCAGTGGGCGGGATCTCGGCCGGCTGACCCGTAGAGTTACCGCCTCTCCTCCAAATATGGAAAATACACACCCACTAAAATCCAAGATGGCGCAGTCCTAATGCCCATAGTAGAGGCACAAAACACACTCCCCCAAACCAATGGGTGACGTCACGGGTGCTACGTCCATTCTTTTTACAGTCTATGCTGGGGACCCGGGTGTGGGCTCTCCTATCTCTGGAGCTGAGGTCGCTGAGGTGGTCAAAAAGCTCCTTGGTGGCAGGGCCCTGGGGGTGGATGAGATCCGCCCCGAGTTCCTTAAGGCTGGATGTTGTGGGACTGTCATGGCTGACACGACTCATCAGGGGCAGTGCCTCTGGATTGGCAGACTGGGGTGGTGGTCCCTCTTTTTAAGAAGGGGGACCGGAGGGTATGCTCCAATTACAGGGGAATCACACTCCTCAGCCTCATTTCTGCGGAATCTGCACGGATCCGTCGTGGAGAAGAGAGAGCTGAGCCGAAAGGCGAAGCTCTCGATTTACCAGTCGATCTTCGTTCCTACCCTCACCTATGGTCATGAACTTTGGGAAATGAGTTTCCTCTGCAGGGTGGCTGGGCTCTCCCTTAGAGATAGGGTGAGAAGCTCAGTTATCCGGAGGGAGCTCGGAGTAGACCCGCTGCTCCTCCGTTTTCATTTATGCACTAAAATTATCTTACTGAAGACTTACAGATAATAATACATAATACATATTGTAGTCTATATCACCTATGAGTCTATGTAACGGGTGGTAAATTAAGGGAAAGTAAAGAATAAAGAATAAATAAATAAAGAATAAAGTAAATGAGGTCTCTTCTGGGGAGCCACTGGCCACAAACCACAAGCAGGTGTTTACAATACCAAGTGTTTATTAAAAATGGTGATAGGCTGATGTTATGCAGAGTTCAACAAAAAAGGGAGTCCATTGCATGGAGACGGTGTGGAGTTGATGGCAGCAGAGCGGAGTCTTTCCTTCCTCTCGGTACGTGCGCGGGTCCCGGCGTCACCTCCAACAAAGAAGAATCAATCAATACACTGAGTGCTCGAGAAACCCGTTTAAACTAAAAGTCAATGTCCAAACGCAAAACAATAATGAAATCAAACTGCAAGCAAAATAAAGTGCAAACCAAAAACAATAAACAAAAGGAAGGGGGTTTCTCTTCTACTCGTCTGTACGACGATTGATGATCAGGGGGAGTAAAATAAAAGCGGTACTTAACTCGGAGGAGGGGTGAAGCTCACTTCTACCCCTCCACGTTTCCCGCGGTGCGTCTCCCCTTTCTCCTGCAGCCGACCAGCGCCGTCTGTGGCTCGCTCCGTCGCCGCGGTGATTCTCCGGCCGTAGGCTGGATCTCGCTCCTCTTTCTGCTTCGGGTCGTGCCGCGCTCCTTGCCGCGCTCCGTGCCGCGCTCCGTGCCGTGCTCCGTGCCGTGTCTCTCGCTCTCTCCCGTCTGCCGTGTCCCAGGTGTGGCTTCTCTTTTGTTTCCTGATTCCAGGTCGCTTCCGGGGCAGTGCTGGGTCGCGCCAAACTCTGCAAAGAGAAAACAAACAGCGCCCCCCTCCCACTGGTCGACCTGGGTGTAGTCACCCTGTGACACTCCCCCCATCTCAAACAGCTCTAGTCCCCTAGAACGACTCAATTTTGGTACCTTGCAGGCATGCGTCTATGTTCTCTCTGAGACCGTCTCAATGTGGGTCTCTCTGCTTCTTGGGCAGCATCATCAGGATGTAGAGGGAGGGGAAGTGCAAATCCCCAAACTGGTCTGTCGTCATGTATGCCGGGGGTCCTAGGTCCTGCATTTTCCTCTGTTCTTGGAACTAAGGCAGGAAGGCAAGGGCGCAGGCTGTTACGGTGGAGGACACGTTCTGGGCCAGCCTTGCCTTCGGGACGTACTGTGTAGACTGGGCGGTCGAGGTAGGGTCGTGTCACTACAACATGGGGTTGGTTTTCCCATCTGTCACTCAATTTCCCTTTTCCTTGTCTCCTCTGGTCTAAGACCAAGACACGCTCTCCTGGGAGCAATGGGGCATCTTGAGCAGTCCTATCATAAAGTCTCTTGTTCTTTTCGGCTGCCTTGTGAAGGTGGTTTGTGACCTTGTTGTAGGCATATTGAAGCTGTGTGTGATGCCTTTCCACCCATTCTGCTGTGGTGACTGTGCTAGTTGGGGCCGGTGCTCCTGTTATCATGTCAATCGGGGTTCTGAAGTGACGGCCAAACATGAGGAAAGAGGGGGCGTAATTGGTGGAGCTATGGATGGTGTTGTTGTAAGATTGGATCAGACCTGGCAAGTACACCACCCAGTCATTGTGTTGTTCAGTTTGTAGGGTCCCCAACAACGATAAGAGTGTCTGATTAAAGCGCTCGCAAGCCCCGTTTCCCTGAGGGTGGTAGGGGGTTGTGTGGGTTTTGTGGCAGCCATACACTCGACATAACTCTTTTACCAATTTGGACTCAAAGTTAGGGCCTTGGTCTGAATGGAAAGTCTCAGGACAGCCAAAGGGCTGTATCACATGTGTCCACAAAGCACGGGCTGTAGTCAGGGCAGTCTGATCAGCGGTTGGAATCGCCCATGCGTACTTGGTGAATAAATCAGTAACAACAAGAATGTTCTGATATCTATCAGTGGGACGGCTGAGCGTAAGGAAGTCCATGGCAACAATATGCATGGGTGCTTTTGGGGTTAGAGGGACGAGAGGGGCTCTAACATTGGCTCTCGCTTTGTGAAGGGTGCAGCGGGGACAGTTTTGTGTGTGAGTTTGTACAACCTGTTCCATCTGAGGCCAATAGAAGTTCCTCCGCAGTAGTGACAGCATCCGTTCTGTTCCTGGGTGTCCTGCTTGTTTGTGGCATGTGTCCAGTAGGTTCTGGATCTTGGAGTCTGGCACCAGCACCTGTTTCAAAGTCTCAAGAGTTGATGGATCATATATCCTCCTACACACAACTCCTTCAAACAGCGCCAAGCGCTTCCACTGGCTCAATAGTTTCTTTACAGGTTGTGTGAGTAACAGTCTTTGTGCTGCAGTAGGTAACTCACCCTGTTCCAGATAGCCACCAATCTGACGGAGAGTGGGATCGTCTGTTTGTGCTGTCCTCCAGCGGTCAGGATCCCACCCCCAGCTTGTAAAGCAGTCCTCCTCTCTGCTTGGGGCTTGTACAACTCTCACCTGTAGGTTCTCTTCACGCTCATTATGAGCTTCCGTTGGGCCTAGCGGGGCAGTGGAGAGTCTAGACAAAGCATCAGCATTAGTATGATCCCTCCCAGGTCGATGTTTAATAGTGTAGTCAAAATTGGCAAGCTGAGCGACCCACCTTTGTTCTACAGCTCCCAATTTTGCCGTCTGTAGATGTACTAGTGGGTTATTATCTGTCACAACAGTCACTTTAGCACCCCACAAGTAATCTTTAAATTTGTCCCCCATTGCCCACTTCAATGCCAACAACTCAAGTTTGAAAGAGCTATAGTTCGCATCGTTACGCTCTGTTGGGTGGAGGCTTCGACTGGCATATGCAATGACTTTTTCCATCCCCTCTTGTTCCTGTGCTAACACAGCACCCAACCCAAGGTTGCTGGCATCTGTGTAGAGGATAAATGGCTGTGTGTAGTCTGCATAAGCCAAGATGGGGGCTTGTAAGAGTTCTTGTTTTAGCTGTTTGAAAGCCATTTCACATTCCTCAGTCCAATGAATTGAGTGGGAGTGTCGCCCTCTGCCCCGGCCTGTTCCCCTCAACAGTTCATTTAGCGGTTTGGCAATCTTTGAGAAATCTTTAATAAAACGTCTGTAATAGCCAACAAACCCCAAGAATGATCTCACCTGTTTGATGGTGGCAGGGGTGGCCCAGTTCTGGACTGCTGCTGTCTTTTCTGGGTCAGGCGCAACTCCTTGGCTGCAAACTTGGTGGCCCAGGAACTTCACTTCTTTTTGGAACAGTTGACACTTGCTGGGGCGGAGCTTGAGGCCATAGCGACTGAGGGCCCTGAAGACCTCCTCTAGATGTTTCAGGTGAGCTGGAAAGTCTTTAGAATACACAATTACATCGTCCAAATACACAAGGGCGGATTCAGTCAAGTGGTCACCTAGGCAGCGTTGCATGAGTCTTTGGAAAGTAGCGGGGGCATTACAAAGTCCAAATGGCATTCTCTCAAACTCAAAAAGCCCAAACGGGGTGGTGAATGCCGTTTTCTCTCTGTCATCATCTTCAACTTCAACTTGCCAATAGCCACTGGCTAAATCGAGAGTTGAGTACCACTCAGCTTGTGTGAGGCTGGTAAGAGAGTCTTCAATGCGGGGGAGGGGAAAGGCATCTTTGTGTGTTATGTTGTTGAGTTTGCGGTAGTCTACACAGAAACGCCATGCTCCACATTTCTTTTGCACTAAGACTATTGGTGCAGCCCAGGGACTACTACTCTCTCGCACCACACCTGCTGAGAGCATGTTTTGTAGCAACCCACGAATCTCTTTGTAAAGTGTAGGTGGTATAGGCCTATACCTCTCTTTAATAGGTTCTGCATTACCTGTGGGGATCCTATGCTTTACTACATTAGTGCGGCCATAGTCTTCCTCATGCTTAGAAAAAACATGGTCCCACTTTTGGATTAGCTGATCCAGCAGTAGTTGCTGTTCCCCAGTTAAACAGTCACTTTTAAGAGATGGGGACTCTGTGTTTTCGCCCTTAGCTTGCGTGATCTCATCCTCAACATTTACAAGGTTAACTTCAACAATACCTGGACACACTTCAATAAGGGATACCTCTGTATCTGTCCTAACCTGTTCCGGGTGTACAGAGCAGACATTGGCCACTTTCTGAAATTTGTGTAGGACTGTGGGAAAGGGGTTGATGTTTCTCACTCTAATAGGGAACCTACCCTTCTTTAGAGTAACTAAAGTCCTTGCTACCTCAACGCCCTCTGCTCCCTCTAAGGGTTCTACTAATGCACACTGCTGTCTATAGGGATGGGATGACACTTTTGCCCACAACAGCACTTCACTTTGTGCAGGGATTGTTATGTGAGAGCGATAGGCTAATCGAGCTGTACTCTGCCAATTTTCTCTGGTTGAGGCGGCTTGGACACGTTGACAATCAACAAAAATCTCGTTCCAACTTTTCTCTAAAGAGGTGCGATTAGTTTGGTGTGAGTTTGGGTGTTGTCTGTTAAAAAGTTCTTCCCAACAGTCGCTTATCACATTCATGCCTAGAATGGCCTTTTTGTCACCAATGAAGGCATCTCGAACTACGACTACACCGCGGGCTGGGACTTGGACTCCCCCAACCTGAAAATCTGCAACAATGTAACCAGTGTAGGGAATGCTCAATCCATTTGCTGCCCTGAGTTTTAGCCAGGACAACGCACCTCTCTGTTCTTTACCTTTAAAGAGCTTATCACACAAGCTTTCACTAAAGAGAGTGACTTGGGACCCTGTATCAACTAAACATTGTACATCTACATCATCTACTTTAACAGTCACTTGGGGGCAGATTCCCGAGATTTTAACATCATGATTGGGAGGGTCAGCTTTGGGGGATCCGGATACCTGACCCACGGTGGCCGGAGAAGCTAAAAACCCTGAGAAGTAGGTCTAGATGGGCAATTGCGACTAAAATGCCCAGGTTCATTACAGTGGTTACAAATCGGGCGCCCTTGGGAGTCCCATCTGTTCTTTGAAGGGCCAGCTCTAGCTCTATACCCATTACGATTAGGATTGCGTATATGTGTGTCAGAGAGTGGAAGTGGTGGTGTATATGTGGTTGATTTGACATTGCCTTTGAGTTCTGCCAAAATTGTCTTTGTCATCTCTGACACGTGTTCTTTTACCTCTTGGAGGATCTCATTGCGCAGCTCTTTCTTCCAGTCCATGGCAGGCGTGGGGTACCTGTTTATGCACTGCTAAGCAGGTGGTCGGCAGCCATTGTTCATCCAGTTCCTCCTCCAGTGCCATCGCCTCCATCTTTACCTCGTCGAAAGAGAGTCTCGGCTTATTCCTCACTTGACGGCGTAGCTCTTGTCGAATGGGGCCTTCTCTCAACCCCATAATAAACTGATCCCGCAGCAGGATATCTCCTTCACCAAGGGCAACATCCTCCCTCTGTTTCAGTCTGGAGAAAAGCTCCCTCAGACATAGGGAAAACGACCTCAGAGTCTGTTGAGGTCCTTGCCTACAGTTAAAAAATTGTGTGCGGAGGGTGGAGACATGAACATTATCACCATACAATGCAGTCAATACATCGAATATTTTCCGTGGTGTGTCTCTACAGGCCTTCTCTAGAGTCAGGATTTCTCTTTTTGCTTCTCCATCTAGCAAGCCCAATACAAAGTCTGCTTTTTGTGAGTCACTAATGGGCTGCAAATTTATCATAGTGGTCACTTGTTGTTTCCATTCTCCCAATTTAATTTCTGAGCCTTCACCATTAAACTTTTGTAACCAGGGACCCCCCATAAAAAATGGCATCATCATGTGAGGCCCTGCGGCCTGTGCTCCACCTTGCATGCTGGATGGGCCAGCTACTCAACCCAGAAGAGATCCTGCCGACAACGCCAAATTGTAACGGGTGGTAAATTAAGGGAAAGTAAAGAATAAAGAATAATAACTAAGTAAATGAGGTCTCTTCTGGGGAGCCACTGGCCACAAACCACAAGCAGGTGTTTACAATACCAAGTGTTTATTAAAAATGGTGATAGGCTGATGTTATGCAGAGTTCAACAAAAAAGGGAGTCCATTGCATGGAGACGGTGTGGAGTTGATGGCAGCAGAGCGGAGTCTTTCCTTCCTCTCGGTACGTGCGCGGGTCCCGGCGTCACCTCCAACAAAGAAGAATCAATCAATACACTGAGTGCTCGAGAAACCCGTTTAAACTAAAAGTCAATGTCCAAACGCAAAACAATAATGAAATCAAACTGCAAGCAAAATAAAGTGCAAAACAAAAAACAATAAACAAAAGGAAGGGGGTTTCTCTTCTACTCGTCTGTACGACGATTGATGATCAGGGGGAGTAAAATAAAAGCGGTACTTAACTCGGAGGAGGGGTGAAGCTCACTTCTACCCCTCCACGTTTCCCGCGGTGCGTCTCCCCTTTCTCCTGCAGCCGACCAGCGCCGTCTGTGGCTCGCTCCGTCGCCGCGGTGATTCTCCGGCCGTAGGCTGGATCTCGCTCCTCTTTCTGCTTCGGGTCGTGCCGCGCTCCTTGCCGCGCTCCGTGCCGTGTCTCTCGCTCTCTCCCGTCTGCCGTGTCCCAGGTGTGGCTTCTCTTTTGTTTCCTGATTCCAGGTCGCTTCCGGGGCAGTGCTGGGTCGCGCCAAACTCTGCAAAGAGAAAACAAACAGCGCCCCCCTCCCACTGGTCGACCTGGGTGTAGTCACCCTGTGACATCTACATATTAAAACATAAACTTTGCACATGAAGAAAACATTACTGTGCTGTTTTTGTTTACTGTAATGATTTTGAAAGTGGCCCATTTCAAAAGTCTGATACACGCTTAACTATTATAGACACGTCATTTTTTGACTGTCGATTACTTAGTATTTGTAATTGTGTAAACATGTTGCCCTTTCAACTGTCTGATGGAGGAAAGTTAAGTTTGTATTGTAATGTACTTTGTAACGTGTGTCTTAGCAAACAGTCTCAGTCTTACATAGATCTGGTATTAACATGCGTCTTGGATGATACAAATACAAGTGTAAATGACCATCAAGATGGATTGTGATCCGATCATTCAAACCACTTGTTGTCTGGGATGCATTTGATTGTGCCCCGATCAAGAATGTAACAGGAAAATGTGTCATCAATGCAGGATGTGGTGCTTACTTTGGTAAAACAGGTTGTAAAAATTGAGCAAAGATTTATTGTTATGATGAAAATTGTAATGACTGGAACATGGTTTGGACCCAAATGTACGACTGAAGACAGATCAGTTCACAAATCAATCCAGAGAGCAAAGGCAAAGGCAGGGTCCAAAAACAAGCGTTAATGACTCCGCTCCTTTTCTCTTTATACATGCTACATGTGATCAGTTAATCAAACTTTATTCGTATAGCACTTTGTAGCACTTTTCATACATTGCAATGCAACACAAAATGCTTTACATAGAGAATAAACGCATAAAAATAAATCAAAACATAGGAACTCATTTAAAAATAGGAAGTCAGGAAACGCTGTCATAACTCAAGAATCGGCAATGAGGAAACACCAGAGGAAGGATCAAAATTTAAAAATGAACAAATAAAAAAAATAGTGCTAATAAAAGATTAATAAAATATTAAGATATATTAAAAGAAAGAATAAAACAAGTCACTGTAGAATAAAGTGGGTAAAACAGGGGATGTAAAAGTAAAGAAGTAAACAGACATAAAAGTTAGGTTATGAAGAAGAAACTATAAAATAGAATTAACAGAATAGTCCAAATAGTAAAACAGGCTAAAATAGAAAATAAAAGGCAGATTAATAAATGAATAAAATTCAATTGAAAGTCAAATGGTCTTCGCTGCGGTCAGGTATTCAGGAAGGCTGTTCCAGAGATGAGGATCATAGTAATAAAAAGATGCCTCCGTGGGTTTTTGGATTTTGGAATAATTAAAAGACCACTATCAGAAGAATTGAGATTTCTGGAGGGTTCATAGGATAAAGGAAGGAAACAACAAGCTTAGTTGGTCAGTATCAGGTAACCCATGTCCACACTGTGCACAGGTTACCTGTGTACCAAGCGTTGCTACTTTCTCTCTCTCTCTTGATTGTCGTCTGCTTTCTTTTTCTCTTCTCATACACACACATACATATTCACATCCCACACCACTCAGTTGTTGGTGAGGTAGCATAGGATACAAGATAAGCTACATCCTAGCATCATTCATTTACCACGTATGTAGCTGCTGAGCCGGTGTGTTTTGGAGCTTCGACTACGAGTCGGTGCCCTTGCGCCATTTTGTCCAGCGGAAACGGTCCTAAAATAACAAATTATTGGACTGTTATATTTGATACGACATTATCAAAGTAAGCTTGACAAAATGAAAGACCAGCAAGGATGACATTCACCAAATCCTGGAAAGTTGGCAAATACCACAACAGTATATTTGAAAAGAGATTTTCTTTGCCTGCTCAGGCAACAGGACTTGCCAATATCCGCACCGATCCGCCTATTGATCTCACGCTCCATCCTTCCCTCACTTGTGAACAAGACCCCCAGGTACTTGAACTCCCGACCCGGAGAGTGCATTCCACCCTTTTCCGGTTGAGAACCATGGACTCGGATTTGGACATTATCTGTGATGAATGAAAGGTGTTTGTTACTTTAAGACCTGTGGGGATGCGCACATGCGCAGACTGTTGTAACCTGTTGTTGGTTGGGTTATACCTGCAAGAAGAGCAGTAAAAGCTAAGCTACTGATAAGCATCTGAGTTGGTCCGTTCTGTTGCACATAATAATAGTGAGTTACCCACAATATTACATGGTGTCAGAAGTGGGATCTGGGCAAGTGCAACGATGCCGCAGTTTACTCCACCGGGCGAGTTTAAGTTTGACTGCCCCACCGAGTGGCCGGAGTGGAAACAGAGATTTTCACGCTTCAGGCTCGCCACGAAGCTAAATAAAGACGATGGGGAGATTCAAGTAAGCTCGCTGATCTATGCAATGGGAAGTGAAGCTGAAAAGATATTCAGTTCATTTGTGTTCACAGCAGAGGACCAGAAAAAGGACTATGAACTCATATTGAAGAAGTTTGATGAGTACTTCATTCCTCGACGCAACATCATACACGAAAGAGCATGTTTTTATCAGCGGGCCCAGCAGGCAGGCGAAACAGCGGAGATGTACATCCGGTCGCTGTACGAGCTGGCGGAGCACTGTGAGTTCGGGGACAGGAGGGATGAGCATCTCAGAGACCGCCTGGTAGTAGGCATAAAAGACAAAGAGCTCTCCCGGCGTTTCCAGCTAATGGCCGACTTGACGTTGGCGCAGGTCATAGAGCAAGTGCGTCAGACGGAGGAGATAACTAAACAGGTCAGTCTGCAATCCAACCAACCTGAGGCCAGGCCTGCTAATGTTGATTTCGTCAGACGTCGAGACAGCCGACAAAAGAAACAGAGCTGGCAGCAGCGCGGAGACACCGGTCCGACAAACCAAAAGATGGGAGACCGTGGAAAATGTGGGAGATGCGGAAAACCGCGGCACACTGAAGAGAAAAGGTGCCCAGCTCTGCAAAGTAAGTGCAACAAATGTCACAAAAAGGGACACTGGGAACGTGAATGCCACTCAAAAGCTGTTAGTGAAATCACTGAAGAAGTGAAACAGATGTACTTTCTTGGAGAAGTGGGAGGAGAGGATAGCCAGGATAATTGGACTGTTAGCTTAACTATATGTGACAAACCAATAACCTTCAAAATCGACACAGGAGCTGATGCTACAGTTATCAATGAAAGGATGTTTAAGAAGATTGGACTGGATCCTCCCAACACACACTTTCTAAGCCCAGGAGGGGACATCAAGTGCACAGGAATGTTCCAGACCACCACCACTTATAAAGAGAGACTGTATACATTCCCAGTGTATGTGATAAAAGGTAAAGGAAACTGCCTACTAAGCCGCCCTGAAGCCGTGGCAATGGGTCTTGTGAAGCGTGTGGATGAGGTCAGTGGTGTTTTTGGCTCAAGTGGACTGCTGAAAACAGAACCTGTGAGAATAGTCTTAAAAGAGGATGCCCTGCCATATGCGGTGCCGACAGCCAGGCGGATACCTCTGCCGCTAGTACCACTGGTAAAGAAAGAACTGCAGCGCATGGAAAATGTAGGCATTATTGAAAAGGTAACTCAGCCAACAGAGTGGTGTGCTGCAATGGTGCTGGTGCTCAAACCCAACAAGAGAGAGGTTCGCTGCTGTGCAGACCTCAGGAAGCTGAACAGAGCTGTGAAACGTGAAAAGTACATAATGCCCACTGCAGAGGAAATCATGCCGAGGCTGACCGGGTCAAAGGTGTTCACATCATTGGATGCGGCAAGTGGATTTTATCAGATTCCCCTGCACAAGGACAGCAGGAAGTTGACAACCTTTATCACCCCATTTGGGAGGTATGCCTTTCGCCGCCTCCCATTTGGGATAACAAGTGCTCCCGAAATCTTCCAAAGAAAAATGGCAGAAACTTTGGCAGGTCTTGAAGGGACAGAATTGTACATGGATGACATCCTCATACATGGAGAAAATGAGGAAATCCATGTCCAGCGCCTAGCAGAGGCATTGAGAGTCATTGAAGCAGCAGGTCTCAAGCTGAATGAGGCAAAATGCAAGTTCAAGCAGAAACAGGTCCGCTTCCTGGGTCACCTCATCGACGAGACGGGCGAGACCTGATCCAGAAAAGGTAACCGGGATAGAGAATTTCCCCCAACCTCAGAATGTGACTGAGCTAAAGAGGTTCCTGGGGATGGTCAATTATCTGGCAAAGTACGTAGCAGAGCTCTCCACAGTTGGTCAGCCACTATATGAGCTGCTAAAGCTGAAGACAGAGTGGTTATGGGGGCCCGCACAGCACACAGCGTTCCACAAGCTTAAAGCTGCACTAGCCACTGCTCCTGTACTTGTCTTCTATGACGTCACCAAGCCTACAGTAGTCTCAGCGGATGCCAGCAGCTACGGTTTAGGGGGCGTCCTGCTCCAGCAACACGGGGACCAATGGAAACCTGTGAGCTACTGCTCACGACGTCTGAGTGATGCTGAGACAAGGTATGCTCAAATCGAGAAGGAGTGTTTGACCAGCGTGTGGGCCTGTGAAAGGTTTGAGAAATACCTGTTTGGACTTGATAGCTTCAGACTTATTACCGATCACAAACCTCTTGTACCTCTCATGAACAGTAAAGACTTGGACAATGTCCCCATCAGGTGCCAGAGGCTACTGATGAGGCTAATGCGTTTTAATGCCATAGCTGAATATGCACCGGGGAAAACACTTGCTGTGGCAGATGCTCTGTCCAGGGGCCCAGAGCAGCATTTTGGAGACAGAGCTTCTCATGATGATGTGGCAGCACACATTGATGCTGTCGTGTGCCAGGTGCCAGCCACCCCCCAGAGGATGAAGGAGCTAAAACAGCACACAGCAGAGGATCCACAGCTCCAGGCAGTTTTGGGCTTTATCAGACACGGATGGCCTGAGTATATGGAAAAAGTGCCTGAGTCAGTGAGAGACTTTTACCAGGTGAGAGGAGAGTTATCTGAGCTAGAGGGCTTAGTCATTAGAGGGTGTCGCATCGTCATTCCTACTACTATGAGAGAGATGATCTTAGAGAAGATCCACAATGGGCATCAGGGACTAGTTAAGAGTAGGGAAAGAGCTAGCCAATCTGTATGGTGGCCCAAAATGTCAGAACAGATCACTACAAAAGTACAGCAGTGCACATTCTGTAGAGAAAACAAGAGCACTCAGAGGAAGGAGCCTTTAATGTCAAGTGAGCTCCCTTCCAGGCCATGGCAGAAAGTAGCCATAGACTTATGTGAGTTCAAAAAGCAGAACTACTTGGTGGTGTCCGACTACTACTCTAGATATTTAGAGATTCTACATTTACCAACAACCACCAGCAGTCAGGTAGTGGCTAGACTGAAGGCTACTTTTGCACTGGAACCAGTCTTGTACTTTTTACGGCATCCCTGAGGTGTTAGTGAGTGATAATGGGCCCCAGATAGCTTCTGCAGAGATGAGGAAGTTTAGTGTGGAATATGACTTTCTCCATGTGACATCAAGCCCACATTATCCTCAGAGTAATGGTCATGCAGAGAGGGCTGTCCAGATAGCTAAAGGGATACTGAGACAAGAAGACCCCCTCCTAGCCCTACTGACATACAGAGCCACACCCTCCTCTTCTACCAAAACCAGTCCAGCAGAACTGCTAATGGGCAGGAAGCTCAGAACCACCTTGCCCACTTTACAGGACAATCTGAGGCCGAACTGGCCAGATGAAAATGACATAAAACAAGCTGACGCCTCAGCCAAACAGAAGCAGGCGTTTTACTACAACCGTCGAAACGGGGTGCGGATTCTACCCCCCTTGAACCCAGGGGACACTGTCCTCACAAAGTTGGATGGACAAAGACAATGGCTTAAGCCAGCTGTTGTCTGCAGCCCTGGTTCCACTCCCAGGTCTTACATTGTGGAGACAGCTGCAGGTGAGCGGTACAGGAGAAACAGGCGCCATCTGCTGGCAATACCAAACACACCCGGATCCATTAGTGAGAGTCCTGGCCAGGTCACTCCAGACACCAACGAGGACAGTGAGCTGACCCATGCTACTGAGACAGCAGCCACTCTCACACAAGAGACTGCTGTTACTCGCTCTGGCAGAGTGAGCAAGCCTGTAGTCAGGCTGGATTTGTAAGGTTATGGACTGAGATTTTTTTTTCTCCTCTTTAAGTAAAAAAAAAAAAAAAAAAAGGGAGATGTGGAGACTGTTAATGACATGTTAAGGGTTAAATGATGACATGGACATTTTTCAGTTATGTTACATTTTTGCTGAATAAGAGACTGCACTTATACCTGTCATAAGCTAGACAAGGAACAATGTGAGACAAAGATGTTTATCTTTGATATTTACGTTATACATTATAGAAAATGTTTAGTTAAACGTTAAACAAGACTTTGAAATACTGATGAAGCTAGTATATATAAGTACAGCGGTTGTTATAAAGTGAAGTTACAGTATGCACAGTTGAGAAGTGAATTACAGTTAGAAACAGTAAGAAACCTTCATGTTGAACATTCAAGAGGGGGGAGATGTGATGAATGAAAGGTGTTTGTTACTTTAAGACCTGTGGGGATGCGCACATGCGCAGACTGTTGTAACCTGTTGTTGGTTGGGTTATACCTGCAAGAAGAGCAGTAAAAGCTAAGCTACTGATAAGCATCTGAGTTGGTCCGTTCTGTTGCACATAATAATAGTGAGTTACCCACAATATTACATTATCAAAGTAAGCTTGACAAAATAACAGACCAGCAAGGATGACATTCACCAAGTCTTAACACTGCGGCTCAGGGAGATGAGACAAACAAGCATAGACATCTTTCAAGACCTCAGAGTTGGAAAGTTTCCCCTGAGTCAAAGCCACAGACAAAACCACCACTCACGTCAGCACTGGACAGAGCTTAAGTATATAACAATGTTAAACAATAGTTTTATTATATAGTCATCTTTGCAAAGTTCATATTGATAGCACTATATTTATCAGAAAACGTTTTGTATGTTGCACCAGTTAGCTGAAGGATTTTTATCTGTGGTCCATTGGGACAGAAGTACTGTAATTTAAAAGTCTACACTGAGAATTTGTTGCATTAGTTTAGTTTGATTTACTTTGACACACGTATTTAGGTAGCTCAGTGCACATACACTATAACCACTTCCTTTCTCATATGACTCAGTATAACACCTTTTTGGTGTCTGTCTGCAAGCCTGCACGTCTTGTGAACATTGGTTAATGTCCAAACCAACATGTTGCAGCAATAATTACCTGCAAAGGCATGTGTCTAAATGCAGCTCCCACTTATTCTGAAGGACAGACTTAAAATCTGCTTGTGCTTTGACCAAAAGGTTTATGAGTATTTAGATATAATAGAATATTGTGCTGTTGTAGTTTAGTGTTGTTTTATTTAATTGAGAGTAAAAGAACAATCTAAGATTAAATCTAATAATTGTAGCTGCCACATGTTTGTCTGAATGTAAAGTGCTGCTTCATGTTTTTACTGAAATGAAATGTATTGATTCTTTATTTTTGCTTTTTATGTTTAATCACTATATTTTGTTCTCATTAAAACAATCAATATCTGTCATGCATGTCCTGCACTTCATTGAAGCAACGACTACAACAACAGTAGACTGTCATAATCACAGACAGAAAAACTCTTGATAGAATATTTACCTTAAAAAAAGGCTATTTACTGACAAGTATTTTGTCGTTGTCTTCTACTGCTTCTCCGGGATTGGGTCGCGGGGGCAGCAGCCTAAGCAGGGAAGCCCGGACTTCCCTCTCCCCAGGCATTTCGTCCAGCTCTTCCCAGGGGATCCCGAGGCGTTCCCAGGCCAGCCGAGAGACAGTGTCTTTCCAGAGTGTCCTGGGTCTTCCCCGGGGTGTCCTGCCGGTGGGACAAGCCCTGAACACCTCATCCGGGAGGCATCCTGACTAGATGCCTGAGCCACCTCATCTGGCTCCTCTCAACACGGAGGAGCAGCGGGTCTACTCCGAGCTCCCTCCGGATAACTGAGCTTCTCACCCTATCTCTAAGGGAGAGCCCAGCCACCCTACGGAGGAAGCTCATTTCGGCCGCTTGTACCCGCGATCTTGTTCTTTTGGTCACTACCCAAAGCTCATGACCATAGGTGAGGGTAGGAACTAAGATCGACAGGTAAAACGAGAACCATGACGGATCTGTGCAGAGTCTGCATCACTGCAGACGCCGCACCGATCCGCCTGTTGATCTCACGCTCCATCCTTCCCTCACTCGTGAACAAGACCCAGAAGTACTCCTCCACTTGGGGCAGGATCTCATCCCCGACCCAGAGAATGCATTCCAGCCTTTTCCGGTTGAGAACCATGGACTCGGATTTGGAGGTGCTGATTCTCATCCTGGCTGCTTCACACTCAGCTATGAACCGATCCAGCGAGAGTTGGAGGTCACGGCCTGATGAAGCCAACAGGACCACATCATCTGCAAAAAGCAGTGACCCAATCCTGAGGTCACCAAACCGGACCCACTCAACGCCCTGGCTGCGCCTACAAATCCTGTCCATAAAGATTATGAACAGGATCGAGGACCGAGGGACACGGTTGAATGCCTTCTCCAGGTCCACAAAACACATGTGGACTGGTTGGGCAAACTCCCATGCACCCTCAAGAATCCTGCAGAGGGTATAGAGCTGGTCCACAGTTCCACGGCCTGGACAAAAACCACACTGCTCCTCCTGAATCCAAGGTTCGACTATCTGACGGACCCTCCTCTCCAGCACCCCCGAATAGACCTTACCAGGGAGGCTGAGGAGTATGATCTCCCTATAGTTGGAGCACACCCTCCGGTCCCTCTTCTTAAAAAGTGGGACCACCACCCAGGTCTGCCTATCCAGAGGCACTGCCCCCGATGTCCACGCAATGCTGCAGAGTCGTGTCAACCATGACAGCCCCACAACATCCAAGGCCTTGAGGAACTCGGGGCGGATCTCATCCACCCCCGGGGCCCTGCCACTGAGGAGCTTTTTGACCACCTCGGCGACCTCAGCCCCAGAGATAGGAGAGCCCACACCCGAGTCCCCAGGCCCTGCTTCCTTACCGGAAGGTGTGTCAGTGGGATTGAGGAGGTCTTCGAAGTGTTCCTTCCACCGATCCAACGTCCCGAGTCGAGGTCAACAGTGCACCATCCCCACCATATACAGTGTCGACGATGGACTGCTTCCCCCTCCTGAGACGCTGGATGGTGGTCCAGAACCTCTTCGAAGCCGTCCGGAAGTCGCTTTCCATGGCACTCCGCTTGGCCTGCCAGTACCACAGGTCAAAAAGGCCCTATACGACTGGGTCTTCAGCTTGACGGCATCCCACACCGCCGGTGTCCACCAGCGCAAACCCGCTGGGGGGGTTGCCGCCACGGCAGACACCGACCACCTTGCGGCCACAGCTCCAGTCGGCCGCCTTAACAATGGAGGCACGGAACCTTCCCCGGTACACGGTTGAAGCTCTCCCGGAGGTGGAAGTTGAAACTCTCTCTGACAGGAGACTCTGCGAGACGTTCCCAGCAGACCCTCACAATACGTTTGGGTCTGCCAGGTCTGACCGGCATCCTCCCCCACCTTTGGAGCCAACTCACATCCAGGTGGTGATCAGTTGACAGCTCCGCCCCTCTCTTCACCCAAGTGTCCAAGACATGCGGCCGCAAGTCCGACGACACGACTACAAAGTCAATCATCGCCTTTGACTTCATTTGTCCAATTTCACCCCCTCGTCTACCGGGGTAAACTCCAACATACAGGCAACAAGCCGGGGGGCAAAACTCCAGAGTGGAGAGAGTCCAACCCCTCTCGAGGAGACTGGTTCCAGAGCCCTTACTATGTGTCGAGGTGAGGCCGACTATATCTAGCCGGAACTTCTCAACCTAGAGCTAGCTTCTGCAGCCGAGGGTCAGACCACCAAGGTGCTAAATTCATTCATTCATTCATTCAACCATTAGCTATGGTCTAGACAACAAGGACATGAAGAGTAAACGGTCTACAAAGGAAAATGAGTAGTAAGATGAGGGTGAACATAGTCCAAAATGAGATCTGTTGAAAACATATTTTCAAATTTCTCTCTAAAACATGATTTAATAAAGTTAATTGTGAGATTAGAGGCAATATTTTATTTCAGTTTTTTCAGTCTTCAGTCTTTTTGTATGATGAGTGTATTGGCAGAAGATTTGACTTGTGGAGCTCAAATGTTCCTAAAGTTACACCTAAAAGGGGGGGGGTATCTTGCAAGGCAAGTTCCTACTGAGCCAGTGCATAAGTAGTCCTTTCACTTCCTCGTGTCACATCAAACACACAATGGCTTTCGCTGTACTTCTCTTGGCTGTCTGTGTGCTGTATTCATGGGAAACACAAGGTAAAACTTTTTTCTAGTATTCTAGATTATTATGATTGAGGTATGCGCTTGTCATTTTCTGCTGTCAGTGTTGGTGTACTGTATCTTTCAATCGTTTTTAATTTAGGAGGCTATATTTAATTTCAATACCTGCACTGTTAGACTGACTCATCTTTTAATTGATTTTTTTCATCTTAATTATGTTTTCTATAAATTGTGTTTTGCTATGAGTTGCAAAGCCTTCACCACACTGCCAGGAATATCATCATTTTGGGGAAATACATGCATACTTATTTATTATCAATTTATTTTACTGGCCTTAAAATAGTAAAATGAAAAATCATAGAGAAACTAAAATAATACTGGAGTCAGAACCTGATAAACTGAACTGACTTTTGGTTTAATTTTAAATAGTTAAATAAAAAGATTATATTCATATGAATCAATCCTGATGACCCACTCCATCAAATGAGTTGGATGTCGCAGCGGTCCGTTCTTGTAAAAACAAGTTTTTTCATGAAAAAGTAGATTTTTGCCTGTTTGGGGGTTTTGTGTGTTTCTGAATAAACAAAGTGTCAGCTTCAATATTAGTGCAAAATTCAAATAATACATAGTTTTGAAGCTCTTGAACATGACGTGATGTCATAAAGTTTTCCCTGTTTATTGCCAAGCTGAATAATTGATAAAAGAGACAGATTGTGGTTGACAGCAGAAGAAGATGCCAAGCTAAATATGTGAGGAAGACATCACTCAACTTTTTATATTCAATTCCCATTAGAGCAGGGGTGTTAAACTCAGTTTAGTTCAGGGGCCACATACAGCCTTGATCTCAAGTAGGCCAGATCAGTAAAACCATTGCCTAATAACTTGGCCTCAATTTATAATTGACAACATTTTGCATGTTCAACATATGAATGGTTTGAATATGACCACAATATGTACTGTACTGTATTCTGGTCAGGGTGGAAAAGCAGCAGAAACAATGAAATTACTTCTCTGTAATTTTCATACTCTACAAAGTTATGCAGAGGGCCGGATTGGACCCCTTGGCGTGCCGGTTCTGGCCCACGGGCCGCAGGTTTGACACCCCTGCATTAGAGGTAGGGGAGAACTGGGTTGGTTGTCACATTGATCAGATCTTGGGACCTAGAGGGTGCTGTTAAAAAGTTTTGACACTGAAAGTTTCAGAATATAAGTGAGATGTTACTTCAGAGGTCATTACTGGAGTAAACTGTTACCGTTACTGTTACCGTCCTCTTCCACTTATCCGGGGTCAGGTCGCGGGGGCAGCAGCCTAAGCAGGGAAGCCCAGACTTCTCTCTCCCCAGCCACTTCATTCAGCTCTTCCTGGGGGATCCCGAGGCGTTCCCAGGCCAGCCAAGAGACATAGTCTCTCCAGCATGTCCTGGGTCTTCCCCGGGTCTCCTACCGGTGGGACGTGCCCTGAACACCTCACCACGGAGACGTCTGGGAGGCATCCTAAGTAGATGCCCGAGCCACCTCATCTGGCTCCTCTTGACGCCGAGGAGCAGCGGGTCTACTCCGAGCTCCCTCTGTATAGCTGAGCTTCTCACCCTATCTCTAAGGGAGAGCTCAGCCACCCTACGGAGGAAGCTCATTTCATTGTCATTACTGAGTAAACTGCTTGCCATTAAAGCTGCAGTCTGTAGTTTTGAGAAAAAAGAAAACTTGAATGAGTACAGCCGTCATGCCCCTCCTTCTTCCTCTCTGCTAGCAAAATCACCAGGAACCTTGTCAGGAAGACAAACAAGGGCCAGAGTCCTCCAGACGTAAAGCTTAGAAAAGTCAGAGAGATTAAAATAAACAATATTGTCATATAAGGACAAAAAATGCACTTAAAGGAATATTTCCTGTTGCTGTTCTCTTGGTGCAGGGAATGTGTTAGGTTGTTGTATTCCAATTAAACTAAACATTTTAATTTTTCTCCATTAAGATAACACCGGGACAACCAACCCCATAGTGTGTGACAACCATCCCCATCGTGGGGTTGGTTGTCACAAGACATATTTGACGGCCCTTCTTTTGAACAGAATCAGCTGAATAAGATTATCACTTCTCTATTCCTACCTGACACTTTGGTCTTTCATTACAAATTAAAAATGGAATCTATTCAGTATACAGATGAGGAATTCAAAGTTAAGTAAAAAAACAACCCTGTTCTCCCCCACATCTGATGACACCAGAGGATGATAGTTTAGTGGAGCAGAGTCTGACAGCAGCTCAACCTCTGAGTCTGACTTGCAGCCCACCACTGATAATGCTGAAAGTGAGACAAAGGAAGATATTCCACTCATGTGTTTTTTGTTTTTTTGTGGACAACTTTTTTATTGCTTTTCAAGTAAAACAAGTACAGCAGTCCGATACAGGTAAAAGGTATATTGCGATATAATAGAAATTGAAAATAAGGAAATTAAGGATGAGAGAAAAAAGGAAAAAAAAAGAGAGACCAGGCGACAACCCCACCCCCCCAAATATTCCACTCATGGTTGAAGATGACATACAACGTCTAATTATAGTTAACCACAAGGTCACGTGCACATACATGTGTGAAGGTATGTCTAGACTACTTATGTCTACAACAATGTTGGCTTCATTTGAGTCTTATTAAATTTATTTCAATCCAGGTGAAAAATGGCTGAATGTGAATAATTTGTTTTCTCAAAAATAACGTCTGATGACAGCCAAACTTTGGAAGATCATCTCACTGAATATTTGGTGTAGAAAGATTATATTGGTATCGCTGTAAAACTGAGTCTTACTTCATCATACAGAAACTCAAAATGTGTTTTCTTGGTCAAAGTGACACACAATTACGGAAACATGGGCTATTGCTGCCCCATCGGAAAATAACAATGCTTCAGTATCACATTACAGTATGTGAAAGTCATAGTTGGTCTCAAACAGAGGTGGACTGTCTGTGATATACTCACTTTCTCCGTAAACCACGGCGTCACGAAACGGTCCACTGCTGGTATGTAAAGAGGAAAACATCATGCTCTCTATCTGATGTAATTATTTTCCTTCAGTTGTTAGAAGTGAGGCTTTATCTATGGTTAAAACATGCTGCGGTCATTTCATCCTACCACGAAGCCTACGGAGAGAGATCTGTCTTAGCGCACCTCAAAGGAGTCACATCACAACCTGCGCTCCTTAATGTGTTAGTGCTTGTTGACTGATGTAACTCCTCCTATACGTCAGATCAATGAATGAATGAAATTTAAATACGTGAATAATAGTAATTAGTAATTAATCTCAAATGCTAAACTTTATTGCATGCATAAAACTGCTATGGATTCACCAATATTTGTCATTACATTTATTGTCCAATAATAATTTATTATCCAATAAATCATTACTCAGTGTTTGGTGAAAAAGGGCATCGACAGCAATTCTCACTTTGAAATGACTCCTTGTAAAAATTGGCTTATAAATTGGCTCGAGATAGGCTATAGCTCTACATCATGGTCGGACACTCAGCTTGTCCAAAACTTTACTTAATTCACAATATCAATAGTAACAGATGAGTCAATTTGGTAGTTTTTACACTTATCATTATTTATATGGAAGCATAATGCTATAGAAATGTATAAACATCACTCAGTGTTTGGGAAGTAAAGGCAGTGACAGCAATACTCTCACTTCTTAATGACCACTTTTAAAAACAGTGGTGACTGAAAAAGCATACAAGTGATTTTAATGTGTGTTCTTTTTACAGGGTCCAGTGCTGTGACAACTGTGTTTGTGCAGAAAGGGAAGGATTTACATCTGGATGTTAACAAACCTGTTGTTCCTCCAGAATTTGATGAATTTAAATGGACAGTCAATGGTACTCACAATGTGGTGAGATTATTTCCTTATAACACAACAAGAATAGTTGACCCTTATAAAGGAAGGGTTGAGTTTTCTGTACAAAATCACTCTTTGCTTTTGAAGAATGTGCAACACAACGACAGTGGAGATTACACTGCACTCATAACTGGAGACAAAAACCAACCTGTAGCTGAATACAAGGTCATAATTAAAGGTAGGTTTCTTTATATTTCAAACATTGATACACAGTAGTACCCTGTTTTATAACCCTTCACACCTACCCTTTATCCTCTAGATCCAGTGTCTCCAGTTCAGCTGTCAGTGAACTCTGTGTCTAACAGCAGAGAGTCCTGTAACCTCACTGTGACCTGCAGTACAGAGGACTCTCTCATCAACAGCACTTTCAGATGTGACAACCAAACCTGCCATCAGGAGGGAGGAGAGGAGTCAGAGGTCACAGCCTCTGGTTCTTCTCTCTGTGTCTACCTGTTCAATGACTCCATCATCTGTAACCATAGCAACCAGGTCAGCTGGACCAGTAATACCACAGAGATTCGGCCTCTCTGCTCTCTAAATGGTTGTGAGACTGAAAGAACAGGTAACTGACAATAATACACAGTTTACACACACTGCTTGTCATACAGTGAAAATCGCAAAATGTGTTCTTTAGATTTCAAATATTGGTAGACAGTATTACCATTATATATATTATATATTACAACCTTCACACCTACCTTTTGTCCCCTAGATCCAGTGTCTCCAGTTCAGCTGTCAGTGAACTCTGTGTCTAACAGCAGAGAGTCCTGTAGCCTCACTGTGACCTGCAGTACAGAGGACTCTCTCATCAACAGCACTTTTAGATGTGACACCCAAACCTGCAATCAGGAGGGAGGAGAGCAGTCAGAGGTCACAACCTCTGGTTCTTCTCTCCGTGTCTACCTGTTGAAT
This sequence comes from Scomber colias, assembly GCA_021039105.1. Lineage (NCBI taxonomy): Eukaryota > Metazoa > Chordata > Actinopteri > Scombriformes > Scombridae > Scomber > Scomber colias. The sequence goes on from JAJDFG010000148.1 coordinate 455,667, forward strand.
GACTCCATCATCTGTAACCATAGCAACCAGGTCAGCTGGACCAGAGACATAAAGGAGATTCAGCATGTCTGCCTTCTAAATGGCGGTGAGACTGAAAGAACAGGTAACTGACAATAATACACAGTTTATGCACACTGCTTGTCATGCAGTGAAAATCACAACATTTTTTACAGAGCCCCAAAAGGGCCATAGAGATAAAATTGAGGTGATGTTTTACTACGTCAAGCGCTCAAAATTTAATTGTTTGCACACAACATAATGTGTTCCAAGGCTTTGGTTAATTTGTACGCATGATAGAAGATCCATACAGATACAGATCCATTTTCAGGATGAACTGACTATTTTATTATTATTTATTACACATATTTTTGTTTTTAATAGTGCATTTTTTGGGTATTTTAGTCTTTTCCCCCATTGGATTGTTACAGACTTGTGTAATGTTAATTTAATTTAATTGTTTTATGTTATGTCCAGCTGTCTTGACTATGAATGTAGCTGCTGTAACCAAGTCATTTCCTGAGAAGGATCAATAAAGTACCTGCTTATTTAAATCTGAGGATTTTAAAAATTGTAAAGGGGCATTTTTGTCATGAAATAAAATCAATTGATTTAACCATGTAACAGCATGAAGAAGACATAACAACAATGTAAGGCTACTGTTTTAATTTCAGCCAATACATTCCTTAATACCTAATACCGTTAATAGGAGGAGGAGCATGGAAACAGCAGCATTTACACTTATATCTAGTGCACAAATCAACCAAAACGTTGGAATGAATTGTATCTTATTCACATGCACTAGCATTTTGAGTGTTTGATATATTTAAACATGGCATTGATAAAAATAAGTATATTTGCCCATATCACCTCAGAGGCTGTGTAATTTGTAGCTAAAGTGTTCTGAATCTATGTTCTGTTATTAATCTAGGTTTTTTTGGAAAGTAACACAAGTAAATATGTAAACATTTCTGATCATTCTTTTGTTTATTTGAAGGTACTTATCTGGGTATAGTAATTGGCATTGGGATCGTGATAGTAGTTTTCCCCCTTTGTATTTGGTTCCTTTACAAAAGACACACAAGTAAGTCCTATCGTATATTTCATTATAAGAGTAATAATGTCATTTGTATATGAATTCCATCATTGTAGCAGAGAAAATCCACCACACCCACAAACCTCATGTATAATTAAACAATGGCATCAGAATAATTAAAGTTTCAGTATTCAACATTCAGCCCCACTAGATGTCAGCAAACAACTATATATCAGAGTATCTCATTGCAGCTACTCAAAAATATGTTTTTGAAAACATTTGATGCAGAAACAGAATCTTGATAGATTGATGAGTTTGTTGTTGTTGTTGTTGGTTAAGGGACTGCTCTTTTTCCCCACAACTTTATTGAGTATTGAGTTATTGAGTTGTTTTGGTGTGACAGTAGGGATGAATGCCATATATTGCACCAAATATTTATATTATTTTTGCTTTGGAAATATAGACCTGGTTAGTAAAAGAGGTTTCTTCAGTTCTCTTCAGAGCAAAAAAGTTATTTTCACTAAGATCTTTTAGTCCAAGGCTCTTTCTGTGTACCAAACATGTGCTATTGGGTACTCTAGTGGTTCCCAATCCTTTTCTGTCATGGCCTCCTATGCATAAAAAAACTTGAATATCTATTAACCAGTGATAATAATGGTGAAGCTAGTAACATTAAAATTAAATTTTAATTAAATAACATTACCAACAAGGCCAGCTGCTACAAATGTGACACAAACCCTTCCTCTACAGTCAACTTCAGAATAATGAATGATATTTTGCATTTGAATATAAGTGTTTTTTCCCTTTTCCTGCCAAAATCTGTCTTGAATTTTACAACTTGTTTTAATTTATGATTCAACTTTGCTAACCTCAATCAGCTTTATTATTATCATTATTTAAAAAATCAACAATGTTTTTTTTTCATGACAGACCAACAGAAGAGAAACAACTGTGAAAATGAAATATATGAATGTTTTCAGGTAAGAGACAGAATTTCACATTGTGTGTAATTTAATATTTAAGACCTGATATTTAGAAACAGATGAAATGTTAAAGAAAAATAAAAAATGTGAAATGTGAAAAAAATGCAGCCTTCCCAATGCATTTCAGAGCCTGTAACCATGCACACCAAACACTTCATCATAATGACTTGGCAGTCTATCTATATGACCAGACTTCAACCAGTCTGCTGCTACTTTCTGTGAACTGAATGACTTTGATTTTTTTTCTAGGATCTCAATCTCAACCAAACTCCTGATCAGAATGCCACAGAAGATGATTCAGATCTTTCTCCAAACTCCACCTATTCTTTGTTAGGATTTCCAGCTGCACCTGTACAATCCACTGACACTGTAAACACCCCCAAGCCAGAGGATGTTTATGCTCTAGTTACCAAACCTAAAAAGTCCAACCACCAACTGAAAAATACTGATTATGATGATGATGATTCAGTCCATTCACAGGACTAAGTCTGGTGTGTCATGATGGATTTTTAGTCCTACTCAGACCTCAGAGTGCAAGCAGACTTTTGTTACTGAAACAGCTGCACAGAAAGTTTCTTCAATGACTAAAAACTGTATTTGTAATGTAAATATGACTTTCATGTTACAAGCTGATCGTGACTTTGTTACTTTACATTACCACGAATGAAACCGCTGCATGGAAAGCTTCCTTAATGACTAAAAACTGTATAAATAAAGAAAAGTCTATGTACAATAAACAATCTCTGTGTAAAATAATCTGCAATTATATAAATCTCAAATATAAATAAATTCCTGATACTATATACAAGTGTGCAATGTTCTTGGGATTAAACAGATTCGATCCATGCTTGAGAGAATCTCACAGGTTCACATGCAGCTTCTCATTTTCCAATACTAATGCACTTAAAGTAAACAACAGGCAAAGACTATGACCTTTCAAAATTAGATATATTTATTTTCATGGGACTTAGGTTGCCAGGTTCATTGTAATATCGGGGTGAGAGCTACACTAACAATGACCAAGAAGACTTGGATACAAATTGTTGAACACAGACAGATTTACTAAAGCTGTAGTGATCTTTAAAACACAAAAATTTAAGCCACAGATAAGATACCAGCTAAACCGGCTAACGTCTCTTAACGTTATTGAGGGACGTTACAATACTAAAAGTCCAAATAAGGGGCAATAAAGGATAAAAAGTCCAGGATAAAATTAGGGGGGTTAAAATAAATAAAAGGAATAAAATAATGGTCTCTTTCCAGCTGCAGGACGCTCCACCCGTGTAATCTCTGTTTCTTCTGCGGGCCACACACACACCTGGTAAATCAGGAACCTGTTAAAACATAAGGCCACCAGTATCAAACCCATAAAACATGGGTCCTGATAAAAAAAACTGTGTGGTCAAAGTTATGTTATGTTTCTCTGAAGAGATGCTGCGGGCTGAGTTCCTCACTCTGCTGCTGCATGCAGTGGCGGCCTTAGGCATCTGGGGGCCCGTTTCAATACCTCATATGGGGCCCTATAAATAATTTAATTACTGATATGTTTGCGCCTCTGCGCCCATGCGTCTCTGATGCATTGAAACCTGAAATGATACAGTATCCTAAACATGCGCATGGTCTTACTGTAAAACGATACACTGTGATCAACTGTTAATAGGGCATGAAACCAGGAATGAGCAGGGGAACAAAAGAGGATTTAAGTTGGTTTTCATATTTATGTGCACTTTAAGACACGAACAGGTATTTTATCACAATCCAAAATCAAAATATATAACATATAACAATCATCTGAACTTGGAAATTGGTAACAAGAGAAGCCTCATATGTGCATTGCGCAACGTGCTCCGCATTATTTTAGCGCCACGGGCAGCGTGCAGGAAAAGAACAGACACACTCGCCTACTAGGCCTACAGAAACCCCCCCTTTCTGTTTTTCAGTGCGGAGAGTGCTTTAACTATGTCATCTCTGTCAAGGGATCTTGTGACCTCATTCTCAATTGAGATTTGAGCCAGGGCTGACAGCCGCTCCTGCAGCATCGTTGATCTCAGGTGTGTTTTAATTCGTTTCAAGCGAGAGAAACTCCTCTCTCCGCTTGCTACAGTCACGGGGACTGTCAACATCAGTCGGAGGTAGAGGTAAGATCTTAAGCCCGAGCCCGAGTCCGACTTCTCTCTCGCCAACTTTTTTTTAAAATAAATATATATTTATGTATTATGTATATTAAAACGATGTATGGATATTAAACTAAGGAATACTTATAAAATATAATAAAATAAATAATTTGGATAAAACAGAGAAGGCGCTGTATGGTAATTGCCAGATGTTCAAGAGGACAAGACCCGAGACTGAACTCCCGGTCTCCCGCACAATACGCACTTTACACCGAGATGACCGCCCTGGACCACCTACCTCAGCAGGTCTGACTTCTCAAACAGCAGCTGGTCCAGAAACATGTATGAATGGATTCATCCGTGCGCGCAGTCTCCAGCGGAGGATTTTTAAAGTCTGTTTGTTTCCACCTTTAGTAACGAAGACTATAGTGAACCTGCTGCGCTCTGGAGGCTTTACCCCAGAGACCTGCTGCTGCTGCTCCTCTCCTTGTCAGAGAATATGCATCTTACAGTCTTGTTTAACTGGGAGAATTCGTTACAAAAGACTTTAAAGGCTTTAATTTGTTATCATTATGCACAGGCATCGTCACAAATGGGATCACACAAATCGCAACCAGTCCCTTTTCCCGGAGCAGTGCTCTGTCCGGCTCTGACTGACGCAAATATAACATTTCGGGTTTTTTCGGGCTCGGGCCTGCAAATCAAGTTAATTGATCGGGCTCGGGCCGGGTCGGGCTTTAATACCCTCGGGCCTGGGTCGGGTCGGGCTGGATTTTTTAGGCCCGATCTTACCTCTAGTCGGAGGGCGATGCTGAGGTTTGGGTACAGGTCCAGCAGGTTGTTGGTGTAGATGTAGCTCAACATCTGCAGGCCAGTATTTTCCTCTACCGGCACAGCGGTGACAGCAGCCACAACCTCGCGCACAAGCTCCTCAGCATCCACGTCGCCAAGTGTTTCCTCCATGCTCTTGCAGCTTTTCTCAAGTGTTCCAGCTTCCATTGCCTTCTTCATTTCTTTCCTCCCGTAAATGAATCCGAACAGACTGTAAAATGACTCTGTCAGCTTGAAACGCACAGTAGTGCCCATGATGGCGGAGTCCACCAGTGGAAGGAAGACATCCCTCTTGAATCGTTCTTCGGGTCTCATCGTCAGGGAAGAATCTTCATTTTGGGACTCATATGGAAACTGGCGTTTTGGTTTTCGGCCTCGTGGAGTGGGAAATACCATTGGCATCTCCATTTCTTCTGCGATGTCTTTGGCATCCGTCTGGGCTGATGAGAGCCCGTTCTCCCTGTATTCCCTCAGGAATGTAAGAACATGTCCCACCTCGCGCTGTAGAACATCAAGCCCCACTTGTGGGCTCTGAAGCAGCTTGCTGACGCGATTCACCTCGTACAGAATGTTGTACCAGATGATGACAGTCACCAGGAATTTCCATGTCATGATCTCCCGTTCAAGGCCACTGGCTGCAGATGCTGTCTCACCGTCACCTGAGGTCGGAAATAACAGTATTTATATAATATTATAGTGTGTGTGTGTGTGTGTGTGTGTTCACACGCGCACCTTTTTTTGTGGCATGCTCGATCAGAGAGAGGAGAGCTTTCTCAACACCAGGAAGCTGATAGCGCAGCACTTTAACACTTTCCACGCGGCACTCCCATCGCGTGCTGGATATGGCCTTGAGAGTCAGCTGTGGGACGTTTTCCTTAAAGATTTCCCATCTTTGGGGGGGATGAGCTGAAAAGAGTGTACAAACGTTGCAGCACACCAAAGAAGCTCACGGACTCCACTGTTGATTTCGCTGCGTCTACGACTACAAGATTTAAGCTGTGGCTGGCGCATGGCATGAACAGTGCTTTTTTGTTTATGTCCAGTAGCCTCTTCTGCACCCCGCTGTTTTTCCCCCGCATGTTGCTCCCGTTGTCGTACGCTTGACCTCTGCATTTTTCCATGTCCAGGCCTAACTTTTCCATGTGCCCCAAGAACACATCGGTCAACCCTGCGCCAGATGTGTCCACCACTGGCAAGAAACCTACAAAGTGCTCTGCAACAGTAGCCCCGACACAGACGTCGCACTGGACAGAGCGCAGGGTCACAGAAAGTTGCTCTGTGTGCGCAGCGTCAGGGGTGCAGTCCATTATAACAGAGAAGTAATTAGATTTTTTTATTTTGTCTGTGATTGCTTCCACAGTCTTGTGTCCAATCAGAGTTATTAATTCGTTTTGTATCGTTTTTCCAAGATAGTGGTCAGCGATTTCTTTATTCTCTGCTCGCCTCACATGCTTGCTCATTACTGGATCAAATTCTGCGAGTCGCTCCACAATACCCAAAAAATTGCCGTTGTTTGGCTCATGCAGATTTGAATTGTGGCCACGGAAAGCCAGGTTTTTCTGCGCCAGGTGACAGACTATTGCAATGAGTCTTTTCATGACTTCGCTCCAGTGTTTTTTTTTCCAGCATTTGCCGTTCTTGGTAGGTTTGGTCTATGGCACTGTGCGTTTTTACACGCATCTCCAGCTCACGCCAGCTGTCCATGTGGGAACGGTGTGCATTTGATTTTTCGTGATCCTGGAGTGTGAGAGTGAGACGTTCCCACATTCTGAACCCCCTGTCAGTGAGGCTGTGATTTCTCTTGCCAAATAGTGTACAACAGAAGCAGAAAACAGCGTCTGATGACTGTGAGTACACTAGCCATGACCTGCGGATTTTTTCTCCATTTTTCATCTTCATGAAGTATCTCTCCTTGGTGAAACGACGGTGTGTGTGGCTGTGTGGGAAGTCTAAGTCCTCTATCTGAATGGGGCCTCTTCGCACAATGTCCACCCGTTGGTCACTGCTAATATGCTGTGGCCAGTATGCAGGGTCTGTCTCGCTGAATGACAGCTGGACTTCCTCCCTTGCTGTGCCGATGGTGGCATCATCCCTTACAGATGTGTGACTATCGGGTTCATGTTCTTCAATTTGGTCATTATCATAATCAGATGTGGCAGTAGAAAGGTCAGTACTTTCACCTATAGCCTCGGCTCCGGCTGTCCGGCTGGCATCACGAGATGGCCCGGGGACGGGGTCGGCAGCCTCTACCGGCGCTGTCGTTGCAGGTGCAGGGCGAAAGAAAGAGCTCACTTTTGGTAGACTACTCACAGCTTTCCTTTTGTTTTCCGCAGTTTTTCTTTTTTCAGCACCACTCGGATATGAGCGCTTCATTTTGATAGATGCGCTATTGTTTAATGTCTTCTTTATTTCTCTGTTTTAAATTTTAGCGGGCCGTTTGGGATAGGCTACTGTATGCTGCGTTACCTAGGTAACGAGTTATTGTTTATGTGTTACTTTTTTTGTGGGCAGTCGGGGGCCCCAGGCTGCCACAGCTAGGCTGCCTCCGTACTGTCTGCTATATTCTACGCTACTCGGCTGCCGGGCCCGTTTCATTTTAATTTTATTTAAATTTTTTTTGCGGGCAGCTGGGGGCCCCCCAGGCTGCCGGGGCCCGTTTCAATTGAAACGGTTGAAACATAGGTAAGGCCGCCTATGGCTGCATGTAGTCTGCGTCTTCTGCTTTTTTCTCAACGATGGCTGGTGTTAGGTCATTCTGCTGCCGTGACTCACAATGTCCTTGACCCCCGTTCTGTGCCATTCTCTTCGACGATGTTCTCCTCTTAATAAAAGTACTCCAGGCCCTCCCCTCAGCTGTGAATTTGCCACGGTGTAACCTGTGGCAAGCGCATTAGGCGCTCAGACTGTCGATCAATATCACAGAGCTTGCACAGGTGCATTCAATAGGCCTATATCACACTTCCTACTTCGCGAACGTTAAAAATCACTGAGCGGTGTGCTCCCACTTCCTGTAGTTACCATAGTTACGTGATAAACTATGACCACCTCCTCTCGCCACTGTTATTGTAGTGTACAAGCAATAATGCCATCAAAGTTTGCACAGTACTGTCCCAATGTGCGAGTGATTTTAGACTGCACAGAAATCAGATGTGAGGCACCATCATCACTCACCCTCCAGTCTGAAACATCCTCCACCTACAAAAACACCAACACCTTTAAAGGTCTAATTGGCATTGCCCCATGTGATGTAATTACCTTTATCTCAAAGCTATTCACTGGTTCAATATCAGACAGAGAAAGTACACAGCAGTCAGGAATCCTCCGCCTATTTGAGCCTGGAGATGCGTGCATGGCTGAAGAAGGCTTTGTCATCAACCAGATGCTGAAGTTGGGGCGACCCTCATAATCCCCCCATTTAAAAGAGGCGCCAGGTTCAGCAGAGAGGACACTGAAAAAACCCAGAGCATTGCCCGACTAAGGATCTTGGTGGAGAGGCCCATCAGAAGGGTTAAAGAGTATCATATCTGGGGCACGGCCGTTCCTTTGAACCTTTCAGGCTCTGTCAATCAGCTATGAGCACTTTGTTGCTTAATGTCCAACTATCAAGGCCCTTGATGTGCAGGGTGATATCCCGGTGTGAAACATTGAATATAAAGCATAAGAACATGATTTGTAGAACATGACCAACACCCTTGTTAACTATATTTACTTGACATTCAAGAGGTGTGTATCCATGTATGTGTAGAAATAAATCAGATCAAGTTTAGCCTTCATCTCAGTAACAAGGAATTCATCAAGCCACAAATTATCTCTACTGTCAGGTCACGTTTTGTCAATGTTATGACCACACGCATTTTTGTCAAGTGCAACTGGCCTTGCACTTGACAAAATGTTTTTGAGTTGTGCCTTACCATCAACAAACTTAACGTGTGTCACCTCTGTTATATTGTCTACATTTGGACATTTCACTTCAGCTAAGCCAAAGCGGAAGGGGGGTGGGGGACAAACTGTAGGTGTCGTTCTAATGTTTCTCTGGCATCAGGGCTAGCACCGAGGTAAGACGCATCAGGATGAACAACCAATGCAGAAGGAAAGACATTGACGTTGCACATTTCACTGTACTGATTTAACACTTCTGGCTCGAGGTCGATACCCCTTTTCATGGCAGGTGTTTGCTGTACCCACCTCATGATCCTCACTGTGAGAGCCTGAGACTCTCGTAAAAGAACTTGTATCCCTTTTCCAGTTTGGAGGTTTCCACTGTAGTGTTCATTCACCAGTCGATACACATCTTCTTGACGGACTTTGGAGAGGTGATGGAGCGATGTTGTCCAGCGATAACTGTCAGCCATGGTGAATGCAATGCATTAACTGGACTCCAGCAATTTCTGACGGGTTCTTCTGGCTTTCAACTGTGACGTAACATAGGCCTATCAGGTCACTTAAGGCAGGAAGTCATCACACTAAGTCACTTCAAAATAAAAACATTCAATAAAAACCATTAAACACAGTAACAATCCAGAATAAAATCATAAAACTAAAAACCTAAAACTCAAATGAATAATAAGATATAAAAACATGCAACACAAAATACTCTTAAGAACCTTGTTACATAAACATATAATCTCCAACTATCACAAGCTCTAAACAAATCCTTTCTGAGACAGCAACACAGATGAGCAAGCCAGTTAACAGCAAGTCACAGCTGACAGATTTTCTCCTGCATGCTGCTGCAGTGCTGGAGGGACAGAGATATCACACAGCCACAGAAAGGCCTAGATAGGAGACAGAAAGAGGAAGCTGTGGAAAGGGCCAGACAGGAGAGTGAGACAGGACGCTGCAGAACGTGCTAGACAGATGAGAGATCAAGCCACAGAACGTGCTCGACAGGAGAGAGATCGTGCCGCAGAAATGGCGAGACATGAGAGTGGAAACTACAGACAGGGCTAGACAGGAGAAAGAGAAAGTAAAAGGCAGGCAGGAAAATGAGAAGCTGGAGGCCGACTAAAGGGAAAGAAGAGATAGTGTCACAGGTTTCTTAAATCTCGGGCACACAAGCACACAGACAGTTAAAGTTCAATAATAGGAAATTTAATAACACAGGCAGGCTTTGTTAAAAGAGTCAAACATGGGGGAGACAGAGGGGACACAGTCTTTAACGGGATCCCAGAAAGCTGGCCAGTCTATGGTGCCCCTTTTTGTAGTCTGTACTCCACCTTAGTTCCAGGGGTTCTGTCCAAAAAGGAAGGGGAAAGGGGGCAAGGTGGAGTCAGGCGACGAAGGCATGGCTACAGCCTTAGTGCACTCAGCTGTCAGGGGGGCGCTTGATATACTGGCAGTGTGTTCTGGTGAGCTGGCTCTGGAGGTGCCTCAGGACAGAAGAAAACACAGAGTAAAGGCACCAATTCTATTCTTCACTGCAGTGTGTCCAAATCTGCATTGTTTTACTCGCCTCCTATGCACGGGTGTGGCAATCCACTCAAATGTAAATGTAAATGTAAATGTAGTTTATTTATACAGCCCTTTATAACAGTCCTTGCGGTGTACCAAAGTGCTTTACAGCAGGTAATAAATAAATAAAGAGAAAAATCTACCAGGATTACGGACAGTTAAAAGCTCAGATAAATACGGTGGGGCGAGGCCGTTAAGAGCTTTAAAAACAAACATTAAAAGTTTAAAATCAATTCTATAAAAGACAGGAAGCCAATGGAGGGAGTTAAGAACAGAAGTGATGTGCACACGTCTGTTAGTGTTAGTTAAAAGACGGGCAGCAGCATTTTGCACAAGTTGGAGGCGACTGAGGGAAGACTGGGAGACGCCGACATAAAGTGCATTACAATAGTCTAACCTGGAACTTATTAGGGCATGAATGGCTATCTCAAGGTCGTGACGGCTTAAAAACATTTTAACTTTGGCCAGGAGGCGCAACTGGAAGAAGCTAGTCCTGACAACATTGTTAATTTGTTTGTCAAACCTTAGATGACTGTCGAAGGTCACTCCCAAATTTCTGACAGTTGAACTGAACTTTGAAGACAAGGTGCCAAAGCCAGCCGTCACAGTATCCCCAAACACAATGCATTCAGTTTTATCCTCATTTAAGTGAAGAAAATTTTGGGCCAACCACTGCTTAATATCAGCAATACAGTCAAGCAAAGAACATTGTGCACTGTTACTAAAAGACACTCAGCCAGCTTGTCTTTTGCCGACTCTTCCCATCTGGTGTTCTCTTCTCGGCCGTCTCTGCTCACTTCTGCCAGTCCAGTCTCAGTCCTGCTCGGAGTCCTTTTATCTGTGTTGGGAGGTGCCAATTTACTGCAGGGTAGGTAGGTGAATGAATTACACAAAATCAATACAAACAATACAGTGCAATAAAACACAAAAAGATCTCTCCTGGTCACTTTGTGACACTAGCAAAGTACAGACTGTATAGGCCAAAAGAAAGGATAGCACTGTAATGTCAGAGTAATGGAAGAAAGGAAAGCATTGGCTTCAGAAGTCAGTGTTAGCTCTCATAGCTGAGGCTGGAGAATCAAATGCGAGAGTTCACAAAAGGATTATTTTCTCATGTAGTCCATTGGGACAAAAGTTATTTAAAAGTTTATATTGAGCATTTGATGCATTAGTTTAATTAGTTTGATTGACTTTAACACATGCATTTAGGTAGCTCAGTGCACATTCACTGTAACCACTTCCTTTCTCATATGGCTCAGTATAGCACTGCTTTCTTTTTAAGCCTGCAAGTCTGTCATACATGTTCTATACTTCATTAATGTAACGACTAAAACAAAAGTTGACAGAAAGACTCAACAGAAATTTTGCCATAAAAGCACCCTGCACTGCACCCTGCATTTTATGAAATTTCATTAAAAATTACCTGACCAAACCTGACCAATTGATGAACACAGCAGGCAAAATATATTTATTGCAAATTATCTTTTAGTCTCACCCAGAGGCGGTCCTGGCTAGTCTTGCGCCCTGGGCGGACCGACTATCGGCGCCCCTCCCCACAAATCCTTCATAACACAAAAAATAAGATAAATAAATGAAATATAGTATGTAAACACCAAAGTAAATTACACACATCCGTCATCATACAAATGAATAAAATAAAATAAATAAATGAAAAATACTAATAATTAATGTAATCTGACAGACTTTCACCCTTTTTACAACTGGCATTAAAATGTTTTCTGGGTGATTAGATTGCTATCAGGGAGTTCTTGACCACATGAAAGTGCAGGTGTAAAGTTACTTATTTATTTATTGCATTGTCACATAACCCAATAACTTACATGTAGCTATAGCGGGTATGTATTCATTTTATAAATGTATTACTATTTATTTGGAAGCAGCAGTTTGTGTTGTGTGGCCTGGGATCATAATCATCACAGGTCAGTCTAACCCTAGTACTGTGCAAAGAATGAGGGTAGCCTATTAAAGCCCATAGACTGTATATAAGATAAGTTAAGATAAGTTAAAGCCTTGGATGTACATCCATGGCTGAGGCTGTATCTGTTGACTGTATGTTATCACAATGGAAGGCTAAGCTCGAGGGGTGTGGCGATGACATGATCGAAACGCAGTTATGCGTCTTCACCATCCACACGAACACTCAAGGGCTGCGTTTGCGATGTTTTCACCCTGGGACCAGGTTTCAGAAAGCTTCGTTTTCAGGCAATACGCTGTAAACGCTTACAGTATTCGTTTGGACGATCGGCCAAAACGATGCAAAACATCTGCGTTTAAACCAAAAAGTGTCTCCGTGTGGATGGCCCCTGAGACTCACTCACAACCTGCTCACAGCCTCTGCAGTCGCAAGTTGATCCCCCGCCCCCTCCCCTTTGCCTTTTCTTCTGACACACACAGCCTGTATATATGACTCTCAGCAGCAAGTTGACATGATAGTAGGGGCGCCTCATCGCCCACTGCACCAACTTGATGTGGAAATGAGCGTATTAGTCTAGAAAACTGGCGATTTTTTTTTTTTTTTTTTGAGAGCGCTCGTGCGCCCCCAAGTAGATTGCGCCCTGGGCGGTTGCCCACTTTGCCCATAGCAAAAACCGCCACTGGTCTCACCAGCAATTGGACAACAGAGATCAGTTTTTTCATGTGATTTTTGAGTTGCTAACATTGCCCAACCAACTATTGACATTTTTATCAACACCCCTTTTCATTTTCAGTCTGGAGAACAATGACATGAAGAGTAAACAGTCTACATAGGAAAATGAGTGGTAAGATGAGACCAGTAGTGATTGCTGAGAGGTGGGAATATGAAATATAAAAAGTCACTTATTATTATTATTTTAATTTGTTGGAAATCTTTTTATTTATCTAATCAACATTAAGCTCTGGGGGGTTAATGTAGTCCAAAGTGAGATCTGTTGAAAATGAGACCTTTCTGTCTAAACCATTATTTAATAAAGTTAATTTTGAAATTAGAGGCAATATTTCATTTCAGTTCTTTCAGTATTATTTTAGATTTTTGAATGATGAGTGTATTGGCAGGAGATTTGACTTGTGGGAGTACCTTGCAAGGCAAGTTCCTACTGAGCCATTGCATAAATAGTCCTTTCACTTGCTAACCCTAACCCTCACAACAAACACACAATGGCTCTCGCTGCACTTCTCTTGGCTGTCTGTGTGCTGTCCGCGTGTGAAACACAAGGTAAAACATTTTTCTTTAAGTATTTTCTGTTGATTGACTTTGTTTTCAAAGTCTGGTTGTTGTAGTGAGGCACTGCTGGAAGTTGTTTTTGAATGAGACATTATTGATATAATGTGCTATAAAACTCAACCATGTGTTTAGTGAAAATTTGAACTTTTTTAAAATAATTTAATTTTTGTGTTAAAGTAACATGCAGAGTATTATGATTGAGGTTTTCTGCTGTCAGTGTCAGTATAACTTTTAACCGTTAACATTTGTGAAGTTTTTATTTTATTTGGTATATTTCCTTTCAGTACCTTCACTGTTAGATTGATTCAGATTTTAATGGATTGTATCTTAATTATGTTTGTATCTTAACACTTTTTGTTTTTCTATGAATTGCAAAGTCTTCACCACGCTGCCAGTAATATCATTATTTTCAGGAAATACATACATACTTTTTTTATTATCAATGTATTTTACTGGCTTTAAAATATAAACATTTGTGAAAAAGAAGAAAAACTAAAATAATACTGGAATCACAAAAAAAAGTCATATTATATTCATATGAATCAAGTATCAATTCTGCTTTCCTTGTGTTAATCACACATGTGACCCTCTCCATCAAAATGAGTCTGATGTCGCAGTGGTCCCTTCTTGTAAAAACACAATTTTTCATGCCTGAGGTTTCGTGTGTCTCTGAAAAAACAATACTCAGCTTAAATATTAATTCAAAATCCAATGGTAAATAGTTTTGAAGCTCTTAAACATGACGTGAGGTCGTAAAGCGCCCCCCCCCCTCCCATTTGTAGCGAAGGCCGAATAGAGTTTATTGATAGATGAGACAGATTGTGGTTGACAGCAGAAGAAGTTGCCAAGCTACATACACGAGGAATACATTGCTCAACTTTTTATATTCAGTTCCCATTAGAGGTACAGATTTAGAGCTGATTTTGGATTATTTCACCGCACTAGAGGATGATAGTCTAGTGGTGCAGAGTCTGACTTGCAGCCCACCGATTATAACATCAGGGTAGACAAAATAAGCTTAGGCTTCAGTCTACACCTTTTTTTCGGTCAAATAAAATAAAAGAGAAGAGAAAATAAATAATTTGTAAGAGAAACATATAGGGATGAGTACGGAAGCGCATTGCATTCACTGGATAAAAAAAAAATTAGACAGCTTATCTCGTAATTACGAGAAAAGATCTCGTTATTACGAGATCTTTTCTCGTAATTACGACATCCTGATCTCGTAATTACGACATCCTGATCTCATAATTACGACATCCTGATCTCGTAATTACGAGATCTTTTCTCGTAATTACGAGAAAAGATAAAGAAAAAGGAAACGTCTGTAAATCCTCTCTCAGTGGCAATGATGGCGCTATCGCAGTTAATCTGCTGTTATCACCTTCTCGGTTTGAGACACTGGGAAATACTGATGTTTCTGAAAAATGAGGATGGTATTAAAATTAGTTTGTCAACACTGCGCAGGCATCTCAAGGCGTTAGGATTGTTCAGGCGGAAAGCCCAGTCTGACGTGCTGGATGTCGCTCTGTTCCTGCAGGAGCAGTTGAACGAACACGGGATGCTTCATGGATACAAATTAATGCATTTGAAATCAGGGGCGATTGCTCTGAGACAACAAGGGAAGCTCAGCCTCCCCTAAAATTTCATCAAATAAATTGTCACAACTGTCATATTAAATTCATACTAAAATTATATTTACCTACATCAAATCTGCACTTGAATGCGTTCAATTTTACAACTATGACATCCTGTAACCAGCTGTTTATTGCCAACACTGTTATTTTCTGACGTGATTTCCCTATAACACAATTGCAGTCCGCTGCGGACGCTGAGCGTCTCTGGTGGTCAATGAAGCTTCTCCCAACAGCTGTTTTGGCTAGGGCGGGACAAGCCAGGATAAGACGCTCAGCGGGTGCTGCTGCGAGCCCTGCCCCCGTCCCAAAGCACTCACAGGCGGTCAGGTTCACAGCAGCCTCGTACAGCAGTCCCAGTTGCAGTCCGAGCAGAGAGGAGAGTTACATTGCAAAATGGTACAGAAAACAATATGACTGGTCTAATTAATTAGATTAGATTAGGTCTTATATATTAAATATGAATTAACATGTTTATGTTGAATAATTCAGGTGTTAAGTGTTTGTGTGTTGATGTGGTTCTATGGCATAGATGAAGCATACAACAGCCTCAATTAAACACTCCTTTTATTGTAACTGCCTCGCTTCAATATGACAAGTTTTATGATGAAGATGTAAAGTGAGCTTCCCCTGTTTAAAACACCAGCAGCCGCCACTGTTTGAAATGCATCCGAAGTGCAGTTACTGATTCTGAGTGAAGCAGTGGCCAGTATGGCACCTTTCCTGATCTCGGATCAGGATGTCGTAATTACGAGAAAAGATCTCATAATTACGAGATCAGGATGTCGTAATTACGAGATCAGGATGTCGTAATTACGAGATAAACTGTCTAATTTTTTTTTTATCCAGTGAATGCAATGCGCTTCCGTAGATGAGTAAAGAATGATGATATATTCATTGTTTTGTTTATATATCCTATCACCTTTTCTCTTATATTTGTTTTGTTTGTTTTATTTTTGTTTTCATGAAATTATTCATGGAAATTATTGTGAATTTATTTTGCAAATGATCGGAAAAATAAAACTTACCTAACCCTAACCTAACATCAGCTCTGACCATAACGCTAAAAGTGAGACAGAGGAAGATAGTCCACCTGTGGTTGATGATGATGACATACAACGTCTGACTAGTTAACCACAAGGTCACGTGCACATAAATGTGTGAAGGTATGTCTAGACTACGTCTACAACAATATTGGCTTAATGCGAGTCTTAATATATTTGTTTCAATCCAAGTGAACATTGGTTGAATGTGGATGATTATCTTTAAAGCCTCTTTTCTCAAAAATAACGTTTGTTGACAGCCAAACTTTGGAAGAGTAGTAGGCTACTCACTGAATATTTGGTGTAGAACGATGATATTGGTTTCGCTATAAAGCTGAGACTGTCTTCCTCATACAGACAACTCCAAGTGTTATAACGTGAAACGTATCACATTATAACGTGAAAGTCATAGTTGGTCTCAAGCAGAGGTGGACTGTCTGTGATATACTCACTTTCTCCGTAAACCACGGCGTCACGAAACGGTCCGTAATTATTTTCCTTCAGCTGTTAGAAGTGAGGCTTTATCTATGGTTAAAACATGCTGCAGCAATTTCATCCTACCACGGAGCCTACGGAGAGAGATCTGTTTTAGTGCACCTCAAAGGAGTCACATCACATCCTGCGCGCTCCTTAGTGTGTATGGTAGTGCTTGTTGACTGATGTAGCTCCTCCTACGGCAGATCCATGAATGACTGACTCTACCGTAAGAGCATGGCATGAACATTCCCGTGCACTTTATAATCCCTCTCAATTTAATCATATCACAGTATCATCCACTGTGCTCAGTAACAGCAGGATCTCATCATGTCTAATCATGTAAGGTCCATGGTAAGATGCAGCAGAGAAACTGAAAGCAGTTTTGATCAAATTCAGTGTTAGAGTCTGGGGAACTTGGAGCATTACATGATCACTTGTCTTATTTTCTATATTTTCTAATAGAGGGACTGATAGCCAGGACTTGAGAGAATCATTTTATTTTCTGTTTATATTTTATATAATTTGTATTTCATGCAACTTTGTGTTTCTGCTGCTTATCCCTGTCTTACCCTATGTGTCTTGAGACAGCTCCACTTCATCTGTCCAATATGAAAGCAGTCGATTTATGATCTATTCAGTCATTGGTGAGTGAGTCTAGCATTAGACTAGCAGCCAGAGTTTGCTTATTGTTGAGCGAGTGGTCCTTCGTTGTTTTTTAACCACTTCTTACTGTTATCAGTGGCGTGCACAGACTTTTTGAAGGGCAGGGGCGAAAAAAAGGGCACATACCACTGAAGAGGGCACTTTAGTGTGTGTGTTTTGCCAACCAGGAGGGCACCTTAACACGCGTTCTGGCTCCCAAGAGAAGAGGGCACCTTAGCACGCGTTCTGGCTCCCAAGAGGGCACTTTAGCGTGCATTTTTCATTACCACCCCCCCCTGCCCCCCCCCCCCCCCCTTGTGCACACCACTGACTGTTATAATAGCGTGTTAGTCATATGTAAAGCACTTTAGACCATGCAGGAATAGATGAAAAAACAGTGAGATCTACCATTATTGCATTTTCACAAAAGAGTCTATGGCCTGATCTGAGACCTGATCTGAGTCCAGATTTAGGTGTAGTGGTTTGTGTGAAAGTGTGACTCAGAAAACAGTACGTGTTCTTATGACTAACACGCTGTTATAACAGTAACAAGTGGAAAAAACAGAGCATTGGTCGCTGAGCAATGTAAGTTGAGGTTCCCATACATTTCCCCGCATCTGCTGACGCTGTTTCATTTTTATTTTTTCGAAGTGCTGCAACCGCGACAGTAGGCTATACTAGATGTTAGCAGCTAAAAACGATGCATTAGAATATGGCCGTTTGTTTTAAAGTAGGCTACACATGCAACGTTTCTGGATGCATGTGCACACGTCCACAGAAGCAGGCTTTCTGAGTGCTCCCTCGTGGAGATGACACTGTAGAGTTAAAATATAATAATGAAAGCATTTTGAAAGTGGAGGGACACAAACAGGAGGGGGATTTTCCACTGGGTACAGGGGAAATTACGCCCCAGTTTGAATGTGGAGAATGGTTACCATGAGACCAATTTAATAAAGTGATGAATGTATAATGGCATGTTGCCTTTCAAGACTGAAAATGAAGCAGTGCATGTCTCATCTCACAGATAAAGGTGCCCATCTCACCTTTTCATATTTAGTGCAATAGTGGGTGGAGTAACTCTCACCAGTAATGAATCTGAATGCAGAGTGATAGACAGAGTCCAGAGACAGAGGCCTGAGACTGAGGCTTGTCTATAGATAATGTCACCATAATCTAGAACAGATAGAAAGACTGCTTGGATGAGCTGTTTCCTGCAGGGCAAAGGGAAATTGTTTTGTTCCAGTACAAGTATCCTATTTTGTAAGTTTTTGATCCAACTAGATGCCTAGATATTTGTATCTCTCTAACTTAGAACGTGATTTTTTTCTAGCGTGGCAGCAATATGCTTCCATACAATGAAGGTGTGTCACTGTGCTACTGGTTAGACTTGACCAGATGATGTGAACAGCTGACGTGTCAATTGATGCTCCACAAATAACAGCAAGGAAATGATGACAGAGATCAGTATGAGCTGTTTAGAAGGAGCAGAATGATGTGAGCATACAAAAAGATGGTCTTCCTGTCTGAACTTTCACTAAGCTTCATTAGTTCAAAAAGTACAAAAGTACAACAATGATATCAATGCAGGCAAGATATAGAGACACAACTTTAAAATGCAGAGTGAGATTACACAAATTAATGAGAGAACCACAATAAATTATAGTTATTGACAAGTATCACATAAAAGCGGCTTAATATCATTACAGAGCCTTAGGACAAAGCACAAACTTGAAATAAACTTCCCTGTAGTGTGTGTGTGTGTGTGTGTGTGTGTGTGTGTGTGTCAGAGCATTTTCTGGTCAACACATTAGCAACAGGATCTATTTCCACAGAAAACCTGTTAAAACTAAATGAGGAAATCAAATGTTTACTTCCTGTTTTTCCTCAATACACTTTTTGAGGCCTGTTTTAAGTTCTTGAAACCGTTGTATTGTTTGACATGTTAAAATCATGAAGATGACTTTTATGTCTTCCTCTGTCTCAGGTTATAATTGATTACATATTCCTAACCATAGTGTCCACATCAATACCTACACTTCATCAGTCTGACAGCTTTTATGGAAGACAAGCAGCCACAGAGATATACATCTATATCTCTACTTTTATACATCTACATCTACAGTGAGGAGCTTGTTGTAAAACTACTTCACTGTTAGAAGAACTTCAGCTTCTGTCTTCTCACTCTTTGTTGAGCCTCTAAAACTATTTACTAATAAACATTAAGTGTACAAAGTACCAACACATATGCAAAATTATTCCTTATTATGAGTTGTCCACCTGAGATACTGTAGCCAGACATATCTCTTTTCATACAGCAGGTGGCAGCATAATGTCACAAAGTGGCAGAACATGGAAGAGGAAGCATCTGTATTTAAACAACACTTTGTCTTGTTATCGTCTCAAATTCAAACATGTGAAATGAATAATGAAAAGTAAATCTCAAATACAAACCTTTATTGCACGCATAAAACTGCTATGAATTCACTAATTTTTGTCAATATATTTATTGTCCATTCATCTAAACGAGACTGTCTGCTTATTTGTCTTAAATCATTAAAATTAATCTATAATCATTATTCAGTGTTTGGCGAGAAAAGGCATTGACAGCAACTCTCACTTTTTAATAACAACTTGTAAAAAACAAAAATCCAACTCCCAAACTGGTCCTTTGGCTTATGAATTGGCATGAGGTAGGCTATAGCTCCACGGACACACGGTCCAAAACTTTACTACTATTGTAAAAACTTGAATGTTGTTGGTAGCTGGATTCCGCCTATAGCTTCTACGTTGGCATATCAGTCAAAATATGAGGACCAGAGAAGTGCCTTTCAACCATTTATTTCTTCATTCAGTCAATTGCATTACACAGATGATTTGATTACTACTAGAGAGATTATAGTAGTATGAAGTCCATAAAAATTATGAACAGGATTTATAGGCGCAGCCAGGGTGTAGAGGGGGTCCGGTTTGGTGACCTCAGGATTGGGTCACTGCTTTTTGCAGATGATGTGGTCCTGTTGGCTTCATCAGACCGTGACCTCCAACTCTCACTGGATCGGTTCGCAGCCGAGTGTGAAGAGAGTGTGATGAGAATCAGCACCTCCAAATCCGAGGCCATGGTCCTCAACCGGAAAAGGGTGGAGTGCACTCTTCGGGTCGGAGATGAGATTCTGCCTCAAGTGGAGGAGTTCAAGTACCTCGGGGTCTTGTTCACGAGTGAGGGAAGGATGGAACGGGAGATCGACAGGCGGATCGGTGCGGCATCTGCAGAAATGCGGACTCTGCACAGATCCGTCGTGGTGAAGAGAGAGCTGAGCCGAATGGCGAAACTCTCGATTTACCAGTCGATCTTCGTTCCTACCCTCACCTATGGTCATGAGTTTTGGGTAGTGACCGAAAGAACAAGATCGCGGGTACAAGCGGCCGAAATGAGCTTCCTCCGTAGGGTGGCTGGGCTCTCCCTTAGAGATAGGGTGAGAAGCTCAGTTATCCGGAGGGAGTTCGGAGTAGACCCGCTGCTCCTCCACGTCGAGAGGAGCCAGATGAGGTGGTTCGGGCATCTAATCAGGATGCCTCCCGGACGCCTCCCTGGTGAGGTGTTCAGGGCACGTCCCACCGGTAGGAGACCCCGGGGAAGACCCAGGACACGCTGGAAAGACTATGTCTCTCGGCTGGCCTGGGAACGCCTCGGGGTCCCCCTGGAAGAGCTGGACGAAGTGGCTGGGGAGAGGGAAGTCTGGGCTTCCCTGCTTAGGCTGCTGCCCCCGCGACCCGACCCCGGATAAGCGGCAAGAAGATGGATGGATGGATGGATAGAGAGATTATAAATTAACATACAGGAATTAATCGTCTCTCAGAAAATAAGTTACTTCAGTACATAAGGAAACAACATAAACTCACGCAAAATAATGCATCCAATTTTGAAAATCGAAAAACTGGCAGCTCCACATCCATACAGCATGCTCCAGCAGACAGAGAGAAGAGGCTGAGCAGAGGCTGATTGATAGTTTATCACCTCATGTGAGGCCTGTTAGGTTGAACCACTTAAGCCCCGCCTACCCAAGCCTGGGTAGGTGGGAGTGTTTTCTACAACTATACTCACGTCATGTCAATAGTAACAGATGAGTTAATTTGGCAGTTTTTCCACTTATCATCATTTACTGGAAGCATAATGCTATAGAAATGTATAAATATTACTCAGTGTCTGGGGAGTAAAGACAGTGACAGCAATACTCTCACTTTTTAATGACCACTTGTAAAAACAGTTGTGACTGAAAAAGCATACAAGTGATTTTAATGTGTGTTTTTTTTACAGGGTCCAGTGCTGTGACAACTGTGTTTGTGCAGAAAGGGAAGAATTTACATCTGGATGTTAACAAACCTGTTGATATACCAGAAAGTGCAACATTTAGATGGACAATCAATGACACTCTCAATGTAGTGAGATTATCTCCTGATAAAAGAACAATAATAGTTGACCCTTATGAAGGAAGGGTTGAGTTTTCTGTACAAAATCACTCTTTCCTTTTGAAGAATGTGCAACACAGTGACAGTGGAGATTACACTGCACTCATAGCTGGGGACACAACCCAACCTCTAACTGAATACAAGGTCATAATTCAAGGTAGGTTTCTTTAGATTTCAAACATTGATACACAGTAGTACTCTGTTTTATAACCCTTCACACCTACCTTTTGTCCTCTAGATCCAGTGTCTCCAGTTCAGCTGTCAGTGAACTCTGTGTCTAACAGCACAGAGTCCTGTAACCT
The DNA here is from genome assembly GCA_021039105.1 of Scomber colias. Classification (NCBI taxonomy): domain Eukaryota; kingdom Metazoa; phylum Chordata; class Actinopteri; order Scombriformes; family Scombridae; genus Scomber; species Scomber colias. The sequence continues at coordinate 477,867 of JAJDFG010000148.1, forward strand.
CACTGTGACCTGCAGTACAGAGGACTCTCTCATCAGCAGCACTTTTAGATGTGACAACCAAACCTGCAATCAGGAGGGAGGAGATCAGTCAAAGGTCACAACCTCTGGTTCTTCTCTCCGTGTCTACCTGTTGAATGATTTCATTATCTGTAACCATAGCAACCAGGTGAACTGGACCAGAGACATAAAGGAGCATTTCTGCCCTCTGACTGCTGGTGAGACTGAAAGAACAGATTAATGACAATAATACACGTACACACACTGCTTGTCACAGAGCCCTAAAATGGCCATAGAGAGAAAAACAATATAAATTGAGTCCATGTTTTACAGCATCAAGTGCTCAAATTGCTATTGTTTGCACAGAACATACAATGTGTTTCCAGGTTTTGGTGAATTTGTACACATGATATAAGTGTAAATACAGCTAACATAACAGACCAGCCTTTCATCCCGCAATATAAAGTGCAGCACACCTCAGTATATTTATATTGTTGTATTGAGACTTTTTGAGTAAAATCTTTACCCAGTTTCAGGAGGAAGTGACTATTTTATTATTATTGTGTATAACACATATTTCTGTTTTTATTAGTACCATTTCAGGGTATTTTAGTAAATATATATTTTTCCTTGTGGATTGTTACAGACAGTTTTATGTTATGTGTGGCTGTCTTGACTGGATGTAGTTACCGTAACCAAATAAGAAGAGAAGGGAAAAGAAGGATCAATAAAGTGTCTATCTAAATCTGAGGAGGCTTTTAAAAATGAGGGGCATATTTTTCATGCAATAAAATTAATAGAAGAATTTGAAGTTATGGATGAATCACTGTCAAAATCAGCAGCATGGAAACAACAGTCTGTTGTGCTAGATGTCTGCATTTACACTTATATTGAGTGCACATACTGTATAAAACAAAACGTTGGAATCAATTGTATCTTGTTCACATGAAAAAGCATTTTGAGTGTTTGATATAATAAAACATGACATTGATAAAAATACATATATTTGCCCTGATCACTTCAGGGGCTCAGTAATTTGTAGCAAAAATGATCTCAAAAGTTATGAATCTAGGAATTTTCAGGGAAGTAACACAAATAAATATGTAAATATTTGTGATCAATTGTTTTTGTTCATTTGCAGTTCCTAATCTGGGAGTACGAATTGGCATTGGAATCAGGATTTCAGTTCTCTTTGGCCTTGTCCTTGGCTGCCTAACCATTTGTAAGTCCTGGTGTATATTTCAGCATAAGAGTAATAATAATTAAAATCTTCATACATGTTTGTTTCTGTCCCACTAGATGTCAGCAAACAACTATTTGCTATCTAATTATATCATTTCCAACATGGTGGCAGTTAGAGAGACTGAGGGGTTGAATGTTATATATTGCACCTTTAATGTCCAATTCAAATTAAAATAGATATATTTTGCTTTGGAAATACAGACCTGGTTGATAAAATAGGTTTTAGTCCAAGGCTCTTTCTGTGTGTACCAAAAATGTGCCATTGGGTACTCTACTGGTTTCCAAACCTTTTCTGTCATACATAAGATGACTTGAATATCTATTAACCAGTAATAATAATGGCTAAAGAAGAAGCTAAAGAAGTTTAAACTTAATTAAATAACATTACCAACAACGTCAACTGCATGTTTCTCTGTTGTGCAAATGCAAGTTAAGATTTTTAGTCAAGAGGTTGTGATATGTAGCACAACAAGCAAGCTAAGCTCCATAAACTGAACTGCACTCCTCCTCATGCACAGTGGTGTCTGCTGTTCTACTTGATAAGAAAGTGAACAATAATAATAATAATAATAACAACAACAATTTGTTGGTGCAGAGTCGTCTCTTCATTTACCAACAACGTCAACTGCATGTTTCTCTGTTGTGCAAATGCAAGTTAAGATTTACCCAAAGTTACCCAAAAGACACGAGGCCCTTCCACTACGATGAACTTAATAACAGAATAATGAACATTATAAAATCTGCTTTGAATTTTACAACTTAATTTGATTGATGATTTAATCTTGCTAACCTCAATCATGATGACCTTTGCTATTATCATTATCAAGAAAATCAACAATGTTTTTTATGATAGACCGACAGAAAAGAAAGAACTGCGAAAATTCAATATATCAGGTAAGTGCCACAGTGGGTTATTTTTGTTTTTTACTCACAGCTTTGCTTGTCAAACTGAGGAACAGAATTTCACATGTTTAATTTAACAGTTAAGACCTGGTTTTCAGAAACAGGTGAAATGTTAAAAAGTGAAAAATGTAAAATGTGCAAAAAGAAAGTTTATAATACATAAATGTATAACTTTAAGCGGAACAGAAATGCAGCTTTCCTAATGCACTTGCCAGCCTGTAACCATGCACACCAAATACTTCATCGTGATGACTTGACATCCATATAAATGACCGCCATCTCTGTGCTACAAGAGCTGCTTCATCCAGTCTGCTGTACTGCTGCTGTTACTTTCTGTGAACTGAATTACTTTGATTTTTTTCTAGGATCAACCAAACTCCTAATCAGAATGCCACAGAAGATGCTTCAGGTCTTTCTCCAACCTCCACCTACACTTTGTTAGGATTTCCAGCAGCACCTGTACGATCCACTGAGACTGTAAACACCCCCAAGCCAGAGGATGTTTATGCTCAACCAAACCTCCAAAGTCCAACCACCACCCAGAACTAAAAAACACGGATCATGATGATGATTCAGTCCATTCACAGGACTACGCTTTGGCAGGATTTCCAGCTGCACAATCCACTGAGACTGTAAACTGCATAACTGATTAAATGTATGGTTACTATGTATTATTATTATTATTATTGTTGTTATTGTTATAAGTAATTTGTTAAAACTTTCATTAATCTATGGGTGTTGTCCAGACTTTTGAGTTTCATTCAGTCATACATTTTATTTGTAACGCACTTTACATTTGAAGCAAATCTGTAAGTTCTACAAGGAAGAAAGGTCAATATTAAAGTTGTTCTAAAAATAATTGTTTTAAGTCCTTTTGTAAAACTGTGGTGCCCTCTGCTGGTCAGGAAGGGCATTTCACAGACGAGGGGCAGCAGAACTGAAGGCCTGATCACTGGTGCTTTTAGTCCTGGGGAGGAGGAGGAGATTAGAGTTTGTAGAGCGGAGGGATCGGGTTGAGGTTAGTGTGGTGAGTAGTTATTTCAGGTAGAGGGGGCATTACCATAGATGTACTGGTGAGTCAGGAGGGAGATCTAGTATTCAATCCTGGTGGAGAGAGGGAGCCAATGAAGTGAATGGAGAATGGTTGTCATATGAAAGACCTACTTTTGCTTTGTGTTGCATCAACATTAGTTTAGTTTTGATTTATTTATTTACAGAAGAAGAATATTAGTCATCATGTGTCGTCTGTGCATTAAGACATGACTTGATCTCAGCTGTTTTTAATAAGATTATATGTTAGTGTGGAGATTTAGGTTCAAAGAAATTATGGAGCAGAGAGAAGAAACAAATTGTTTTTAATAAGGCTGCACAAACAAACTTCAGAAACAAATATCTGAGGTTTCATTGATTTATATTGATGGTGTAAAACTGACTTATTTTTAAGGCAAAACAGGTTTAAGACAGATACATTACAGAAACAAGTAGATGAAATAAAGAAGATGAAATCAGTACCTGTGTTAGAGATGAAGTTGCAAAATCACACTCTTCATTAAGAGAGACAGACTGTTTTTAGTCAAGAGGTTGTGATATGTAGCACAACAAGCAAGCTAAGCTCCATAAACTGAACTGCACTCCTCCTCATGCACAGTGGTGTCTGCTGTTCTACTTGATAAGAAAGTGAACAATAATAATAATAATAATAACAACAACAATTTGTTGGTGCAGAGTCGTCTCTTCATTTTTGCTTCTTGAGCCTCTCCATCAGGTGGACACTGATGATGGCAGACACCATGATGATCAGACCAACAGAGAAGCAAGGAGCAAGACATGAGTCGACATGAACATCAAAATGTTCCAGAGCCATGATAACTCAGTTAGGATGGTTAGAACAGGAAAGCCCACAATAAACTTGACTTTTTCTTGGACAGGACAAACCTTTCCTCACCCCACCACCTTGCCAAGATATGTCACTGATGCCTGCCCTACTCACATTAAGACACGTTCACATTCAAGCCTGCCTCTTTCAGATGGCAAAAACACTGCCCGCAAATCCTCCATATGTTCAACTCATGACCCTGAACACACAACCAGGTCATCAAAGTAAGCTTCACAAAATAACAGACCAGCAAATGCTGGAAAGTTGCCAAATACCACAACAGTTTATTTTGAAAAAAGAGATTTTCTTTGCCTGCTCAGTTAACAGGACTTGCCAATATCCCTTCAGCAGGTCTAATTTTCTGGAAAATCTGGCCCCGTCAACCCAATCTACACAATCCTTCATCCTTGAGAGATGATAACAGTCAGGCTTTGTTACTTCATTCACCTTCTGAGAATCTGTACAGAAGTGATCTTCACCATGAGCCTTATCAGTATAAACACAGGAAGCTCCATGCAGTACAGTTGGCTCAGCAATACCATGTTGCACCATGTACTCGACCTGCTTCTTAAAACAGCAGTTTGTCTGGACACACTCAATATGGTTGCTGCTTAATGGCCTGTGACTTCACCACATGAAGATTGTGCTTCAAATCTGTCGGGGAGGGAACATCAGCAATCAGCGTTTTGTTGGAAAAAACCACCATTCACGTCAGCACTAGACAGAGCTTAAGTATATAACAATGTTAAACAATAGTTTTAGTATATATTTCAATAGAGTAGTCATCTTTGCAAAGTTCATATTGATAGCACTATATTTATCAGAAAAGGTTTTGTATATTGCACCAGAGTTAGCTGAAGGATTTTCATCTGTGGTCCATTGGGACAGAAGTAATTTAAAAGTCAACACTGAGAATTTGTTGCATTAGTTTAGTTTGATTTACTTTGACACACGTTTTAAGGTAGCTCAGTGCACATACACTATAACCGCTTCCTTTCTCATATGACTCAGTATAACACATTCTTGGTGTCTTCCTGCAAGTCTTGTGAACATTGGTTAATGTCCAAACCAACATGTTGCAGCAAAGAAAAATTAACCTGCAAAGGCATGTGTCTAAATGCAGCTCACATGAGAAAAGAGTATAGTGGTAGGAAAACTTCTTATTCAGAAGGACAGGCTTAAAATCTGCTTGTGCTTCAACCAAAAGGTTTATGACTATTTCGAGTTATAATAGAATATTGAGATGTTGTAGTTTAGTTTTGGTTTATTTAATTGAGAGTAAAAGAATTAGGCTTTCGGAAACCTGTCGTCTAATGCTATTAAAACAGGAATGATAAGGGGTGATTTTGATAGCAATGTGTATCTTAAGTCCATTACGACATGACTTGTTTTCATTTTTATATAAGATCTTATTTCAATGTGTCATTTTAGGATCAAAGAAGTTTTAGACCAGTCACGCCAGACAAATTGGTTTCAGTCTGCACAAACAAACTCAAATATGTGAGAATGAATTAATTTTTGTAGATACTATACACTAAAATATATTTAATTTCTGATGTGAAACACATTTATTTTAAGAAGAGGCAGGTTCATTAAGACATACATCATTATGGAAGTCCTTGCACCTTGTCACTTTATTAAGATAGAATATTTGTTCAGGTGAGACATGAAAAGCCAGGTGACCAGCTGGTCATCTCAGCTGTTAGCAGCCCGACTCCTGAGATGTTCGACTGGTCATCTGAGAGAGAACACGATCTGATCTGTGCAGTGATTTGCTGCTAGCTCAAACATGTAGCATTTTGATATATGATATCATTCCATTTGGTCTCACATATTAAATCAATAATTGTAGCTGCCACGTATGTTTGTCTGAATGTTAAGTGATGCTTCATGTGCGTCATTTTTATTAAAAATAATTTTACATGACTAACTGACTAAAACATGGCTACTAAAATGTCTCATGCATGTGTCATTAATATAATGTGCAACTTAAATGAACATAGGAAGAATCAAAACGTATTTATTGCACATTATCTTTTAGTCTCACCAGCAGTTGGAGAGCTGAGATCTGATCATCTGTATTGTCATGTGATTTTTGAGTTACTAACATTGCCCAACTAACTATGGAGTTTTAAGCCCACTTTTAAAACATGTCTGTCTAAAACATTATTTAATCAAAGTTAATTATGAGTTTAGAGGCCATATTTCATTTCAGTTTTTTCAGTCTTTTTAAATGATGAGTGTATTGGCAGGACTTGTGGAGCTCAAATATTCCTAAACTTACACCTACAAAAGGGGAGTATTTGGCAAGTTCCAACTGAGCCAGTGCATAAATAGTCCTTTCACTTCCTCGTGTCACATCAAACACACAATGGCTCTCACTGCACTTCTCTTGGTTGTTTGTGTGCTGTATTCATGGGAAACACAAGGTAAAACATTTTTCTAGTATTCTAGATTATTATGATTGAGGTATGCGCTCATCATTTTCTGCTGTCAGTGTCGGTGTATCTTTCAATCGTTTTTTAATTTAGTAGGCTATATTTCCTTTCAATACCTGCACTGTTAGACTGACTCATCTTTTAATTGATTTTTTAAATCTTAATTGTGTTTTCTATAAATTGTGTTTTGCTATGAGTTGCAAAGCCTTCACCACACTGGGGAAATACATACATACTTATATATTATCAATTTATTTTACTGGCCTTAAAATAGTAAAATGAAAAATCATAGAACTAAAATAATACTGGAATATGAACCTGATAAAATTAAATAGTTAAATAAAAAAGATTCGAAAATAGTCATATTATATTCATATGAATCAAGTATCAATCCTGATGACCCACTTCATCAAATGAGTTGGATGTCGCAGCGGTCCGTTCTTGTAAAAAGTTTTTTCATGAAAAAATTGATTTTTGCCTGTTTGGGGGTTTTGTGTGTTTCTGAATAAACAAAGTCTCAGCTTCAATATTAGTGCAAAATTCAAATAATACATAGTTTTGAAACTCTTGAACATGACGTGATGTCGTAAAGTTTTCCCTCTTTATTGCCAAGGCTGAATAATTGATAGATGAGACAGATTGTGGTTGACAGCAGAAGAAGATGCCAAGTTAATTATGAGAGGAAGACATCGCTCAACTTCTTATATTCAATTCCCATTAGAGCAGGGGTGTCAAACTCAGTTTAGTTCAGGGGCCACATACAGCCTTGATCTCAAGTGGGCAAGGTCAGTGAAACCATTGCCTAATAACCTAAAAATAATAAATAATAGCCTACATATAACTTTACTATAATTGACAACATTTTTGCATGTTCAACATATGAATGATTAAGATATAACCATAATATGGAAAAGCAGCAGAAAAAAATGGAATTACCTCTCTGTAATTTTCATACTCTGCAAAGGATTGGACCCCTTGGTGGGCCGGTTCTGGCCCATGGGCCGCAGGTTTGACAACCCTGCATTAGAGGTAGGGGAGAACTGGGTTAGTTGTCACATTCATCAGATCTTGGGACCTGGAGGGTGCTGTTAAAAAGTTTTGACACTGAAAGTTTCTGAATATAGGTGAGATGTTACTTCAGAGGTCATTACTGGAGTAAACTGTTACTGTTACCGTCACCGTCCTCTTCCGCTTAGCCGTGGTCGGGTCGCGGGGGCAGCAGCCTAAGCAGGGAAGCCCAGACTTCCCTCTCCCCAGCCACTTCGTCCAGCTCTTCCCGGGGGATCCCGAGGCGTTCCCAGGCCATCAATTGATTTTACTGGTAAAATGAAAAATCATAGAAAAACTAAAATAATACTGGAATCAGAACCTGATAAACTGAACTGACTTTTGGTTTAATTTTAAATAGTTAAATAAAAATATTAGAAAATAGTCATATTATATTCATATGAATCAAGTATCAATCCTGCTTTCCTTACTAATTGTGATCCACTCCATCAAATGAGTCGGATGTCGCAGCGGTCCGTTCTTGTAAAACGTTCTTTTTAGTAGATTTTTGCCTGTTTGGGGGGTTTTGTGTGTTTCTGAATAAACAAAGTCTCAGCTTCAATATTAGTGCAAAATTCAAATAATACATAGTTTTGAAACTCTTGAACATTAAGTGATGTCGTAAAGTTATGTTGCCAAGTTATGTTTATTGCCAAGGCTGAATAATTGATAGATGAGACAGATTGTGGTTGACAGCAGAAGAAGATGCCAAGCTAATTATGTGAGGAAGACATCGCTCAACTTCTTATATTCAATTCCCATTAGAGCAGGGGTGTCAAACTCAGTTTAGTTCAGGGGCCACATACAGCCTTGATCTCAAGTGGGCCAGACCAGCGAAACCATTTCCTAATAACTTGCTATAATTGACAACATTTTGCATGTTCAACATATGAATGGTTTAAATATGACCACAACATGTAATGTACTGTATTCTGGTCAGGGTGGAAAAGCAGCGGAAAAAATGAAATTACTCCTCTGTAATTTTCATACTCAAAGTTTCATACGCAAAGTTATGCAGAGGGCCGAATTGGACCCCTTGGCGGGCTGGTTCTGGCCCACAGGCCGCAGGTTTGACATCCCTGCATTAGAGGTAGGGGAGAACTGGGTTGGTTGTCATTACTAAGTAAACTGCTTGACATTAAAGATGCAGTCTGTAGTTTTGAGAAAAAATTGGACTTCGGCAGAAAACTTGAAAGAGTACAGCTTTCAGGTCCCTCCTCCTTCCTCTCTGCTAGCAAAATGACCAAGAACTTTGTCAGGAAGACAAACAAGGGCCAGAGTCCTCCAGACGTAAAGCTTAGAACAGTCAGAGAGATGAAAATGAACAATATTGTCATATAAGGACAAAAAATGCACTTAAATGAATGATATTTCCTGTTCCTGTTCTCTTGGTGCAGGGAATGTGTTAGGTTGTTGAATTTCAATTAAACTAAACATTCTAAATATTTGTAAGACTACATTTTTAATTTTTTCCATTAAAATAACACCGGGACAACCAACCCCATAGTGTGTGACTACCATCCCCATCATTGGGTCGGTTGTGCACAAGACATATTTGACGGCCCTTATTTTGAACAGAATCAGCTGAAGAAGATTATCACTTCTCTATTCCTACCTGACACTTTGGTCTTTCATTACAAATTAAAAATGGAATCTATTCAGTATACAGATGAGGAATTCAAAGTTAAGTAAAAAAACAACCCTGTTCTCCCATACATCTGATGACAGATGATCTCTGTGCACCAGAGGATGATAGTTTAGAGGAGCAGAGTCTGAGAGCAGCTCAACCTCTGAGTCTGACTTGCAGGCCACCACATCAGTTCCGATCATAACACTGAAAGTGTGACAAAGATATTCCACTCATGGTTGATGATGACATACAACGTCTAATTATAGTTAACCACAAGGTCACGTGCACATACATGTGTGAAGGTATGTCTAGACTACGTCTACAACAATATTGGTTTCAGTTTAGTTTTAATAAGTTTGTTTCAATCCAGGTGAAAAATGGCTGAATGTGAATAATTTGTATTCTCAAAAATAACGTTTGTTGACAGCCAAACTTTGGAAGATTATCTCACTGAATATTTGGCGTAGAAAGATTATATTGGTATCGCTGTAAAGCTGAGTCTTGCTTCATCATACAGAAAACTCAAAATGTGTTTTCTTTGTCAAAATGACAAACAATTACGGAAACATAGGCTAGTAGCCTAAGGCTACTGCTGCCCCGTCGGAAAATAAAAATGCTTTGGTATCACATTATAACGTGAAAGTCATAGTTGGTCTCAAGCAGACGTGGACTGTCTGTGGTATACTCACTTTCTCCGTAAACCACGGCGTCACGAAACGGTCCGCTGCTGGTGTGTGGAGGGGCAAACATCCTCTATCTGATGTGATTATTTTCCTTCAGCTGTTAGAAGTGAGGCTTTATCTATGGTTAAAACATGCTGCGGTCATTTCATCCTACCACGAAGCCTACGGAGAGAGATCTGTCTTAGCGCACCTTAAAGGAGTCACACCACAACCTGCGCTCCGTGTGTGTTAGTGCTTGTTGACTGAGGTGGCTCCTCCGCAGATCTATGAATGAATGGAATTCAAATACATGAAGTAGTAATGAAAACATTCACCTCAAATGCTAAACTTTATTGCATGCATAAAGCTACTATGAATTCGCCAATATTTGTCATTACATTTATTGTCCTTTAATCTAAATTAGACTCTTAAATCATTTAAGTTAATCTATAATCATTACTATGAAAAAAAGCATCGACAGCAACTCTCACTTTTTAATGACTCCTTAAACTAGCTTATAAATTGGCTCGAGATAGGCTATAGCTCCACATCATGGTCGGACACTCTTGTCCAAAACTTTACTTAATTCACAATATCAATAGTCACAGATGAGTCAGTTTGGTAGTGTTTACATTTATCATCATTTACTATGGAAGCATAATGCTATAGAAATGTATAAACATTACTCAGTGTTTGGTGAGTAAAGGCAGTAACAGCAATACTCTGTTGTCACTGTTTAATAACCACTCATAAAAACAGTGGTGACTGAAAAAACATATAAGTGATTTTAATGTGTGTTCTTTTTACAGGGTCCAGTGCTGTGACAACTGTGTTTGTGCAGAAAGGGAAGGATTTACATCTGCATGTTAACAAACCTGTTGTTCTACCAGAAGCTGCTGAATTTAAATGGACATACAATGAAGATCACAATGTAGTGAGGATATTACCTGATAAAAGAACAAAAATAGTTGACCCTTATAAAGGAAGGGTTGAGTTTTCTGTACAAAATCACGCTTTGCTTTTGAAGAATGTGCAACACAGTGACAGTGGAGATTACTCTGCATCCATAACTGAGAACACAAACCAATGTGTAGCTGAATACAAGGTCATAATTCAAGGTAGGTTTCTTTAGATTTCAAACATTGATACACAGTAGTACTCTGTTTTATAACCTTCACACCTACCTTTTGTCCTCTAGATCCAGTGTCTCCAGTTCAGCTGTCAGTGAAGTCTGTGTCTAACAGCACAGAGTCCTGTAACCTCACTGTGACCTGCAGTACAGAGGACTCTCTCATCAGCAGCACTTTTACATGTGACACCCAAACCTGTAATCAGGAGGGAGGAGAGCAGTCAGAGGTCACAACCTCTGGTTCTTCTTTCCGTGTCTACCTGGTCAATGACTCCATCATCTGTAACCATAGCAACCAGGTCAGCTGGACCAGTAATATCACAGAGATTTGGCCTCTCTGCTCTCTAAATGCTGGTGAGACTGAAAGAACAGGTAACTGACAATAATACACAGTTTACACACACTGCTTGTCAGACAGTGAAAATCGCAAAATGTGTTCTTTAGATTTCAAATACTGATACACAGTATTACCATTATATATATTATATATTACAACCTTCACACCTACCTTTTGTCCCATAGATCCAGTGTCTCCAGTTCAGCTGTCAGTGAACTCTGTGTCTAACAGCACAGAGTCCTGTAACCTCACTGTGACCTGCAGTACAGAGGACTCTCTCATCAGCAGCACTTTTACATGTGACACCCAAACCTGCAATCAGGAGGGAGGAGAGCAGTCAGAGGTCACAACCTCTGGCTCTTCTCTCCGTGTCTACCTGTTGAACGACTTCATCATCTGTAACCATAGCAACCAGGTCAGCAGGACCAGAGATATAAAGGAGATTCAACATTTCTGCCCTCTAACTGCTGGTGAGACTGAAAGAATAGATTAATGACAATAATACACAGTTTACACACACTGCTTGTCATGCAGTGAAAATCACAACATTTTCTACAGAGCCCCAAAAAATTGAGGTGATGTTTTACTACGTCAAGTGCTCAAAATATAATTGTTTGCACACAACATACAATGTGTTCCAAGGTTTTGGTTAATTTGTACACATGATAGAAGTGTAAATACAGACCCAGTTTCAGGATGAAGTGACTATTTTATTATTATTTATTACACATATTTTTGTTTTTAATAGTGCAATTTTTGGGTATTTTAGTTTTTCCCCCCAGTGGATTGTTACGGACTTGTTTTATGTTATGTGTGGCTGTCTTGACTGTGAATGTTGTGCTGCTGTAACCAAGTCATTTCTTGAGATGGATCAATAAAGTACCTGTTTATTCAAATCTGAGGAGGTTTTTAAAAATTGTAATAAAATCAATTGATGTAACCATGTAATAGCATGAAGAAAGCATAACAACAATTAATTTCAGCCAATACATTCGTTAATACCTTTTGAATTAATGATTGAAAACATCAGCAGGAGGAGAAGCATGGAAACAGCAGCATTTACACTTATCTAGTGCACAAATCAACCAAAACGTTGTAATGCATTGTATCTTATTCACATGCACTAGCATTTTGAGTGTTTGATATATTTAAACATGGCATTGATAAAAATAAATATATTTGCCCATATCACCTCAGATGCTCTGTAATTTGTAGCTAAAATGTTCTTAAAAGTTATGAATCTAGGATTTTTTGGAAAGTAACACAAGTAAATATGTAAACATTTCTGATCATTTTTTGTTAAGTTGAAGGTACTAATCTGGGCATGTTACATACATGTTTTATGTTATGTGTGGCTTCCTTGACAGTGGATGTAGCTGCCATAACCAAGTAATTTCCTGAGAAGGATCAATAAAGCACCTGTCCATTCAAATCTGAGGAGGCTGTGAAAAACCTTTTTTTCATATAATAAAATGCATTGATTTAACCATGTGAAATCATAAGGCTACTGTTTTAAATGTAATGAATACATTCCTTAATCAGCAAAACATTTTTTAAATTTATAAATGATTTTCTGCCAAAATCAGCAGAAGGAGTGCTGGCTATATGTATTTGCACTTATCTTGATAAAACATTGCAATGAATTGTATCTTATTCACATGCAATAGCATTTAAAGTGTTAGATATGGTAAAACATGGCCTCCATAAAACTTAATTGTTTTGACTATATCACCCTGGGGCTCTGTAAGCTGTCACTAAAAAGTTCTTAAAAGTTACGAATCATTTTTGGAAAGCATTTTTGGAAAGTAACTCAAATTATATGTAAACATTTCTGATTAATTGTTTTTGTTCATTTGCAGGTACTAATCTGGTCATAGCAATTGGCATTGGGATTGTAGTTCTCTTTGGCCTTGTCCTTGGCTGCCTAATCATATGTAAGTCACAGTGAATATGTCATCATAAGAGTAATAATGTATAAAATCTTCATACATGTTTGTATATGAATTTCATCATTGTAGCAGAGAATACCCACCACACCCACAAACCTCTCTTAAACAATGGCATCAGAATAATTGAAGCTTCAGTATATAACATTCAGCCCCACTAGATGTCAGCAAACAACTATTTGCTATATAATGATATCATTTCCTACATGGTGGCAGTGTCAGAGCATCTCATTGCAGCTACACTAAAATATGTTTTTGAAAACATTTGATGCAGAAACAGAATCTTGATCCATATTTGATCAACACTGTTTGACTGTTTGATGACTTTGTTGTTGTTGTTGCTTTCTTTTTCCCACAACTTTATTGAGTAAGCAACATGCACATGTTTTAGTGTGACATCTAGTGGGGATGAATGCCATATATTGCACCAAATATGTATATATATTTTTGCTTTGGAAATATGGTCCTGGTTAGTAAAGGAGGTTTCTTCAGTTCTCTTTAGTGCAAAAAAGTTATTTTCACTAAGATCTTTTAGTCCAAGGCTCTTTCTGTGTATACCAAACATATGCCATTGCGTACTCTAGTGGTTCCATCTCCTTTTCTGTTATGGCCTCCTATGCATAAATAACTTGAATATCTATTAACCAGTGATAATAATGGTGAAGCTAGTAACTAAAAAAGTTTAATTTTAATTAAATAACATTGCCAACAAGATCAACTGCTACAAATGTGACACAAGCCCTTCCTCTACAGTCATTATATTTAGCATTTGAATATAAGCATTTTCCATTTTTCTGCCAAAATCTGTCTTGAATTTTACAACTTGTTTTAATTTATGATTCAACCTTACTAACCTCAATCAGCTTTATTATCATTATTAAGAAAATCAACAATGTTTTTTTTTTAATGACAGACCAACAGAAGAGAAAGAACTGTGAAAATGAAATATATGAATGTCTTCAGGTAAGAAACAGAATTTCACATTATGTGCAATTTAATTTAACATTTAAGACCTGATTTTCAGAAACAGATGAAATGTTTAAAAAAGTAAAAAATGTAAAATGTGAAAAAAATGCAGCCAGCCAAAAAAGCATTTGACAGCCTGTAACAATGCACACCAAATACTTCATCATAATGACTTGGCAGTCTATCTAAATGACCAGTCTGCTGTACTGCTGCTACGTCCTGTGAACTGAATTACTTGGATTTTTTTCTAGGATCTCAATCTCAACCAAACTCCTAATCAGAATGCCACAGAAGATGCTTCAGGTCTTTCTCCAAACTCCATCTATAGTTTGATAAGATTTCAAACTGCATGTGTACGATCCACTGAGACTGTAAACACCCCCAAGCCAGAGACCATTTATACTCTAGTTACCTACAGTAAGCTCCAAAGTCCAACCGCCAACTGAAAAATACTGATCATGATGATGATTCAGTCCATTCACAGGACTAAGTCCTGGTGTGCCATGATGGATTTTAAGTCTTCAAATACATTGCTTAGAGTGCTTGCTGGACTCTCTTGCAAGACGTTTGTTACTGAAACAGCTGCACAGAAAGTTTCCTCAATGACTAAAAACTGTATTTGTAATGTAAATATGTTTGACTTTCATGTTACAAGCTGATCGTGACTTTGTTACTTTACATTACCACAAATGAAATAACTGCATGGAAAGCTTCCTTAATGACTAAAAACTGTATAAATAAAGAAAAGACTATATACCATAAACAACCTCTGTGTAAAATAAGCTGCAATTATATAAATCTGAAATATACATAAATTCCTAATACTATATACAAGTGTGCAATGTTCTTGGGATTAAACAGATTTGCTCCATGCTTGAGAGAATCTCACAGGTTCACATGCAGCTTCTCATTTTCCAATACTAATGCACTTAAAGTAAACAACAGGCAAAGACTATGACCTTTCAAAATTAGATATATTTATTTCCATGGGACTTAGGTTGCCAGGTTCGTTGTA
Organism: Scomber colias; assembly: GCA_021039105.1. NCBI lineage: Eukaryota > Metazoa > Chordata > Actinopteri > Scombriformes > Scombridae > Scomber > Scomber colias. The sequence continues at coordinate 493,055 of JAJDFG010000148.1, forward strand.
ATATCGAGATGAGAGCTACACTAACAATGACCAAGAAGACTCGGATACAAATTGTTGAACACAGGCATATTTACTAAAGCTGTAGTGATCTTTAAAACACAAAAATTTAAGCCACAGATAAAATACTAAAAGTCCAAATAAGGGGCAACAAATGATAAAAAGTCCAGGATAAAATTAGGGGGGTTAAAATAAATAAAAGGAATAAAATAATGGTCTCTTTCCAGCTGCAGGACGCTCCACTCGTGTAATCTCTGTTTCTTCTGCGGCCACACACACACCCGTTAAATCAGGAACCTGTTAAAACATCAGGCCACCAGTATCAAACCCATAAAACATGGGTCCTGATAAAAGAAACTGTGTGGTCAGAGTGTTACGTTTCTCTGAAGGGATGCTGCGGGCAGAGTTCCTCACTCTGCCGCTGCATGTAGTCTGCATCTTCTGCTTTTTCTCAACGATGGCTGGTGTTAGGTCATTCTGCTGCTAGCCATGACTCACTATGTCCTTGACCCCGTTCTGTGCCATTCTCTTCGACACTGTTCTCCTCTCAATACAAGTACTCCAGGCCCTCCCCTCAGCTGTGGATTTGCCACGGTGTAACCTGTGGCAAGCTCATTGGGTGCTAAAACTGTCAATCAATATCACAGAGCTTGCACAGGTGCATTCAATAGGCCTACTGAGTGGTGTGCTCCCACTTCCTGTAGTTACCCTAGTTACGTGATAAACTATGACCACCTCCTCTCGCTGCTGTTATTGTAGTGTACAAGCAATGATGCCATCAAAGTTTGCACAGTACTGTCCCAATGTGCGAGTGATTTTAGACTGCACAGAAATCAGATGTGAGGCACCATCATCACTCACCCTGCAGTCTGAAACATCCTCCACCTACAAAAACACCAACACCTTTAAAGGTCTAATTAGTATTGCCCCATGTGATGTAATTACCTTTATCTCAAAGCTATTCACAGGTTCAATATCAGACAGAGAATTTACACAGCAGTTAGGAATCCTCCGCCTATTTGAGCCTGGAGATGCGTGCATGGCTGTCAAAGGCTTTGTCACCAACCAGATGCTGTCTGAAGTTGGGGCGACCCTCATAATCCCCCCATTTAAAAGAAGCGCCAGGTTCAGCAGAGAGGACACTGAAGAACATCATAGACTGTATAAAAGAAATGTACGTAACATCCATGACATCACCCATTGGTTTGTGGACTGCTGCTCGGAAGCCAATAGTTTCTAATCTGGGCAGCGCCATCTTGAAAATTTCAGGTGCATGCTGGGAAAATTAAAAAAACACAGATTCTACTTATATGGACATGAGGCGGGGCCATGGGTGGAGCGGGGAGGTTGCGATTGGTTGCGAGGGCTGGATCTCGAGGACATTGGTCAATCAACCTGTCAATCACGACATAGCCACGCCCTAATGCATACCCCGCTTTATCGTCAAATATAAAATCAGGGAGGCCAAAATTTCACAAATGAACATCATACTGCATTGAAGAAGGCTTTAAGCTAGCGATTGAGAACATAAACACATTTTGAAAACGTTTACTGAGGCTTGAAATCAAGTGAGAATTTGGTGAATTCTCCATTGACTTGTATTCACCCTATTACGCCCCGTCCATTTTTAACGGCCTTTTTTCTTCCGCATTGTGTTGGAACTTCCGGTAAGCTAGTTCCGGTTAGCTAGTGTGAGGTACCTTAAGATGGACGTTACCTGGGCAGAGACAAGCGATGCTGTTCGTAGTAGTGGAGGTGAAATGTTACTACACCCTAGTCTAATAACGGAGTGGATGGACGACATGAGGAGATGGCCCCCTGTGATGTACGGCGATATTTTTAATTATATGGTTTTATCTGTAGGCGTAGACGGGGCTTCGATGAAAAACTTTAAAAGCACCGAAGCATACCAGTACCTGCACAGCGGAAAGGTCGGTCGCGTCCTGCTGCATAAACTGGATGATAAAAAGTTATTTTTAAAAGCCACCGTAAGCCCAAGCCAGGCCAGCTCTCTAGGTCACAACGCCTGGGTTTTGGTAACAACGGAGGGAGTTGTGGAGACAACAGGATGCTCTTGTATCGCCGGCCTGGGAAGATCCTGCAGTCACGCCGCTGCAATTTTGTGGAAGGTAAGTAAGGCAGCGCTATGTTGATGTGTGTAATTGTGTGAGTTGTAGTACTTAGCTGTCATATCCTTAATCCTGCTTTCCTTGTACTATTACAACATTTAAAGCGAGCATAGATGCAAGTTTATATCATGCAGTTCAGAAAACTAACATTAACCACTTAACGCACGCTGTTCCGTCGACGGAACGGGACGGATGTTAGGAGGTAGCCACAAGTTCTTCTGAATGTTTTAAACACCAACCCTTAATTATATATTTTCATGCCGTACATTGTTAGAAACCTTAGATTGTCCTGATTCATTCAAGACCACTCACGACTTATATGGTTGCTCACAGCCGTAATAGTATTAGCGATTAGCTTGGCTAGCCCCTGAGCTAAGTAAGAAAAGCTATAAAGCCTACATACCTTCAAAGTCTTCCCTTTATCCACAACGATCATCTTATGACTCAGAACTTTCTGTACAGCTCGCCAAGTATCCATTCTTGTGAAATATGAAATCCGTTTCCATAAAACTGGAATACTTTCCTCAATATGTCCATGTATTTAGTCCAACACGTAACATAATAACACAAATAACAAACCATATACGGTCCGTTTACGTCATTTCCTGACCTGCACGTCCATCTCAGAGTATACGTGACTAGATGTTTACGACCGTGAGCCTCTTCTGCTTCTGACGACACCACACACAAGCCAATCGGTGTTTAGGATTAGGCAGTACATGTCTCCAAAGCCAATGAGGACATGTGACCGACAACAATGACGACATGGCTTTGATTGACAACTGTTCCAGCCTATGGAAATATTCGGGGAAATAAAGTTCATAACCTTTTAGCCAATAGTCAGAGGTTTCCAACGGTGTATGACAGTAAGCTATCAATTTTGGCTGTCCATAAACAAACTCCAAGCGTAACCGGCGTGCGCCCTGTGCGTAAAAGAGTTGAACCATATATTATTACGCACACGGCATTTTGGTACAAGGTTGGTTCTTCTTCGACTTGACATATGACTTATAGCAAAATAAACAGATAGATAGATAGATAGATAGATATGGCCAAACAAAAAAAATATGGTTATATGTAATAATAATAATAATAATAATAATAATATGGTGTCAGCTTTCATTAGAGACCAAGATTTTGATTGTAGGCAAAGGGGATGTGAAGTTATAGGTGTTTGACTGTGGTTATACAGCTTTGGTAACCAAGTGTCCATTTGGAGTCTCCAAAAAGGACCTGAGGAAAACACATGGACATACCTGTTGAAAAATTCATCTTTTGGTCTTTTGACTCCAAATTTGGACTGCATGAAGCCAAGACCTGTGGCTGTGGCCTCATTGTGTCTATATCCCGCTGAGAGGTCCCTGAATGTCTGTACACATGTAATTGTAAAGGCAAACCCATGGGCGAGTAAACAACCCCATCATTGTAACCTCTGCCACTCTTTGTCAGTAAATCACAGAATCACACAGACACTTTTACAAGAATCCTGAGAGTGTTTCCTTTCCAATGATACCAGACACATCTCTGAGTCTCAAACTATGTGGGATCTGTGCTGCTCACAACTTGGGCATGTCGTTTAGGCTAACAGCATAAAAAACAGGGGTGTGTATCAGTGATGCGCGGGTACGTGTTTGAACGACCCGCCCCGCCCCGCCGGTTTCAACTAACCCGACAGCAACTCGGACCGCAAAAAAAAAATCGAAATACTCTACCCAACCCGCTTACCGACCCGCTTACTGTAAAAAATAGTCTATGCTCTTAAAAACTTAATCGTAGCAATACTGAGCTACGCAAAATTGGTATCCAAGAGTCATGTGCATTTAAAACAGGTCTATTCATTATACTGTGATTGCTTAACAGTTGGGAAACATGCGCTTAATCTACCTTTTTGTGTCCCGCGTCAGCATTCAAACAAAAATATTATACGACTCAACAAGGCTATATGACTCAACATTGAAAATAATTAAGGATTTTCCACTACAAATTATGTTACAGCCGTTCTTCACATAACTGAGGCTCTCCCAAGCATGAAATACAGGCATAGAATATGATTTAAAACTCTTTATTATCGTCTTCAACAATGGACCAAAACATATAGCCTAAGACCTAGTCCTATAGGCTACAATGTGCATAAATAAAGAATATTCACAAAATGTATTCATAAAACTACAACAGGAACCATAACAAGCCTATAACCTGGGCTTAAAGAAGGCTAAACGGTGCTGACTGTTCGTCCCTTACCGCCTCCATCTCTATCCTCAAGCAAACACCTGCGGAGCTCGTGCTGCATACGCGCCATTCATTCAGTCAATGACAGATGCGTTATCGCACAACCATTCAATCTTCCTGCAAATGATCAGAAGCACGCACCAACGACTTTAACCCATGCAGCTTGCAATGCCCTGGCCAATGACGCTTTTATGTGTACTATATATATTACGAAAGTTTAACGGCATCTTTATTTTAACCGACCCGACCAAACATGACCCGAATATCATTAAAAATATTTTTTCTTGACCCATAACCGCGGGCGACCGCGGTCACTCGCTCAATTTGGATCAGCCCGCGCATCACTGGCGTGTATTAAGTGGTTAATTAAAACTCAAATGAATAAAAGATAAAAACATGCAACACAAAATACTCTTAAAAACAGACTTCCACCTTGTTACATAAACATACGATCTCCAACTATCACAAGCTCTAAACAAATCCTTTCTGAGACAGCAACACAGATGAGCAAGCCAGTTAACAGCAAGTCACAGCTGACAGCTTTTCTCCTGCATGCTGCTGCAGTGCTGGGGGGGGGGCAGAGAGGTCACACAGCCACAGAAAGGCCTAGATAGGAGACAGAAAGAGGAAGCTGTGGAAAGGGCCAGACAGAAGAGTGAGACAGGACGCTGCAGAACGTGCTAGACAGATGAGAGATCAAGCCACAGAACGTGCTCGACAGGAGAGAGATCGTGCCGCAGAAATGGCGAGACATGAGAGAGAGTGGAAACTACAGACAGGGCTAGACAGGAGAGAGAGAAAGTAAAAGGCAGGCAGGAAAATGAGAAGCTGGAGGCCGAGTAAAGGGAAAGAAGAGATAGTGTCACAGGTTTCTTAAATCTCTGGCACACAAGCACACAGACAGAGTCAGTTAAAGTCCAATAATAGGAAATTTAATAACACAGACAGGCTTTGTTAAAAGAGTCAAAAATGGGGGAGACAGAGGGGACACAGTCTTTAACAGGATCCCAAAAAGCTGGCCAGTCTATGGTGACCCTTTTTGTAGTCTGTACTCCACCTTAGTTCCAGGGGTTCTGTCCAAAAAGGAAGGGGAAAGGGGGCAAGGTGGAGTCAGGCGACGAAGGCATGGCTACAGCCTTAGTGCACTCAGCTGTCAGTGGGCGCTTGATATACTGGCAGTGTGTTCTGGTGAGCTGGCTCTGGAGGTGCCTCAGGACAGAAGAAAACACAGAGTAAAGGCACCAATTCTATTCTTCACTGCAGTGCATCCAAATCTGCATTGTTTTACTCGCCTCCTATGCACGGGCGTGGCAATCCACTCAGCCAGTGTGTCTTTTGCCGACCCTTCCCATCTGGTGTCCTCTTCTCTGCCATCTCTGCTCACTTCTGCCAGTCCAGTCTCAGTCCTGCTCGGAGTCCTTTTATCTGTGTTGGGAGGTGCCAATTTACTGCAGGGTAGGTAGGGGAGGTCCTTCAGACACTCAGGAGAGAAACACTTCAAATCAATGAATTACACAAAATCAATACAAACAATACAGTGCAATAAAACACAAAAAGATCTCTCCTGGTCACTTTGTGATACTAGCGAAGTACAGACTGTTAGGCCAAAAGAGAAGGATAGCACTGTAAAGTCACAGTAAAGGAAGAAAGGAAAGCATTGGCTTCAGAAGTTAGTGTTAGCTCTCATAGCTGAGGCTGAAGAATCAAATACATCTTTGCAAAGTTTATATAGATAACAGCACTATATTTACAGGAAAAGGTTTTGTATGTTGCACCAGAGTTCACAGAAGGATTATTTTCTCCTGTAGTCCATTGGGACAAAAGTCATTTAAAAGTTTATATTGAGCATTTGATGCATTAATTAGTTTGATTGACTTTAACACATGTATTTAGCTCAGTGCACATTCACTGTAACCACTTCCTTTCTCATATGGCTCAGTATAGCACCGCTTTCATTTTAAGCCTGCAAGTCTGTCATACAGTTGACTGACAGACTCAACAGAAATGTTACCATAAAGCACCCTGCACTGCACCCTGCATTTTATGAAATTTTATTAAAAAATAATCTTACCTGACCAATTGATGAACACAGCAGGCAAAATATATTTATTGCACATTATATTTTAGTCTCATCAGCAGTTGGACAGCAGATATCTGATCATCCATTTTTTCATGTGATTTTTGAGTTACTAACATTGCCCAACCAGCTATTGACATTTTTATCAACACCCCTTTTCATTTTCAGTCTGGAGAACAATGACATGAAGAGTAAACAGTCTACAGAGGAGAATGAGTAGTAGGATGACACCAGTAGTGATTGCTGAGAGGTGGGAATATGAAATATAAAAAGTCACTGATTATTATTATTTTAATATGTTGGAAATTGTTTGGAACGTGATTGTTTAACTTTTATCTAATCAACATTAAGCTCTGGGGGGTTAATGTAGTAGGAGCTTGCCTTGCCTTGCAAGGCAAGCTCCATTCCATTAATAGTCCTTTCACTTGCTCATGTGTCACTTCTAACAAACCATGGCTCTCGCTGCACTTCTCTTGGCTGTCTGTCTGCTGTCCTCGTGGGAAACACAAGGTAAAACATTTTTCTTTAAGTATTTTCTGTTGATTGACTTTGTTTTCAAAGTCTGGTTGTTGTAGTGAGACACTGCTGGAAGTTGTTTCTGAATGAGACATTATTGATATAATGTGCTATAAAACTGAACCATGTGTTTAGTGAAAATTTGAACTTTTTTAGATGTTGAGATTTTTAATACTTTAATTTTTTGTGTTAAAGTAACATGCAGAGTATTATGATTGAGGTATTCTGCTGTCAGTGTCAGTATATCTTTTAACTGTTAACATTTGTGAAGTTTTTATTTTATTTGGTATATTTCCTTTCAATACCTTCACTGCTAGACTGATTCAGATTTTAATGGATTTTATCTTAATTATGTTTTCTATAAATTGTATAATACTTTTTGTTTTTCTATGAGTTGCAAAGCCTTCACCACGCTGCCAGTAATATCATTATTTTCAGGAAATACATACTTTTTTATTATCAATGTATTTTACTGGCCTTAAAATATAAACATTTTTTAAAAAGAAGAAAAACTAAACTAATACTGGAATCACTAAAAAAAAAGTCATATTATATTGATATGAATCAAGTATCAGTTCCGCTTTCCTTGTGTTAATCACACATGTGACCCTCTCCATCAAAGTGAGTCTGATGTCGCAGTGGTCCGTTCTTGTAAAAACACAATTTTTCATGCCTGAGGTTTCGTGTGTTTCTGAATAAACAATACTCAGCTTTAATATTAATTAAAAATCCAAATGGTAAATAGTTTTGAAGCTCTTAAACATGACGTGAGGTCGTAAAGAAGCCCCCCCCCCCCCCCCCCTTGTAGCGAAGGCTGAATAAAGTTTATTGATAGAAGAGACAGATTGGTTGACAGCAGAAGAAGTTGCCAAGCTAGATACGTGAGGAAGACATTGCTCAACTTTGTATATTCAGTTCCCATTAGAGGTACAGATTTAGAGCTGATTTTGGATTATTTCACCGCACTAGAGGATGATAGTCTAATGGAGCAGAGTCTGACTTGCAGCCCACCGATTATAACATCAGGGTAGACAAAATAAGCTTAGGCTTCAGTCTACACCTTTTTTCCGTCAAAGAAAATAAAAGAGAAAATAAATAATTAATAAATAATTAACTCATATAGGGATGAGTAAAGAATAATGATGTATTCATTGTTTTGTTTATATATCACTTTTTCTTTTGTATTTGTTTTGTTTGTTTTGTTTGCATGAAATTATTCATGTAAATTATTTTGCAAATGATCGGAAAAATAAACCTTACCTAACCCTAACCTAACATCAGCTCCGACCATAACGCTAAAAGTGAGACAGAGGAAGATATTCCACCTGTGGTTGATGATGATGACATACAACGTCTGATTAGTTAACCACAAGGTCACGTGCACATAAATGTGTGAAGGTATGTCTAGACTACGTCTACAACAATATTGGCTTAATTTGAGTCTTAATATATTTGTTTCTATCCAAGTGAACATTGGCTGAATGTGGATGATTATCTTTAAAGCCCCTTTTCTCAAAAATAACGTTTGTTGACAGCCAAACTTTGGAAGAGTACTCACTGAATATTTGGTGTAGAGAGATTACATTGGTTTCGCTATAAAGCTGAGACTGTCTTCCTCATACAGACAACTCCAAGTGTTATAACGTGAAACGTATCACATTATAACGTGAAAGTCATAGTTGGTCTCAAGCAGACGTGGACTGTCTGTGATATACTCACTTTCTCCGTAAACCACGGCGTCACGAAACGGTCCGCTGCTGGTGTGTGGAGGGGCAAACATCCTCTATCTGATGTGATTATTTTCCTTCAGCTGTTAGAAGTGAGGCTTTATCTATGGTTAAAACATGCTGCGGTCATTTCATCCTACCACGAAGCCTACGGAGAGAGATCTGTTTTAGCGCACCTCAAAGGAGTCACATCACATCCTGTGCGCTCCTTAGTGTGTGTTAGTGCTTGTTGACTGATGTAGCTCCTCCTACGGCAGATCTATGAATGACTGACTCTACCGTAAGAGCATGAACATTCCCGTGCACTTTATAATCCCTCTCAGTTTAATCATATCACAGTATCATCCACTGTGCTGAGTAACAGCAGGATCTCATCATGTCTAATCATGTAAGGTCCATGGTAAGATGCAGCAGAGAAACTGAAAGCAGTTTTTATCAAATTCAGTGTTAGTCTGGGGAACTTGGAGCATTACATGATCACTTGTCTTATTTTCTGTATTTTCTAATAGAGGGACTGATAGCCAGGACTTGAGAGAATATTTTATTTTCTGTTTATATTTTATATGATTTGTATTTCATGCAACTTTGTGTTTCTGCTGCTTATCCCTGTCTTACCCTATGTGTCTTGAGACAGCTCCACCTCATCTGTCCAATATGAAAGCAGTTGATTTATGATCTATTCAGTCATTGGTGAGTGAGTCTAGCATTAGACTAGCAGCCAGAGTTTGCTTATTGTTGAGCGAGTGGTCCTTCGTTGTTTTTTAACCACTTCTTACTGTTATCAGTGGCATGCACAGACTTTTTGAAGGGCAGGGGCGGGAAAAAAAGAGCACATACAGCGCGTTCTCACCACTGAAGAGGGCACTTTAGTGTGTGTGTTTTGCCAACCAGGAGGGCACCTTAGCACGCATTCTGGCTACCAAGAGGGCAACCTTAGCACACGTTCTGGCTCCCAAGAGGGCACTTTAGCGTGCGTTTTGGCTCCTAAGAGGGCACTTTGGCGTGCGTTTTTCAACAATTGGGCCACGAGGGGGGGCGACCGCCCCCCTGCCCCCCCCCTTGTGCACACCACTGACTGTTATAATAGCGTGTTAGTCATATGTAAAGCACTTTAGACCATGCAGGAATAGATGAAAAAACAGTGAAATCTACCATTATCGCATTTTCACAAAAGAGTCTTCGGCCTGATCTGAGATAATCCAGTCCAGATTTAGGTGTAGTGGTTTGTGTGAAAGTGTGACTCAGAAAACAGTACATGCTCTTATGACTAACACGCTGTTATAACAGTATCAAGTGGAAAAAACAGAGCATTGGTCACTGAGCAATGTAAGCTGAGGTTCCGCGTGCCGCGACCGCGATAGTAGGCTATACTAGATGTTAGCAGCTAAAAACGATGCATTAGAATATGGCCGTTTGTTTTAAAGTAGGCTACGCATGCAACGTTTCTGGATGCAGGTGCACACGTCCACAGAAGCAGGCTTTCTGAGTGCTCCCTCGTGGAGATGACACTGTAGAGTTAAAATATAATAATGAAAGCATTTTGAAAGTGGAGGGACACAAACAGGAGGGGGATTTTCCACTGGGGACAGGGGAAATTACGCCCCAGTTTGAATGTGGAGAATGGTTACCATGAGACCAATTTAATAAAGTGATGAATGTATAATGGCATGTGGCCCTTTCAAGACTGAAAATGAACCAGTGCATGTCTCATCTCACAGATAAAGGTGCCCATCTCACCTTTTCATATTTAGTGCAATGTAATTAATCTGAGTGCAGAGTGACAGACTGAGTCCAGAGACAGAGGCCTGAGACTGAGGCTTGTCTATAGATAATGTCAACATAATCTAGAACTGATAGAAATACTGCTTGGATGAGCTGTTTCCTGCAGGGCAAAGGGTAATGGTTTTGTTCCGGTACAAGTATCCTATTTTGTATGTTTTTGATCCAACCAGATGCCTAGATATTTGTATCTCTCTAACTTGGAACGTGATTTTTTTCTGGCGTGGCAGCAATACGCTTCCGTACAATGAAGGTGTGTCACTGTGCTACTGGTTAGACTTTACCAGATGATGTGAACAGCTGACGTGTCAATTGATGCTCCACAAATAACAACAAGGAAATGATGAGCTTTGACAGAGATCAGTATGAGCTGTTTAGAAGGAGCAGAATGACTAAAGAATGAGAATGACGTGAGCATACAAAAAGATGGTCTTCCTGTCTGAACTTTCACTAAGCTTCATTAGTTCAAAAAGTACAAAAGTACAACAATGATATCAATGCAGGCAAGATTTGGAGACACAACTTTAAATGCAGAGTGAGATGACACAAATCAATGAGAGAACCACAGTAAACTATGGTTATTGAAAAGTATCACATAAAAGCGTCTTAATGTCATTACAGAGCTTTAGGACAAAGCACAAACTTGAACTAAACTTCCCTGTAGTGTGTGTGTGTGTGTGTGTGTGTGTGTGTGTGTGTGTGTCAGAGCATTTTCTGATTGACACAGTAGCAACAGGATCTATTTTGTGATTACAGATGACATTTGTTTAGTGTGAAAAAGGAGCTACTGCAATATCAAGCAGAATTTATTTCCACAGAAAACCTGTTAAAACTAAATGAGGAAATCAAATGTTTACTTCCTGTTTTTCCTCAATACACTTTTTGAGGCCTGTTTTAAGTTCTTGAAACCTTCGTATTGTTTGACGTGTTAAAATCATGAAGACAACTTTTATGTCTTCCTCTGTCTCAGGTTATAATTGATTACATATTCCTAACCATAGTGTCCACATCAATACCTACACTTCATCAGTTTGACAGCTTTTATGGAAGACAAGCCGCCACAGACCATCTATACATCTATATCTCTACTTTTATACATCAAAATCTACAATGAGGAGCTTGTTGTAAAACTACTTCACTTTTGGAAGAACTGCAGCTTCTGTCTTCTCACTTTTGTTGAACCTCTAAAACTATTTATTAATAAACATTAAGTGTACAAAGTACCAAAACATATGCAAAATTATTCCTTATTATGAGTTGTCCACCTGAGATACTGTAGCCAGACATGTCTCTTTTCATACAGCAGGTGGCAGCATAATGATAATGGTCACAAAGTGGCAGAACATGGAAGAGGAAGCATCTGTATTTAAGCAACACTTTGTCTTGTTGTCTCAAATTCAAATATGTGAAATTAGTAATGAAAAGTAAATCTCAAATGCAAAACTTTATTGCATGCATAAAACTGCTATGAATTCAACAATATTTGCCAATATATTTATTGTCCATTAATCTAAACAAGACTATCTGCTTATTTGTCTTAAATCATTAAAATTAATCTATAATCATTATTCAGTGTTTGGCGAGAAAAGGCATTGACAGCAACTCTCACTTTTTAATGACCACTTGTAAAAAACAAAAATCCAACTCCCAAACTGGTCCTTTGGCTTATGAATTGGCATGAGGTAGGCGAAAGCTCCACGGACACACGGTCCAAAACTTTACTACTATTGTAAAAACTTGAATGTTGTTGGTAGCTGGATTCCGCCTATAGCTTCTATGTTGGCATATCAGTCAAAATATGAGGACCAGAGAAGTGCCTTTCAACCATTTATTTCTTCATTCAGTCGATTGCATTACACAGATGATTTGATTACTAAAAAATAAAGGAGAGAGATTATAAATTAACATACAGGAATAAATTGTCTCTCAGAAGATAAGTTACTTCAGTACATAAGGAAACAACATTAACTCACGCAAAATAATGCATCCAAGATTGACAATCGACTGGAAAACTGGCAGCTCCACATCCATGCAGCATGCTCCAGCAGACAGAGAGAAGAGGCTGAGGCTGATTGATAGTTTATCACCTCATGTGAGGCCTGTTAGGTTGAACCACTTAAGCCCCGCCCACCCAAGCCTGGGTAGGTGGGGTGTTTTCTGCAACTGTATTCACGTCATGTCAATAGTAACAGATGAGTTAATTTGGCAGTTTTTCCACTTATCATCATTTACTGGAAGCATAATGCTACAGAAATGTATAAATATTACTCAGTGTTTGGGGAGTAAAGGCAGTAACAGCAATACTCTCACTTTTTAATAACCACATGTAAAAACAATTGTGACTGAAAAAACATACAAGTGATTTTAATGTGTGTTCTTTTTACAGGGTCCAGTGCTGTGTTTGTGCAGAAAGGGAAGGATTTACATCTGCATGTTAACAAACCTGTTGTTATACCAGAAGCTGCTGAATTTAAATGGACATACAATAAAGATCACAATTTAGTGAGATTATTTCATGATAAAAGAACAAAAATAGTTGACCCTTATAAAGGAAGGGTTGAGTTTTCTGTACAAAACCACTCTTTGCTTTTGAAGAATGTGCAACACAGTGACAGTGGAGATTACACTGCAGACATAACTGGAGACAAAAACCAACGTGTAGCTGAATACCAGGTCATAATTCAAGGTAGGTTTCTTTAGATTTCAAACATTTATACACAGTAGTACTCTGTTTTATAACCATTCACACCTACCTTTTGTCCTCTAGATCCAGTGTCTCCAGTTCAGCTGTCAGTGAACTCTGTGTCTAACAGCACAGAGTCCTGTAACCTCACTGTGACCTGCAGTACAGAGGACTCTCTCATCAGCAGCACTTTTAGATGTGACAACCAAACCTGCAATCAGGAGGGAGGAGAGCAGTCAAAGAACACAACCTCTGGTTCTTCTCTCCGTGTCTACCTGTTGAATGACTCCATCATCTGTAACCATAACAACCAGGTCAGCTTGACCAGTAATAAGATGGAGAGTCGGCCTCTCTGCTCTCCAACTGCTGGTGAGACTGAAAGAACAGCTAAGTCACAATAATGCACAGTTTACACACACTGCTTGTCACAGAGCCCTAAAATGGCCATAGAGAGAAAAACAATATAAATTGAGTCCATGTTTTACAGCATCAAGTGCTCAAATTGCTATTGTTTGCACAGAACATACAATGTGTTCCCAGGTTTTGGTGAATTTGTACACATGATATAAGTGTAAATACAGCTAACATAACAGACCAGCCTTTCATCTCACAGCATAAAGTGCAGCTCACCTCAGTATATTTATATTCTTCTATTGAGACTTTTTGAGTAAAATTAAACCCAGTTTCAGGAGGAAGTGACTATTTTATTATTATTATTATTATTACATATAAATAACACATATTTCTGTTTTTCTTAGTACAATTTCAGGGTATTTTAGTAAATACTGTATATATTTTTCCTTGTGGATTGTTACAGACAGTTTTATGTTATGTGTGGCTGTCTTGACTGGATGTAGTTGCCGTAACCAAGTAAGAAGAGAAGGGAGAAGAAGGATCAATAAAGTGTCTATCTAAATCTGAGGAGGCTTTTAAAAATCGTGAGGGGGCATATTTTGCATGCAATAAAATTAATTGATTTAATCACGTAATAGAAGAATTTGAAGTTATGGATGAATCACTGTCAAAAGCAGCAGGAGGAGGAGCATGGAAACAGCAGTCTGTTGTGCTGGCTGTCTGCATTTACACTTATATCGAGTGCACATATTAACCAAAACATTGGAATCAATTGTATCTTGTTCACATGAAAAAGCATTTTGAGTGTTTGATATAAAAACATGGCATTGTTAAATAAATATATTTGCCCTGATCACTTCAGGGGCTCTGTAATTTGTAGCTAAAATGTTCTCAAAAGTTTTGAATCTTTTCAGGGAAGTAACACAAATAAATATGTAAATATTTCTGATTAAGTGTTTTCGTTCATTTGCAGGTACTCTGGGCATACCAATTGGCATTGTGACCGGGGCTGTTCTCTTTGGCCTTTGCCTTTTCCTTGGCCGCCTAATATGTAAGTTCCAGTATTTATTTCAGCATAAGAGAAGAGTTATTTTCAGTTTAATCTTTTGTTCTAAGGCTTTTTCTCTGTGTATGGATATTTGTTAACTAGTATTAATAAAGATACCTTTTAATGTGACAACAAAAATGTGACCTAGCTCTTCACAGCCCAGATGAACATAATCTTTTTGCAATTGAGCTCAATAAGCTGTTTCTTTCCCTTTTTCTGCCAAAATCTTTCCATCATCAAGTTTTGCTTTTTGAATTCATCCTGCCAACCTCAATTATGACAGTCAGATAAACAATGTTTTTTTAATAACTGACCTACAGATAAAAGACAGAATGGCAGAAATACAGGAGACATGTCTCAGGTGAGTGTTTGATGTTTTTTCTTACATAACTCTCCTAACCTTGCTTATACTGATGCACATAATTTCACATTGTGTTTGATTTAACAGTTAAGACCTAATTTTCAGGAACACGTGAAATGTTTAAAAAATATCTGAAGCCTTTTAAAAGTTTAAGTGGAAAAGAAATGCAGCCTTCCTGATACACTGGTTTATAATCATGCACACCAAAACCTTTATCTAAGTGACTTCCATCTCTGTGCTACAACAGCTTCTTCACCAGTCTGCTGTACTGGTGCTGCTGTTTGCTGCTACTAAACTTGCTCCATGTAGATGTTACTGCTTATTCTTTCTTTTATTTAAACATCTGTGAACTGAATTATTTTGAGATGACCTCCCTTTTGAGTTCTCGTTGAACAGCAGGTTTAAACATATACAAACTGAAAATGGAAAACATTTTTCTAACACAGTCATTCCATTTATTTCTAGGATATCAGTCTCAATGAGTATGTCACAGAAGATGCTTCTGGTCCTTCTCCAACCACCTCCGGTTTGGTACCTCCACAATCTGAGACTGTAAACAACCCCGAGCCAGAGACTGTTCCTCTAGTCACTGAAAATCCAAAGTCCGACCATCAACCAGAACTGAAAAACACAGATGATGATGTTGATGATGATTCAGTCCATTCACAGGAATGAATCCTGGAGTGTCCTGATGGATCTTAAGTCCCACTCAGCCCTCAGACTGGTCTTCATACACATTGCTTACAGTGCTTTTGCAGGCCTTTTCTTCCTGAAACAGCTGTACAGATCTCATTTTCCAAAACAAGGGTTAGGGTTAGGGTTAGCACTTAAAAAGTAAACAACAGACTATGATTCTGCTTTACGAAGTTAGATATATTTTTTCCATGAGACTCATTTCCACAAGACAATGAGATACAATTACACACATTTTAATTAGTACACTTTAGAGTAACTCCCTAACTAATTATGCTTATCATTGTTTAGAAAGGTGGACATTCTCTTGCACTTTTCTTTGTGCTACTTATTTAATTTGTAGTTTCTATATCAAGAACTTTTTTTCCCTTAAAAATATATTTAAATCATGCTGTAGTTTAAGCCAGAGTCCTTTGTGGAGAACATGTGCATCTGCTTAAAGAGGAAGCTCGTCTCAACAGTATCACTTTTAGAATATAATTAGAATAAAACCCTGAAATAAGAGCTTTTTTGCAATATTTATGATTAAATAAATGTTTTTTTTTCTCATTTTTTAAAATAGGACCTTTTTGGTATGACTATGTTCTCCTTGTATAAATGCGAATGAACAGCTGTCTGTAACAGACCTGTTCAGGATTTCAACCAATGGTATCAATTAACCTCCAAAGTCCCAGTGACCCTGAACATGAAAATAGATGAATGGAAAAATAATAAACATAGATTTTTATTAAGCTAATCTTTTTTGCTTTTCTTACTTTTTCATCTGAATTTATTGTATGTTCAGCAGTGGCCTGCACAGGCTTTTTGAAGGACAGGGGCGAATAAAAAATAAGGTTACATTCAGCGCATTCTCGCCACTGAAGAGAGCACTTTAGCGTGCATTTTTCAACAATTGGGACACGGGAGAGGGTATTTGAGGTTGCATTGATTTGTACTGATGATGAAAAACTGATTTTATTTTTTAAGGCAAAACAGGTTTATTAAGACAGATACTTTACAGAAACAAGTAGGTGAAATAAAGAAGATCCATTCATTCATTATTTCACTATTATTTCTGATCTTCATAAAAGGATCATTGCAAAACTGTGTCTTTCTAAAGGATCACAATTCATTTTTTGCCTATTAGCTATTAAATGCAGGGGTATCTCATATCACCCTCTAAACAAGTGACAGTGTCTCCTTCTTCGGTGCTCAGTAAGATGGTGGATGAGTGTATTATTTCCTACTCGCACAAATTGGGGCCTTCCTGAGAGAAAGTCTAAAATCCAATTACACAGTTTGTTGACCAACTAAATCTGGACTCTTTCCTCTAACTTAAAGTCACATAACAACTAAACCTAACAGAAATAAAGCTGCGGAAAAAGGACCCATCAAAAAAACTACTAGGCAAAGAACTAATACAACACAAACATGCAGGCTGCTGCTGGGAAGTGAAAGAGAGAGTGTGATCCAGGTTCCTCCCTCTCTATAGATCCTGTGACAATCAGGCTAAATTAAGATATCTGGGGAGAAACACACCACATATAAATGTGTCATACGAAGTTACTGGACAGCATATTCTGTAGAGAAGGAAAAAAAAGTTAGTTTGTTGAACGATGCTGTGTTCAGAATTCATCAGGTGCTTATTCTTATTCTGCACCATTGCAGACAGACAAGGGGATAACCGTATATATATATATTTATAGTCACAGGATCACTAGATGAGCTGATGTAAACCTCAAAAGGTTGGAACAAGAAAGCCCACATTACACTCTACTTTCTCTTGGACAGGACAAACTTTAAACTTAATTAAATAACATTACCAACAACGTCAACTGCATGTTTCTCTGTTGTGCAAATGCAAGTTAAGATTTACGCAAAGTTACCCAAAAGACACAAGCCCTTTCACTACAATGAACTTAATAACAGAATAATGAACATTATATTTTGCATTTGAGCTCAATGACCATTTCCCCCCTTTTTCTGCCAAAATCTGCTTTGAATTTTACAACTTGATTTGATTTCTGATTTAATCTTGCTAACCTCAATCATGATGACCTTTGCTATTATCATTATTAAGAAAATCAACAATGTTTTTTATGATAGACCTACAGAAAAGAAAGAAATGTGGATAAAAAGTAAAAAAAAAATGTGCAAAAATAAAGTTTATAATACATAAATGTATAACTTTAAGTGGAACAGAAATGCAGCTTTCCTAAAGCACTTGCCAGCCTGTAACCATGCACACCAAATACTTTATCATAATGACTTGACATCCATATAAATAACCTCCATCTCTGTGCTACAAGAGCTGCTTCACCCAGTCTTCTCTACTGCTGCTGCTACTTACCTGTGAACTTAATTACTTTGATTTTTTTCTAGGATCTCAATCTCAACCAAACTCCTAATCAGAATGCCACAGAAGATGATTCAGATCTTTCTCCAAACACCACCTACGCTTTGGCAGGATTTCCAGCTGCACAATCGACTGAGACTGTAAACTGCATAACTGATAAATTGTATTGTTATTATTATTGTTATTGTAATAAGTCATTTGTTAAAACTCTCATTAATCTGTGGGTGTTGTCCAGACTTTTGAGTTTCATTCAGTCATACATTTTATTTGTAATGCACTTTACATTTGAAGCAAATCTGTAAGTTCTACAAGGAAGAAAGGTCAATATTAAAGTTCTTCTAAAAATAATTGTTTTAAGTCCTTTTGTAAAACTGTGGTGCCCTCTGCTGGTCAGGAAGGGCATTTCACAGACGAGGGGCAGCAGAACTGAAGGCCTGATCACTGGTGCTTTTAGTCCTGGGGAGGAGGAGGAGATTAGAGTTTGTAGAGTGGAGGGATCGGGTTGAGGTTAGTGTGGTGAGTAGTTCTTTCAGGTAGAGAGGGGGCATTACCATAGATGTACTGGTGAGTCTGGAGGGAGATCTAGTATTCAACCCTGGTGGAGACGGGGAGCCAATGAAGTGAATGGAGAATGGTTGTCATATGAAAGACCTCCTGCTGTTACTTTGTGCTGCATCAACATTAGTTTAGTTTTGGTTTATTTATTTACAGAACAAGAATATTAGTCATCATGTGTCTTCTGTGCATTAAGACATGACTTGATCTCAGCTGTTTTTAATAAGATTATATGTTAGTGTGCAGATTTAGGTTCCAAGAAACTATGGAGCAGACAGAAGAGACAAACTGGTTTTAATAAGGCTGCACAAACAAACTTCAACAAATATCTGAGGTTTCATTGATTTGTATTGATGGTGTAAAATTGATTTATGCTTAAGGCAAAACAGGTTTATTAAGACAGATACATTACAGAAACAAGTAGCTGAAATAAAGAAGATGCGATCAGCACCTATGTTAGAGATGAAGTTGCAAAATCACACTCTTCATTAAGAGAGACTGACTATTTTTAGTCAAGAGGTTGTGATATGTAGCACAACAAGCAAGCTAAGCTCAATAAACTGAACTGCATTCCTCCTCATGCACAGTGGCGTCTGCTGTTCTATTTGATAAGAAAGTTAATAATAATAATAATAATAATAATAATAATGATAATAATAATAATAATAATAATGATAACAATTTGTTGGTGTAGTGTGGTCTCTTCATTTTTGCTTCTTGAGCCTCTCCATCAGATGGACACTGGTGATGGCAGACACCATGATGATCAGACCAACAGAGAAGCAAGGAGCAAGATGTTCCAGAGCCATGATAACTCAGTTAAGATGGTTAGAACAGGAAAGCCCACAATAAACTTGACATTTTCTTGGACAGGACAAACCTTTCCTCCCCCCACCACCTTGCCAAGATATGTCACTGATGCCTGCCCAAACTCACATTTAGACAAGTTCACATTCAAGCCCGCCTCTTTCAGATGGCAAAAACACTGCCCATGAATGCTCCATATGTTCAACTCATGACCCTGAACACACACACAACCAGGTCATCAAAGTAAGCTTCACAAAATAACAGACCAGCAAATGCTGGAAAGCTGCCAAATACCACAACAGTATATTTTGAAAAAAGAGATTTCTTTTACCCGCTCAGGCAACAGGACTTGCCAATATCCTTTCATCAGGTCTAGTCTGCTGGCAAATCTGGCCGTCAACCCAATCTGCACAATCCTTCATCCTTGATAGAGGATAACAGTCAGGCTTTGTTACTTAATTCACCTTCTGAAAATCTATAGAGATCACCATTGGTCTTATCTGTAAGTAAACACAGGGAGCTCCATGCAATACCATGCTGCACCATGTACTCCACTTGCTTCTTAAAACAGCAGTTTGCCTGGACACACTCAATATGGTTGCTGCTTACTGGCCTGTGACTTCCCCACATCAAGATGTGCTTCAAATCTGTCGGAGAGGGAACAACAGCAATCAGCGTTTTGTTGGACTTCATCTACTCAACCAAGTCTGAACACTGCGGCTCAGGGAGATGAGACAAACAAGCATAGATATCTCTCAAGACCTCAGAGTTGGAAAGTTTCCCCTGAGTCAAAGCCACAGAGAAAACCACCATTCACGTCAGCACTGGATAGTGCTGAAGTATATAACAATGTTAAACAATAGTTTTATTATATATTTCAATAGATTCTGTAGTCATCTTTGCAAAGTTCATATTGATAGCACTATATTTATCAGAAAAGGTTTTGTATATTGCACCAGAGTTAGCTAAAGGATTTTCATCTGTGGTCCACTGGGACAGAAGTAATTTAAGTCTATTCTGAGAATATATTGTATTAGTTTAGTTTGATTTACTTTGACACACGTTTTAAGGTCGCTCAGTGCACATACACTATAACCGCTTCCTTTCTCATATGACTCAGTATAACACCTTTTTGGTGTCTGTCTGCAAGCCTGCAAGTCTTGTGAACATTGGTTAATGTCCAAACCAACATGTTGCAGCAAAGAAAAATTAACCTGCAAAGGCATGTGTCTAAATGCAGCTCACATGAAAAAAGAGTATAGTGGTAGGAACACTTCTTCTTATTCTGAAGGACAGGCTTAAAATCTGCTTGTGCTTCGACCAAAAGGTTTATGAGTATTTAGATATAATAGAATATTGAGATGTTGTAGTTTAGTTTTGGTTTATTTAATTGAGAGTAAAAGAACATTGGGCTTTCTGAAACCTGTCGCCTAATGCTATTAAAACAGGAATAATAAGGGGGGGGATTTTGATAGCAATATGTATCTTAAGTCCATTAGGACATGGCTTGTTTTCATTTTTATATAAGATCTTATTTCAATATGGTGTGTAAGTTTTATACCAGTCATGCCAGACAAATTGGTTTCATGTTGCACAAACAAACTCAAATATGTGAGACTGAATTCATTTTCATTTTCATACTATACACTAAAATATATTTAATTTCTGATGTGAAACACATTTATTTTAAGAAGAGGCAGGTTCATTAAGACAGACATCATAATGGAAGTCCTTGCACCTTATCACTTTGTTAGCAGCCCGACTCCTGAGATGATGACTGGTCATCTGAGGGAGAACATGATCTGATTAAAACTGACTAAAAACATGGCTACTAAAATGTCATTAAGTGTCATTAAGACGTAAATGTGCAAGTTAAATGAACATAGCAAGAATCAGAACGTATTTATTGCACATAATCTTTTAGTCTCACCAGCAGTTGGACAGCAGAGATCTGATCATCTGTACTTTCATGTGATTTTTGAGTTACTAACATTGCTAAATTAACTATGGACATTTTAAGCCCCTTTTAATTTCCAGTCTAGACAACAAGGACATGAAGAGTAAACAGTCTACAGAGGAATATAAGTAGTAAGATGACACCAGTAGTGATTGCTGAGAGATGAGAATATGAAATATAAAAAGCCACTGGTTACTATTTTATGTTGGAAATAGTTTGGGGGGTTAACGTAGTCCAAAGTGAGACCTTTCTCTAAAACATTATTTAATAACGTTGATTATGAGATTAGAAGCCATATTTCATTTCAGTTTTTTCAGTCTTCAGTCTTTTTGAATGACAAGTGTATTGGCTGGAGATTTCACTTGTGGAGCTCAAATATTCCTAAAGTTACACCTACAAAAGGGGAGTATTTGGCAAGTTCCTACTGAGCCAGTGCATAAATAGTCCTTTCACTTCCTCGTGTCACATCAAACACACAATGGCCTTCGCTGTACTTCTCTTGGTTGTTTGTGTGCTGTATTCATGGGAAACACAAGGTAAAACATTTTTCTAGTATTCTATAGAAAAACTAAAATAATACTGGAATCAGAACCTGATAAACTGAACTGACTTTTGGTTTAATTTTAAATAGTTAAACATAAAGATTAGAAAATAGTCATATTATATTCATATGAATCA
The DNA here is from genome assembly GCA_021039105.1 of Scomber colias. Taxonomy (NCBI): domain Eukaryota; kingdom Metazoa; phylum Chordata; class Actinopteri; order Scombriformes; family Scombridae; genus Scomber; species Scomber colias. The sequence continues at coordinate 514,980 of JAJDFG010000148.1, forward strand.
AGTATCAATCCTGCTTTCCTTACTAATTGTGATCCACTCCATCAAATGAGTCGGATGTCGCAGCGGTCCGTTCTTGTAAAACGTTTTTGTTTTTTCATGAAAAAGTAGATTTTTGCCTGTTTGGGGGGTTTTGTGTGTTTCTGAATAAACAAAGTCTCAGCTTCAATATTAGTGCAAAATTCAAATAATACATAGTTTTGAAACTCTTGAAGATTAAGTGATGTTGTAAAGTTTTCCCTGTTTATTGCCAAGGCTGAATAATTGATAGATGAGACAGATTGTGGTTGACAGCAGAAGAAGATGCCATGTTAATTATGAGAGGAAGACATCGCTCAACTTTTTATATTCAATTCCCATTAGAGCAGGGGTGTCAAACTCATTTTAGTTCAGGTGCCACATACAGCCTTGATCTCAAGTGGGCCAGACCAGCGAAACCATTTCCTAATAACTTGCTATAATTGACAACATTTTGCATGTTCAACATATGAATGGTTTGAATATGACCACAATATGTATTGTACTGTATTCTGGTCAGGATGGAAAAGCAGCAGAAAAAATGAAATTTTCTCTGTAATTTTCATACTCTGCAAAGTTATCCAGAGGGCCTGACTGGACCTCTTGGCGGGCCGGTTCTGGTCCACGGGCCGCAGGTTTGACACCCCTGCATTAGGGGTAGGGGAGAACTGGGTTGGTTGTCATTACTGAGTAAACTGGTTGACATTAAAGCTGCAGTCTGTAGTTTTGAGAACATTTTCTGACTTCGGCAGAAAAATTGAATGAGTACAGCTTTCAGGTCCCTCCTGCTTCGTCTCTGCTAGCAAAATGACCAGGAACTTTGTCAGGAAGACAAACAAGGGCCAGAGTCCTCCAGACGTAAAGCTTAGAACAGTCAGAGAGATGAAAATGAACAATATTGTCATATAAGGACAAAAAATGCACTTAAATGAATGACATTTCCTGTTCCTGTTCTCTTGGTGCAGGGAATGTGTTAGGTTGTTGAATTTGAATTAAACTAAACATTTTACATATTTCTGTAAGACATTAAAATAATACAGGGACAACCAACTCCATAGTGTGTGACTACCATCCCCATCATTGGGTCACAAGACATATTTGACGGCCCATATCTTTTGAACAGAATCAGCTGAAGAAGATTATCACTTCTCTATTCCTACCTGACACTTTGGTCTTTCATTACAAATTAAAAATGGAATCTATTCAATATACAGATGAGGAATTCAAAGTAAAGTAAAAAAAAAAAACTCTCCCCTACATCTGATGACAGAGATAATTTTGAGATTATCTCTGTGCACCAGAGGATGATAGTTTAGTGGAGCAGAGTCTGACAGCAGCTCAACCTCTGAGTCTGACTTGCAGCCCACCACATCAGTTCCGATCATAACACTGAAAGTGAGACAGAGGAAGATATTCCACTCATGGTTGATGATGATATACAACGTCTAATTATAGTTAACCACAAGATCTCGTGCACATACATGTGTGAAGGTATGTCTAGACTACGTCTACAACAATATTAGTTTCATTTGAGTCTTAATAAGTTTGTTTCAATCCAGGTGAAAAATGGCTGAATGTGAATAATTTGTATTCTCAAAAATAACGTGTGATGACTTTGGAAGATCATCTCACTGAATATTTGGCGTAGAAAGATTATATTGATATCGCTGTAAAGCTGAGTCTTGCTTCATCATACAGAAAACTCAAAAAAATTTCTTGGTCAAAGTGACACACAATTAAGGAAACATAGGCTACTGCTGCCCCGTCGGAAAGATAAAAATGCTTCAGTATCACATTATAACGTGAAAGTCATAGTTGGTCTCAAGCAGACGTGGACTGTCTGTGATATACTCACTTTCTCCGTAAACCACGGCGTCACGAAACGGTCCGCTGCTGGTGTGTGGAGGGGCAAACAAACATCCTCTATCTGATGTGATTATTTTCCTTCAGCTGTTAGAAGTGAGGCTTTATCTATGGTTAAAACATGCTGCAGCAATTTCATCCTACCACGAAGGCTACGGAGAGAGATCTGTCTTAGCGCACCTCAAAGGAGTCACATCACAACCTGTGCGCTCCTTAGTGTGTGTTAGTGCTTGTTGACTGAGGTGGCTCCTCCTACGTCAGATCTATGAATGAATGAAATTCAAATACGTGAATTAGTAATGAAAAAGTTCATCTCAAATGCTAAACTTTATTGCATGCATAAAACTGCTATGAATTCAACAATATTTGTCATTACATGTATTGTCTATTAATCTAAATAAGACTTATTTGTCTTAAATCATTTAAATTAAGAATCATTACTCAGTGTTTGGTGAAAAAAGGCATCGACAGCAACTCTCACTTTTTAATGACCACTTGTAAAAACTGGCTAGTAGGCTATTGCTCCATATCATGGTCGGACACTCAGCTTGTCCAAAACTTTACTTTATTCACAATATCAGTAACAGATGAGTCAATTTGGTAGTTTTTACACTTATCATCATTTACTTTGGAAGCATAATGCTATAGAAATGTATAAATATTACTATTTCTTAGTGTTTGGGGAGTAAAGGCAGTGACAGAAATACTCTCACTTTTTAATGACCACTCATAAAAACAGTGGTGACTAAAAAAAGCATACAAGTGATTTTAATGTGTGTTCTTTTTACAGGGTCCAGTGATGTGACAACTGTGTTTGTGCAGAAAGGGAAGGATTTACATCTGGATGTTAACAAACCTGTTATTATACCAGAAGCTGCTGAATTTAAATGGACATACAATAATACCCAAAATGTAGTGAGATTATTTCCTGATAAAAGACCAAGAATACTTGATAGTTATGGAGGAAGGGTTGAGTTTTCTGAACAAAATCACTCTTTGCTTTTGAAGAATGTGCAACACAGTGACAGTGGAGATTACACTGCATCCATAACTGGAGACAAAAACCAACTTCTAACTGAATACAAGGTCATAATTAAAGGTAGGTTTCTTTAGATTTCAAACATTTATACACAGTAGTACTCTGTTTTATAACCATTCACACCTACCTTTTGTCCCCTAGATCCAGTGTCTCCAGTTCAGCTGTCAGTGAACTCTGTGTCTAACAGCACAGAGTCCTGTAACCTCACTGTGACCTGCAGTACAGAGGACTCTCTCATCAACAGCACTTTTACATGTGACAACCAAACCTGCAATCAGGAGGGAGGAGAGCAGTCAGAGGTCACAACCACTGGTTCTTCTCTCCGTGTCTACCTGTTGAATGACTTCATCATCTGTAACCATAGCAACCAAGTCAGCTGGACCAGAGACATAAAAGAGATTCAGCATTTCTGCCCTCTAACTGCTGGTGAGACTGAAAGACCAGGTAACTGACAATAATACACAGTTTACACACACTGCTTGTCATGCAGTGAAAATCACAAAATGTGTTACAGAGCCCCAAAAGGGCCATAGAGAGATAAAATTGAGGTGATGTTTTACTACGTCAAGTGCTCAAAATATAATTGTTTGCACACCACATACAATGTGTTCCAAGGTTTTGGTGAATTTGTACACATGATAGAAGTGTAAATACAGACCCAGTTTCAGGATGAAGTGACTATTTTATTATTATTTATTACACATATTTTTGTTTATAAAAGTGCAATTTTTGGGAATTTTAGTATTTATTTCCCCCCAGTGGATTGTTACAGACTTGTTTATGTTATGTGTGGCTGTCTTGACTGTGAATGTTGTGCTGCTGTAACCAAGTCATTTCCTGAGATGTATCAATAAAGTACCAGTCTATTTAAATCTGAGGAAGCTATTAAAAATTGTGAAGGGGCATTTTTTTCATATAATAAAATTAATTGATTTAACCATGTAATAGCCTAAGGAAGGCATAACGACAACATAAGGGTACTGTTTAATTTCAGCCAATACATGCGTTAATCAGCTAAATACCTTTTGAATAATTGAATCTCTGTGAAAAACAGGAGGAGGAACACGGAAACAGCGGTCTGTTGTGCTGTCTGTCTGCATTTACACTTATATCAAGTGCACATATTAACCAAAACGTTGGAATGAATTGTATGTTGTTCACATGCACTAGCATTTTGAGTGTTTGATATAGTAAAAGATGGCATTGATAAAAATAAATATATTTGCCCAAATCACCTCAGAGGCTCTCTAATTTGTAGCTAAAATGTTCTTAAAAGTTATGAATCTAGGATTTTTTGGAAAGTAACACAAGTAAATATGTAAAGATGTTTGTTATTTTTTTGTTAAGTTGCAGGTACTAATCTGGGCATAGCAATTGGTATCGGGATTTCAGTTCTCTTTGGCCTTGTCCTTGACTGCCTAATCATATGTAAGTCCCAGTGAATATTTCATCATAAGAGTAATAATGTAATTCAATCCTTCATACATGTTTATATATGAATTTCATCATTGTAGCAGAGAAAACCCACCACACCCACAAACCTCTCCTGTATAATTAAACAATGGCATCAGAATGATTAAAGTTTCAGTATTCAACATTCAGCCCCACTAGATGTCAGCAAACAACTATTTGCTATATAATGATATCATTTCCAACATGGGGGCAGTGTCACAGACTATCTCATTGCAGCTACTCTAAAATATGTTTTTGAAAACATTTGATGCAAAAACAGAATCTTGATCCATATTTGATCAGCACTGTTTGACTGTTTGATGAGTTTGTTGTTGTTGTTGGTTCAGGGACTGCTCTATTTTCCCCCAAAACCTTATTGAGTAAGCAACATGCACATTTGTTTTAGTGTGACATCTAGTGGGGATGAATATATCCCCCCCATATGCCATATATTGCACCAAATATTTATATTTTTGCTTTGGAAATATGGTCCTGGTTAGTAAAGGAGGTTTCTTCAGTTCTCTTCAGAGCAAAAAAGTTATATACACTAAGATCTTTTAGTCCAAGGCTCTTTCTGTGTATACCAAACATGTGCCATTGTGTACTCAAGTGGTTCCCAATCCTTTTCTGTCATGGCCTCCTATGCATAAAAAAACTTGAAAATCTATTAACCAGTGATAATAATGGTGAAGCTAGTAACTAAAAAAGTTTAATTTTAATTAAATAACATTACCAACAAGGTCAACTGCTACAAATGTGACACAAACCCTTCCTCTACAGTCAACTTCAAAATAATGAACATTATATTTAGCATTTGAATTTTTCCCTTTTTCTGCCAAAACCTGTCTTGAATTTTACAACTTGTTTTAATTTATGATTCAATCTTGCTAACCTCAATCAGCTTTATTATTATCATTATTAAGAAAATCAACAATGTTTTTTTTTATTTTTTATGACAGACCAACAGAAGAGAAAGAACTGTGAAAATGAAATATATGAATGTTTTCAGGTAAGAAACAGAATTTCACATCGTCTGTAATTTAATTTAACATTTAAGAACTGATTTTCAGAAACAGATGAAAAGTTTTAAAAAAAAGTAAAAAATGTAAAATATTTAAAAAAATGCAGCCAGCCAAAAATGCATTTGACAGCCTGTAACCATGCACACCAAATACTTCATCATAATGACTTGGCAGTCTGCTGTACTGCTGCTGCTACTTTCTGTGAACTGAATTACTTTGATTTTTTTCTAGGATCTCAATCTCAACCAAACTCCTAATCAGAATGCCACAGAAGATGCTTCAGGTCTTTTTCCAAACTCCACCTACGCTATAGTGGTATTTCACACTGCACCTGTACGATCCACTGCGACTGTAAACACCCCCAAGCCAGAGACCATTTATACTCTAGTTACCTACAGTAAGCTCCAAAGTCCAACCACCAACTGAAAAATACTGATCATGATGATGATTCAGTCCATTCACAGGACTAAATCCTTGCAGCTTCTCATTTTCCAAAACTAATGCACTTAAAGTAAACAACAGGCAAAGACTACTATTATTCTACCTTTCTACCTACCATTTTCTATGGGACTCAGGTTGCCAGGTTCGTTGTAATATCGGGGTGAGAGCTACACTAACAATGACCAAGGAGACTCGGATACAAATTGTTGAACACAGGCAGATTTACTAAAGCTGTAGTGATCTTTAAAACACAAATATTTAAGCCACAGATAAAATACTGAAAGTCCAAATAGGGGGTAACGAAGGTTAAAAAGTCCAGGATAAAATTAGGAGGGTTAAAAGGAATAAAATAATCTCTTTCCATAAATCTCTTTCCAGCTGCAGGACGTTCCACCCGTGTAATCTATGCCTCTTCTGCAGCTCTGGAAGTCACACACACACCTGATAAGACAGGCACCTGTTAAAACATAAGGCCACCACTGTCAAACTCATAAAACATGGGTCCTTATAAAAAAAAAAACGTTTCTCTGAAAGGATGCTGCGGGCAGAGTTCCTCATTCTGCCACTGCGTGTAGTCCCGTCTTCTGCTTTTTCTCAATGATGGCTGATGTCAGGTCTGTTATGTCTCGTCAAATTTGTTAATTATGGTTATGTCAGGTCATGTCTAGTTTAGTTCGTGTGTGGGTCTTGTATGTTTCAGTTTAGTCAAGTCACTGATGTCCTGTCATGCACTTCCTGTTTTATTTTGTACTCACCTTTTCCCCTCTCGTTTCAGATCCTGACTTCCTCCCTTTGTGTGCTTTCCCTCCATTGTGATTGTTAACCCCGCCCCTAATTGGTTCCACCTGTGTTCCCCTACCTCATGTTTAAATAGTCCTTGTCTCCCTTTGCTTGCTGTCAGTTCGTTTTTGTCTGTCTCTAGTTCCAGTCATGCAGCATTAGATATCCAAGTTTTGAGTTCTGGTTTTTGAGTGTAGCAAGTCAAGTTTTGAGTTTTGTTCTTTGAGTGTTTTTCTCTCCTCCTAGTGAGTGTTTTTTGTTGTTTTTTTATCCTCCTTGGGAGCGTTTTTTGTTCTTATTAAATTCTTTGAGAAGTGCATTTGAGTCCTCTCTGTCTGGGTCAAGTTCATTACAGAACAAACTGACCAACTATGGACTCAGCCGACTCAAAGAACCTCCAAACTGCCCTCTCTGCACAGGGCACAAAGATCCATCATCACGAAACGCAGCTAAGCTCCGTCAGCCGTGGTGTGCTGGAACTCTCCAAGTGTCAGGAGGAGTTTCAAGCCTCTGTCACTTCCCAAGTGAACCACCTGGCTAGCCAACTCCACCAAGTCCTGTCTCACCTGGGGACGGCACCCCCAGTTACACCACCGACAGAGACTCCAGCTGCTGCACCAGTCCCGGGTCCGGTTGTTCCCATGTCCCTGTGTTTGGCCCCTCCTGAGAAGTTCTCTGGTGACTCAGGTGACTGTAGAACTTTTCTAGTCCAGTGTGACCTCCACTTTAAGCACAACCCGGCAGCTTTCGAGTCGGACCAGGCTAAAGTGGCCTTCATGGTGTCCCATTTAACGGGCAGGGCCGCCGCTTGGGCCACAGCGGAATGGTCCAGAGACTCAGATCTGTCAGTCACTCACAATTTTCAAAGACCATCTAAGCCGAATCTTTGATCATTCCTCACCTGCCAGAGAGGCTTCGCGGGTGCTCATGCAGATCAAACAGCGTCAGCACCAAGTAGTTGATTACGCCATTGAGTTCCGCACTGCAGCTGCAGATAGTGGGTGGAATTCGCCCGCTCTAATAGATGCTTTTATGAATGGACTTACTGAGCCCATAAAAGATCATCTAGCCCCCCTAGACTGACCTGGAAGCCATCATCGCCATGGCTATTCGAGTGGACAACAGGCTCCGAGAACGGGATAGAGAGCGGCGTCGGACTGCAGTTCGTCCTCCCGGTCACGGGGGTTACACGACAGGAGTCCAACCTTCAAGAGCCACTTTAGCAAGCTTACCTCAGCATTTCCTCCTCGTCAACTGACTCAGGTAAAACTCTCCATAAATAATCGGACAGTAACTCATGGGGTTTTAATTGACTCTGGAGCAGATGAAAGCCTCATGGACTGGAGTCTAGCTCGACAGAACCAGGTTAAGACTGTTCCTTTGACCCATCCAGTAACTGCCAGTGCCTTGGATGGTCGCCTACTCTTCAGAGTGACTCATTGCACTGAACCTATTCAGGTGACGTTAAAAGACGACCACACCGAGATTATGCAGTTTCATTTGTTTGACTCAGCGCAGCATCCACTGATTTTGGGGTTTCCATGGCTTAAAAAACACAACCCTCACATTGATTGGCGCTCAGGGGAAATTAAGGGGTGGGGAGGAGACTGTGCACATGCATGCAAAAAGAGTCGGGTGATGCAGACTGACATTCCAGGGAATGAACTCAGCAGGGGCATCGACTCCGACTATCCAGACCTATCGAATGTACCTTCATGTTATCATGACTTAAAAGAAGTCTTTAACAAGACAAAGGCCATGTCACTCCCTCCTCATCGACCTTTCGACTGTGCCATTGACTTGTTACCTGGCGCGCCCATTCCCAAGGGGCGTCTCTACTCCATCTCTGGACCGGAAAGAGCAGCCATGGATGAGTACCTTACCTCATCACTGAAGGCCGGAATAATCCGTCCGTCCTCCTCTCCCGCTGGTGCAGGCTTCTTTTTTGTGGGTAAGAAAGATGGCTCACTCAGGCCATGCATTGACTATAGCCCCCTAAATGACATTACTGTAAAGAACCGTTACCCACTCCCATTGATTACATCTGCTTTTGAACTGCTCCAAAGGGCCACTGTCTTCACCAAGCTAGACCTCAGGAATGCTTATCACCTCATCAGGATAAGGGAAGGAGATGAGTGGAAGACAGGCTTTAACACTCCTAATGGTCATTACGAGTACCTGGTCATGCCTTTTGGACTATGCAATGCGCCAGCTGTTTTCCAAACGTTTGTGAATGATGTTCTGAGAGAGTTTTTGAACATTTTTGTGTTTGTGTACCTCGACGATATTTTGATTTTCTCACCAGATAAGGAGTCGCATGTGGTTCATGTTCATCAAGTCCTCCAGAAGCTGTTGGAGAACCACCTCTACGTCAAAGGAGAAAAATGTGACTTTCATGCAACTACTGTTAGTTTCCTGGGCTACATTGTCACAGCCAATAGGTTGCAGATGGATCCAGCTAAGGTCAGTGCTGTGACCAATTGGCCAATTCCAGACAGCAGGAAAAAGGTACAGCAGTTCCTGGGATTCGCCAACTTTTACAGAAAGTTTATTCGTAATTTCAGCTCTGTTGCCGCACCTCTGCATGCACTCACCTCTACCAAGATACCTTTTCAGTGGAACCCCTCTGCCGAGAGAGCATTTCGGTGCCTCAAAGAAAGGTTCACCACAGCGCCTGTGCTCACGGTTCCGGACTCCCAACGGCAGTTTGTGGTGGAGGTTGATGCGTCCAATGAGGGCATTGGGGCTGTCTTGTCCCAGAGATCCGCCAAGGACAACAGGATGCACCCCTGCGCCTATCTGTCACGTAAGTTGACACCTGCAGAAAGAAATTATGATGTGGGAAACAAGGAACTGTTGGCTGTCAAGGCAGCTCTAGATGAGTGGAGGCACTGGTTGGAAGGGGCCGAACAACCTTTTTTAGTATGGACAGACCATAAGAACCTGGAATATATCAGGAAAGCTAAAAGACTCAATTCACGTCAGGCTAGATGGACCTTGTTCTTTAACAGGTTCAACTTCAAGTTATCTTTTCGCCCCGGCTCACAAAACACTAAACCAGATGCTCTGTCCCGTCTTTATGACCCTGAGCCTGTTGCCAAAGAACCTGAACCTATCCTTCCACTGAACCGTGTGGTTGGAGCGGTGACTTGGCAGATAGAATCAGATGTGAAGCAGGCAAATAATGCGAGTCCAGCACCGAGTGAGTGTCCACAAAACCGGTTGTTTGTCCCTTTGTCATTACGCTCCAAGGTAATCCACTGGGCTCACACATCCCTGCTCACATGCCACCCAGGCGTCAAGCGGACCATGTATGTGATCAAGCAGCGGTTCTGGTGGCCCGCCATGGAAATGGAAGTCTCGGAGTATGTGGCGGCCTGTCCAGTGTGTGCACGAAATAAAACCTCACCTCGGGCTCAAATGGGCCTGCTGCACCCGCTGCCAGTTCCTCAACGACCGTGGTCACACATCTCTGTGGATTTTGTGACAGGACTGCCGCCGTCCAAAGGTAATACGACCATCCTGACGGTGGTTGACCGCTTTTCCAAGATGGCACACTTCATTCCACTTGTCAAGTTACCCTCTGCCAAAGAGACTGCAGAGGCCATGATGATTAATGTGTTCCGAATCCATGGCTTTCCCAGGGATGTTGTTTCAGATAGAGGGCCACAGTTCGTCTCTAGCTTCTGGAAGGAGTTTTGCCAGCTCCTTGGGGCCACTGTGAGCATGTCCTCTGGTTATCACCCACAGTCAAATGGTCAGACTGAACGCCTCAACCAGGTGCTTGAGACGTGCTTACGATGTCTCGTCTCCCAGAACCAAACCACCTGGAGTGACCACCTCACATGGGTGGAATATGCCCACAACACCCTTCCCTCGTCGGCCACGGGTCTCTCGCCTTTCCAGTGTGTCAACGGCTACCAGCCTCCCCTGTTCCCCGCCAGTGAGAAGGAGATTGTGGTCCCCTCTGCTCACGCCATGGTCAGGCGCTGTCGGCGGATTTGGGCTGGTGCTCGGCGGGTTCTCCTCAGGAGCTCCGCCAAGATGAAAACAGCAGCTGATAAACGCAGGCAGCCGGCTCCTCCCTACAGGCCCGGCCATAGGGTGTGGCTGGCCACTAAGGACTTGCCCCTCCATGTCGACTCCAGAAAGTTGGCTCCCAGGTTTGTGGGCCCATTTCCCATATCAAAAGTCATTAACCCTGTAGCTGTACGTCTACGCCTTCCCAGGTCTTTAAGGATCCACTCCACTTTCCATGTCAGCAAGATCAAGCCGGTCAAAGAGAGTGCTCTGGTGCCGGCTGCCACTCCTCCTCCGCCCCCTCGGATTATCGGGGGCGGCCCTGTGTACACTGTCAGGAAGCTCTTGGCGGTTCGCAACCGTGGCCGTGGGAAACAGTTTTTGGTGGACTGGGAAGGTTATGGTCCGGAGGAGCGTTCGTGGATCCCTTCAGGTTTCGTTGTGGACAAGGGTCTGATCAGGGACTTTTATGCCGGTCACTCGGGGGTTCCTGGGCCGTCAGGAGTCGGCCATAGAGGGAGGGGTACTGTTATGTCGCGTCAAATTTGTTAATTATGGTTATGTCAGGTCATGTCTAGTTTAGTTCGTGTGTGGGTCTTGTATGTTTCAGTTTAGTCAAGTCACTGATGTCCTGTGACACTTCCTGTTTTATTTTGTACTCACCTTTTCCCCTCTCGTTTCAGATCCTGACTTCCTCCCTTTGTGTGCTTTCCCTCCATTGTGATTGTTAACCCCGCCCCTAATTGGTTCCACCTGTGTTCCCCTACCTCATGTTTAAATAGTCCTTGTCTCCCTTTGCTTGCTATCAGTTCGTTTTTGTCTGTCTCTAGTTCCAGTCATGCAGCATTAGATATCCAAGTTTTGAGTTCTGGTTTTTGAGTGTAGCAAGTCAAGTTTTGAGTTTTGTTCTTTGAGTGTTTTTCTCTCCTCCTAGTGAGTGTTTTTTGTTTTTTTTATCCTCCTTGGGAGCGTTTTTTGTTATTAAATTCTTTGAGAAGTGCATTTGAGTCCTCTCTGTCTGGGTCAAGTTCATTACAAGGTCAATAACACAGAGCTTGCACAGGAGCGTTCAATAGGCCTATGCCACACTTCCTGTTTCGGGAACGTTAAAAATCACTGAGCGGTGTGCTCCCACTTCCTGTAGTTACCCTAGTTACATGATAAACTATGGCCACCTCCTCTCGCTGCTGTTATTGTAGTGTACAAGCAATAATGCCATCAAAGTTTGCACACTACTGACCCAACGTGCGAGTGATTTTTAGACTGCACAGAAATCAGATGTATGGCACCATCATCACTCACCCTCCAGTCTGAAACATTCTCCACCTACAAAAACACCAACACCTTTAAAGGTCTAATTGGCATTGCCCCATGTGATGTAATTATCTTTATCTCAAAGCTATTCACTGGTTCAATATCAGACAGAGAAAGTACACAGCAGTTGTGTGGTTTCGTCTTACCATCAACAAACTTAACGTGCTTCACCTCTATTATATTGTCCACATTTGGACATTTCACCTCAGCTAAGCCAAAGCGGAAGGGGGGGGGGGGGGGGGTTTGCAGTGGGATCATATACTCTGGCATCAGGGCTAGCACTGAGGTTAGACGCATCAGGATGAACAACCAATGCAGAAGGAAAGACATTGACGTCGCACATGTCACTGTACTGATTTAACACTTCTGGCTCGAGGTCGATACCCCTTTTCATGGCAGGTCTTTGCTGTACCCACTTCATGATCCTCACTGTGAGAGCCTGAGCAGAGGACTCTCGTAAAAGAACTTGTATCCCTTTTCCAGTTTGGACGTTTCCACTGTAATGTTCACTCACCAGTCGATACACATCGTCTTGACGGACTTTGGGGAGGTGATGGAGTGATGTTGTCCAGCGATAACTGTCGACCATGGTGAATGCAATGCATTAACCGGAAGAGCAAACACACCACTCCAGCGATTTCTGACGGGTTCTTCCGGCTTTCAACTGTGACAACATAGGCCTATCAGGAAGTCACTTAAGGCAGGAAGTCATCACACTAAGTCACTTAAAAATAAAAACATTCAATAAAAACCATTAAACACAGTAACAATCCAGAATAAAATCATAACTTAATTAAAACTCAAATGAATAAAAGATATAAAAACATGCAACACAAAATACTCTTAAGAACAGACTTCCACCTTGTTACATAAACATACGATCTCCAACTATCACAAGCTCTAAACAAATCCTTTCCGAGACAGCAACACAGATGAGCAAGCCAGTTAACAACAAGTCACAGCTGACAGATTTTCTCCTGCAGTGCTGGGGGGACAGAAAGGTCATAGAGCCACAGAAAGGCCTAGACAGGAGACAGAAAGAGGAAGCTGTGGAAAGGGTCAGACAGGAGAGTGAGACAGGACGCTGCAGAACGTGCTAGACAGGAGAGAGATTGTGCCACAGAACGTGCTAGACAGGAGAGAGATTGTGCCGCAGAAATGGCTAGACATGAGAGAGAGTGAGAGAGAGAGAGGGAAAGCTGCAGAGAGGGCTAGACAGGAGAGAGAGTGGAAACTACAGACAGGGCTGGACAGGAGAGAGAGGAAGTAAAAGGCAGGCAGGAAAAAGAGAAGCTGGAGGCCGAGTAAAGGGAAAGAAGAGATAGCAAAGTACAGACTGTTAGGCCAAAGGAGAAGGATAGGACTGTAAAATCAGAAAGAGAGAAGTCACAGTAAGGGAAGAAAGGAAAGCATTGGCTTCAGAAGTCAGTGTTAGCTCTCATAGCTGAGGCTGGAGAATGAAATGCATCGTTGCAAAGTTCATATAGATAACAGTACTATATTTACAGGAAAAGGTTTTGTATGTTGCACCAGAGTTCACAAAAGGATTATTTTCTCCTGTAGTCCATTGGGACAAAAGTCATTTAAAAGTTTATATTGAGCATTTGATGCATTAGTTTAATTAGTTTGATTGACTTTAACACATGTATTTAGGTAGCTCAGTGGACACTGTAACCACTTCCTATCTCAAATGGCTCAGTATAGCACCTCTTTCATTTTAAGCCTGCAAGTCTGTTATACATGTTTTGTACTTCATTAAAGAAAAAAAAAGAGTTGACAGAAAGACTCAACAGACATTTTGCCATAAAAGCACCCTGCACTGCACCCTGCGTTTTATGAAATTTCATTAAAAATAATCTTACTTGACCAACTGATGAACACAGCAGGCAAAATATATTTATTGCACATTATCTTTTAGTCTCACCAGCAGTTGGACAGCAGAGATGTGATCATCTGTTTTTTCATGTGATTTTTGAGTTGCTAACATTCCCCAACCAACTAATGACATTTTTATCAACGCCCCTTTTCATTTTCAGTCTGGACAACAATGACATGAAGAGTAAACAGTCTACAGAGGAAAATGAGTGGTAGGATGACACCAGCAGTGATTGCTGAGAGGTGGGAATATGAAATGTACAAAGTCACTGATTATTATTATTTTAATATGTTGGAAATTGTTTGGAACGTGATTGTTAAACTTTGATCTAATCAACATTAAGCTCTGGGGGGTTAACATATAGTCCAAAGTGAGATATGATGGCTCCTGCATCTCGCTGTCCTCGGAGGTGCGCAATCTGGGTGTTATTTTGGACTCCACACTCTCATATGACACACACATTAAATCTGTCACCAAATCCGCCTTCTTCCACCTAAGGAACATTTCAAGACTCCGTCCTTCACTCTCTGACTCAGTTGCCGAGACTCTCATACATGCATTCATCACCTCACGTCTGGACTATTGTAATGCCATCTTGTATGGGGTCCCCAATAAAACGCTGGACAGGCTCCAACACGTCCAAAACTCAGCTGCCAGGGTTCTCACTCGAACAAAACCCTGGCAGCACATCACCCCCACACTCAAACAGCTGCACTGGCTGCACTTTTAAACTTCTCCTCCTCACCTATAAATCTCTTCATGCTGTTGTACCCCAGTACTTAACGGACCTTCTCCATGTTTACCACCCTTCGGGAGCAGGGCCTTCAGTGTGGTAGCTCCTACACTGTGGAACTCGCTCCCTCCTAACATTCGCCTAGTACCAACTCTGGACTCTTTTAAATCATTGTTTAAAAGGCACTTGTTCCTGCAGGCTTTTGCCTTTGCGCTATACAAAATAAAGTTATTATTATTATTATTATTATTATTATTATTATTATCTGTTGAAAATGAGACCTTTCTGTCTAAACCATGATTTAATAAAGTTAATTTTGAGATTAGAGTCAATATTTCATTTCAGTTCTTTCAGTATTATTTTAGATTTTTGAATGATGAGTGTATTGGCAGGAGATTTGACTTGTGGGAGTACCTTGCAAGGCAAGTTCCTACTGAGCCATTCCATTAATAGTCCTTTCACTTGCTAACCCTAACCCTCACAACAAACACACAATGGCTCTCGCTGCACTTCTCTTGGCTGTCTGTGTGCTGTCCTCGTGGGAAACACAAGGTAAAACATTTTTCTTTAAATATTTTCTGTTGATTGACTTTGTTTTCAAAGTTTTGTTGTTGTAGTGAGGCACTGCTGGAAGTTGTCTCTGAATTAGACATTATTGATATAATGTGCTATAAAACTGAACCATGTGTTTAATGAAAATTTGAACTTTTTTAGATGTTGAGATTTTTAATACTTTAATTTTTTGTGTTAAAGTAACATGCAGAGTATTATGATTGACGTTTTCTGCTGTCAGTGTCAGTATATCTTTTAAACGTTAACATTTGTGAAGTTTTTATTTTATTTGGTATATTTTCTTTCAATACCTTCACTGTTAGACTGATTCAGATTTTAATGGATTTTATCTTAATTACTTTTTGTTTTTCTATGAGTTGCAAAGCATTCACCACACTGCCAGTAATATCATTACTATATCAATATCATTTGGGGAAATACACATACTTATTTACTATCAATTTATTTTACTGGCCTTAAAATAGTTTTAAAAAAAATTAGAAAATGAAGAAAAACTAAAATAATACTGGAATCACTAAAAAAATTGTTTATTTATTATTCATATTTTTTTCTTCTTTTTGTTCTTAAAATGTGGACTCGAGCAGGCCTGCTGGGAAAGGGAGAAAAGGGCTCATCCAATGAATGAACAGTTAGTCAAGTCCAATTCACAAATGTAAACTACATATTTCTGGCGATTTTCAAGACGACAATGACGTCAAAAGCGGGCCACGGCTTCCACCTCCAGCCGCTCCCACGGGGAAAAAGAAAGCTATATCTGAGAGCAACATTAAGAGGTTATCTATAATAACATAAAAAGATATAACCTCTTAATGTTGCTCTCAGAGTGCACCAGAATGATGTATTTGATTTAAAAATGTACAAAATTTTCTTCCAGGGGTGCATGCCCCCAGACC
This sequence comes from Scomber colias, assembly GCA_021039105.1. Lineage (NCBI taxonomy): Eukaryota > Metazoa > Chordata > Actinopteri > Scombriformes > Scombridae > Scomber > Scomber colias. The sequence continues at coordinate 531,001 of JAJDFG010000148.1, forward strand.
CCTCTATAGGGTCGGACTGAGGTCCAACTACCATTTCAAAATTCAGTGGGAAATACTGCATCACTGGATTTGTAATATCAAATTAGATGTGTGTTGTTCTATTTGTGTGATATAGGATTCTTGCAATTTACTTTTATTTTATTGGCAATATGTTATAAATCATAATAATTAAAATAATATTTTCATAATATATCTGATATATGCATGAGTGGCCTGGAATGGAGTCAAATTCCCGGCCTGAATTATTGTCCCAGTCCACCCCTGGCTGCTGGTGTGTGGAGAGGGGCAAACATCATGCCCTCTATCTGTGATTATTTTCCTTGTGAAGTGAGGCTTTAAAGATCTGTCTTAGCGCACCTTAAATGAGTCATACCACATCCTGTGCGCTCCTTAGCATGTGTGTTAGTGCTTGTGGACTGATGTAGCTCCTTCTTGTCAGACAATGACTGAATGACTGACTCTACCATAAGCCCATTTAAAATCCCTCTCAGTGTAATCATATCACAGTATCATCCACTGTGCTCAGTAACAGCAGGATCTCATCATGTCTCAACCCAAACAGGCATAACTTAAATCCCTATCTGTTCTCCGCACACAGTTTCCTCATGTTTAAATTTAGTTTAAGGGTTAGGGTTAGAAAAGGCATTAACAGCAACTCTCACTTTTTAATGACCACTTGTAAAAACTAAACATCCAACTCCCAAACTGGCTTATAAATTGGTTCGAGACATCAACTTGTCCAAAACTTTACTATGAAATTCACAATGTCAATAGTAACAGATGAATCGATGTGGCAGTTTTTCCACTTATCATCATATACTGTACATTGGAAGCATAATGCTACAGAAATGTATAAACATTACTCAGTGTTTGGGGAGTAAAGGCAGTGACAGCAATACTCTCACTTCTTAATGACCTCTTGTAAAAACAATGACTGAAAAAGCATACAAGTGATTTTAATGTGTGTTCTTTTTACAGGGTCCAGTGCTGTGACAACTGTGTGTGAGCAGAAAGGGAAGGATTTACATCTGGATGTTAACAAACCTGTTGTTATACCAGAAAGTGGTGAATTTAAATGGACAATCAATGACACTGACAATGTAGTGAGATTATTTCATGATAACAGAACAAGAATACTTGACAGTTATAAAGGAAGGGTTGAGTTTTTTGTACAAAATCACTCTTTGCTTTTGAAGAATGTGCAACACAGCGACAATGGAAAATACACTGCACTCATAACTGGGGACAACAACCAACATGTAGCTGAATGCGAGTTCAAATTTAAAGGTAGGTTTCTTTAGATTTCAAACATTGATACACAGTAGTACCCTGTTTTATAACTTTCACACCTACCTTTTATCTCCTAGATCCAGTGTCTCCAGTTCAGCTGTCAATGAACTCTGTGTCTAACAGCAGAGAGTCCTGTAACCTCACTGTGACCTGCAGTACAGAGGACTCTCTCATCAGCAGCACTTTTAGATGTGTATCTCTAGTGCAAATATTAACAAAAATGTTGGAATCGTTTAATCTTTTCCACATGCAAATAGAATTTTGAGTGTTTGATATAGTAAAACATGGCATTAATAAAAATACATATATTTGCCCTGATCACCTCAGGGGCTCTGTAATATTGCTAAAATGTTCTTAAAAGTTATGAATCTAGGACATTTTTAGCGAAGTAACACAAATAAATGTATAAATATTTCTGATCAATTGTTTTTGTTCATTTGCAGTTCCTAATCTGGGCATACGAATTGGCATTGGGGCCTCAGTTCTCTTTGGCCTTGTCGTTGGCTGCCTAATCATATGTAAGTATCATTGTATATTTCAGCATAAGAGTAATAATTTAATTAAAACTATCACACGTTTGTATATGAATTTCATCATTGTAGCAGAGAAAACCCACCACACCCACAAACCTCATGTATAATTAAACAATGGCATCAGAATGATTAAAGTTTCAGTATTCAACATTCAGCCACTAGATGTCAGCAAACAACTATTTGCTATCTAATTATATCATTTCCAACATGGTGGCAGTTAGAAAGACTGAGGGGCTGAATGTCATATATTGCACCTTTAATGTCCAATTCAAATTAAAATAGATATATTTTGCTTTTGAAATACAGACCTGGTAGGTAAAAGAGGTTTTAGTCCGAGGCTCTTTCTGTGTGTACCAAAATGTGCCATTGAGTACTCTACTGGTTCCCAAACCTTTTCTGTCATACATAAGACGACTTGAATATCTATTAACCAGTAATAATAATGGTGAAGCTGGTAACTAAAGAACCTAAAGAAGTTTAATCTTAATTAAACAACATTACCAACAACATCAAATGCATCTTTCTCATTAATTTCTGTTGTGCAAATGCAAGTTAAGATTTACTCAAATTTACCTAAAAGACACGAGCTCTTCCACTATAATTAACTTTAGAATAATGAACATTATATTTTGCACTCAATAAGCACCCCCCCCCCCTTTTTCTGCCAAAAATCTAGCTTGAAGTCTACAACTTGATTTCATTTCTGACTTAATCTTGCTAACATCAATCATAATAGCTTTTATTATTATCATTATTAAGAAAATCAACAATGTTTTTTATGAGAGACTAACAGAAAAGAAAGAACTGTTAAAAATCAATGTATGACGATCCTCAGGTAAGTGAGGAACAGAATTTCACATTGTGTTTAATTTAACATTGAAAAACAGATTTTCAGAAACAGATGAAATGTAAAACTTCCATCTCTGTGCTACAAGACCTGCTTCAACCAGTCTGCTGTACTGCTGCTGCTGCTTCCTGTGAACTTAATTACTTTGATTTTTTTCTAGGATATCAATCTCAACCAAACTCCTGATCAGAATGCCACAGAAGATGCTTCAGGTCTTTCTCCAAACTCCACCTACGCTTTGATAGGACTTCCAGCTGCACTTGTACGATCCACTGAGACTGTAAACACCCCCAAGCCAGAGACCATTTATGCTTTAATTACCTAAGCTCCAATGTCCAACCACCAATTGAAAAATACTGATCATGATTATAATTCAGTCCATTCACAGGACCAAATCCTGGTGTGTCATGATGGACTCAGCCCCAGAAGTTTCCTCAAAGACTAAAAACTATATTTACACTGTAAATACTTTTGGGTGTTGGGTTCTGCATGTGTCCTGCACCATAGAAAGCAACATAATGGATAAAATTAGAGCTGATCAGTGACTTTGTTCAGGAATTAGTTTACATTACCACAAATACATCAGAGGAAGCAGAGATGTTGCCAGGAGACAATGAAATTCAGTGATCTTGATAGTTTTGATAAGTGTTGTCTGTCTCAACCAAGCCAGTCAAGACAGATAGAGTCCGGTTCTGATTTAGGTTTCTAAATGGGTTTTTTTCTTGCTGCTGTCTCCAACTGCTGGAGTGCTTGCATGTTCAGTCTTCATAAATTCAAGAGTATGATCTGTTGTATATTATAATTAAAATTGAATAGAAAATGTTTAATTAACTTCTTTTTTTTAAGCCTATGTGTTTTGCATGTTCCTTCATCAGATTCTACTTTACAAAATTTGATTTATTTATTTCCATGAGACGCATTTCAACAAGACAATGAGATACAATTACAAATATTTTAATTAGTATTTCACTGTTTGTTTAGAAAATTGGACATTCTCTTACACAGTTTTCTTTGTGCTATTTATCTAATTAGTAGTCCCTATATCAAGACAAAGAAATGTACTTAACATTATAATTAAGTTTATTTCCTAAAAACATATTACAAACATGCTGTTGTTAAAGTCATAGTCTGAGTCAGAGTCCTTTGTGGAGAACATGTTGTGCTCATCAAGAGGATGCTCATCTCAACAGTAGCCTTTTATAAGTAGGAGGGTTCTCAGTATATTGGATAGTGGGCATGTGATGAAATGATTGAACAATGTACACATACGTTTTTAATTTTTAATCTACAGTATTTATGTCAAAATATTGAAGAATTAATTGATCCTTTTTGTTGTGTTTTTTAATGAACCTGTAACTTTTAATTAACCTTGCTTGTTGCTGCTTTTATGCTCATATTTTTACGATGTTTCATGTTCATTTTTATCTTTTATCTTGATGATTTTACCTTGTAGCATGTGGTACTCCAATAAAAGAGTAATTGGCATTTCAACACGTTTTATTGTCTTCCTCCAATCTCATACATTCACAGTTTCTTTCTTGTTTACTTCTCACCACGTAACCCCGTTATCGCAATACAATCAACTATACTACATAGCACTTGATTTGTTTAAAATATATATTATATATTACTATTATTATTATAGTGATGAGTCCTTTGTTAAAACTCTCAGTAGTCTGTGGTGCCCTCTGCTGGTCAGAAAGGGCATTTCACAGACGAGGGGCAGCAGAACTGAAGGCCTGATCACTCATGGTGCTGAGTTTAGTCCTGTTGAGGAGGAGGAGATTAGAGTTTGTAGAGTGGAGGGATCGGGTTGAGGTTAGTGTGGTGAGTAGTTCTTTCAGGTAGAGGGGGGGGCATTACCATAGATGTACTGGTGAGTCAGGAGGGAGATCCAGTATTCAATCCTGGTGGAGACGGGGAGCCAATAAAGTGACTGGAGAATGGTTGTCATATGAAAGTCCTCCTGCTGTTACTTTGTGCTGCATCAACATTAGTTTAGTTTTGGTTTATTTATGTGACAGAACAAGAATATTAGTCATCATGTGTCTTCTGTGCATTAAGACATGACTTAATTTCAGCTATTTTTAATAAGATTATATGTTAGTGTGAAGATTTAGGTTAAAATAAATTATGGAGCAGACAGAAGAAACAAATTGGTTTTGATAAGGCTGCACAAACAGACTTCAGGAACAAATATCTGAGGTTGCATTGATTTTTATTGATGATATAAAACTGATTTATTTTTAAGGCAAAACAGGTTTATTACGGGAGATACTTTACGGAAACAAGAAGGTGAAAAAAAGAAGCACCTATGCTAGTAATGAATTTGCAAAATCACAGGCTTCATTAAGAGAGAGACCATTTTGACAAAGTCAAGAGGTTGTGATATGTAGCACAACAAGCAAACAAAGTTTTATAAACTGAACTGCTCTCCTACACATGCATATTTGTTGGAGTAGAGTCGTCTCTTCATTCTTGCTTCTTGAGCCTCTCCATCAGATGGACACTGATGACGGCAGACACCATGATGATCAGACCAACAGAGAACATGACTGTCTTCACCAGGCACAGAGAGATACTCTGTGAACCTGCAACACAACAGTTATTATATTACAGTACTGACAATACTGACATTTCTGACTTTAATGAACTGTGTTGATTCTTTATTTTCTGTTTAATCACTGCATTTTGTTCTAATTCAAACAATCAATGTATGTCATACATGATGTACTTCATTGAAGCAACGGCTACAACAACAGTTAACTGTCTAACACAGACAAAAAAACTTTAAGTATTTTGTTTTATTAAAAATAATCTTACCTGACCAACTGACTAACACATCACTACTAAATATGTCTCATGCATGTGTCATTAAGACTTTATAATGTGCAAATTAAATGAACACAGCAAGAATTAGAACATATTTATTGCATATAATCTTTCAGTCTCACCAGTAGTTAGAGAGCAGAGAGGCTGAATCTCCTTTATGTCTCCAGTCCTGCTGACCTGGTTGCTATGGTTACAGATGATGAAGTCGTTGAACAGGTAGACACGGACAGAAGAACCAGAGGTTGTGACCTCTGACTGCTCTCCTCCCTCCTGATTGCAGGTTTGGGTGTCACATCTAAAAGTGCTGCTGATGAGAGAGTCCTCTGTACTGCAGGTCACAGTGAGGTTACAGGACTCTCTGCTGTTAGACACAGAGTTCACTGACAGCTGAACTGGAGACACTGGATCTAGAGGACAAAAGGTAGGTGTGAAGGTTGTAATATATAATATATATAATGGTAATACTGTGTATCAATATTTGAAATATAAAGAAAACAAATTACATGTATTGCAGACAAAATATGATGGATTTGTTGGAAATAGTTTGGAACATTAGTTTTTAACCATTATCTAATTAAAAACACAAACATTTAGCATTTGAACCTAAAAGTGAAATACTGTATATTTGTAGGGAATTTGTATTGAGATGCATTATACTGCAAAAATGTATATTCAGCTAATTTTGTGCAGCCCGTGTATGATCCCTCGTACCCAAAGGTCAAGCGTCACACGTGTACTTTTGTAAAATTAAGTCTCACCAGCAGTTAGAGAGCAGAGAGACTGAATCTCCTTTATGTCTCTGGTCCTGCTAACCTGGTTGCTATGGTTACAGATGATGGAGTCGTTGAACAGGTAGACACGGAGAGAAGAACCAGAGGTTGTGACCTCTGACTGCTCTCCTCCCTCCTGATTGCAGGTTTGGTTGTCACATCTAAAAGTGCTGCTGATGAGAGAGTCCTCTGTACTGCAGGTCACAGTGAGGTTACAGGACTCTCTGCTGTTAGACACAGACTTCACTGACAGCTGAACTGGAGACACTGGATCTAGAGGACAAAAGGTTGGTGTGAAGGGTTATAAAACAGGGTACTGCTGTGTATCAATGTTTGAAATCTAAAGAAACCTACCTTGAATTATGACCTTGTATTCAGCTACACGTTGGTTTTTATCCCCAGTTATGAGTGCAGTGTAATCTCCACTGTTGCTGTGTTGCACATTCTTCAAAAGCAAAGAGTGATTTTGTACAGAAAACTCAACCCTTCCTTTATAACTGTCAAGTATTCTTTCTGTGTTATTAGGAAATAATCTCACTACATTGAGAGTACCATTGATTGTCCATTTAAATTCAGTGTCTTTGACTAGAACAACAGGTTTGTTAACATCCAGATGTAAATCCTTCCCTTTCTGCACAAACACAATTGTCACAGCACTGGACCCTGTAAAAAGAACACACATTAAAATCACTTGTATGCTTTTTCAGTCGCCACTGTTTTTAAAAGTGGTCATTAAAAATGGAAAAAAATGAGAGTATTGCTGTTGTAGTGTAAATGTTAGGGTTAGGGTTTGAATGTTGCATTACAATTCAGTCATGATAATTGCATTTGGTAAAGGCTATACTGAGGAATGAGATGTAAGGTTAAGAACTGGGTTTGATTAACAGCTGCTGAGTTAATGTGTTTTAATATACTCTTACTGATTGAATTCACTACACTATATAGTATGTGAGAGGTAACCAGACCAAAAAAAGAAGTGTGTAACATGTAACACACATGGGGGGGGGGGGGGGGGGGGGCTAAGGACAAATTAGTAAAATGAGGAAAGAGCTTGTATGAAAAAAAAAATAACCCAGGATGATCACATTTTGGCATGAGACAGGAATTACGCATGTCAAATGTATAGGAAGGATTGGGGTGGGACGTGTTTTGGGTATAAAAAGGGGACACCTACATTGTACGTACGTGTATTGGTCTTAGGTTTTGTTGCCGGAAATAAAACTCTACTCCTCTAACTGAGAAGCCTCCTAGTGATTTTTCAAGACTTCAAGACAAATTTTCTGAACAACTGATTGACCAATGTGACCTTTTCCAATTCCCTTCCAAGCTTCCAAGTCCAGCTTCCAAAAAACTGCATTCACTGCTGTATAAGCTTGTGTTTTGGGACTGTCTCATCCCCGTGTGATTGCTGACTCTGAGGAGTCTCACATGGTGCCATTTTGTATTCATCCGGAATCAGTGTTGTTAAAGCTACTGCGAAAGGACAGTAGGCCACTTCTGTCGTTCAACAATCAGCTGGTGCACGCACAGATCTACGCTGTACTGTGTCCTGTTCAGTTTGACTTCTTTAGATAACAGCTAGTAACAAAAGGTGGCTGCATAACACACAAGAAGAAGATGCTTGACGTGCAATTTATGATTTTCTAGAAAGAAGTTCCAGGAAGAAAATGTCAATATCAAAACCCAATATCGCCCAATATTGCCCAATATCGGAATATTTTGACACACACCTGTCAGTAAGGAATATTTGTGGGAAACAGGTTACTAGGAAAAATCCCACTAATTTGAATGCACCACATCAAGGCCTCAACAAACACAGCAAACATTATCTCTATGTCATGCATTATTTCATCCTTTTCAGCTTTACATTCTTCTAATACCTGAAAAGCTAAAACTAAATAAAGACTAAACAAAAACTAGTCAATTCCTCAAAATAAAAACTAAATTAAAACTACGAAATCATTTGTTAAACTAACCAAAACAAAAGTGAAATAAAGAAAACTGATAAACTAAATAAAAATAGAAACTAATCAAATTTTCAAAACTATAATAACCCCAGAACTTTCATTTTGGATGATTCCAGATCTTCACTTTTGTCCACAATCCTCAATGCATTAATCACAATTAAAAAGTCAGCTGAGGTTTTATTGCTTCATCTGCAATAAAATTACAATGTAGTATGGTTGTCCTACCTGCTAATTCATTGCAGAGCAGAAGTCCGAGCATCATAAAGGTAAACATCATGGTCTGTGGCTGACCTGACCTTAAAGTGCAGAGGGAAGGTCTTGGTGGAGGTCTACCTCACAACTGTATTTTTTCTGTCAAAACCACAAACTTATACAATGTCAACATGTGAACTTCTCCATTCAAACTTCCTCTCTAAACTCTGTTTCACTACTTGAAATCTGCTGATAAAGAATGTAGTAAATGAAATAATTTAGCTCTTTGTCATAAAGTTTTGTCTCAAAGAAAGATGATAAACAATAGTTAGTTTACTATATATTTATAGTAATAGGTTAATAGGTCCGGTATGCATCCTTGCTAAGTTTGAATAGATATATTTATAGAAGAAGGTTTTGTATGTTACACCAGAGTTTACACGTATTGAGGAAGGTCAGTGCACATATAACCACTTCCTTTCTCATATGATGTAGTAAATTTAACATCTCTTTCATTTTCAGCCAGCAATTGGAGTGGACATTGGTAAATGTGTAAACACCAAACTAACACTTTGCAACCAAGAAAATGACCTTTGCATAGTAATAGCTCTGCTCTAGAAAACAGCATTTACAATTAAATAAAGACATATTTTAAATCTCTTGTTCTTTATGTAGAAAATGTCTCTAAATGCAGATTACATGAGGAAATAGTATGTATAGTTAGTTTCCAAACAGCAGAACAACTTCACCTGGTCTCATACAACCTTCTTCTTATTCTGAAGCTCAGAATAAAAATCTGCTTGTGCTTTGACCAAAAGATTTATGAGCATTCAAATATAAAAAACCTTGTGCTGTTGCTGTTGTAGTCTTGTTTCGTTTTTATTAATTGACAGTTCTAGCACTACTTGGCTTGACTCAGTTCGATACCAGGATCAACCTTTTCCATTACCTCCAGCTCATAGCATGGCTGTGCGAAACTGCCGTGACTTCATTTTATACGTGACACAAACACATAAACAATACAATATAGTGGTGTACTTGCTGATGTATGTGGCTTTCTGTCACACACAAATCAAGAAAATTGAGCCGTATGACTGTAACACTGTTGCCACATGACTCTTCCAGTGACGACTCTCTGACCAGTCAGTGGCCGGAAGTCTGTTGATGTCACATAAAAAACGCAAATAAAACTGAGTCGAGTATAATAACTGTTTAATGGAAAAGTGCCATAAGACAGACATCATAATGGAAGGCCCTGCACTGAAACATGAAGTTAAAATAAAGAAGTTGAGGTCGAGTCCTTATGGTTGTACTCAGATTTCTGTCACGTTTCATTTTTTATAAGGAAAGAGGAAATGAAGATGATGCATATCACATCACATGCCAAGATTCAGAACTGAAGAATTAAAGCTAATTAAAGCTAAATCATGCAGAACCAGAAAACAACATTATGTTATAATGCCCTGTATGTAATGCAATGTAAGACATGTACAGTGATAGTTGCATGTCTTCTAAATTGTCACAAATCTGCTCTGTTAGCCTCCTGTTGCTGGTAAATTTCCATTCACCACACCCCTGCTCCACTCCTGCTAATCAGCCGCACCCACCTCATCAGCCAACTCTGTACACCTGAACTCTCAGCTGCATGCTCATCCACAATCAACCCATTACATACTCCTGTGGTTCACTTACTCTTTGCCAGATTGTCTAGTGTGTATGCCTAGCTTTCCAGCATTAATGATTGTGTTTTGATAATTTCCTGAAACTAAATGAGAACAAAATGGAAATACTTTTGGTTGGTCCCCAAACTAAAAGAAAATGAATCCTCCACAAATTTGGACATCTTGCTGCAAAGATTAAACCAGAGGTAACATGTCATGGCATTGTTTTCGGTTCAGAGCTGAATTTGAACCAAAACAGCTTTTTATCATTTGAGAAGCAAAGTGAGACAGAGAGAGAGAGGCATATTTAAAAAGACCACGATGAGGTTATAGGCTAAGGCTGAAATGTGGAGCTTTGCTATTGGTTGCCAAGAGTCAAGATCACGCCCCTTGGACATGCAAATAGGAAATAGATGAGCATGCGTGAAAGAAATAAGACAGGAAAGTTACCATGAATGCCTTTTAGAGTCTTCCTGACTGAACTTTAGCTTAGTTTCATATGATCATTTACAATAGAAGGCCCTCAGTGATTCACAAAAGTAAGCCTACACAATATGACAGAGATTTGTTCCCTGGTTCTTCTAATAAAGGTATTGTTTTATTTACCCTAAAGTTAAATCAACATACATACTTAAACAAATATTAGGAACAGAATGTATCCATTGTCACTGAAACCAGAAATCACATAATTTGTGCTTCTAAGTGACTTTTTTGACTCTCATTCAATCAATAATAATAATAATAATAATAATAATATCAAAATGCTACAAGGAAGAAACATCAATAAAAAATCCAATCCACATTATTTATACAGCACAATTTTAACAAACACAAGGTTTCCAAAGTGCTGCACAAAAAGATAAAACAGAACAAATAGAGAACAAAAAAAGAAAAAAGACAGAAAAATAAAACATGAAAAAAAAATAAAAGACAAAGGTTCTTCTAAAAAGAAATGTTTTATGTCAGTTCTCAGTTATAACTGAGTTAGAGTAACTCAGTTATAACTCTCAGTAGTCTGTGGTGCCCTCTGTTGGTCAGGAAGGGCATTTCACAGACGAGGGGCAGCAGAACTGAAGGCCTGATCACTCATGGTGCTGAATTTAGTCCTGGGGAGGAGGAGGAGATTAGAGTTTGTAGAACGGAGAGATCGGGTTGAGGTTAGTGTGGTGAGAAGTTATTTCAGGTGGGGAGGTTGAGTCTGGAGAGAGATCTAGTATTCAATCCTGGTGGAGACGGGGAGCCAATGAAGTGAATGGAGAATGGTTGTCATATGAAAGACCTGCTGTTACTTTGTGCTGCATCATCATTAGTTTAGTTTTGGTTTATTTATTTACAGAACAAGAATATTAGTCGTCATGTGTCATCTGTGCATTAAGACATGACTTGATCTCAGCTGTTTTTAATAAAATGATATGTTAGTATTAGGTTCCAAGAAACTATGGAGCACAGAGAAGAGACAAACTGGTTTTAATAAGGCTGCACAAACAAACTTCAGGAACAAACATCTGAGGTTTCATTGATTTTTATTGATGATATAAAACGGACCTATTTTTAAGAAATAGATTAAATCAGTACCTATGTTAGAGATGAAATTGCAAAATCTCTTCATTATAGAGACAGACTAAGTCAAGAGGTTGTGATATGTAGCACAACAAACAAGCTAAGCTCTAAACTGAACTGCATTCCTACTCATGCACAGTGGCGTCTGCTGTTCTATTTGATAAGGACGACGACGACGACAATTTGTTGGTGTAGAGTTGTCTCTTCATTTTTGCTTCTTGAGCCTCTCCATCAGGTGGACACTGATGATGGCAGGCATCATGATGATCAGACCAACAGAGAAGCAAGGAGCAAGACATGAGCCGACACGAACATCAAAATGTTCCAGAGCCATGATAACTCAGTTAGGATGGTTAGAACAGGAAAGCCCACAATAAACTTGACTTTTTCTTGGACAGGACAAACCTTCCCTCCCCCCACCACCTTGCCAAGATATGTCACTGATGCCTTCCCAAAGTCACATTTAGACAAGTTCACATTCAAACTGCCTGTAATAAACACTGCCCACAAATGCTCCATATGTTCAACTCATGACCCTGAACACACAACTAAGTCATAGAAGTAAATTTCACAAAATGACAGCCCAACATCGACATTCAACAAATGCTAAAAAGTTAACAAATATCACAACAGTATATTTTGAAAAAAGAGATTTTCTTTGCCTGCTCAGTCAACAGGACTTGCCAATATCCCTTCAGCAGGTCTAGTTTGCTGGAAAATCAGCCCTCGTCAACCCAATCTACACACTCCTTCATCCTTGAGAAATGATAATAGTCAGGCTTTGTTACTTCATTCACCTTCTGGGAATATGTACAGAAGTGATCTTCACCATGAGCCTTATCAGTAAATAATACACAGGGAGCTCCATGCACTACAGTTGACTCAGCAATACCATGCTGCACCATGTACTCCACTTGCTTCTTAAAACAGCGGTTTGCCTGGACACACTCAATATGGTTGCTGCTTAATGGCCTGTGACTTCACCACATCAAAATTGTATTTCAAATCAGTGGTTTTGTTGACTTCATCAGCTCAACCAAGTCTGAATGTTGAGAAATCCTCACAATTGGAAAGTTTCCATTGAGTCACAGCCACAGACAAAACCATTTAATCTAACACACGTACTTAGGTATCTCAGTGCACATACACTATAACCACTTCCTTTCTCATATGACTCAGTATAACACCTTTTTTATTATTAGCCTGCATATCTTGTGAACATTGGTCAATGTCCAAACAGAAAACTAACGTGTTGCAGCAAAGAGAAATGAACCTGCAAAAAGGCATCAATGCATCATTGCAACACTTTGAATTACACCAATGATGAGTGAAAAAAGATGTGTCTAAATGTAGCTCACATGAGAAAAGAATATAGATTGTCTGCAAACATTCAGGTCAGATGAAGAAAAATTCACCCAGGGTCGGTTCCATAAAGAAAACTCAGAAAATCAGTGCTTATTGTCGGACACCTGACTTGAATGAGCCTAACAAATAGGATCAGGCTAAAGCGGTTCCATAAAGGCCAATCCACGTTCACGCAATCAAACTAATTCAAGACAGGCTCGAGTATTCAGACTAATTGCGTGTGCATGCCATTCACATGCAGCCCATGATGTTGAACACAGATCAAACGGATTCACAATGACAAAATCCAACACAAAAGAGCCACAAAGCAGCATCAGTCTCCAGCACACACTTCTGCTGGAACAATATGAAGAATTTAAACATATGATCACAAAAACCAAATAATATCCAAGAGAAAGGCTGGCAAGAAATTGCTGATTGATTGAATGGGTCTGATCTGTCTCTGAAGGGTGTGCTCTTGTTGCAGTGCCCTGTGTACTGTGGCAGCGCTCCTTCATGTACAAGCTCCTCTATCAAGGGACACACAATGGGTTTGTTCGAAACCGCATACTTTCCTACTACTCGTACTTACTCTGACGTTATTGTATGTTGTGTGTTTCAACTGCGTAGTATGTGATTTAGAGTATGTGAGAAGACTAATGAAATTCGCCTGGTTTATTTGGTAATCCTGCTCATACAACTTTCTTATTCTGGAGAACAGAATTAAAATCTGCTTGTGATTCAACCAAAAAGAGTATTTAGATATTTTTTAGAAATTGGGCTGTTGCTGTTGTTGTAGTTTTGGTTTATTTAGTTGACAGTACAGTAACATTAGGCTTTCTGAAACCTGTCATCTAAATGCTGTTAAAACAGGAATCAAGACGTGATTTTAATAGCAACATGTATCTGTGCATTGGGACATGGCTTGTTTTCATTTTTATATAAAATCTTATTTCAATATGGTGTGTCATTTTAGGATCACATAAGTTTTAGACCATTCACTCTCATTCACTGAGGCTGAATTCATTTCTAACTACTTTAAACTAATGGAAATATAACTTCTGATGTGAAACACATGTATTTTAAGGAGAGGCAGGTTCATTAAGACACATCAAAATGAAAGTACTTGCACTGAAACATAAGAAGACAACACCTAGTTCACATGTTAAGAAATGGTTTTACTTTGAATTGTCACATTTCATTGCTTCAGTTTCAGTATTACAGTACATTATAATGTGAAAGTCATAGTTGGTCTCAAGTAGAAGTGAGGCTCTATCTATGGTTAAAATCTATGGTAAACATGCTGCGGCCATTTCATTCTACCACAATGGTTACAGAGAGAGATCTGTCTTAGTGCACCTCAAAGGAATCACACCACAACATGTGCGCTCCTTAACATATGTGTTGTGCTTGTGGACTGTGGTGGCTCCTTCTACGTCAGAACAATGAATAAACCAGTCAATCTGTCATGACTTGCAGAGCAGGTGGACCCAAATGCAGACTGCAGGCTGGCAGTGTCTGGACAATGCACTTTACTTTGCCAACACAGGAGAAACGTAACAAATAACCACAGGGCAAATAACTCAGAGACTCAGACGATGACTGAACTCAAACCAAAACCTATATAGACAAGGGGTGATTACAAACAGGACACAGGTTAGTGAAACAAGACACAAGTGAAACACATGAGGAAATTAATTAATGTGGGAAAACACAGAGTAAAAACTACACACACAAGGAGACAATTTCTGGATGAATGAGTCTGACAATCTGTATACAGCCCTATGCATTTTAAAATCCCTCTCAGTGTAATCATATTCATCACACTATCCATTGTGACCAGTAACAGTAGGATTTCATCATGTCTCAACCCAAACAGTAAATGAGTCACATTCCCATCATTTCTCTGCACACTGTTTCCCCTTTTGAATAAGAGTATCGCGTATTATTGAAACTTTATGTTATAACATGATACTTGTCACAACCAGAAGTTAGCGGACCACAGACATGAGCGAACATACGGGGGTGAACTAAATGGCAGGGTTTAATGACAAAGTAAGTGGGGAAGTGAGGGAGCAGTGTCTGGGGTGAGGGTTCCAGGGAAGGTGGGTGCGGCAAGGTCCAAAACGAGAAGGCAGTGCACAGGGAGCTGGATCCAGGGAACAGAGGCAGGGCAGCAGCGGGTGGAGTAGGCAAACTGTAGGGAACAGGAAAGAGCGGTTACACCAGAGGTAATCAGTACTAAGCAGAAGACACAAGAAAACACTAGGGGGTTTTAGCCAAGTGTTACCACATAAGTAGCAGAACTATCTGGCAGAGGGTGGAAGGATGAACCGGGTCTTTATACTGCAGTTGATGAGTGTGGTTAGAAACAGGCGTGGTAAACCTCCACCACTGGGCCCCACCTCTGCCAAAGGGAAACAAAGACAAAACAGGGGAGGAGAACAAGGGGAGGAGACAAGACAGACAAGGAAACTCAGGAGGTCACAACTGGGGCAGTGACAATACTGATGTTTCTTCTTTTTCAGGCGTGGCAGCAATACGCTTCCGTAAGAAATGAAGATGATGCACACGTAAAGATTCAGACCTGGATAATTAAAGCTAATTAAAGCTAAATTATGCAGAACCAGACAAACTGATGTTGTAATGCACTGCATGTAATGCAATGTAATACATGGATGGTTATTAATGCATATCTTCTGAATGACAAAACCCATTTTAATTTATGCACTAAAATAATATGTTACAGACATAGATTTTTAAGTCATAGTGTAGGCTATATCACCCATGATCGTTTATTTACTTTACTGTGCTGGTTTTTTCCCCGGTCTTTGTTTACTGTAATGATTTTGAAAGTGACCCATTCCAAAAGTCGACAGGTATCACTTTTTCTCAAGACTTTCCCTTCTTTTTACTTAGTATTTATTATTGTGTAAACATATGTTGCTGTTTCAACAGCAACATATGTTGGCTGATGGAGGAAAGTTAAATCTGTATTGTAATGTACTTTGTAACATGTGCAACTGCAACCCTGCAAATTTTATGAAATGTTATTAAAAATAATCTTACCTGACCATCTGCCTAACACATCGCTACTAAATATGTCTCATACATGTGTCATTAAGACTTCATAATATGCAAGTTAAATTAACACAGCAAGAATCAGAACATATTTATTGCACATTATCTTTTAGTCTCACCAGCAGTTGGACAGCAGAGATCTGTTCATCTGTATTTTCATGTGATTTTTGAGTTACTAACATTGCCCAACTAACTATTGACATTTTTATCAAAGCCACTTTTAATTTCCAGTCTAGACAACAATGACACGAAGAGTAAACAATCTATGATGGAAAAAGAATAGTAAAATGACACCAGTAGTGATTGCTGAGAGGTGGGAATATGAAATGTAAAAAGTCACTTATTGCTATTATTATTTTAATATGTTGGAAATTGTTTGGAACGTGATTGTTTAACTTTGATCTAATCAACATTAAGCTCTGGGGGGTTAACATATAGTCCAAAGTGAGATCTGTTGAAAACGAGACCTTTCTGTCTAAAACATGATTTAATAAAGTTAATTATGAGATTAGAGGCCATATTTCATTTCAGTTCTTTCAGTCTTTAGATTTTTGTAGGATGAGTGTATTGGCTGGAGATTTGACTTGTGGAGCTCATATATTCCTGAAATTGCACCTACAAAAGGGGAGTATTTGGCCTACTGAGCCAGTGCATAAATAATGCTTTCATTTTCTCATTGTGTCACATCAAACACACAATGGCTCTCACTGCACTTCTCTTGGCTGTCTGTGTGCTGTATTCATGGGAAACTCAAGGTACAACCTTCTTTTTCATGCTGGAAGTTGTTTTTGAATTAGACATTATTGATATAATGTGCTATAAAACTAAGCAAGTGAAAATTTGAACTTTTTTAGAAAAAGTGATTTTTAATCATTTAATTTTTGTGTTAAAGTAACATGCAGAGAGTATTATGATTGGGGTACGCGCTCATCATTTTCTGCTGTCAGTGTCAATATATCTTTTAACTATTAACATTTGTGAAGTTTTTTAAAAAACTTTAACAAGTTGTATAGTATTTCCTTTCAATACCTTCACTGTTAGTGTAGACTACTTATGTCTACAACAATATTGGCTTCATTTGAGTCTGAATGTGAATTTTTTCCCCCCGTCCAAAATAACGTTTTATGACAGCCACATTAGGGGAGAGCATATCACACTGAATATTTGGTGTAGAAAGATTATATTGGTATCGCTATAAAGCTGAGACTTTCTTCCTCATACGGACAACTCAACATGTGTTTTCTTGGTCAAAGTGACACAAAATTACGGAAACGTATTGCTGCCTCGCCGGAAAAATAAAAATGCTTCAGTGTCACCTTATAACGTTAAAGTCGTATCTTGATTTCATTCATAGATCTTATCTAGTCGTCAGATCTATGAATGAAATGACTCTACCGCAAGAGGGTCGGACTCATTCATCCTTCTGTACAGCTGGATGAATGAGTCCTCAGCATACAGCCCCATGCATTTTAAAATCCCTCTCAGTGTAATTATATCAGTATCATCCACTGTGCTCAGCAGGATCGCATCATGTTTAAACCCAAACATGAAGTACAACTTAAATCATGTAGTAAATTCCTATCCGTTCTCCGTGTCCTTATTCAAATATGAATATCATAACGTGATCATTTTATCGTTATAACACGAGAAAATAAGCACGTTATTTAAAAAAAAAGTAAGTCCTCCTGTAAATGAGCTACATCCCTATTCGTTCTCCGCACAGCGATTCCTCATTCCAATAGCCTATGTTATAACCATGGTTATAACGTAATTCTGAAACTTCACGTTATTTTTTTATTTTTTGTTTAACCTTTATTTAAATCTCAGGGAGATCATTGAGGGCAAGCCCTCGTTTTCAATGATGTCCAGAGCAGAGAAGAACAAAGAAACAAACAATAGAAACAAACATTGTTAAAAAACAGTTACATTTTAAAGTAGAGTAGCTATCATATTTGTAAATGGTCTATATGGTAACGATTGTGTTGAGTTTGAGTGTCTGTTGTAAAGTATTCCAGGAAGATGATGCGGCAGATTCAGTGTTAGTCTGGGGAACTTTGAGCATTACATAATCACTTGAACGTGTAGAATAGTTACCACCAATTTTATCAAGACTTTGTAAATGAAAATGAACCAGTGCATGTCTCATCTCACAGATATAAAGGTGCCCATCCCACCTTTTCATATTGTAGGAGCCAGGTATGAATTTGAGTATGGTGCTCCTCCCAAACAGCAGGGGGTGCATGGTTATGCTGGCAGCGCACTGATTTATTTTTAAAGGGTCATGCCAATCACCACAGGTGCGCTGATGGTGAGGCAAAAAGTTTTTTGACTGCGTTCAGGTCGCAGCTATTTTCTGTTGTTTTTGGTTTATTATTATTTTTTTGTATTGAGAGCAAACAAACGAAAACTAAGCGTTGTGTTTAAACGACGAATAAATAATTTATCAACAAGTTAAGTAGTCTGCGTATTGAGTGCACGTCGGAACATCTAACCATTAGCAGCCAGTAGTGGCGTTAAGTTTAGGACTAGTCACTACACATATAAAGTGCAATGATGGGTGGAGTAACTGTCACCAGTAATGAATCTGAGTGCAGAGTGACAGACTGAGTCCAGAGACTGAAGCTTGTCTATAGATAATGTCACCATAATCTAGAACTGATAGAAAGACTGCTTGGATGAGCTGTTTCCTGCAGGGCAAAGGGAAATTTGTTTTGTTTAGATCTTGTTTTGATACTTAAGTATAAGTATCCTATTTGTTGTTTTAATTTACCTGTTAGTGTGTCAGTGTGCGTCTAGATATTGTATTGTATCTCTCTAAGTTTTAACGTTTTTTTTTTTCTTTTTCTGGCGTGGCAGCAATACACTTCCGTACAAAATGACGGATAAGGTCACATATAATAAAACAAATACGGAGACATTTCCCAGATTCTGTGCACAGACTTTACAGTAGTTCAAAAAGTACAAAAATAAATTGGCTCGAGGTAGGCTATAGGTCATCATGGTTGGACACTCAGCTTGACCAAAACTTGACTATATTCACAATATGAGTAAGTAACAGATGAGACGATGTGGCAGTTTTTCCCCTTATCATCATTTACTTTGGAAGCATAATTCTCTCACTTTTTAATGACAACTTATAAAAACAGTGGTAACTGAATAAAGTATACAAGTGATTTTAATGTGTGTTCCTTTGACAGGGTCCAGTGCTGTGACAACTGTGTTTGTGCAGAAAGGGAAGGATTTACATCTGGATGTTAACAAACCTGTTGTTCTAGTAGAAGATACTGAATTTAAATGGACAATCAATAATACTCTCAATGTAGTGAGATTATTTCCTGATAAAAGAACAAAAATAGTTGCCCCTTATAAAGGAAGGGTTGAGTTTTCTGTACAAAATCACTCTTTGCTTTTGAAGAATGTGCAACACAGCGACAGTGGAGATTACACTGCACTCATAACTGGGGACAAAAACCAACATCTAACTGAATACAAGGTCATAATTAAAGGTAGGTTTCTTTAGATTTCAAACACTGATACACAGTAGTACTCTGTTTTATAACCTTTCACACCTACCTTTTGTCTCCTAGATCCAGTGTCTCCAGTTAATCTGTCAGTGAACTCTGTGTCTAACAGCACAGAGTCCTGTAACCTCACTGTGACCTGCAGTACAGAGGACTCTCTCATCAACAGCACTTTTAGATGTGACACCCAAACCTGCCATCAGGAGGGAGGAGAGCAGTCAGAGGTCACAACCTCTGGTTCTTCTCTCCGTGTCTACCTGTTGAATGACTTCATCATCTGTAACCATAGCAACCATGTCAGCTGGACCAGAGACAGGAAGGAGATTCAGCATTTCTGCCCTTTAACTGCTGGTGAGACTGAAATAACAGGTAACTGACAATAATACACAGTTTACACACACTGCAGTGTAAATCGCAAAATTTGTTACAGAGCCCTGAAAGGGCCATAGAAAGAAAAAATAAATAAACTGAGGTCATGTTTTTACTACTGTACATCAAGAGCTTGAAATGCTATTATATGACATACAATGTGTTCCCAGGTTTTGATTAATTTGTGCGCACAATATAAGTGTGCTGTGTGATTGTTACAGATGTGTTTTATATTATGTGTGGCTGTGTTGACTGTGGGTGTAGCTGCCATAACCAAGTAATTTCCTGAGAAGGATAAATAAAGTACCTGTCTATTCAAATCTGAAGATGCTGTAAAAAAAAGTTTTTTTTTCTTATAATAAAATGCATTGATTTAACCATGTAACAGCCTGAGGATGGCATAACGACACCATAAGGCTACTGTTTCAATTTAATAAATACATTCCTTAATTAGCTAAATACTTTTTGAATTTATGAATGATTTCTGCCAAAATCAGCAGGAGGAGGCGCACGGAAACAGCAGTATGTTGTGCTGGCTATATGCATTTGCAAAATGTTGCAATGAATTGTATCTTACTTGCAATAGCATTTAAAGTGTTTGAAATGGTAAAACATGGCCTCCATAAAAGTTAAATGTTTTGACCATATCACCTTAGGGGCTCTGTAAGCTGTTGCTAAAAAGTTCTTAAAAGTAGTGATCTAGGAATTTTTGGAAAGCAACATAAATAAAAATATGAACATTTCTGATTAATTGTTTTTGTTCATTTGCAGCTCCTAATCTGGGCATACCAATTGGCATTGGGATTGCAGTTCTTCTTTGCCTTGTCTTTGGCAGCCTAAAATGTAAGTCCCAGTGTATATTTCATCATAAGAGTAATGAGGTAATTAAAATCTTCATACATGTTTGTATATGAATGAGCAGAGAAAACCCACCACACTCACAAACATCATGTATAATTAAACAATGGCATCAGAATAATTAAAGTTTCAGTATATAACATTCAGCCCCACTAGATGTCAGCAAACAACTATTTGTTTTATAATGATATTTTATATATATATATATATATATATATATATATATATATATATATATATATTATTTCCAACATGGTGGCAGTGTCACCATGTATCACAATCATTTTATTGTAAATTTTTATCTGATAAATTATTATTTTCTATTGTTATTTACTTATTTTTATATTAGTGTCATTTGTATCATTGAATACTTGAATCCTTGAGGTGTCACAAAAGTATCTCATTGCAGCTACACTAAAATATGTTTCTGAAAAATTTGATGCAGAAACAGAAATTGATTGACTGTTTGATGAGTTTCATTAGCTGTTGGTTTAGGGATTACTTTAATTTTTTCTACAAATTTATTGAGAAAACAATGCACATATTTGTTTTTTGGTTTGGTGTGAGATGCTGGTGCTATAGTGTGACATCAAGTGGAGCTGAATGGAATATTTTAAACCTTTATTGTCCAAATGAAATTCATATAAATAGGTTTCTTCAGTTCTCTTCAGGAGCAAAAAGTTTTTTTCACTTGGGTACGCCTATATATGAAACGACTTGAATATCTATTAACCAGTCATAATAATTGAGAATTATAGAAAAAAAAGAAGTATAATCTTACTTTAACAATAACGTCAACTGCATGGTTCTCATTAATTTCTGTTGTGCAAATGCAAGTTAAGATTTACGCAAACTGTGACAAAAAAATGTGACCTTAAAGACACGAGGCCCGTCCACTACAGTGAACTTCATATTTTCAGCTCAATGAGCATGTTTTCCCCTTTTTCTGCCAAAAACTTGCCTTATTTAATCTTGGTAACTTAAATCATGATAGCCTTTATTATTATCATTATTAAGAAAATCAACAATGTTTTTTTATGACAGACCAACAGAAAAGAAAGAACAGTGAAAATGTAATATATCAGGTAAGTGCCACAGTGTTTTTGTTTTGTTTTTTACTCACAGCTTTGCTTGTTAAACTGAGGAACAGATATTTCACATGGTGTTTAATTTAACAGTTAAGACCTGATTTTCAGAAACAGGTGAAATGTTAAAAAAGTAAAACATGTAAAATGTGAAAAAACTGTTTATAATACATACATGTATAACTTTAAGTAGAACAGAAATGCAGCTTTCCTAATGCACTTACCAGCCTGTAACCATGCACACCAATCACTTCATCATAATGACTTGGCAGTCTATCTTAATGACCTCCATCTCTGTGCTACAAGACATGCTTCACCCAGTCTGCTGTACTGGTGCTGCTGCTACTGAACCTGCCACATCTAAGTTTCACAGTTTGTCTTTCTGTGAACTGAATTACTTACTTTCTTCCAGATGACCTGCTGTTTGAGTTCTCATTGAACAGCAAAGTTGGAAAAGTAACAATGGAAAACATTTTTCTAACATGGTAGTTTGATTTATTTCTAGGATAACAATCCCTCCCAAACTCCTAATCAGAATGCCACAGAAGATGCTTCAGGTCTTTCTCCAACCTCCACCTACGCTATGGTGGGACTTCCAGCTGCACCTGTACAATCCACTGAGACTGTAAACACCCCCAAGCCAGAGAGCGTTTATGCTCAAGTTACCTAAGCTCCGAAGGTCTTTAAACACATTGCTTAGAGAACTTGCTGGACCTTCTTGCAGGACTTTTGTAACTGAAACAGCTGCACAGGAAGTTTCCTCAAAGACTAAAAACCGTATTTACACTGTAATTATGTTTGAGTGTTGGGTTCTGCATGTGTCCTGCACCACAGAAGGCAACATAATGGATCAAATTAGAGCTGATTGGTTAAATGATTACTTTACATTACCACAAATACATCAGAGGAAGCAGAGATGCTGGAAGTGCTGTTGTTGTCAGGAGCAGGGGCGGACTCTGGGGCGCCGAAAAGGGGGGGTAAAGGAGACGGATTCTAGGGGCCCATGATTGAGGGGGGCCCAGAGAGGCCCCTAATGATGATGAAATTATAATACAGAAAAAATAATGACACTAAGTTATTAACTAACATATAATCACACATGTTTTATTTTCAATGTCCTGGTAACAATAACTTTATTTGTTTTAGAAACATCAACGCCTGCAGGGCCCCCCCTTTCCCCCCCTCTATTTATGTAAAATGGTTCAGTCCGACTGGATCAGCTGCAGGTTTGTCACACAGCCACAGCGGGCAAGGAGGAGGAGACGGCAGTATGCCTCAAAAATCAGGCAGCTAAAAAAGAAAAGAAATTAAGAGAGGAGAAGGAGTTGAAGGGTCGACAATATGTCACCCAGTATTTCAAAAAAAAGGTGGGTTTGTTATTTGTGGCGGAAAGTTATGGAATATTAACTTTGTCCCTGTCTGTGGTCTATAAGCTAGCTCACTTTTCTCACCATGTTAGCTCAAGAAAACTCTGGATTTTTACATTTTACTGCTATATTAGTTAAATAATCAATCCAGTCAAACATTTATCAAGCTGTTCTTATTCAATAATAGTTGATCTCCCCTCTGTCAAAATGATGCCTCATTCTGAACAGAGTCAAGTGCACCAGCAGCTGTCTGTCAGCCCCCAACGTCCCCTGCCCCTGAACCAGCCCCAGTGCCCCCACATGAGGAAGGAGGTGAGCAGCTGTGTGTGTAGAAATAATAACAACAACAACAATAATAATAATAATAATAATACATTTTACTAAAGTTTCAAAACAATACAAAGGTGAATCTGTTATGGGAAAGATTAATTAAAGTGAATGAAATAAAAGTCATTTTGAACAATTTTAATAGTTTAAAAAGCATAAACCCTTTTTAAAAAAGAAATAGAAGACGTGCAGTAAGAACAGAGGAGAACATCTGTGGTGTGTGCAGCAGACTGGGGTGACTGCTCTCAGTCCAATCAGAGAAGTTTACATGTTGGTGACTATGCTATTACAAATAGTTATATTATAGGAAATACTATATAATTAATATATGTCATGTACACTCTACAGAGCCAGGTCCAGGACCCTCTTCTGGTAATGATAGTCAGAAAAACCATTGAAATGCATAATTGTATGTAAAATACCATCAAAAAATTTCGCCGCTGTGTTAGGGGGCCCTGAAAAGATTCTTTTCATGGGGCCCAAAATCCCTAGCAGCGCCCCTGCCGCGGACTGCCAATCTGGGCGTTCTGGAAAAGTCCGGTTGTAGGCCTGCCTGGTTCATTACCAAAAAGTCAGATACAGTGACACTACCAGCCAACAGCAGGGGGTGCTAATTTGATAATTTGTTTGCCAAGTGTAAAAAAAAATAATGAAGAAGAGTGAGTTATTAGTGGTAATAATTATAAGCAGACAACGTAAGGAGAAAGGTGGATGGGAAAAGTTCAAAGAAATGAAAGCCAAGTCTCTCTAGACTGATGTATCAAAATGTAAAGAAGACCATAATGTTGAATGAAACTGTAAAACGTAAAGCAGCCATTGGTGTCACTCTTGACACATTTAACCAAAAGTTTGGTGAGTTAAAATCTCTCTGTCTTCCATCTGAGTTCTGTTTGTTTCTCTGTTATTTGCATGGTGAGCTATGAGCTGACACTTAGCCCAACAAAGGCTACAAGCACAGGGTTTGTTTATATGCTTCATTATTATAAGGAAGAAAGTTATAGTGATTAATTACAGCAGAATTGTACAATTAATTAGTTAATTGTTCTATAATTTGACAGCCTCATGAAAGTATAAGTAAGTAACATATATTGTGGATAGGATCAATAATACAACTTATCTTTCCAATCATTTGTTTATTTTATTATAATGTAATAAGATATCAGGACAACCCTGTAAGTGACTGTTTGTATGCGGCTGGGTGGTGGGCCTATTAGGGAGAAAGTCCAGGGACGTTTTTTAGTCCCAATCTGTCCCTGGTCAGGAGACAATGACATTCAGTTTCCTGTCATCTTGATAGTTTTGATAAGTGATGTCTGTCTCAACCCAACTAGTCAAGGGAGATAGAGCGTGCTTCTGATCGAGGTTTCTTCCTTTTAAAGAGGAGGGTGTTTTATTGCTGTCTCCAAGTGCTGGAGACAAAGGTGTAAATTAAAGAGTATGATCTAAGACTGCATTATGTGAAAAGTGCTCTGTTGTGTATTATAATTTAAAGTGATTTGAAAGTATTTGATTATCATATTACATTAAAAATGAAGAAGCAAACTACACTTTTCAGATTCACTCTGTGCTTGATTGCCATCAGGTGAACTTTTAAATAGTCAGGTGCTGATCAGCAGAGGATCAGCAGTTTTCTTTCTGCTATTTATTTCATTTATATCAGTTGCCAAAAACAAAGAATTGTGCTTAACATTTGAATTAAGTTCATTTCCTGAAAATATATTAAAAGCACGCTGTTGTCAAAGTCATGGTTTGAGTCAGGGTCCTTTGTGGAGACCATGTTGTTCTGCTGATTAAAGAGGAAGCTCAACTCAAGAGTAGCCTTTTATAAGTAGGAGGGTTCTCAGTATAGTTGATATGTGAAATGACTGAATGATGTACATATATTTTGTATATTTTTAATGTACAATATTTTATGTTAAAATTTTGAATAATAAATTGAGCCTTTTGGAGTCATTGTGATGAACCTGTGACTTTTAATTAATCTTGCTTGTTGCTGCTTTTATGCTCATATTTGTATGTTACATGCTAGTTTTTTACATTTTGTTAGTTTAGGTCCTGAGGAGGAGGAGATTAGAGTTTGTAGAGCGGAGGGATCGGGTTGAGGTTAGTGTGGTGAGTAGTTCTTTCAGGTAGGGCATTACCATAGATGCACTGGCGAGTCAGGAGGGAGATCTAGTATTCAATCCTGGTGGAGACAGGGAGCTAATGAAGTGAATGGAGAGCAGGTGACATATGAAAGACCTGCTGTTGCTTTGTAGTGCATCAACATTAGTTTAATTTATTTATGTGACAGAACAAGAATATTAGTCATCATGTGTTGTCTGCGCATGACTTAATTTCAGCTGTTTTTAATAAGCGTGCTCAAAACGCGTGCTAAGGTGTCCTCTTGAGAGCCAAAACGCGTGTTAAGGTGCCCTCCTGGGAGCCAAAACGCATGCCCTCCTGGTTGGCAAAACACGCGGAACTGTGCTCTTGGGTGGCAAAACGTGCGCTAAAGTGCCCTCTTCAGTGGCGAGAATGTGCTGTATGTGCCCTTTTTTTCTTCACTGTTCTGAGAATCTGTACAGAAGTGATCTTCACCATGAGCCTTATCAGTAAATAAACACGGGGAGCTCCATGCACTACCATGCTGCACCATGTACTCCACCTGCTTCTTAAAACAGCAGTTTGCCTCAATATGGTTGCTGCTTAATGACTTCACCACATCAAGATTGTGCTTCAAATCAGCGGTTTTGTTGGACTTCATCAGCTCAAACAAGTCTGAACGTTGCGGCTCAGGGAGATGAGACAAACGAGCAGAGAAATCCTCACAATTGGAAAGTTTCCATTGAGTCACAGCCACAGACAAAACCATATAGTCTAACACACATATTTAGGTAGCTCAGTGCACATACACTATAACCACTTCCTTTCTCATGTGACTCAGTATAACACGTTTTTTATTGTTAGCTAAAGTCTTGGGAACATTGGTCAATGTCCAAACAGAAAACCAACGTGTTGCATCAAAGAAAAATGAACCTGCAAAAAGGCATCAATGCAACATTGCAACACTTTAAATTACACCAATGATGAGTGAAAATAGATGTGTCTAAATGTAGCTCACATGAGAAAAGAATATAGATTGTCTGCAAACATTCAGGTCAGATGAAGAAAAATTCACCCAGGGTCGGTTCCATAAAGCAAGCTCAGAAAAGCAGTGTTTATTGTCGGACACCTGACTTGAATGAGCCTAACAAATAGGATCAGGCTAAAGCGGTTCCATAAAGGCCAATCCACGTTCACGCAATCAAACTAATTCAAGACAGGCTTAAGTATTCAGACTAATTGTGTGTGCATGCCATTCACATGCAGCCCATGATGTTGAACACAGATCAAACGGATTCACAATGACAAAATCCAACACAAAAGAGCCACAAAGCAGCATCAGTCTCCAGCACACACTTCTGCTGGAACAATATGAAGAATTTAAACATATGATCACAAAAACCAAATAATATCCAAGAGAAAGGCTGGCATGAAATTGCTAATGGATTGAATGGGTCTGATCTGTCTCTGAACACACAATAAAAAAGATGAAGTACACAATAGAAAAAAAAGACAGAAAAATAAAACATGAAAAAAAAAAAATTAAAAGACCAAGGTTCTTCTAAAAAGAAACGTTTTAAGTCCTTAGTTATAACTCTCAGTAGTCTGTGGTGCCCTCTGCTGGTCAGGAAGGGCACAGACGAGGGGCAGCAGAACTGAAGGCCTGATCACCCATGGTGCTGAATTTACAAGTTCACATTCAAACCGCCTCCCTCAGATGGAATAAACACTGGCCACAAATGCTCCATATGTTCAACTCATGACCCTGAACACACAACTAAGTCATAGAAGTACATTTCACAAAATGACAACAACTTTCAACAACTTGCTAAAAAGTTAACAAATACCACAACAGTATATTTTGAAAAGAGATTTTCTTTGCCTGCTCAGTCAACAGGACTTGCCAATACCCCTTCAGCAGGTCTAGTTTGCTGGAAAATCAGGCCCCGTCAACCCAATCTACACAATCCTTCATCCTTGAGAGATGATAACATTCAGGCTTTGTTACTTCATTCACCTTCTGAGAATCTGTACAGAAGTGATCTTCACCATGAGCCTTATCAGTATAAACACAGGGAGCTCCATGCACTACAGTTGGCTCAACAATGCCATGCTGCACCATGTACTCCACCTGCTTCTTAAAACAGCAGTTTGCCTGGACACACTCAATATGGTTGCTGCTTAATGGCCTGTGACTTCACCACATCAAGATTGTTCTTCAAATCAGCGGTTTTGTTGGACTTCATCAGCTCAACCAAGTCTGAATGTTGCGGCTCAGGGAGATGAGACAAATGAGCAGAGAAATCCTCACAATTGGAAAGTTTCCATTGAGTCACAGCCACAGACAAAACCACACGTATTTAGGTAGCTCAGTGCACATACACTATAACCATTTCCTTTCTCATATGACTCAGTATAACACATTTTTTATTGTTAGCCTGCAAGTCTTGTGACATTGGTTAATGTCCAAACAGAAAACCAACGTGTTGCAGCAAAGAAAAATTAACCTGCAAAAAGACATCAATGCATCATTGCAACACTTTGAATTACACCAATGATGAGTGCAAACAGATGTCTAAATGCAGCTCACATGAGAAAAGAATATAATTTGTTTCCAAACATTCAAGTCAGATGAAAACTTCACCCAGGGTCCGTTCCATAAAGCAAACTCGGAAAAGCAGTGTTTATTGTCGGACACCTGACTTGACTTGAACAAATAGGATCAGGCTAAAGCTGTTCCATAAAGGCCAATCCACGTTCACGCAATCAAACTAGTTCAAGACAGGCTTGAGTATTCAGACTAATTGCGTGTGCATGCCATTCACATGCAGCCCATGATGTTGAACACAGATCAAATGGATTCACAATGACAAAATCCACCACAAAAACAGCCACAAAGCAGCATCAGTCTCCAGCACACACTTCTGCTGGAGACATGAAGACATATGATCACAAAAAACAAATAATATCCAAGAGAAAGGCTGGCAGGAAATTGCTGATTGATTGAATGGGTCTGATCTGTCTCTGAAGGGTGTGCTCTTGTTGCAGTGCCCTGTGTACTGTGGCAGCGCTCCTTCATGTACAAGCTCCTCTATCAAGGGACACACAATGGGTCTGTTCGAAACCGCATACTTTCCTAGTAATCATACTTACTCTGACGTTATTGTATGTAGTGTGTTTCAACTGCGTAGTATGTGATTTAGAGTATGTGAGAAGACTAACGAAATTCGCCTGGTTTATTTGGTAATCCTGCTCATACAACTTTCTTATTCTGGAGAACAGAATTAAAATCTGCTTGTGATTCAACCAAAAAGAGTATTTAGATATTTTTTTAAAAATTGGGCTGTTGCTGTTGTTGTAGTTTTGGTTTATTTAGTTGACAGTACAGTAACATTAGGCTTTCTGAAACCTGTCATCTAAATGCTATTAAAACAGGAATCAAGAGGTGATTTTAATAGCAACATGTATCTGTGCATTGGGACATAGCTTGTTTTCATTTTTATATAAAATCTTAAATCAATATGGTGTGTCATTTTAGGATCACATAAGTTTTAGACCATTCACTCCAGACAAATTGGTTTCAGTCTGCACAAACAAACTTCTCAATCAAATATCTGAGGCTGAATTCATTTCTAACTACTTTAAACTAATGTAAATATAACTTCTGATGAAACACATGTATTTTAAAGAGAGGCAGGTTTGTTAAGACACATCAAAATGGAAGTCCTTGGTGGTTTTACTTTGAATTGTCACATTTCATTGCTTCAGTTTCAGTATTACAGTACATTATAATGTGAAAGTCATAGTTGGTCTCAAGTAGAAGTGAGGCTCTATATATGGTTAAAACATGCTGCGGCCATTTCATCCTACGACGAAGGCTACGGAGAGAGATCTGTCTTAGTGCACCTCAAAGGAGTCACACCACAACATGTACGCTCCTTAACATATGTGTTAGTGCTTGTGGACTGTGGTGGCTCCTTCTACGTCAGAACAATGAATAAATCAGTCAATCTGTCATGACTTGCAGAGCAAGTGGACCCAAATGCAGACTGCAGGCTGGCAGTGTCTGGACAATGCACTTTATTTTGCCAACACAGGAGAAACGTAACAAATAACCACAGGGCAAATAACTCAGAGACTCAGACGATGACTGAACTCAAACCAAAACCTATATAGACAAGGGGTGATTAAAAACAGGACACAGGTTAGTGAAACAAGACACAAGTGAAACACATGAGGAAATTAATTAATGTGGGAAAACACAGAGTAAAAACTACACACACAAGGAGACAATTTCTGGATGAATGAGTCTGACAATCAGCCCTATGCATTTTAAGTGTAATTATATTTATCACACTATCCATTGTGACCAGTAACAGCAGGATTTCATCATGTCTCAACCCAAACATGAAGTAAATGAGTCACATTCCCATCATTCTCTGCACACCGTTTCCCCTTTTGAATAAGAGTATCGCGTATTATTGAAACTTTATGTTATAACATGATACTTGTCACAACCAGAAGTTAGCAGACCACAGAGATGAGCGAACACACGTGGGTAAACTCAAAGGCAGGGTTTAATGACAAAGTAAGTGGGGAAGTGAGGGAGCAGTGGGGTCTGGGGTGAGGGTTCCAGGGAAGGTGGGTGCGGCAAGGTCCAAAACAGGAAGGCAGTGCACAGGGAGCTGGATCCAGGGAACAGAGGCAGGGCAGCAGCGGGTGGAGTAGGCAAACCTGTAGGGAACAGGAAAGAGCGGTTACACCAGAGGTAATCAGTACTAAGCAGAAGACACAAGAAAACACTAGGGGGTTTTAGCCAAGCATTACCACATAAGTAGCAGAACTATCTGGCAGAGGGTGGAAGGATGAACCGGGTCTTTATACTGCAGTTGATGAGTGTGGTTAGAAACAGGCGTGGTAAACCTCCACCACTGGGCCCCACCTCTGCCAAAGGGAAACAAAGACAAAACAGGGGAGGAGAACAAGGGGAGGAGACAAGACAGACAAGGAAACTCAGGAGGTCACAGCTGGGGCAGTGACAATACTGATGTTTCTTCTTTTTCAGGCGTGACAGCAATACGCTTCCGTAAGAAATGAAGATGATGCACATGTAAAGATTGTGTGCTGGGACCCTGTCTTTGTTTACTGTAATGATTTTGAAAGTGACTCATTCCAAAGGTCGACAGGTATCACTTTTTCTCAAGACTTTCCCTTCTTTTTACTTAGTATTTTTTCTTAGTATTATTGTGTAAACATATGTTGCCCTTTCAACTGTCTGATGGAGGAAAGTTAAGTCTGTCTTGTAATGTACTTGTAATCTACTTTACTAGCAGTTGGAGAGCAGAGATCTGATCATCCGTTTTTTCATGTGATTTTTGAGTTACCAACATTGCCCAACCAACTATTGACATTTTTATCGAAGCCTCTTTTCATTTTCAGTCTGGAGAACAATGACATGAAGAGTAAACAGTCTACAGAGGAAAATGAATAGTAAGATGACATCAGTAGTGATTGCTGAGAGGTGGGAATATGAAATGTAAAAAGTCACTTATTGTTATTATTATTTTAATATGTTGGAAATTGTTTGGAACGTGATTGTTTAACTTTGATCTAATCAACATTAAGCTCTGGGGGGTTAACATAGTCCAAAGTGAGATCTGTTGAAAACGAGACCTTTCTGTCTAAAACATGATTTAATAAAGTTAATTATGAGATTAGAGGCCATATTTCATTTCAGTTCTTTCAGTCTTTAGATTTTTGTAGTATGAGTGTATTGGCTGGAGATTTCACTTGATGAGCTCGTATATTCCTGAAATTGCACCTACAAAAGGGGAGTATTTGGCAAGTTCCTACTGAGCCAGTGCATAAATAGTCCTTTCACTTGCTCATGTGTCACATCAAACACACCATGGCTCTCGCTGCACTTCTCTTGGCTGTCTGTGTGCTGTATTCATGGGAAACTCAAGGTAAAACCTTCTTTTTCATGCTGGAAGTTGTTTTTGAATTAGACATTATTGATATAATGTGCTTTAAAACTAAGCAACATGTTTAGTGAAAATTTGAACTTTTTTAGATGTTGAGATTTTTAATAATTTAATTTTTGTGTTAAAGGAATGCAGAGAGTATTATGATTGGGGTACGCGCTCGTCATTTTCTGCTGTCAGTGTCAATATATGTTTTACAAACAAACTACCAGCAGAACTGAAATCAGCCCCAACTGTGAACATTTTTAAATCCAGGTTAAAAAACATTTCTCTTCTCCTGTGCTTACGATTGAGCTCTTTTAAAGCACTTTACATTTTAATCTTTAATTTGCACTCTATGCCCTTTTAATGATTTTAAAGCTAATTTATAATTGTATGCTGCAATCTTATATTTAATGCTCAATTCTAGAAAAATAAAAAAATGTGTTTTCTTGGTCAAAGTGACACACAACTACGGAAACGTATTGCTGCCACGCCGGAAAACGTTACGTTAAAATCGTACTACTTACTTTTTCCGTCACGAAACTGTCCGCTGCTGTTGTGTGGAGAGGGGCAAACATCCTCTGTCTGTTGCGGGTGCTGGTGTTTTAAACAGGGGAAGCTCACTTTACATCTTCATCATAAAACTTGTCATATTGAAGCGAGACAGTTACAAATAAAAGGAGTGTTTAATTGAGGCTGTCATATGCTTAATCTATGCCATTGAACCACATCAACACACACAAAAAAAAAGATTTTCAAAACTAGCCACTACTACCTGCCCTGGTAGGCCTGCACAGGACAAAGGGCCTTAAAGAAACACCTCACCCACCCAGGTAACAGAGCCCTATAGTAAAAGGTGAAATAATCACCCTATGAAAAGGTGATTATTTCCAATATACTGAATGCAAATTGAATTTGCTTTGAGGGGATTATAACAGTCTTGAACAAGATTGATTTCCAGGGTTTTTTTAATTTTTTGTCCATGTGACTCTCAGAACCAAACTGGCACAAGTACCACGTTGGACAAAAGTGTCCAACGTGTTTGATGCCATAAAAAAGGCATTTGAGATTTTTTTTTTCATTTTGTTTTTTTCATGCATCTTCTAATCCACTTCTCCTCTATTGATCCAAACCATTGATTAATGCAAATTGAATTTGGTTTGGATTATAACAGTCTTGGATATGTCATTGATGAGTCACAAGATTGATTTCTGGGTTGTTGTTTTTTTGTGAACCTGACCGTCTGTGAGTGCTTTGGGACGGGGGCAGGGCTCGCAGCAGCACCCGCTTCTCGTTGAGGACGTGTGCTTTCATGTCAGAGTCTCCAAAACATCAGAAAACTGTCCAATAACATCAGAAAAACTCGCTAGATGTGTTGATAGTCGCCTTTGAGAAAAAAGTCGTCAAGAAGAGTTGGAAAGTCGCCAGACTTAGCGAGAAAGTCAAGCTACATTGGGGAGATCATTGAGGGCAAGCC
This sequence comes from Scomber colias, assembly GCA_021039105.1. Classification (NCBI taxonomy): domain Eukaryota; kingdom Metazoa; phylum Chordata; class Actinopteri; order Scombriformes; family Scombridae; genus Scomber; species Scomber colias. The sequence continues at coordinate 564,133 of JAJDFG010000148.1, forward strand.
TTCGTTTTCAATGATGTCCAGAGCAGAGAATAACAAAGAAACAGAAACACACATTGTTAAAGACATTTAAAAGTAGAGTAGCTAAAAGGTCTAAAAGGTAACGATTGTGTTGAGTTTGAGTTTCTGTTGTAAAGGATTCCAGGAAGATGATGCGGCAGATTCAGTGTTAGTCCGTGGAATTTTGAGCATTACATAATCACTTGAACGTGTAGAATAGTTACCACCAATTTTTATCAAGAATTGTACATGAAAATGAACCAGTGCATGTCTCATCTCACAGATATAAAGGTGCCCATCCCACCTTCTCATATAAAGTGCAATGATGGGTGGAGTAACTGTCACCAGTAATGAATCTGAGTGCAGAGTGACAGACTGAGTCCAGAGACAGAGGCCTGAGACTGAAGCTTGTCTATAGATAATGTCACCATAATCTAGAACAGATAGAACGACTTCTTGGATGAGCTGTTTCCTGCAGGGCAAAGGGAAATTTGTTTTGTATACATCTTGTTTTGATACTTCTGTATAATATTGTATTGTATCTCTCTAACTTATAATGTTTTTTTCTTTTTCTGGTATAGCAGCAATACGCTTCCGTACAAAATGATGGATAAGGTCACATATGATAAAACAAATACGGAGACATTTCCCAAATTCTGTGCACAGACTTTACAGTAGTTCAAAAAGTACAAAAGTGGCTACAACGTACATTGGCTCGAGGTAGGCTATAGCTCCACGTCATGGTTGGACACTCTGCTTGACCAAAACTTGACTATATTCACAATATCAATAGTAACAGATGAGTTGATGTGGCAGTTTTTCCACTTATCATCATTTACTTTGGAAGCATAATTCTCTCACTTTTTAATGACCACTTTTAAAAACAGTGGTGACTGAAAAAGCAAACAAGTGATTTTAATGTGTGTTCTTTTTACAGGGTCCAGTGATGTGACAACTGTGTTTGTGCAGAAAGGGAAGGATTTACATCTGGATGTTAACAAACCTGTTGATATACCAGGAAGTGGTGAATTTAAATGGACAGTCAATGGTACTCACAATATAGTGAGATTATTTCCTGATAAAAGAACAAAAATACTTGATAGTTATGTAGGAAGGGTTGAGTTTTCTGTACAAAATCACTCTTTGCTTTTGAAGAATGTGCAACACAGTGACAGTGGAGATTACACTGCACTCATAACTGAGGACAAAAACCAACACGTAGCTGAATACAAGGTCATAATTCAAGGTAGGTTTCTTTAGATTTCAAACATTGATACACAGTAGTACTCTGTTTTATAACCTTCACACCTACCTTTTGTCCTCTAGATCCAGTGTCTCCAGTTCAGCTGTCAGTGAACTCTGTGTCTAACAGCACAGAGTCCTGTAACCTCACTGTGACCTGCAGTACAGAGGACTCTCTCATCAGCAGCACTTTTACATGTGACAACCAAACCTGCAATCAGGAGGGAGGAGAGCAGTCAAAGGTCACAACGTCTGGTTCTTCTCTCCGTGCCTACCTGTTGAATGACTCCATCATCTGTAACCATAGTAACCAGGTCAGCTGGACCAGAGACAGGACGAAGATTCAGTCTCTCTGCTCTCTAACTTCTGGTGAGAGTGAATGAACAGATAAATGACAATAATACACAGTTTACACACACTGCTTGTCATGCAGTGAAAATCGCAAAATTTATTACAGGGCCCTGAAAGTCCCATAGAGAGAAAAACAATTTAAATTTAGGCCACGTTTTACTACGTCATGTGGTTGAAATACTATTTTTCACACACGACATACAATGTGTTCCCAGGTTTTGGTTCATTTGTGCACATGATATAAGTGTAAATACAGCTAGCACAACAGACCAGCCTGTCTCCCCGCAGCATAAAGTGCAGCACACCTCAGTATATTTATATTTTTGTTGTAAAAACAGATCCAGTGCCAGGATGAAGTGATTGTTACAAACATATTTTATGTTATGTCCAGCTGTCTTGACTGTGGATGTAGCTGCTGTAACCAAGTCATTTCCTGAGAAGGATCAATAAAGTACCTGTCTATTCAAATCTGAGGAGGCTTTTAAAAATCATGATGGGGCATTTTTTTTCATATAATTAAAATAAATTGATTTAACCATGTAATAGCCTGAGGAAGGTATAACAACAACATAAGATAGCTGTCTTAAATTCAATGAATACATTCTTCATTAAGCAAAATACTTTTTGAATTAATGAATGAATCTCTGTCAAAATCAGCAGGCGCATAGAAACAGCAGTCTGTTGTGCTTTGTTGTCTTTGTCTTGTCTTATCTCGAGTGCACAAATCAACCAAAATACTGGAATGAATTGTATCTTCACATGTAATAGTATTTCAAGTGTTCAATATAGTAAAACATGGCACTGATAAAAATAAATATATTTGCCTATATCACCTCAGGGGCTCTGTAATTTGTAGTTAATATTTTCTTTTTTGGAAAGTGAACTCAAATAAATATGTAAACATTTCTGATTAATTGTTTTTGTTCATTTGCAGGTACTAATCTGGGCATAACAATTGGCATTGGGATTGGGATTTCAGTTCTCTTTGGCCTTGTCCTTGGCTGCCTAATCATATGTAAGTCATGGTGTATATTTCAGCATAAGAGTAATAATGCAATTAAAACCTTGATATATATGAATTCCATCTTTGTAGCAGAGAAAACCCACCACACCCACAAACCTCTCATGTACAATTAAACAATAGCATCAGAATGATTAAAGTTTCAGTATATAACTATCAGCCCCACTAGATGTCAGCAAACAACTATTTGCTATATAATGATATCATTTCCAACATGGTGGCAGTGTCACAGAGGATCTCATTGCAGATACACTAAAATATGTTTCTGAAAACATTTGATGCAGAAACAGAATCTTGATCCATATTTGATCAGCACTGTTTGACTGTTTGATGAGTTTCATTGTTGGTTTGGAGACCACTTTCATTTCCACCCAACTTTATTGAGTAAACAATTTGCACATGTGTTTTGGTGTTACATCTAGTGGGGCTGAATGTCATATATTGCACCATTAATGTCCATCTTAAAATAAATATATTTTGCTTTGGAAATACAGACCTGGTAGGTAAAAGAGGTTTTAGTCAGATGCTCTTTCTGTGTGTACCAAAATGTGCCATTGAGTACTCTACTGGTTCCCAAACCTTTTCTGTCATACATAAGACACATGAATATCTATTAACCAGTAATAATAATTGTGAAGCTTGTAACTAAAGAACCTAAAGAAGTTTAATCTTAATTAAACAGCATTACCAACTGCATGGTTCTCATTCATTTCTGTTGTGCAAATACAAGTTAAGATTTACCCAAACTCAAAAAAGACAAAAAAGTGACCTAAAAGACACGAGGCCCTTCCACTACGATGAACTTCAGAATAATGAACATTATATGTTTTTATTTGAGCTCAATAAGCATTTTTTCCCCCTTTTTCTGCCAAAAATCTGTCTTGAGTTTTACAACTTGATTTGATTTCTGATTTAATCTTGCTAACGTCAATCAGCCTTTATTATCATTATTAAGATAATTAATGTTTTTTATGACAGACCAACAGAAAAGAAAGAACTATGAAAATGCAACATATGACTGTATTCAGGTAAGTGAGGAACAGAATTTCACATTGTGTTTAATTTAATTTAACATTCAACAGGTGAAATGTTAATAAATGTAAACTATGAAAACAGCCTTCTTAATGCACTTGCCAGCCTATAACCATGCACACCAAATACTTCATCATAATGACTTGGCAGTCTATCTAAATGACCTCCATCTCTGTGCTACAAGAGCTGCTTCACCCAGTCTGCTGAACTGTTGCTACTTCCTGTGAACTGAATGACTTTGATTTGTTTCTAGGATCTCAGTCTCAACCAAACTCCTAATCAGAATGCCACAGAAGATGCTTCAGGTCTTTCTCCAAACTCCATCTACGCTTTGATAGGACTTCCAGCTGCACCTGTACAATCCACTGAGACTGTAAACACCCCCAAGCCAGAGGATGTTTATGCTCTAGTTACCAAACCTCCAAAGTCCAACCACCACCCAGAACTGAAAAACACAGATAATGATGATGATTCAGTTCATTCACAGGACTAAATCCTGGTGTGACTTTGTTAAGGAGTTACTTTACATTACCATTGTATCACTGTTCTCAAAGTCATAGTCTGAGTTTGAATCCTTGTTAAGACCATGTTGTAATGCTAATTAAAGAGGAAGCTCGTCTCAACAGCATCAGTTTTAAAAGTAGGGTTCTCAGTATATTGGATAGTTGATGTGTGATGAAATGATTGCATAATGTTCACATAATTTGTTTATTTTTACTGTACAGTATATATGTTAAAATGTTGAATAATGAATTGAGCCTTTTTGTTGTAGTTGTGATGAACCTGTGACTTTTAATTAACCTTGCTGATTGCTGCTTTTATGCTCATATTTTTATGTTTCATGTTAGTTTTAATCTTTTATATTGATGCTTTTACCTTTTAGCACTTGATTTGTTTCAAATCTAAACTGCATAACTAATAAAATGTATTATTACTATATTATTATTATTATTATTATCATTATTATTATTATTGTTATTATAATAAGTCCTTTGTTAAGACTCTCAGTAGTCTGTAGTGCCCTCTGCTGGTCAGGAAGGGCATTTCACAGATGAGGGGCAGCAGAACTAAAGGCCTGATCACTCATGGTGCTTTTAGTCCTGGTGAGGAGGAGGAGATTAGAGTTTGTAGAGCGGAGGGATCAGGTTGAGGTTAGTGTGGTGAGTAGTTCTTTCAGGTAGAGAGGGGCATTACCATAGATGTACTGGTGAGTCAGGAGGGAGATCTAGTATTCAATCCTGGTGGAGACGGGGAGCCAATGAAGTGAATGGAGAATGGTTGTCATATGAAAGACCTGCTGTTGTTACTTTGTGCTGCATCAACATTAGTTTAGTTTTGGTTTATTTATTTACAGAACAAGAATATTAGTCATCATGTGTCATCTGTGCATTAAGACATGACTTGATCTCAGCTGTTTTTAATAAGATTATATGTTAGTGTGCAGATTTAGGTTAAAAGAAATTATGGAGCAGACAGAAGAGATAAACTGGTTTTAATAAGACTGCACAAACAAACTTCAGGAACAAATATTTGAGGATACATTGATTTGTATTGCTGATGTAAAACTGACTATGTAGCACAACAAGCAAGGAAAGCTCTGTAAACTGAACTGCATTCCTACTCATGCACAATGGTGTCTGCTGTTCTACTTGATAAGAAAGTGAAAAACAGATTTGTTGGTGTAGAGTTGTCTCTTCAACCTTGCTTCTTGAGTCTCTCCATCAGATGGACACTGATGACGGCAGACACCATGATGATCAGACCAACAGAGAACATTTATAGCAGTTGTATGCACTTTGTTGATCTTTTTTAAATGTTGTGTGATGTGTGTGTGTGTGTGTGTGTGTGTGTGTGTGTGCATGCATTTGTGCCCAGTAGTTCCAGAGGGGTTGTCCTGCCTACTATGAGCTTTTTGATTTTTACCTTATGTTGTCTGTGCATTTTAAAAAAAATGTTTCCTACTGCATCATGTCACAGGACAAAATATTTGAGATGAACATAAATAAAATATCATAACTTGTTACTGATATTTGAATTTGAGAAAATTAAATGATGGACTGTTCATTAAAAGTACACAATTGCGTCTTCTGGAGTAGAATCAATACAAGCTAAATATCGCCAATACATACATACTCCCCCCTCACAAAATACAGATGCTTATGACCACAATCATCATGCAGTCAGTCCAAAGTGCCCACATCATATAGCATACATCATATTATTACTATTTTTACTAATATCTCTGATCTTCATAAAGGGCCCACACCATATAACATACAACATGTTATTATTATTTTACTATTATTTCTTCATAAAAGGGCAAAACTGTATTCTTTGTAAGGATCACAATTCATTTTTTGCCTACCAACTACTAAATGCAGGGATATCTCATCTCATCCTCTAAACAAGCGGTAGTGTCTCCTTCTTTCCTGTTGCTCTGATAAAAAACTAAAATTACATGTGTGTTCCTAATCATGAGCTCAAAGTCGTAGTAACTAGCAGGACTTTCATTACAGATGATTCTGGATCTTCAGTTTTGTCCACAATCCTCAGTTCATTAATCACAATTATAAAGTCTGCTCAGGTTTTTTTGCTTTATCTGCAACACCATTAAAATGTAGTATGTTTGTCCTACCTGCTAATTCTTTGCAGAGCAGAAGTTCCAGCATCACAAAGATAAACACCTTGGTCTGTGGCTGACCTGACCTTAAAGTGCAGGGCGGAGGACTTGGGGAAGAGCTTCTTTCTCATGACTATATTTTTCCTGTCAAAACCACAAACTCACATGATGTCAACATGTCAACTTCTCTATTCAAACATCCTCTAAGCTCTGTTTACGTGTTTGAAATCTGCTGTTAAAGAATGTAGTTAATGAAACCATTTAGGTTTTTGTCTAAAGAAGCTTTGACTAAGTCATTAAAAAGATGATAAATAGGAGTTTTATTACAGTGCCTATAAAAAGTATTCACTCCTTGGAAGTTTCCCCCTTTTCTTGCTTTTATAAATTGGTCAATGGTCAATATAATTTACAATATAAAAATATTATTACAAAAAATAACTCATTAATGTCAAAGTGTTTAGTGATTTCTAAACATATTTTATGTAAAATAAGTGATTGCATAAATATTTACCCCCTTCAAGTCAGTATTTAGTAGATGCATCTTTGGCCGCAATTACAGCACTGAGTCTTTGTGGATATATCTCAATAAAGCTTACATATCTGGACACTGCAATTTTACTCCATTCTTCTTTGCAAAAGTGCTCAAGCTCTGTCACGTTGCAAGAGGATCAGACGTGAACAGCCCGTTTTAAGTCCAGTCACAAATTCTCCACTGGTTTGAGATCTGGGCTTTGACTCTGCCATCCCAAAACATTCACCTTGTTGTCTTTAAACCATGTAGGTTTCGCTATATGCTTCCTGTAGTAGTCTTGCTGGAAAATGAATCTTCTCCCATGCTGCAGTTCTCTTGCAGACTGAATCAGATTGCCCTCCAGGATTTGCAGATATTTTGCTGTATTCATTTTCCCCTCTACCTTTACAAGCCCTCCAGGGCCTGCAGCCATCAACCATCCCCCACAGCATGATGCTGCCACCACCATGCTTCACAGTGGGGATGGTGTGTTTGTGGTGATGTGCAGTGTTTGGTGTCTGCCAAATAGCGTCTAGTCTGATGGTCTCATCAGATTTTGCATGTTGCACCAGAGTTCACTGAAGGATTATTATCATCTTTAGTCCATTGGGACAAAAGCAATTTAAAAGGTTATACCTTTAGAGTATTTGCTGTATTAGTTTAGTTAGTTTGATTCACTTTAATACACACATGTTGGTCATTGCACATACAAAATAATCACTTCCTCTCTCATAGTGCTGCAGTATATTTAACACTCTTTCAGCCTGCAAGTGGTGTGAACATTCGTAAATGTTGCAGCATTAACGAATGACCTGATATTTTAACACTTGGAATTGCACCAATGGTGAGATGTCTCTAAATGCAGATTACATGAGAAAAGAGTATAGTTAGTTTCCAAACACTCAGGTCAGATGATAGGAAAATTGCAACCTTCTTATTCTGAAGGACAGAATCAAAGTCTGCTTGTGCTCCGTCCAAAAAGTTTTTAGACATAAAAGAATCTTGAGTTGTTGTTGTTGTAGTTTTGGTTTATTGAATTGACAGTAAAAGAACATTAGGCTTTCTGAAACATGTCTTCTAATGCTATTAAAATAGCAATGATTTGAACATATCTTAGATGAATTGGGACATAGCTGGTTTTCATTTCAGAATAAAGAATAGATCTTATACAAATATGATTTGCAAGTTTAGGATCAAAGACTTTAGACAGACCAGATAAATTGGTTTCAGTCTACACAAACAAACTTCTTGATCAAATATCTGAGACTGGATTAATTTCTAACTACTTTACAGTTTTTCTCTATTGCCAAAACACAAAACCCAGTACTCTAAACCAAATGACCAGTTGCCTAAACACATTTAGTAAAACTACCCCCCTTTTGCCACAACCACAAACACAATTCACCTGTAGACACTGTTCACAAAACCCATCCCCTTTTTCTCAAAACTCTAAACACATTTTGCCGTGCTAAAACACATTTTGCATATAACTCTGCTCCAATATGCATTGTGAAGCTCATGTGATGCAAAATGCTACCCACAATCAGCAAAACTTGAACACAATGAACATACCTGGTGTCAATCAGTAAACACGACGACTCATAATTGAAAACACCTATTGCAAATGATGTGACCACACCTATATAAGTTTGCAGTTTGCTGGAGGTTCAAAAACAAAAATGGATGATCAAGACAGAAGAAAAGGAGTTCGTGTCAGAGGAGGGAGAGGAGTTTGTGTCAGAGGAGGCAGAGGAGGCAGAGGAGCAGGCCGAGGAGGGAGAGGAGCAGGCCGAGGAGGGAGAGGAGCAGGCCGAGGAGGGAGAGGAGCAGGTCAAGGAGGGAGAGGAGCAGGCCGAGGAGTGGGCCAAAGAGGGCGAGAAGCAGTCCAAAGAGGAGCAGGCCAAGGAGGGAGAGGAGAAGGAGGGCAAGCAAGACAACGCATTTTCATTACAGATGAAATGAGAGCAACAGTCATTGACCACGTCATTGTCCACGGCATGACATGACTCATTTTTGCATTGAGTTGTGATATTACTGCATTTTCTGCATTATGTAACTATTCCCATGAAATGCACACATCTATAGTAAATGCCCAAAACATATTTGAGAATAAATAAGGGTTGCTCAAATGCATCCTGGCAGTTGTGAAACTGTAAAAAGAACTCACACTGTGAAAATTGTGTTTTCAATTTTTTTGGTAATGTGGTTAATGATGCTCAGTAGTGTTTACATTTTTGCAGGCCTTGAGTGGTATTTTGGTGTCAGAGTTTGCTTTTGAGCATATGAGCATCTGTTTTGGTGTGATGAGTTTGCTTTTGAGCATATGAGCATCTGTTTTGGTGTGATGAGTTTGCTTTTGAGCATATGAGCATCTGTTTTGGTGTGATGAGTTGGTTTTGAGCATATGAGCATCTGTTTTGGTGTGATGGGTTGGTTTTGAGCATATGAGCATCTGTTTTGGTGTGATGGGTTGGTTTTGAAAAGAAACTGTGAGGTTTAGTGTACGTGGCTTTAGAAAAGTGTTTTGTGTTTAGAGTTTTGTGAAAAGTGAGGGCAGTATCGTGAAATGTGTTTAAGCAATAGAGAAAAACTGTAAGACTGTATCACCACTTCCACATGGTGGAGAGTGTTCCTGCTGCTGCACCACCATGGCAGCGGGAGCCTCACTCTGACACACCTACTGTTGAGAGGAACCACTGCTGCTAGCTCTGGCCACGCTGGCCCCCGCAGCAGCAGACATTTCTGATGGTTTATGGCTCTTAGCAGCGTCGGTCGCAAGAGGAGGGTGGGAGGGGGGGGGGGGTGTCTAGAACATGCGTGGGTGGGACTCCTGGGTCTCTGTAGCCTATCATAGGGCCATTGAACCAGGTATTCTTTAGACAGACAAGCTAATGGGCCTCTGCTGTGTCTGCAGGCTGCAGCGGAGCTCTGTGGGCCGGTGCATGTCTCTGCTCTGGGCCGGGAGAGTTACCATGGCAAGGCGCAGCAAAAACTAAATGAACAAATCAAAAATAAAAAACGGGCAGCCATCGGCCCACTATTGATCGGCCCACCGGGAAAAATCCCGGTACTCCCAATGGCCAATCCACCCCTGTTGGTACCAGATCAACCTTAGCAACACTCAACACTTTCTCCATGTCCATCAACAATTTCACTGTTCCTCCATCCCCTCAGGTAAAGAGTCTGAGTGTCATCCTGGACAGCACACTATCTTTCGAAGCCCACATCAATAACGTTACTCGGTCTGCATACTTCCATCTACGTAACATCAATCGTCGCCGTCCCTCACTTTCACCAACCTGCACCGCTATCCTGGTAAACACCCTGATCACATCCCGTCTGGACTACTGTAACTCTCTCCTTTTTGGTCTTCCACGGAAATCTCTCCACAAACTCCAACTGGTACGGAACGCAGCCGCTCGTATCATAACCAGAACTCCCTCTATTGAACACATCACTCCTGCCCTGCAGCAACTTCATTGGCTCCCTATCAAATCCCGCATTGAGTTTAAGATTCACCAAATGCTGGAAAGCTGCCAAATACCACAACAGTATATTTTGAAAAAAGAGATTTTCTTTGCGACAGGATTTTCCAATATCCCTTCATCAGGTCTAGTCTGCTGGCAAATCTGGTCCTGTCAACCCAATCTACACAATCCTTCATCCTTGAGAGAGGATAACAGTCAGGCTTTGTTACTTCATTCACCTTCTGAAAATCTATAGAGATTACCATTAGCCTTATCTGTAAGTAAACACAGGGAGCTCCATGCACTACCATGCTGCACCATGTACTCCACTTGCTTCTTAAAACAGCAGTTTGCCTGGACACACTCAATATGGCTGCTGCTTAATGGCCTGTGACTTCACCACATCAAGATTGTACTTCAAAGCTGTCGGGGAGAGAACAACAACAATCAGCGTTTTGTTGGACTTCATCTACTCAACCAAGTCTTAACACTGCGGCTCAGCGAGATGAGACAAACAAGCATAGACATCTTTCAAGACCTCAGAGTTGGAAAGTTTCCCCTGAGTCAAAGCCACAGAGAAAACCACCATTCACGTCAGCACTGGACAGTACTGAAGTATATAACAATGTTGAACAATAGTCTTAGTATATATTTCAATAGAGTAGTCATCTTTGCAAAGTTCATATTGATAGCACTATATTTATCAGAAAAGGTTTTGTATATTGCACCAGAGTTAGCTGAAGGATTTTCATCTGTGGTCCATTGGGACAGAAGTAATTTAAGTCTACACTGAGAATATATTGTATTAGTTCAGTTTGATTTACTTTGACACACGTTTTAAGGTTGCTCAGTGCTCATACACTATAACCACTTCCTTTCTCATATGACTCAGCATAACACATTTTTGGTGTCTTCCTGCAAGTCTTGTGAACATTGGTTAATGTCCAAACCAACATGTTGCAGCAAAGAAAAATTAACCTGCAAAGGCATGTGTCTAAATGCAGCTCACATGAGAAAAGAATATAGTGGTAGGAAGACTTCTTCTTATTCTGAAGGACAGGCTTAAAATCTGCTTGTGCTTCGACCAAAAGGTTGATGAGTATTTAGATATAAAATAGTAATAGAATGTTGAGCTGTTGTAGTTTAGTTTTGGTTTATTTAATTGAGAGTAAAATAACATCTTCGTCTAATGCTATTAAAACAGGAATAATAAGGGGTGATTTTGATAGCAATACGTATCTTAAGTCCATTAGGACATGGCTTGTTTTCATTTTTATATAAGATCTTATTTCAATGTGTCATTTTAGGATCAAAGAGTTTTATACCAGTGACACCAGACAAATTGGTTTCATGTTGCACAAACAAACTCAAATATGTGAGAATGAATTCATTTTTGTAGATACTATACACTAAAATATATTTAATTTCTGATGTGAAACACATTTATTTTAAGAAGAGGCGGGTTCATTAAGACATACATCATTATGGAAGTCCTTGCACCTTGTCACTTTATTAAGATAGAATATTTGTTCAGGTAAGACATGAAAAGCCAGGTGACCAGCTGGTCATCACATCTGTTAGCAGCCCGACTCCTGAGATGATGACCGTTCATCTGAGAGAGAACACGATCTGATCTGTGCAGTGATTTGCTGCTAGCTCTAACATGTAGCATTTTGATATATGATATCATATGATATCATATCTGATTATTATTTTAATATGTTGGAAATAGTTTGGAATTGATTGTTTAACTTTTATCTAATCAAACATTAAGCTCTGGGGGGTTAACAGTCCAGAGTGAGATCTGTTGAAAACATATTCTCAAATGAGACCTTTCTGTCTAAAACATTATTTAATCAAGTTAATTATGAGATTAGAGGCTGTACTTCATTTCAGTTTTTTAAGTCTTTTTGAATGACGAGTGTATTGGCAAGAAATTTGACTTATGGAGCTCAAATATTCCTAAACTTACACCTACAAAAGGGGAGTATTTGGCAAGTTCCAACAGAGCCAGTGCATAAATAGTCCTTTCACTTCCTCGTGTCACATCAAACACACAATGGCTCTCACTGTACTTCTCTTGTTTGTTTGTGTGCTGTATTCATGGGAAACACAAGGTAAAACATTTTTCTAGTATTCTAGATTATTATGATTGAGGTATGCGCTCATCATTTTCTGCTGTCACTGTCGGTGTATCTTTCAATCGTTTTTAATTTAGGAGGCTATATTTCCTTTCAATACCTGCACTGTTAGACTGACTCATCTTTTAATTGATTTTTTAAATCTTAGTTGTGTTTTCTATAAATTTTGTTTTGCTATGAGTTGCAAAGCCTTCACCACACTGGGGAAATACATACATATTTATTTATTATCAATTTATTTTACTGGCCTTAAAATAGTAAAATGAAAAATCATAGAACTAAAATAATACTGGAATATGAACCTGATAAAGTTAAATAGTTAAATAAAAAAGATTAGAAAATAGTCATATTATATTCATATGAATCAAGTATCAATCCTGATGACCCACTTCATCAAATGAGTTGGATGTCGCAGCGGTCCGTTCTTGTAAAAAGTTTTTTCATCAAAAAATAGATTTTTGCCTGTTTGGGGGTTTTGTGTGTTTCTGAATAAACAAAGTCTCAGCTTCAATATTAGTGCAAAATTCAAATAATACATAGTTTTGAAACTCTTGAACATTAAGTGATGTCATAAAGTTATGTTGCCAAGTTATGTTTATTGCCAAGGCTGAATAATTGATAGATGAGACAGATTGTGGTTGACAGCAGAAGAAGATGCCAAGCTAATTATGCGAGGAAGACATCGCTCAACTTTTTATATTCAATTCCCATTAGAGCAGGGGTGTCGAACTCATTTTAGTTCAGGTGCCACATACAGCCTTGATCTCAAGTGGGCCAGACCAGCGAAACCATTTCCTAATAACTTGCTATAATTGACAACATTTTGCATGTTCAACATATGAATGGTTTAAATATGACCACAACATGTATTGTACTGTATTCTGGTCAGGATGGAAAAGCAGCAGAAAAAATTAAATTACGTCTCTGTAATTTTCATACTCTGCAAAGTTATGCAGAGGGCCGGATTGGACCCTTTGGCGGGCCGGTTCTGGCCCACAGGCCGCAGGTTTGACATCCCTGCATTAGAGGTAGGGGAGAACTGGGTTGGTTGTCATTACTGAGTAAACTGGTTGACATTAAAGCTGCAGTCTGTAGTTTTGAGAAAAAATTGGACTTCGGCAGAAAACTTGAATGAGTACAGCTTTCGGGTCCCTCCTCCTTCGTCTCTGCTAGCAAAATGACCAAGAACTTTGTCAGGAAGACAAACAAGGGCCAGAGTCCTCCAGACGTAAAGCTTAGAACAGTCAGAGGGATGAAAATGAACAATATTGTCATATAAGGACAAAAAATGCACTTAAATGAATGATATTTCCTGTTCCTGTTCTCTTGGTGCAGGGAACGTGTTAGGTTGTTTAATTTCAATTAAACTAAACATTTTTAATTTTTTCCATTAAAATAACACCGGGACAACCAACCCCATAGTGTGTGACTACCATCCCCATCATTGGGTTGGTTGTGCACAAGACATATTTGACGGCCCTTATTTTGAACAGAATCAGTTGAAGAAGATTATCACTTCTCTATTCCTACCTGACACTTTGGTCTTTCATTACAAATTAAAAATGGAATCTATTCAGTATACAGATGAGGAATTCAAAGTTAAGTAAAAAAACAACCCTGTTCTCCCCTACATCTGATGACACCAGAGGATGATAATTTAGTGAAACAGAGTCTGACAGCAGCTCAACCTCTGAGTCTGACTTGCAGGCCACCACATCAGTTCCGATCATAACACTGAAAGTGTGACAAAGATATTCCACTCATGGTTGATGATGATGACATACAACGTCAAATTATAGTTAACCACAAGGTCACGTGCACATGTGTGAAGGTATGTCTAGACTACGTCTACAACAATATTGGTTTCAGTTTAGTTTTAATAAGTTTGTTTCAATCCAGGTGAAAAATGGCTGAATGTGAATAATTTGTATTCTCAAAAATAACGTTTGTCTCACTGAATATTTGGCATAGAAAGATTATATTGGTATCGCTGTAAAGCTGAGTCTTACTTCATCATACAGAAAACTCAAAATGTGTTTTCTTTGTCAAAATGACAAACAATTACGGAAACATAGGCTACTGCTGCACCGTCGGAAAATAGAAATGCTTTAGTAACACGTTATAACGTGAAAGTCATAGTTGGTCTCAAGCAGACGTGGACTGTCTGTGGTATACTCACTTTCTCCGTAAACCACGGTGTCACGAAACGGTCCGGCTTTATCTATGGTTAAAACATGCTGCAGCAATTTCATCCTACCACGAAGCCTACGGAGAGAGATATGTCTTAGCGCACCTCAAAGGAGTCACATCACAACCTGTGCGCTCCTTAGTGTGTGTTAGTGCTTGTTGACTGAGAATGCAGATCCGCAGATCTATGAATGAATGAAATTCAAATAGGCCTACATGAAGTAGTAATGAAAACGTTCACCTCAAATGCTAAACTTTATTGCATGCATTAAGCTACTATGAATTCGCCAATAGGCTATTTGTCATTACATTTATTGTCCATTAATCTAAATTAGACTCTTAAATCATTTAAGTTAATCTATAATCATTACTATGAAAAAAGGCATCGACAGCAACTCTCACTTTTTAATGACTCCTTAAACTAGCTTATAAATTGGTTCGAGGTAGGCTATAGCTCCACATCATGGTCGGACACTCTTGTCCAAAACTTTACTTAATTCACAATATCAATAGTCACAGATGAGTCAATTTGATAGTGTTTACATTTATCATCATTTACTATGGAAGCATAATGCTATAGAAATGTATAAACATTACTCAGTGTTTGGGGAGTAAAGGCAGTAACAGCAATACTCTGTTGTCACTGTTTAATAACCACTCATAAAAACAGTGGTGACTGAAAAAACATACAAGTGATTTTAATGTGTGTTCTTTTTACAGTGTCCAGTGCTGTGACAACTGTGTTTGTGCAGAAAGGGAAGAATTTACATCTGCATGTTAACAAACCTGTTGTTCTACCAGAAGCTGCTGAATTTAAATGGACATACAATAAAGATCACAATGTAGTGAGGATATTACCTGATAAAAGAACAAAAATAGTTGACCCTTATAAAGGAAGGGTTGAGTTTTCTGTACAAAATCACGCTTTGCTTTTGAAGAATGTGCAACACAGCGACAGTGGAGATTACTCTGCATCCATAACTGAGGACAAAAACCAATGTGTAGCTGAATACAAGGTCATAATTCAAGGTAGGTTTCTTTAGATTTCAAATATTGATACACAGTAGTACCCTGTTTTATAACCTTCACACCTATCTTTTGTCCCCTAGATCCAGTGTCTCCAGTTCAGCTGTCAGTGAACTCTGTGTCTAACAGCAGAGTCCTGTAACCTCACTGTGACCTGCAGTACAGAGGACTCTCTCATCAGCAGCACTTTTACATGTGACAACCAAACCTGCAATCAGGAGGGAGGAGAGCAGTTAGAGGTCACAACCTCTGGTTCTTCTCTCCGTGTCTACCTGGTCAATGACTCCATCATCTGTAACCATAGCAACCAGGTCAGCTGGACCAGTAATATCACAGAGATTTGGCCTCTCTGCTCTCTAAATGGTGGCGAGACTGAAAGAACAGGTAACTGACAATAATACACAGTTTACACACACTGCTTGTCAGACAGTGAAAATCGCAAAATGTGTTCTTTAGATTTCAAATATTGATACATAGTATTACCATTATTCGAAGCTTGATAAGCGCAGTTTCGGGAGCGGGAACACACACCAATTACACCCCTTCCGGCTCCTATATAAACAGACCTAACAGCTTCCCCCTCGTTCACTCTCGCTTTCGAGTTTCACGTGCAGGCAGTCTCAGTCAAGCTTTCATGGTCATCCCAGAAACAGATCGTACTTCCCGCATCGCATCAACAAAACTTGAACAAATGCTACGATTACTACTCCAAGAGTGAACTCACCACGGATCACGAACTGCAGATCAACCCGTCCGACTTGACTGAAGATTCGTGGGAAACCGGTTCTCCTCTCGTCACACAGCAGCAGACCGTAGCCGAGCGCCCCGCGGGGCACATGCCGGCCTCGCAGGCACATACCGGCCTTGCAGGCTCTTCAGCCCACACTGATGTGACACTCCCGGTAGATCTCCGGCTTCCTCTCCTCCACTAGCGAGGGCAAAAACCAGGGAAGCAACGCACAAAGCCGCTGGAGCAGCAGCTTCAACTCTCCCCTCCTCAACCGCTTCAACAGTCCAGATAACTCTCCACCACACCGGACTCGCACTCTCCGTCTGGCCGCCTTTACATCCACAAACGGACCCCGACATCAGCGACCGAACTGCCAACGATTCCTGCATAGGATGCATTCCCTATCAACCTCAGCCACATTAAACTAAAGCTTCATCGTTTACTCAGCATCAACAACAGCAACCGGCGCTCCCGCCTTCCGGGTTTTCGTCTAAGCCAATCACCGCCCGGTTCGGCACGCGTGACGTCACAGAGCCCCGTAGCCCCACGGCCACAGCGCCCCCCGGCAGGGGCCAGGTAGTATTGCACTACTAATTCTACTCAGACTTGTTCAGTATTATCGTTTTGGTGTCATAAAAGATAAAGAAGGGAAAATAAATAAATAAATAAAAGTGGCTCCCGAGCAGCAGTCCACAAACCAGTGGGTGACGTCACATTGTTACGCCCATTTCTTCTATACAGTCTATGGCATTATACCAACGGCATCAGTCCTGCATCATACGTTATCCATCTCCACTACTTTGTAGTAAAGATTCATAATTAATTTAAAGTTACTTCCACATTGTCTTTTCCATATACCAGCTGGAAGCTTCTCGCGCAGCTACTCTAACGTCACTTTGCCATTGCACACCGTTACACGTGCTTGAACATAACAAACACCAGGTTGCACGTTGCCAGCATATCGAGTCAATCGTCATTTTAGGCATCATCTGCCATTAAACGCATCGTATTGCACGTTACTAACACAGTTATCACAATACTAACCGAAATCACTCTATCGTCCACGTTAAAAGCTGGATCGCAAGCTACTAACACAATTTATCACAAATACAACTAACCTGAAATTGATTCTATATTGTCTGAGTCATAAACCCCCTGCCGTCTCCTCACTCCAACCGCAGCGCCGCTCCTAGACAGGGACATCAGGCACCGGGATGCCTACGACCCATGCTATTTCCTTAAATCTAACAGCAGCACTTTGCTTAGTTATGGACATCAGGCACCGGGATGCCTGCAACCCATGCTGTTTATTTGTCCAACCACAGCACTTCGTTCCAACGGGAACATCGGGCACCGGGATGCCTACAACCCTTGCCGTCCCTTCATTCCAATCACAGCACTCGGCTTAGGCCAGAACATCAGCACCAGGATGCCAATGACCCCTGCTGTTTTTCACTACATCTGCACCACTTCAATTCGGCCAGGATGTTTGATGTCAGTGACCCCGCCGTTTACTCAACCCAACCTTGGCTCGCCTAGTTCGACAGCAGGCAGCTTTTATTGTGGACATCCTGCTCTAGTTGCCACAGAAGCCTGCTCTAGTCAAGGCTCCTGGCACCGAGAGCTGCCAGCACTCTGCTTCAACCGGAACATCTGCCCCCGGGCTTCCAGCGCCCCGCTGTCTCATCAAGGTACCAGGATAACCCATATTTGACTACACTGATCCCTGCAGCTCATTTCTCCTGGGCAGTGACACCGGGATGTCATTGCCCCCAAGTGCTACTCCCGCAACTTCATCAGACAGAACGATGCATCGTTCTCCGCCAAATGGCCAGCTGAGACCACCCCCTTTCGTAAACTACCTGTCGTTCTCTCTCGTCACTTCGACCATTTCATTATCAACGGCCCTTTCACATGTTTAACGTAACCTACACTTCATCCTATCTCATCACTTCTACCATTTCATTATCAATGCCCCTGTCACACGTTCAAAGTAACATATATATGTCGTCCTATTTCACCACCATAACTATTTCATTATCGACGCTCTATCGTATCGTCCTGTCGCTTCTGTCTTCCTTGTCACGGAACCAATCCTGTCTCGCCGAGCTTCGCTTGTGGTTCCATCTCCTCTCTAGCCGGAACGGTATCTCCTTCTTTTATGATGATCTGCTGATTTTGGGGGTTTCTACAACGGTAGATGGTTAGCATCAGAATGGCCCCCAGAACTCATGGACAATTGCCAGGTCGCTTCCTCCGCCTCTTCGAAATCTACCCCCGTAGTAGCCACCGCTGTTCTATGGGGACACGAATAGTCTAGTTAATCCATTCTTATACACTATGATAATCTCAGTCGTTGAAATCATTAACCAAGGTCGCTCCAACTCCTTTTCAATCACGCCATTCATGCGTCGCTCACGTGGCACTCCATCACTAACCAATATCCTCCGTGCGGCCGACGTCCCAGGCCACCATAATACCATCGCTGACTCTCTCTCTCATTTTATGTTCCAGAAGTTCAGAAACTGGCTCTGCACGCCAAACCGCTGCTGACTCCAGTTCCTCCATATTCTGCACCGACTTCAATCTGTAAATCCATCTTTAATACTACTGATCTTCGAATTCCAAACTACAATATTAACAGCTTATCTTCTACACTCTCCTCCTACTGGACAGCTTGGATAAGTTCCAACACTTTCATGACCGACACAACATCATTTCCCCCTCGTTCTATCTCACCACTGTCATCTGCTACATCACCTATGCTCATTCTGCCATGAACATAAAACACCTACTATCAAATCCTACCTCAGCGGTACTAGTTTTTCTCCAAACTAATCACAGGTAATCCCAGCCCAGCCATAAACCATCCCCAAGTAAGTCACTTCTCGCTGGTCTCGTCAGCCAAGAACCAGCCAAACGGCTTTCTCTTACCGCCAATCTGCTGTCCACTTGCTTACACACCATTCGCTGAGGATACCAAACTCCTCACATCGCCCTGACCCTCAAAGCGAGGTTCATATTCCATATTCCATATAGCATCTTCAGTTTCCTTGGATGCTCAGAATTCACTGTGTCACCATCACACTTCGACCCGTGCCGTCTTGCTTGTATCTTGGACTCTCACTATTAACGCTCATTAACGTATCACAGCTATATCTGCTCAGACTCAACGATCTAAGATCCGCACGAGCACGTCTCAAATAATTGGAGGTTTTTTGGGGGTTCGTCACTGCCCGAGCGCAGCGGCGGATCCTTCGTCCGACCTCCCCACACCACATCAAGAATCACCGTATCAAGAATCGTTCCGCATCAAGAATACACAATTCATTCAAATTCTGTCAATAAATCTGTTAAAACGTATCTCGTTGGTGATGTGTTCCTTGCTCGTGAATCGAAGCTTGATAAGCGCAGTTTCGGGAGCGGGAACACACACCAATTACACCCCTTCCGGCTCCTATATAAACAGACCTAACAGCTTCCCCCTCGTTCACTCTCGCTTTCGAGTTTCCCTCCCCCCCGCCCTCTCTTCTGTTCTTCTCTCCTCTCTCATAGGTTCCTGGGGGTTCGTCACTGCCCGGGCGCAGCGGCGGATCCTTCGTCCGACCTCCCCACACCGCATCAAGAATCACCGTATCAAGAATCGTTCGGCATCAAGAATACACAATTCATTCAAATTCTGTCAATAAATCTGTTAAAACGTATCTCGTTGGTGATGTGTTCCTTGCTCGTGAAATATATTATATATTACAACCTTCACACCTACCTTTTGTCCTCTAGATCCAGTGTCTCCAGTTCAGCTGTCAGTGAACCCTGTGTCTAACAGCAGAGAGTCCTGTAACCTCACTGTGACCTGCAGTACAGAGGACTTTCTCATCAGCAGCACTTTTACATGTGACACCCAAACCTGCCATCAGGAGGGAGGAGATCAGTCAGAGGTCACAACCTCTGGTTCTTCTCTCCGTGTCTACCTGTTGAACGACTTCATCATCTGTAACCATAGCAACCAGGTCAGCTGGACCAGAGATATAAAGGAGATTCAACATTTCTGCCCTCTAACTACTGGTAAGACTGAAAGAACAGATTAATAACAATAATACACAGTTTACACACACTGCTTGTCATGCAGTGAAAATCACAACATTTTCTACAGAGCCCCAAAAAATTGAGGTGATCTTTTACTACGTCAAGTGCTCAAAATATAATTGTTTGCACACAACATACAATGTGTTCCAAGGTTTTGGTTAATTTGTACACATGATAGAAGTGTAAATACAGACCCAGTTTCAGGATGAAGTGACTATTTTATTATTATTTATTACACATATTTTTGTTTTTAATAGTGCATTTTTTGGGTATTTTAGTTTTCCCCCCCAGTGGATTGTTATGGACTTGTTTTCTGTTATGTGTGGCTGTCTTGACTGTGGATGTAGCTGCTGTAACCAAGTCATTTCCTGAGATGGATCAATAAAGTACCTGTCTATTTAAATCTGAGGAGGTTTTTAAAAATTGTAATAAAATCAATTGATGTAACCATGTAATAGCATGAAGAAAGCATAACAACAATGTAAGGCTACTGTTTTAATTTCAGCCAATACATTCGTTAATACCTTTTGAATTAATGATTGAAAACATCAGCAGGAGGAGAAGCATGGAAACAGCAGCATTTACACTTATCTAGTGCACAAATCAACCAAAACGTTGTAATGCATTGTATCTTATTCACATGCACTAGCATTTTGAGTGTTTGATATATTTAAACATGGCATTGATAAAAAATAAATATATTTGCCCATATCACCTCAGATGCTCTGTAATTTGTAGTTAAAATGTTCTGAATCTATGTTCTGTTATTAATCTAGGATTTTTTGGAAAGTAACACAAGTAAATGTGTAAACATTTCTGATCATTTATTTGTTTATTTGAAGGTACTTATCTGGGCATAGTTATTGGCATTGGGATCGTGATTTTGGTTTTCCCCCTTTGTATTTGGTTCCTTTACAAAAGACACACAAGTAAGTCCTATCATATATTTCATTATAAGAGTAATAATGTCATTCAATTCTTCACACATGTTTGTATATGAATTTCATCATTGTAGCAGAGAAAACCCACCACACCCACAAACCTCATGTATAATTAAACAATGGCATCAGAATAATTAAAGCTTCAGTATTCAACATTCAGCCCCACTAGATGTCAGCAAACAACTATTTGCTATATAATGATATCATTTCCAACATGGTAGCAGTGTCACAGAGTATCTCATTGCAGATACTCTAAAATATGTTTTTTGAAAACATTTGATGCAGAAACAGAATCTTGATCCATATTTGATCAGCACTGTTTGACTGTTTGATGAGTTTGTTGTTGTTGTTGGTTCAGGGATTGCTCTCTTTTCCCCCAAAACTTTATTGAGTAAGCAACATGCACATTTGTTTTAGTGTGACATCTAGTGGGGATGAATGCCATATATTGCACCAAATATGTATATTTTTGCTTTGGAAATATGGTCCTGGTTAGTAAAGGAGGTTTCTTCAGTTCACTTCAGTGCAAAGAAGTTATTTTCACTAAGATCTTTTAGTCTAAGGCTCTTTCTGTGTGTACCAAACATGTGCCATTGTGTACTATAGTGGTTCCCTCTCCTTTTCTGTTATGGCCTCCTATGCATAAATAACTTGAATATCTATTAACCAGCGATAATAATGGTGAAGCTAGTAACTAAGAAAGTTTAATTTCAATTAAATAACATTACCAACAAGGTCAACTGCTACAAATGTGACACAAGCCCTTCCACTACAGTCAACTTCAGAATAATTATATTATTATTAAATTATATTTAATATAAGCATTTTTCCCTTTTTCTGCCAAAATCTGTCTTGAATTTTACAACTTGTTTTAATTTATGATTCAACCTTGCTAACCTCAATCAGCTTTTTTATTATCATTATCAAGAAAATCAACAATGTTTTTTTTTTTTATGACAGCCCAACAGAAGAGAAAGAACTGTGAAAATGAAATATATGAATGTTTTCAGGTAAGAAACAGAATTCCACATTGTGTCTAATTTAATTTAACATTTAAGACCTGATTTTCAGAAACAGATGAAATGTTGAAAAAGTAAAAAATGTAAAATGTGAAAAAAATAATAATGGGCCAGTCTGCTGTACTACTGCTGCTACTTTCTGTGAACTGAATTACTTTGATTTATTTCTAGGATATCAATCTCAACCAAACTACTGATCAGAATGCCACAGAAGATGCTTACTCCACCTATGCTTTGTTAGGATTTCAAACTGCACGTGTATGATCCACTGAGACTGTAAACACCCCCAAGCCAGACACCATTTATGCTCTAATTACCTAAACTCCAATGTCCAACCACCAATTGAAAAATACTGATCATGATTATAATTCAGTCCATTCACAGGACCAAATCTTGGTGTGTCATGATGGATTTTAAGTCCCTCTCAGCCCCAGAAGTTTCCTCAAAGACTAAAAACTATATTTACACTGTAAATACTTTTGTGTGTTGGGTTCTGTATGTGTCCTGCACCATAGAAGGCAACATAATGGATCAAATTAGAGCTGATCAGTGACTTTGTTCAGGAATTAGTTTACATTACCACAAATACATCAGAGGAAGCAGAGATGTTGCCAGGAGACAATGAAATTCAGTGATCTTGATAGTTTTGATAAGTGTTGTCTGTCTCAACCAAGCCAGTCAAGACAGATAAAGTCCGGTTCTGATTTAGGTTTCTAAATTTTTTTTCTTGCTGCTGTCTCCAACTGCTGGAGTGCTTGCATGTTCAGTCTTTGTAAATTCAAGAGTATGATCTGTTGTATATTATAATTAAAATTGAATAGAAAATGTTTAATTAACTTTTTTTAAGCCTATGTGTTTTGCATGTTCCTTCATCAGATTCTACTTAACAAAATTTGATTTATTTATTTCCATGAGACACATTTCAACAAGACAATGAGATACAATTACAAATATATAATATTAATTAGTATTTCACTACTTGTTTAGAAAATTGGACATTCTCTTACACATTTTTCTTTGAGCTATTTATCTAATTAATAGTTCTTCTCAAGACAAAAAATGTACTTAACATTATAATTAAGTTTATTTCCTAAAAACATATTACAAACATGCTGTTGTTAAAGTCATAGTTTGAGTCAGAGTCCTTTGTGGAGAACATGTTGTGCTGGTGATTAAACAGTAGCCTTTTTTAAGTAGGAGGGTTCTCAGTATATTGGATAGTTGATGTGTGATGAAATTAATGAACAATGTACACATACGTTTTTAATTTTTAATCTACAGTATTTATGTTGAAATATTGAAGAATTAATTGATCCTTTTTGTTGTGGTTTTGATGAACTATAACTTTTAATTAACCTTGCTTGTTGCTGCCTCTATGCTCATATTTTTATGATGTTTCATGTTCATTTTTATCTTTTATATTGATGATTTTACCTTGTAGCAAGTGGTATTCCAATAAAAGAGTTGGCCTTACAACATGTTTTATTGTCTTCCTCCAATCTCATACATTCACAGTTTCTTTCCTTTTTACTTCTCACCACGTAACCCCATTTTCGCAATACAACCAACTATACTACATAGCACTTGATTTGTTTCAAATGAATTATTATTATGTATTATCATTATTATTATTATTGTTATTAAGTCCTTTGTTAAAACTCTCAGTAGTCTGTGGTGCCCTCTGCTGGTCAGGAAGGGCATTTCACAGACGAAGGGCAACAGAACTGAAGGCCTGATCACCCATGGTGCTGAGTTTAGTCCTGGGGAGGAGGAGGAGATTAGAGTTTGTATGGAGCAGAGGGATCGCATTGAGGTTAGTGTGGTGAGTAGTTCTTTCAGGTAGAGGGGGGGGCATTACCATAGATGTACTGGTGAGTCTGGAGGGAGATCTAGTATTCAATCCTGGTGGAGACGGGGAGCCAATGAAGTGAATGGAGAATGGTAGTCATATGAAAGACCTGTTGTTGCTTTGTGCTGCGTCAACATTAGTTTAGTTTTGATTTATTTATTTACAGAACAAGAATATTAGTCATCATGTGTCGTCTGTGCATTAAGACATGACTTGATCTCAGCTGTTTTTAATATGATTATATGTTAGTGTGGAGATTTAGGTTCCAAGAAATTATAGAGCAGACAGAAGAGACAAACTGGTTTTAATCAGGCTGCACAAACAAACTTCAGGAACAAATATCTGAGGTTGCATTGATTTTGTATTGATGATATAAAACTGATTTATTTTTAAGGCAAAATAGGTTTATTATGGCAGATACCTTACAGAAACAAGTAGGTGAAATAAGAATGCACCTATGCTAGTAATGAATTTGCAAAATCACAGGCTTCATTAAGAGAGAGACCATTTTGACAAAGTCAAGAGGTTGTGATATGTAGCACAACAAGCAAACAAAGCTTTGTAAACTGAACTGCTCTCCTACACATGCATATTTGTTGGTGTAGAGTTGTCTCTTCATTCTTGCTTCTTGAGCCTCTCCATCAGATGGACAATGATGACACCATGATGATCAGACCAACAGAGAACACGACTGTCTTCACCAGGCACAGAGAGATACTCTGTGAACCTGCAACACAACACAACAGTTATTATATTACAGTTTTGATAATACAGACATTTCTGACTTTAATGAACTGTGTTGATTCTTTATTTTCTGTTTAATCACTGCAGTTTGTTCTAATTCAAACAATCAATGTCTATCATACATGTTTTGTACTTCATTGAAGCAAAGGCTACAACAACAGTAGACTGTCTAACACAGACAAAAGAGCTTGTATTTTGTTTTATTAAAAATAATCTTATCTGACCAACTGACTAACACATCACTACTAAATATGTCTCGTGCATGTGTCATTAAGATTTTATAATATGCAAATTAAATGAACACAGCAAGAATCAGAACATATTTCTTGCACATTATCTTTAAGTCTCACCAGCAGTTAGAGAGCAGAGAGGCTGAATCTCCTTTATGTCTCCAGTCCTGCTGATCTGGTTGCTATGGTTACAGATGATGAAGTCGTTGAACAGGTAGACACGGACAGAAGAACCAGATGTTGTGACCTCTGACTGATCTCCTCCCTCCTGATTGCAGGTTTGGTTGTCACATCTCAAAGTGCTGCTGATGAGAGAGTCCTCTGTACCGCAGGTCACAGTGAGGTTACAGGACTCTCTGCTGTTAGACACAGAGTTCACTGACAGCTGAACTGGAGACACTGGATCTAGAGGACAAAAGGTAGCTGTGAAGGGTTATAAAACAGAGTACTACTGTGTATCAATGTTTGAAATCTAAAGAAACCTACCTTGAATTATGACCTTGTATTCAGCTACACGTTGGTTTTTATCCCCAGCTTTGAGTGCAGTGTAATCTCCACTGTCACTGTGTTGCACATTCTTCAAAAGCAAAGAGTAATTTTGTACAGAAAACTCAACCCTTGCTTTATAACTGTCAAGTATTCTTGTTGTGTTATCAGGAATTAATCTCACTACATTGACAGTGTCATTGTATGTCCACCTAAAACCAGTGTCTTCTACTAGAACAACAGGTTTGTTAACATCCAGATGTAAATCCTTCCCTTTCTGCACAAACACAGTTGTCACAGCACTGGACCCTGTAAAAAGAACACACATTAAAATCACTTGTATGCTTTTTCAGTCACCACTGTTTTTAAAAGTGGTCATTAAAAATTGAGAGTATTGCTGTTGTAGTGTAAATGTTAGGGTTAGGGTTTGAATGTTGCATTACAATTCAATCATGATAATTGCATTTGGTAAAGGCTATACTGAGGAATGAGATGTAAGGTTAATAACTGTGTTTGGTTGACAGCTGCTGAGTTAATGTGTTTTAATATACTCTTACTGATTGAATTCACTACACTGTAACTCATATACAGTATGTGAAAGGTAACCAGACCTTTCACATACTGGGGGGGCTAAGGACAAATTAGTAAGATGAGGAAAGAGCTTGTATGAAGAAAAAAAAACAGGATGATCACATTTTGGCATGAGACAGGAACTACGCATGTCAAATGTATAGGAAGGATTGGGGTACTTTTCCACATGAACCACAGACGGGTCTAAAAAGGGGACACCTACATTGTATGTACGTGTATTGGTCTTAGGTTTTGCTGCTGGAAATAAAACTCTACTCCTCTAACTGAGAAACCTCCTAGTGATTTTTCAAGACTTCAAGACACATTTTCTCAACAACTGATAACAACTGATTGACCAATGTGACCTTTTCCAATTCCCTTCCAAACTTCCAAGTCCAGCTTCCAAAAAACTGCATTCACTGTGTAGTCTTTCAATCAAACTACATTTGGCTTCTGAGGGGTGAACGGGGAGAACTTGTTTAGACGCGTGTTCTAGGCAACAATAAAAACCATGTCCAATACAGTGTCCATCTTTTGAGTGCGGTGACCCATTTATTTTCAATTATATAATAATCCATTATTATTATTATTTATTTTCAACTTTTGAGTCCATGACATCACAGCACAGGTAAGTTTCCATTCATCAGTTTCTTTTCTCATTCATTCATTCATCCAGGAAAAGACACGTCATGCCGCCACACTGACAAGGTCAAAAAACTGTGTGCCCTCCCCTTCACACACCGTGATCATCCCTTAGGGGTTACCTATATGAGTTTCAGGTGCTGCACCAACCACTCACATACAAGAAACGTCATATATGACCCTCAGTATAATAAAGAAACAAAAAATAGAAACAAAAATAAAAGCAGAAACAAAAAATGATATTATGGCTCCAACACACTGCTGTATAAGCTTGTGTTTTGGGACTGTCTCATCCCCGTTTGATTGGTGACTCTGAGGAGTCTCACATGGTACCATTTTGTATTCATCCGGAATCAGTGTTGTTTAAGCTAAAGCGAAAGGACAGTAGGCCACTTCTGTCGTTCAACAATCAGCTGGTGCACGCACAGATCTACGCTGTACTGTGTCCTGTTCAGTTTGACTTCTTTAGATAACGGCTAGTAGGGCTGAACGATTAATTGAATTTTAATCGCAATATCGATTTTGGCCTCCCTCGATTATAAAAACGTAATAATCGACATGAAACGATTATTGTTCCACCCGGTGCGGTGCACCTGTGACATAAATCCAACGCCCCAGTCTTTCCCAGCAAGTTCTGTGTTCCGCTATCAATATGCAGAGAGTTGGGATGTATGGATTACATAATATATTTATTTCCGTGCGGTGGGATCTATCACTTCTCAGCGTGAGAAGGTGTGGCGTGAGAGCGTGTGAACAGCTTGACACAGTGCACACCATGGCAACACGACCAATTTGTTTAATAAGCTCGGCAGCCAGGGGATTTTTGTTTTGGTAGGTTTTGGCTATTTATTTTTATTTATTGTTTTTACATATTGCTATTATTATTTCCAATTATCATTATATATATATTTCTTGATTTTAATGTATTTCTGGTTGTGCTGTTCAAATACATTTCAAGTTGAGTTCTGGTAGTTCAATAAATGCTTATGTTTACACATCTATGAATAATCGTGTTTTATAATCGCGATTTCAATATCGATCAAAATAATCATGATTATGATTTTTGCCATAATCGTCCAGCCCTAACGGCTAGTAACAAAAGGTGGCTGCATAACACACAAGAAGAAGATGCTTGACGTGCAATTTATGATTTTCTAGAAAGAAGTTCCAGGCAGAAAATGTCACAGCCCAATATCAGAATATTTTGACACACACCTGTAAGTAGGGAATATTTGTGGGAAACAGGTTACTAGGAAAAATCCCACTCATTTGAATGCACCACATCAAGAGCTCAACAAACACAGCAAACCTCATCTCTATGTCATGCATGTTTTCATCCTTTTCAGCTTTACATTCTTCTAATACCTGAAAAGCTAAAATTAAATAAAGACTAAAACAAAAACTAGTCAATTCCTCAAAATAAAAACTAAATTAAAACTACGAAATCACTCTTTAAACTAACCAAAACAAAAGTGAAATAAAGAAAACTAAACTAAATAAACTAAATAAAAATAGAAACTAATGAAAATTTCAAAACTATAACAACCTTTATAGCAACAAGCAGAACTTTCATTTCGGATGATTCCAGATCTTCACTTTTGTCCACAATCCTCAGTACATTAATCACAATTAAAAAGTCAGCTGAGGTTTTATTGCTTCATCTACAATAAAATTACAAATTAGTATGTTTGTCCTACCTGCTAATTCATTGCAGAGCAGAAGTCCGAGCATCATAAAGGTAAACATCTTGGTCTGTGGCTGACCTGACCTTAAAGTGAAGAGAGAAGGTCTCGGTGGAGAACTTCTACCTCACAACTGTATTTTTTCTGTCAAAACCACAAACTTACACAATATATAACATGTGAACTTCTCCATTCAAACTTCCTCTCTAAACTCTGTTTCACTACTTGAAATCTGCTGATAAAGAATGTAGTTAATGAAATAATTTAGCTCTTTGTCATAAAGTTTTGTCTCAAAGAAAGATGATAAACAATAGTTAGTTTACTATATATTTCAATAGGTCCGGTATGCATCCTTGCTAAGTTTGAATAGATATATTTATAGAAGAAGGTTTTGTATGTTACACCAGAGTTTACACGTATTGAGGAAGGTCAGTGCACATAAACTATAACCACTTCCTTTTCATATGATGTAGTAAATTTAACATCTCTTTCATTTTCAGCCAGCAAGTGGAGTGGACATTGGTAAATGTGTAAACACCAAACTAACACGTTGCAACCAAGAAAATGACCTTTGCATAGTAATAGCTCTGCTCTAGAAAACAGCATTTACAATTAAATAAAGACATATTTTAAATCTCTTGTTCTTTATGTAGAAAATGTCTCTAAATGCAGATTACATGAGGAAATAGTATGTATAGTTAGTTTCCAAACAGCAGAGGCCTGTACTACGAAGCTGGATTAACCTATCCAGGATCTCTCTCCGTTACCTGGGTTGATTTAACCAGATCTTCGCAGTCCAGGATAAGCGGTACTACGAAGCTGGTTATCAACTCGGTAAATCAACCCAGGGTTTTCCAATCTGGATCCCTGCGCGTTCACATAAAGGGGAGGTGTTTGCAGCATCTGACCAATCACAAACATGCAGAAACCCTGCAGAGCAGACTACTTTACCATGGAGGAGCAGACAATTATTATTCAAAAATATGAAGAATTCAAACATCATCCAGGCCAAAAGCAACACTGTTGATGCAGCAAAAGCCAGGAAGGAATGCTGGCAGAAAATTGCCAACTCTGTTAATGTGTAAATTCATGAGATCATACAATATTAATTTATCAGACAATATAAACGGACAGCACTCTGATCACACAATGTCACTTTATTACGGCACAGACGTTTGGGGCAGAGCGCTTCCTCAGTGCCCTTCCTTTCATAGAGACATTAAGTTAGTTTAATATTCAACATTCAAAATACAAACCTATTATGCTTCAACCATTTGAGTGAATGATGTCAAACCAACTGTATAACATACAGAATAATATCCCTCATGTGCCTCAATGATTATTTTTTAAATATATATTTTGGCCAATTAAAAAATTGCATCTATCCCTAAAAGCAGGCCTCAGGACAACTTCACCTGAGGCCTGTACTACGAAGCTGGATTTTCTCTTATCGAGGTAACTTCAGGGTTAACTCTGGGTTTTCCGTACTACGAAGCTGGTTCACTTCTTACCGGGGTAAATCACCATGGTAACTTATGCTGAACGGCTAACCTGCTCCGGAGCAGGTTATGTTCTGGATAAGAGATCAACGAGTACAAAAGCACCACCTCCTGACCAATCAGTTCTCTTAGAAAATGACCTGCCCATTCTTAAAAGATCCTGTCAACATTGGTGTGGATCGTGAGAGGAGCGCTAAGGAGAGAATGAGCTTTTAGGGATAGATGCAATTTTTTAATTGACCAAAATATATATTTAAAAAATAATCATTGAGGCACGTGGGGGATATTATTCTGTAGGTTTGACATCCTGAGATCAAAGTGTCAGGGAGCATAATAACTGTATTTATTTATTGTAATTGTAAAAAATTGACGAAAAGATATATTTGTAAAATAAGCCTTGAGGCACATGAGGGATATTATTCTGTATGTTATATAGTTGGTTTGAAATCATTCACTCAAGTGGTTGAAGCATAATAAGTTTGTATTTTGAATGTTGAATATTAAACTAACTTAATGTCTCTATGAAAGGAAGGGCACTGAGGAAGCGCTCTGCCCCAAACGTCTGTGCCGTAATAAAGTGACATTGTGTGATCAGAGAGCTGTCCGTTTATATTGTCTGATAAATTAATATTGTATGATCTCATGAATTTACACATTAACAGAGTCGGCAATCTGCCAGAATTCCTTCCTGGTTTTTGCTGCTGCATCAACAGTGTTGCTTTTGGCCTGGATGATGTGTTTGAATTCTTCATATTTATGAATAATAATTGTCTGCTCCTCCATGGTAAAGTAGTCTGCTCTGCAGGGTTTCTCCATGTTTGTGATTGGTCAGATGCTGCAAACTCCTCCCCTTTATGTGAACGCGCAGAGATCCAGATTGGAAAACCCTGGGTTGATTTACCGAGTTGATAACCAGCTTCGTAGTACCGTTTATCCTAGACTGCGAATATCTGGTTAAGTCAACCCAGGTAACGGAGAGAGATCCTGGATAGGTTAATCCAGCTTCGTAGTACAGGCCTCTGGTGTCATACAACCTTCTTCTTATTCTGAAGCTCAGAATAAAAATCTGCTTGTGCTTCGACCAAAAGATTTATGAGCATTTAAATATAAAAAACCTTGTGCTGTTGCTGTTGTAGTTTTGTTTCGTTTTTATTCATTGACAGTTCTAACACTACTTGGCTTGACTCAGTTCGATACCAGGATCGACCTTTTCCATTACCTCCAGTTCATAGCTTGGCTGCGCAAAACTGCCATGACTTCATTTTATACGTGACACAAACACATAAACAATACAGTGCAGTGGTGTACTTGCTGCTGTGTGTGGCTTTCTGTCACACACAAATCAAGAAAATTGAGCCGTATGACTGTAACACTGTTGCCACATGACTCTTCCAGTGACGACTCTCTGACCAGTCAGTGGCCGGCAGTCTGTTGATGTCACATAAAAAACGCAAATAAAACTGAGTCGAGTATAATAACTGTTTAATGGAAAAGTGCCATAAGACAGACATCATAATGGAAGGCCCTGCACTGAAACATGAAGTTAAAATAAAGAAGTTGAGGTTGAGTCCTTACACATGGTTGTACTCTGATTTCTGTCACGTTTCATTTTTTTATAAGGAAAGAGGAAATGAAGATGATGCACATCACATCACATGCCAAGATTCAGACCTGAAGAAAAGCTAAATCATGCAGAACCAGACAACAACATTATGTTTTAATGCCCTGTATGTCTTCTAAATTGTCACAAATCTGCTGTTAGCCTCCTGTTGCTGGTAAATTTCCATTCACCACACCCCTGCTCCACTCCTGCTAATCAGCCACATCCACCTCATCAGCCAACTCTGTACACCTGAACTCTCAGCTGCAGCTCATCCCCAATCAACCCATTATATATACTCCTGTGGTTCACTTACTCTTTGCCAGATTGTCTAGTATGTATGCCTAGCTGTCCAGCATTAATGATTTGTTTTGATAATTTCCTGAAACTAAATGAGGACAAAATGGAAATACTTTTGGTTGGTCCCCAAACTAAAAGAAAATGAATCCTCCACAAATTTGGACACCTTGCTGCAAAGATTAAACCAGAAGTAACATGTCTTGGCATTGTTTTTGGTTCAGAGCTGAATTTGAACCAAAACAGCTTTTTATCATTTGAGAAGCAAAGTGAGACAGAGAGAGAGAGGCATATTTAAAAAGACCACGATGAGGTTATAGGCTAAGGCTGAAATGTGGAGCTTTGCTATTGGTTGTCAAGAGTGATGGATGACAACTCAATTAAGATCACGCCCCTTGGACATGCAACTAGGAAATAGATGAGCATGCGTGAAAGAAATAAGACAGGAAAGTTACCATGAATGCCTTTTAGAGTCTTCCTGACTGAACTTTAGCTTAGTTTCATATGATCATTTACAATAGAAGGCCCTCAGTGATTCACAAAAGTAAGCCTACACAATATGACAGAGATTTGTTCCCTGGTTCTTCTAATAAAGGTATTGTTTTATTTACCCTAAAGTTAAATCAACATACGTACGTAAACAAATATTAGGAACAAAATGTATCCATTGTCACTGAAACCAGAAATCGCATAATTCGTGCTTCTAAGTGACTTTTTTGACTTTCATTCAATTAATAATAATAATAATAATAATAATAATAATAATAATAATAATAATAATAATAATAATAATAATAATACTAATAATACATTTTATTTGAAGCAAACCTCAAAATGCTACAAGGAAGAAATATCAACATAAAATCCAATCCACTTTATTTATACAGCACCATTTTAACAAACAAGGTTTCCAAAGTGCTGCACAAAAAGATAAAACAGAACAAATAGATAACACAATAAAAAAGATGAAGTACACAATAGAAAAAAAAGACAGAAAAATAAAACATGAAAAAAATAATTAAAAGACCAAGGTTCTTCTAAAAAGAAATGTTAAGTCCTTAGTTATAACTCTCAGTAGTCTGTGGTGCCCTCTGCTGGTCAGGAAGGGCACAGACAAGGGGCAGCAGAACTGAAGGCCTGATCACCCATGGTGCTGAATTTACAAGTTCACATTCAAACCGCCTCCCTCAGATGAAATAAACACTGGCCACAAATGCTCCATATGTTCAACTCATGACCCTGAACACACAAGTAAGTCATAGAAGTAAATTTCACAAAATGACAACTTTCAACAAATGCTAAAAAGTTAACAAATACCACAACAGTATATTTTGAAAATATATTTTCTTTGCCTGCTCAGTCAACAGGACTTGCCAATATCCCTTCAGCAGGTCTAGTTTGCTGGAAAATCTGGCCTCGTCAACCCAATCTACACAATCCTTCATCCTTGAGAAATGATAATAGTCAGGCTTTGTTACTTCATTCACCTTCTGAGAATCTGTACAGAAGTGATCTTCACCATGAGCCTTATCAGTAAATAAACACAGGGAGCTCCATGCACTACAGTTAGCTCAGCAATACCATGCTGCACTATGTAGTCCACCTGCTTCTTAAAACAGCTGTTTCCCTGGACACACTCAATATGGTTGCTGCTTAATGGCCTGTGACTTCACCACATCAAGATTGTTCTTCAAATCAGCGGTTTTGTTGGACTTCATCAGCTCAACCAAGTCTGAATGTTGCGGCTCAGGGAGATGAGACAAATGAGCAGAGAAATCCTCACAATTGGAAAGTTTCCATTGAGTCACAGCCACAGACAAAACCATTTAATCTAACACACGTATTTAGGTAGCTCAGTGCACATACACTATAACCATTTCCTTTCTCATATGACTCAGTATAACACATTGTTTATTGTCAGCCTGCAAGTCTTGTGAACACTGGTTAATGTCCAAACAGAAAACCAACGCAACGTGTTGCATCAAAGAAAAATTAACCTGCAAAAAGGCATCATTGCAACACTTTGAATTACACCAATGATGAGTGCAAACAGATGTGTCTAAATGCAGCTCACATGAGAAAAGAATATAATTTGTTTCCAAACATTCAGGTCAGATGAAAACTTCACCTGGGATCCGTTCCATAAAGCAAACTCGGAAAAGCAGTGTTTATTGTCGGACACCCGACTTGACTTGAACAAATAGGATCAGGCTAAAGCGGTTCCATAAGGCCAATCCACGTTCACACAATCAAACTAGTTCAAGACAGGCTTGAGTATTCAGACTCATTGCATGTGCATGCCATTTATGTGCAGCCCATGATGTTGAACACAGATCAAACGGATTAACAATGATAAAATCCAACACAAAAGAGCCACACAACAGCAGCAGTCTCCAGCACACACTTCTGCTGGAGACATATGAAGAATTTAAACATATGATCACAAAAAACTAATAAAATCCAAGAGAAAGGCTGGCAAGAAATTGCTGATCGATTGAATGGGTCTGATCTGTCTCTGAAGGTGCACTCTTGTTGCAGTGCCCTGTGTACTGTGGCAGCGCTCCTTCATGTACAAGCTCCTCTATCAAGGGACACACAATGGGTCTGTTCGAAACCGCATACTTTCCTACTACTCGTACTTACTCTGACGTTATTGTATGTAGTGTGTTTCAACTGCGTAGTATGTGATTTAGAGTATGTGAGAAGTTCCTGGATGGTTTACTAGATTCGCCAGAAATGCAGAGTATGCATCAAGAGCTGACTACTCACACTCACATTACCCAAGATGCAACGCAACTTGAAAAAAACCCAAAATATAAACGTCGCAGATCACCATCTCAGTGGTTTCAAGTTAGCTACAGTGAGGGTATGTTCGCTTCCTGTTTTCAAAATAAAAGCACCAATTCTATCATTAAGGTTTTCTTAATAATAAAAGGCAACGGGTGTTTTGTTTTATGAAAATGACCGGAACTTTAAACAGGTGTTGTTTGGACAAATTAGCGTCACATTGTGGATCTAAAGGGCTACTTTACTTTCTCGCCTAAATAGGTTAGAAATGTGGATAAAGTGGTATATTTACAGAGTTAGAGCTTCAGCCTGCTGATTTCAGCTTGGGTAGGAACCAAATGCATTGTGGGTTATTGTGTAGTTTACTACAGTGTAAACGGTCTGCTTACTATCTGGTTGTTTAGTGTGTAGGATGGAAGTATGTAGTAGGATGGAAGTATGTAGTAGTATGCGGTTTCGAACATAGCCAATGACCAACAGAGAAACAGTGCATGGGTTGTGGTCGTTAAATAGACTGGACCTTAATCAATTAACAGAAAAGGGGAAACGCCTAGACATGCATCCACTAAACACATCTTAGTTGACTTTTTAGACATTATTTTAAATACTAATCAATAACCAATACCTTTTTTAAAACAGCGCTTCCTACAAGGAAAATAGAAGACATATGGATTTAAATATTACATCTCTTGTCCAAATATTTTTGCATACATACATATGTTATGTTGAATATGTACTCAACTATATATATGTATATGCATATGTGCATATACATATGATTATTATTAAGTCGACTTAATTTGAACTGATTTTCTTTTTAAATGATGATGATTAATGAAGCCATATACTATATTAAATCATCTCTTTTCTTTCAGGCTAAGCAGCAACTCTGACAATTAGCGTGGTCCGGACCAGGTTAGTTTGCCAGCATAAATTGCAGTGTTAACTGAGATTGAACTATGCTGGGTTTGCTTTATGTAACTGAATCTGCTGGAAAATGAGCCAGACTAACGAAATAAGCCTGGCTTATTTGGTAATCCTGCTCATGCAACCTTCTTATTCTGGAGAACAGAATTCAAATCTGCTTGTGCTTCAACCAAAAAGAGTATTTAGACATAAAGACAGCTGTTTTGGTTTATTTCATTGACAGTACAGTAACATTAGGCTTTCTGAAACCTGTCATCTAAATGCTATTAAAACAGGAATCAAGACGTGATTTTAATAGCAACATGTATCTGTGCATTGGGACATGGCTTGTTTTCATTTTTATATAAAATCTTATCAATATGGTGTGTCATTTTAGGATCACATAAGTTTTAGACCATTCACTCCAGACAAATTGGTTTCAGTCTGCACAGACAAACTTCTCGATCTAATATCTGAGACTGAATTCATTTCTAACTACTTTAAACTAATGGAAATATAATTTCTGATGCGAAACACATTTATTTTAAGGAGATGCAGGTTCATTAAGACACATCAAAATGAAAGTCCTTGCACTGAAGTTAAAATAAGAAGCACGTAGTTCACATGTTAAGAAATGGTTTTACTTTGAATTCTGTCACGTTTCATTGCTTCAGTTTCAGTATTACATTATAATGTGAAAAGTCATAGCTGGTCTCAAGCAGAGGTGGACTGCCTGTATACACTCAGTTGTTAGAAGTGAGGCTTTATCTATGGTTAAAACATGCTGAGGCCATTTCATCCTACTACGAAGGTTACGGGGAGAGATCTGTCTTAGTGCACCTCAAAGGAGTCACATCACAACCTGTGCGCTCTTTAACATATGTGTTGGTGCTCGTGGACTGTGGTGGCTCCTTCTGTCAGAACAATGAATAAATCACCCTATCTGTCATGACTTGCAGAGCAAGTGGACCCAAATGCAGACTGCAGGCTGACAGTGTCTGGACAATGCACTTTATTTTGCCAACACAGGAGAAACATAACAAATAACCACAGGGCAAATAACACAGACTCAGACAATGACTGAACTTAAACCAAAACCTATATAGACAAGGGGTCAATGAGTCTGACTATCTGTATACAGCCCTATGCATTTTAAGTGTAATCATATTTATCAAACTATCCATTGTGACCAGTAACAGCAGGATTTCATCATGTCTCAACCCAAACATGAAGTACACTTAAATCATGTAGATGGATCACATTCCCATCATTTCTCCGCACACCATTTCCCCTTTTTAAAGAGTATCACGTTATAATGTGATACTGAAACTTTATATTGATGAACATGATACTGTTGTTTCTTCTTTTTCTGGTGTAGCAGCAATATGCTTCCGTAAGAAATGAAGATGATGCACACGTAAAGATTCAGACCTGGATAATTAAAGCTAAATTATGCAGAACCAGACACACTGGTGTTGTAATGCACTGCATGTAATGCAATGTAATGCATGGATGGTTATTAATGCATATCTTCTGAATGACAAAACCCATTTTAATTCATGCACTAAAATAATATTTTAGTGCATTTTTATCGATTTCCAGTCTAAACAACAAGGATACGAAGAGTAAACAGTCTATAGAGGAAAATGAGTAGTAAGATGACACTAATAGTGATTGCTGAGAGGTGGGAATATGAAATATAAAAAGTCACTTATTATTATTATCTTAATATGTTGGAAATTGTTTGGAACGTGATTGTTTAACTTTGATCTCATCAACATTAAGCTCTGGGGGGTTAACATATAGTCCAGAGTGAGATCTGTTGAAAACGAGACCTTTATGTCTAAAACATGATTTAATAAAGTTAATTATGAGATTAGAGGCCATATTTCATTTCAGTTGTTTCAGTCTATAGATTTTTGTATGATGAGTGTATTGGCAGGAGATTTGACTTGTGGAACTCATATATTCCTGAAATTACACCTACAAAAGGGGAGTATTTGGCAAGTTCCTACTGAGCCAGTGCATAAATAATGCTTTCATTTTCTCATTGTGTCACATCAAACACACCATGGCTCTCTCTGCACTTCTCTTGGCTGTCTGTGTGCTGTATTCATGGGAAACACAAGGTACAACCTTCTTTTTCATGCTGGAAGTTGTTTTTGAATTAGACATTATTGATACAATGTGCTATAAAACTAAGCAACATGTTTAGTGAAAATTTGAACTTTTTTAGATGTTGAGATTTTTTAATAGTTTAATTTTTGTGTTAAAGTAACATGCAGAGAGTATTATGATTGGGGTACGTGCTCGTCATTTTCTGCTGTCAGTGTCAATATATCTTTTGACTGTTAACATTTGTGAAGTTTTTTAAAAACTTAAATTTAGTATATTTCCTTTCAATACCTTCACTGTTCATCTGACTGATTCATCTTTTAATTGATTTTTATCTTGATTATGTTTTCTATAAATAAGCCTTCTCCACACTGCCAGGAATATCATTATTGGCCTTAAAATAGTAAACTGAAAAAAAGGAGAAAAACTAAAATAATACTGGAATCAGTAAAAAAAAAAAAAGAAAGTTATATTCATATGAATCAAGTATCAATTCCGCTTTCCTTAAGTGCTTATACGTGTGACCTGCTCCATCAAAATGAGTCGGATGACGCAGCGTCCATTCTCGTAAAAACACGTTTTTTCATGAAAAAGTAGATTTTTGCATGTTTGGGGTTTTCGTGTGCTTCTTAATAAAGAAAGTCTCAGCTTAAATATTAGTTCAAAATTCAAATAATACAAAGAGGAGTACCCAGTGGACAAACAACATTATTTAACCGCAAAAGCCTCATTATAAGATATATAAGACATAATAGATATTAGATTATAAGATTATAAAACATCATACCACAATGTAAGTCTGTCCGTCTGTCCGTCCTCTTCCGCTTACCCGGGGTCGGGTCACGGGGGCAGCAGTCTAAGCAGGGAAGCCCAGACTTCCCTCTCCCCAGCCACTTCGTCCAGCTCTTCCCCGGGGATCTTGAGGCGTTCCCAGGCCAGCCAAGAGACATAGTCTCCCCAGCGTGTCCTGGGTCTTCACGGGGGTCTTCTACTGGTGGGACGTACCCTGAACACCTCACCAGGGAGGCGTCCGGGAGGCATCCTAATTAGATGCCCAAGCCACCTCATCTGGCTCCTCTCAACGCGGAGGAGCAGCGGGTCTACTCCGAGCTCCCCCCGGATAACTGAGCTTCGGCCGCTTGTACCTACGATCTTGTTCTTTCAGTCACTACCCAAAGCTCATGACCATAGGTGAGGGTAGGAACGAAGATCAACTGGTAAATCGAGAGCTTCGCCTTTTGGCTCAGCTCTCTCTTCACCACGATGGATCTGTGCAGAGCCCGCATTACTGCAGACGCCGAACCGATCTGCCTGTCGATCTCCCGTTCCATCCTTCCCGCACTCGTG
The DNA here is from genome assembly GCA_021039105.1 of Scomber colias. Classification (NCBI taxonomy): domain Eukaryota; kingdom Metazoa; phylum Chordata; class Actinopteri; order Scombriformes; family Scombridae; genus Scomber; species Scomber colias. The sequence continues at coordinate 603,258 of JAJDFG010000148.1, forward strand.
AACAAGACCCCGAGGTACTTGAACTCCTCCACTTGGGGCAGGATCTCATCCCTGTCCCGGATAGTGCACTCCACTCTTTTCCGGTTGAGAACCATGGCCTTGGATTTGGAGGTGCTGATTCTCATCCCGGCAGCTTCACACTCGGCTGCGAACCGATCCAGTGAGAGTTGGAGGTCACGGTCTGATGGAGCCAACAGGACCACATCATCCACAAAAAGCAGTGACCCAATCCTGAGGTCACCAAACCGGACCCCCTCCACACCCTGGCTGCGCCTAGAAATCCTGTCCATAAAAATTATGAACAGGATCGGTGACAAAGGGCAGCCCTGGCGGAGACCAACCCTCACTGGAAACAAGTCCGACTTATGCCGGCAATGTGGACCAAGCTCTGACACCGGTCATACAGGGAACGGACAGCCCTTATCAGGGGGTTCCTCCCACACGACTCCCCGAGGGACACGGTCGAATGCCTTCTCCAAGTCCACAAAACACATGTGGACTGGTTGGGCAAACTCCCATGCACCCTCAAGGATCCTGCAGAGGGTGTAGAGCTGGTCCACAGTTCCACGGCCTGGATGAAAACCACACTGCTCCTCCTGAATCCGAGGTTCGACTATCCGGCGGACCCTCCTCTCCAGCACCCCCGAATAGACCTTACCAGGGATGCTGAGGAGTGTGATTCCCCTGTAGTTGGAACACACCCTCCTGTCCCCCTTCTTAAAAAGAGGGACCACCACCCCAGTCTGCCAATCCAGAGGCACTGCCCCCGATGTACACGTGATGCTGCAGAGTCGTGTCAACCATGACAGCCCCACAACATCCAGAGCTTTGAGAAACTCGGGGCGGATCTCATCCATCCCCGGGGCCCTCCCACCGAGGAGCTTACAATGACAATATAAGTCATCTAACTGAAATTTTCCTCAAAATCTACAAATAATGTTATTTTAACACTATCATGTAGTCATTTAAACTGCATTGTATTGCTTTTTGTAATACAGGTTTCTGCGTTTAAACTGCAGATATAGGCCATTTCTACTAAGAAATATGTTTTTTTTATATTGTTTCATTCAAATTAACAGTTATGTTTGGCTTAGTACTTTACAAATTTATTGTAACGTAAACAATGCTGCATTGTTTGCAGGTTTTTGATGACATCATTTTACAGCATTTGTTTCAATCCAAGTGAAAAATGGCTGAATGTGAATTTTTTTTTTTTTCCAAAATAACGTTTTATGACAGCCACATTTGGAGAGATCATATCACACTGAATATTCGGTGTAGAAAGATTATATTGGTATCGCTATAAAGCTGAGACTTTCTTCCTCATACGGACAACTCAAAATGTGTTTTCTTGGTCAAAGTGACACACAATTACGGAAACGTATTGCTGTCACGCCGGAAAAATAAAAATGCTTCAGTCTCACGTTATAACGTTAAAGTCGTAGTAGGCTACTTACTTTCTCCGTCACGAAACGGTCCACTGCTGGTGTGGAGAGGGGCAGACATCCTCTGTCTGATGTGATTATTTTCCTTCAGCTGTTAGAAGTGAGGCTTTATCTATGGTACAAACATGCTGCAGCAATTTCATCCTACCACGAAGCCTACGGAGAGAGATCTGACTTAGCGCACCTCAAAGGAGTCACATCACAACCTGTGCGCTCCTCAGTGTGTATGTTAGTGCTTGTTGACTGATGTAGCTCCTCCTACAACAGATCTATGAATGACTGACTGTACCGAGGGTCGGACTCATTCATCCTTCTGTACAGCTGGATGTCCGATCCTCTGTATACAGCCACATTAATTTTAAAATCTCTGTAGTGTAATCATATCACAGTATCATTCACTGTGCTCAGTACTGTAACAGCAGGATCTCATCATGTCTCAACCCAAATATGAAGTACAATTTAAATTGTGTAAATGAGCTAAATCCCTATCCGTTCTCTGCACACCATTTCCTCTTTCAAATAGCTTATGAGTTTCATAACGTGATACTGAAATTTCACGTTTTAACTACTTTAATTTAACCTTTATTTAAATCTCGAGGGGATCATTGAGTACCAGCCGTCATTTTCAATGATGTCCAGAGCACAGAATAACAAAGAAACAAACAACAAAAACAAACATAGTCAGAAACAGTTAAATTCAAAAGCAGAGTAGCTGGAGATCATATTTTTGGTCAAAATGGTCTATATGGTAACGATTGTGTTAAGTTTGAGTGTCTGTAAAGTATTCCAGGAAGATGCAGCAGAGAAACTGAAAGCAGTTTTACCAAATTCAGTGTTAGTCTGGGGAACTTTGAGCATTACATAATCACTTGAGACTAATTTAATAAAGTGCTGATGTATAATGGCATGTTGCCTTTTAAGACTTTGTACATGAAAATGAAACCAGTGCATGTCTCATCTCACAGATATAAAGGTGCCCATCCCACGTTTTCATATAAAGTGCAATGATGGGTGGAGTAACTATCACCAGTAATGAATCTGAATGCAGAGTGACAGACTCTCGATACTGACTTGTTTAAATTTACCTGTAAGTGTGTCAATGTGAAATTTACATGTAAGTTTTTGATCCAACCAAATGCCTAGATATTGTATTGTATCTCTCTAACTTATAACGTTTTTTCTTTTTCTGGTGTGGCAGCAATACGCTTCCGTACAAAATGATGGTTAAGGTCAGATATAATAAAACAAATACAGAGACATTTCCCAGATTCTGTGCACAGACTTTACAGTAGTTCAAAAAGTACAAAAGTACAAAAATAAATTGGCTCGAGGTAGGCTATAGCTCCACATCATGGTTGGACTATCGGCTTGACCGAAACTTGACTATATTCACAATATCAATTGTAACAGATGAGTCGATGTGGCAATTTTTCCTCTTATCCTCATTTACTTTGGAAGCATAATGCTCTCACTTTTTAATGACAACTTATAAAATCAGTGGTGACTGAAAAAGCATACAAGTGATTTTAATGTGTGTTCTTTTTACAGGGTCCAGTGCTGTGACAACTGTGTTTGTGCAGAAAGGGAAGGATTTACATCTGGATGTTAACAAACCTGTTGTTCTAGTAGAAGCTGATGAATTTAGGTGGATAGTCAATGACACTCAAAGCATAGTGAGATTATCTCCTGATAAAAGAACAAGAATACTTGACAGTTATGTAGGAAGGGTTGAGTTTTCTGTACAAAATCACTCTTTGCTTTTGAAGAATGTGCAACACAGTGACAGTGGAGATTACACTGCATTCATAACTGGAGACAACATGCAACGTGTAACAGAATACCAGGTCATAATTAAAGGTAGGTTTCTTTAGATTTCAAACATTGATACACAGTAGTAGTCTGTTTTATAATCCTTCACACCTACCTTTTGTCCTCTAGATCCAGTGTCTCCAGTTCAGCTGTCAGTGAACTCTGTGTCTAACAGCAGAGAGTCCTGTAACCTCACTGTGACCTGCAGTACAGAGGACTCTCTCATCAGCAGCACTTTTACATGTGACAACCAAACCTGCAATCAGGAGGGAGGAGAGCAGTTAAAGACCACAACCTCTGGTTCTTCTCTCCGTGTCTACCTGTTCAACAACTTCATCATCTGTAACCATAGTAACCAGGTCAGCTGGACCAGAAACAGGACGGAGATTCGGTCTCTCTGCTCTCTAACTTCTGGTGAGAGTGAATGAACAGATAAATGACAATAATACACAGTTTACACACACTGCTTGTCATACAGTGAAAATCACGACATACAATGTGTTCCCAGGTTTTGGTTCATTTGTGCACATGATATAAGTGTAAATACAGCTAGCACAACAGGCCAGCCTTTCTCCCCACAGCATAAAGTGTAGCGTGCCTCAGTATATGTATATTTTTGTATTGATACTTTTTGAGTAAAAACAGATCCAGTGCCAGGATGAAGTGATTGTTACAAACATATTTTATGTTATGTCCAGCTGTCTTGACTGTGGGTGTAGCTGCTGTAACCAAGTCATTTCCTGAGAAGGATCAATAAAGTACCTGTCTATTCAAATCTGAGGAGGCTTTTAAAAATTGTGAAGGGGCTTTTTTTTCATATAATTAAAATAAATTGATTTAACCATGTAATACCCTGAGGAAGGTATAACGACAACATAAGATAACTGTCTTAAATTCAATGAATACATTTTTCATTAAGCAAAATACTTTTTGAATTAATGAATGAATCTCTGTCAAAATCAGCAGCAGGAGGCGTATGGAAACAGCAGTCTGTTGTGCTTTGTTGTCTTTGTCTTGTCTTATCTTGGGTGCACAAATCAACCAAAACCAAAACAAAAAGGAATGAATTGTATCTTCACATGTATTAGTATTTCAAGTGTTTGATATAGTAAAACGTGGCATTGATAAAAATAAATAAATTTGCCTATATCACCTCAGGGGCTCTGTAATTTGTAGCTAAAATGTTCTTTTTTGGAAAGTGAACTCAAATAAATATGTAAACATTTCTGATTAATTGTTTTTGTTCATTTGCAGGTACTAATCTGGTCACACAAATTGGCATTGGGACCGGGGCTGCAGTTTTCCTTTGCCTTGTCCTTGGCGGCCTAATTATATGTAAGTCCTGGTGTATATTTCAGCATAAGAGTAATAATGTAATTAAAATCTTAATACATATGAATTCCATCATTGTAGCAGAGAAAACCCACCACACCCACACACCTCATATATAATTAAACAATGGCATCAGAATAATTAAAGTTTCAGTATATAACATTCAGCCCCACTAGATGTCAGCAAACAACTATTTGTTATATAATGATATAATTTCCAACATGGTGGCAGCGTCACAATGTATCTCATTGCAGCTGCACTAAAATATGTTTCTGAAAACATTTGATGCAGAAACAGACCACTTTCATTTTGGACCCAACTTTATTGAGTAAACAATGTGCACATTTGTTTTGGTGTTACATCTAGTGGGGCTGAATGTCATATATTGCACCTTTAATGTCCATCTTAAAATAAGTATATTTTGCTTTGGAAATACAGACCAGAGGCCTGTACTACGAAGCTGGATTAACCTATCCAGGATCTCTCTCCGTTACCTGGGTTGACTTAACCAGATCTTCGCAGTCTAGGATAAGCGGTACTACGAAGCTGGTTATCAACTCGGTAAATCAACCCAGGGTTTTCCAATCTGGATCTCTGCGCGTTCACATAAAGGGGAGGTGTTTGCAGCGTCTGACCAATCACAAACATGGAGAAACCCTGCAGAGCAGACTACTTTACCATGGAGGAGCAGACAATTATTATTCAAAAATATGAAGAATTCAAACATCATCCAGGTCAAAAGCAACACTGTTGATGCAGCAAACGCCAGGAAGGAATGCTGGCAGAAAATTGCCGACTCTGTTAATGTGTAAATTCACGAGATCATACAATATTAATTTATCAGACAATATAAACGGACTCTGATCACACAATGCCACTTTATTACGGTACAGACGTTTGGGGCAGATCGCTTCCTCAGTGCCCTTCCTCTCATAAGAGACATTAAGTTTTTCAGATTTCAAACCAACTGTATAACATACAGAATAATATCCCTCATGTGCCTCAAGGATTATTTTACAAATATATATTTTCGTCAATTTTTTACAATTACAATAAATAAATACAGTTATTATGCTCCCTGACACTTTGATCTCAGGATGTCAAACCTACAGAATAATATCCCCCACGTGCCTCAATGATTATTTTTTAAATATATATTTTGGCCAATTAAAAAATTGCATCTATCCCTAAAAGCTCATTCTCTCCTAAGCGCTCCTCTCGCGATCCGCGCACCAATGTTGACAGGATCTTTTAAGAATGGGCAGGTCATTTCCTAAGAGAGCTGATTGGTCAGGAGGTGGTGCTTTTGTACTCATTGATCTCTTATCCAGAACATAACCTGCTCCGGAGCAGGTTAGCCGTTCAGCATAAGTTACCATGGTGATTTACCCCGGTAAGAAGTGAACCAGCTTCGTAGTACGGAAAACCCAGGGTTAACCCTGAAGTTACCTCGATAAGAGAAAATCCAGCTTCGTAGTACAGGCCTCTGGTAGGTAAAAGAGGTTTTAGTCCGAGGCTCTTTCTGTGTGTACCAAAATGTGCCATTGAGTACTCTACTGGTTCCCAAACCTTTTCTGTCATACATAAGACGACTTGAATATCTATTAACCAGTAATAATAATGGTGAAGCTAGTAACTAAAGAACCTAAAGAAGTTTAATCTTAATTAAACAACATTACCAGTGTTAACTGCATGTTTCTCATTCATTTCTGTTGTGCAAACACAAGTTAAAATTTACCCAAACTGTGACCAAAAAGTGACCTAAAAGACACGAGGCCCTTCCACTACGATGAATAATGAACATTATTTTTTTTTATTTGAGCTCAATAAGCATTTTTCCCCCTTTTTCTGCCAAAAATCTGTCTTGAGTTTTACAACTTGATTTGATTTCTGATTTAATTAATGTTTTTTATGACAGACCAACAGAAAAGAAAGAACTATGAAAATGCAATATATGACAGTATTCAGGTACGTGAGGAACAGAATTTCACATTGTGTTTAATTTAATTTAACATTTAACAGGTGAAATGTTAATAAATGTAAGCTATGAAAACAGCCTTCTAAATGCACTTGCCAGCCTATAACCATGCACACCAAATACTTCATCATAATGACTTGGCAGTCTATCTAAATGACTTCCATCTCTGTACTACAACACCTGCTTCACCCAGTCTGCTGAACTGCTGCTACTTCCTGTGAACTGAATTACTTTGATTTTTTTCTAGGATCTCAATCTCAACCAAACTCCTAATCAGAATGCCACAGAAGATGCTTCAGGTTTTTCTCCAAACTCCACCTACGCTTTGATAGGATTTCCAGCGGCACCTGTACAATCCACTGAGACTGTAAACACCCCCAAGCCAGAGAATGTTTATGCTCAAGTTACCAAACCTCCAAAGTCCAACCACCACCCAGAACTGAAAAACACAGATAATGATGATGATTCAGTCCATTCACAGGACTAAATCCTGGTGTGACTTTGTTAAGGAGTTACTTTACATTACCATTGTATCACTGTTTAGAAAGGTGGACATTCACTTGCACAGTTTTCTTTGTGCTGTTTATCAAATTAATATTTCCTATATCAAGACAAAGAAATGAATGTAACATTATAACTAAGTTTATTCCCTAAAAACATATTAAAAACATGCTGTTCTCAAAGTCATAGTTTGAGATTGAGTCCTTTATGGAGGTCATGTTGTGCTGCTGATTAAAGAGGAAGCTCGTCTCAACAGCATCAGTTTTATAAGTAGGTTTCTCAGTATATTGGATAGTGGATGTGTGAAATGACTGAATAATTTGTATATCTTTTAATGTACAGTAGTTCATGATAAAATGTTGAAGAATTAATTGAGCCTTTTGGGTGGTTGTGATGAACCTGTGACTTTTAATTAATCTTGCTTGTTGCTGCTTTAATGCTCATATTTTTATGTTTCATGTTAGTTTTTATCTTTTATATTGATGATTTTACCTTGTAGCACTTGATTTGTTTCAAATGTAAACTGAATAACTAATAAAATGTATTATTATGATTATTATTATTATTGTTATTGTTAGTCTGTGGTGCCCTCTGCTGGTCAGGAAAGGGGCAGCAGAACTGAAGGCCTGATCACTCATGGTGCTAAATTTAGTCCTGAGGAGGAGATTAGAGTTTGTAGAGCGGAGGGATCGGGTTGAGGTTAGTGTGGTGAGTAGTTCTTTCAGGTAGAGGGGGGGCCATTACCATAGATGCACTGGTGAGTCAGGAGGGAGATCTAGTATTCAATCCTGGTGGAGACGGGGAGCCAATGAAGTGACTGGAGAATGGTTGTCATATGAAAGACCTCCTGCTGTTACTTTGTGTTGCATCAACATTAGTTTAGTTTTGGTTTATTTATTTACAGAACAAGAATATTAGTCATCACGTGTCTTCTGTGCATTAAGACATGACTTAATTTCAGCTGTTTTTAATAAGATTATATGTTAGTGTGCAGATTTAGGTTCCAAGAAATTATGGAGCAGACAGAAGAGATAAACTGGTTTTAATAAGACTGCACAAACAAACTTCAGGAACAAATATCTGAGATTTCATTGATTTTTATTGATGATATAAAACTGACAAAACAGGCAAAACAGGTTTATTAACACATATACCTTACAGAAACAAATAGGTGAAATAAAGAAGATTAAATAAGCAATTACTGTATGTGAGTGATGAAGTTGCAACATCACACTCTTCATTAAGAGAGACAGACTAAGTCAAGAGTTTATGATATGTAGCTCAACAAGCAAGCAAAGCTCTAAACTGAACTGCATTCCTACTCATGCACAGTGGCGTCTGCTGTTTTACTTGATAAGAAAGTGAATAACAGATTTGTTGGTGTAGAGTTGTCTCTTCATTCTTGCTTCTTGAGCCTCTCCATCAGATGGACACTGATGACAGCAGACACCATGATGATCAGACCAACAGAGAACATGACTGTCTTCACCAGGCACAGAGAGATACTCTGTGAACCTGCAACACAACACAACAGTTATTATATTACAGTTTTGATAATGAAGCACAACTTCAATGAACTGTATTGATTAAGTCTTTATTTTTGCTTTTTCTGGTTAATCACTACATTTTGTTCTAATTCAAGTGTCTGTCATACATGATGTACTTCATTGAAGCAACGACTACAACAACAGTAGACTGTCTAACACAGACAGAAAAACTCTTAGCAGAATAATTACCATAAAAGAAGACTATTTACTTCCAGGTACTTGTTCTCAAGTATTTTGTTTTATTAAAAATAATCTTACATGACTAACTGGCTAAAACATTGCTACTAAATATTTCTCATGCATGTCATTAAGACTTTACAATATGCAACTTAAATTAACACAATATAAAAATTGAGCATTTGAACCTAAAAGTGAATGTATGATCCCTCCTGCCCAAAGGTCTATAAAAATGTCACACATGTGTAATTTAGTCAAATTTGATTTGATTTCATCCATGTAACACATTTTGCCATTTACACTACAGTGTGTGTAAACTGTGTATTATTGTCAGTTACCTGTTATTTCAGTCTCACCAGCAGTAGAGGGCAGAGAGGCTGAATCTCTTTCATGTCTCTGGTCCAGTTGACCTGGTTGCTATGGTTACAGATGATGGAGTCATTCAACAGGTAGACACGGAGAGAAGAACCAGAAGTTGTGACCTCCGACTGCTCTCCTCCTTCCTGATTGCAGGTTTGGGTGTCACATGTAAAAGTGATGTTGATGAGAGAGTCCTCTGTACTGCAGGTCACAGTGAGGTTACAGGACTCTCTGCTGTTACACACAGAGTTCACTGACAGCTGAACTGGAGACACTGGATCTAGAGGACAAAAGGTAGCTGTGAAGGTTGTAATATATAATATATATAATGGTAATACTGTGTATCAATATTTGAAATCTAAAGAACACATTTTGCCATTTTCACTGTATGACAAGCAGTGTGTGTAAACTGTGTATTATTGTCAGTTACCTGTTATTTCAGTCTCACCAGCATTTAGAGAGCAGAGAGGCCGAATCTCCGTGATATTACTGGTCGAGCTGGCCTGGTTGCTATGGTTACAGATGATGAAGTCATTCAACAGGTAGACATGGAGAGAAGAACCAGAGGTTGTGACCTCTGACTGCTCTCCTCCCTCCTGATTGCAGGTTTGGGTGTCACATGTAAAAGTGCTGCTGATGAGAGAGTCCTCTGTACTGCAGGTCACAGTGAGGTTACAGGACTCTCTGCTGTTAGACACAGGCTTCACTGACAGATTAACTGGAGACACTGGATCTAGAGGACAAAAGGTAGGTGTGAAGGTTATAAAACAGGGTACTACTGTGTATCAATGTTTGAAATCTAAAGAAACCTACCTTGAATTATGACCTTGTATTCAGTTAGAAGTTGGTTTTCGTCTCCAGTTATGACTGCAGTGTAATCTCCACTGTCGCTGTGTTGCACATTCTTCAAAAGCAAAGAGTGATTTTGTACAGAAAACTCAACTCTTCCTTCATAACTGTCAATTATTCTTGTTCTCTTATCATGAAATAATCTGAGTGACATTATGAGTGTCATTCACTCTCCACCTAAATTCAGTGTCTTCTACTAGAACAACAGGTTTGTTAACATCCAGATGTAAATCCTTCCCTTTCTGCACAAACACAGTTGTCACAGCACTGGACCCTGTAAAAAGAACACACATTAAAATCACTTGTATGCTTTTTCCCCTGAATGAGGATCCTCTGATTTAAGCTTTTTTCCCCCACTGCATCATTGAGGTGAACTTAATATAACATAATTACACATATTTTTGCTCCCCAAACACTGAGTAATGTTTATAAATGTATTTGAATGATTCAAAACAAATATATAATGCATTTTGTAGAACATATTTTACTTGATCTGTTTTAAATGTTGTTGTTGTCCTACTATGAGCCTTTTGATTTGAGCCTTGTGTTGTTTTTCTAACTGCTTCATGTTTATAGGAAAGAATATTTGAGGTGAACCCAAATAACTTATTACAGATATTTGAATTTAAGAAAAATTAATTGATGAACTATTCATTAAAAATGTCCACAACATATAACATAAATCATATTTTTATTATTTTACTATAATTTCTCAATAAAAGGGCAAAACTTTACTCTTTTTAAATGATCAAAATTCATTTTTTACCTACCAACTACTACACAAAGGAATATCTCATCTCATCCTCTAAACAAGCGACAGTGTCTCCTTCTTTCCTGTTGCTCTGATAAAAACCTTTAAAATTACATGTGTGTTCCTAATCATGAGCTCGAAGTCGTAGCAACTAGCAGGACTTTCATTACAGATGATTCCAGATCTTCAGTTTTGTCCACAATCCTCAGTTCATTTATCACAATTATAAAGTCTGCTCAGGTTTTATTACTTTATCTCAAAGAAAATTAAAATGTAGGTTGTTTGTCCTACCTGCTAATTCTTTGCAGAGCAGAAGTCCCAGCATCACAAAGATAAACATCATGGTCTGTGGCTGTCCTGACTTGAAAGTGCACAGGGGAGTACTTGGTGAAGAGCTTCTATCTCATGACTATATTTTTCCAGTCAAAACCACAAACGTACACAATGTCAGCATGTCAACTTCTCTATTCAAACTTCCTCTCTAAGCTGTTTTACTGTTTGAGATGTGCTGTTAAAGAATGTACTTAATCATTTAGGTTTTGTCTAAGTCATTGAAAAGATGATAAACAATAGTTTTATTATATATTTCAATAGATCCTGTAATCATCTTTGCAAAGTTTGAATAGATCATAGCACTATATTTATAGAAAAAGGTTTTGTATGTTGCACCAGAGTTCACTGAATAATTATTTTAATCTGTAGTCCAAAAATTTAGTTTAGTTTGATTCACTTTAATACACATATGCAGGTAGCTCACTGCACAAACCCCACTTCCTTTCTCATATGATGCAGTATATTTATTACTTCATTATTATTTCATTTTCAGCCTGCAAGTGGTGTGAACATTGGTTAATGTCCAAACAGAAAACCAAAATGTTGCATCAATGAAAAATGGTATGTATGATAATATTTCTGCACTAAAAACATCAACTGCAATAAAAAAAAACAAAGGTCTTCTGTAGGGGTGTGACGAGATCTTTGACCTTGACCTTTTATGAAATTAAGGTGCGCACCAAAAACAAAAGACGATCGGTTTTCTATCGCTCATTTGCACTTCATGTCTTCTTTTTAAGATGTCAAGTGTGGATCATTAACCTTGTTGCAACTTCTACCTGCTGACAAGATCTCAGTCAGAAGTAGATGAGGAGAGGAGCAGGTTAACCTCAGGTCTCTACACTGAGCCTGAGGTAGGAGGAGCGGAGGAATCTAGCGCATCTATGGAAGCCTAATGATGCAAAAAGTAAAATGAGTCACACAATTTATATGTTGTTCTACGTGTGTATTTATGTGATACAGGATTTGTGCAATTTACTTTTATTTATGTGTTTTTTTATTAGCAATATATTATCATTTTTGATAATTGGATTCTTTATTTAATTTATATTTATATATTAGAACTGTTTCTACTCTTTAATTTACTTTTTAGTATTTGTGATTGTATCTAACCTTTGTATTTATGGTTGTTATTTCCATAAATACCAAAATTATCCATCTATAAAATACAGGTTTTATGTTTTTGCTGGTGGGTGCTCACCGTGGTGCTTGCATGACTAGTTGCTAAATTGACGTGCGCACATTCATCTCACACATCTAACAGCAGCGGCCGCAATAAACACACACATATGCTCTTTCCTACATGCACGCACGCACACACACACGCACACGCTCTCTTTCACAAACACACACAGTCTACACACTGGTGATGCATACAAGGAGTTATTGTCAATGCAACCTAACGCAAAAGGCTCCAATGAAGAAAAAGATAAAACAAAACCCACAATCCAGCACCACAGCCTGGACTGAATAGCATGGGTAACCGTACGTATAGGGCTGAGTGTGAATGGAACTGTCCGCACTCCGCGGTGCTGAAAGTCAGTATAGGTAAACAATAACAACATACCAGCTCATGAGCATATAGGCCACTTCATTCATTCATTAATCACAACCTTATACTGTCATTGATCACAACGGCTTTTAATGAGACAAACCTATAGTAAATCTGAGTTTTTACTAACATCACACACAAGGAAAGAATAACTATAACCACCAAAACTATAGCAAAAAGGCTCAAATAAAAGCAAATCCACAATTCAAAACCATTCCGACACATCCTTACAGTATACAGCAGGCCATATCATAACATTATAAATTAAATTAAATATTTAATTTGTTGTTTTGTCACTCACCATTCTTGTTATTTCTTGATGAGGAATGTGTTGCCCCTGAAGGTGCTGCATCAACATTAGTTTACTTTTTGGATTATTTATTTAAAGAAGAAGAATATTAGTCATCATGTGTTGTCTGTGCATTAAGACATGACTTGATCTCAGCTGTTTTTAATAAGATTATATGTTAGTGTGCAGATTTAGGTTAAAAGAAATTATGGAGCAGACAGAAGAGACAAACTGGTTTTAATAAGGCTGCACAAACAAACTTCAGGAACAAATATCTGAGGTTTCATGGATTTGTATTGATGGTGTAAAACTGATTTTTTTTTTACAGGTTCATTACGACAGATACATTATAGGAAGTAGATGAAATAAAGAAGATTCAATCAGCACCTATGTTAGAGATGAAGTTCCAAAATCTCTTCATTAAGAGAGACAGACTAATTTTAGTCAAGAGGTTGTGATATCACAACAAGCAAGCTAAGCTCAATAAACTGAACTGCATTCCTACCCATGCACAGTGGCGTCTGCTGTTCTATTTGATAAGGACAACGACAACGACGACAACAACAATTTGTTGGTGCAGAGTCGTCTCTTCATCTTTGCTTCTTGGCCCTCTCCATCAGTGGTGCCTGATGATGGCAGGCACCATGATGATCAGACCGACAGAGAGGCAAGTAGCAAGACATGAGCCGACATTAACATCAAAATGTTCCAGAGCCATGATAACTCAGTTAGGATGGTTAGAACAGGAAAGCCCACAATAAACTTGACTTTTTCTTGGACAGGACAAACCTTTCCTCCCCCCACCACCTTCCCAAGATATGTCACTGATGCCTGCCCAAACTCACATTTAGACAAGTTCACATTCAAACCACCTCCCTCAGATGGAATAAACACTGCCCACAAATGCTCCATATGTTCAACTCATGACCCTGAACACACAACTAAGTCATAGAAGTAAATTTCACAAAATGACAGCCCAACAACGACATTCAACAAAAGCTAAAAAGTTAACAAATACCATCCCTTCAGCAGGTCTAGTTTGCTGGAAAATCTGGCCCCGTCAACCCAATCTACACAATCCTTCATCCTTGAGAGATGATAACAGTCAGGCTTTGTTACTTCATTCACCTTCTGAGAATCTGTACAGAAGTGATCTTCACCATGAGCCTCATCAGTAAATAAACACAGGGAGCTCCACGCACTACAGTTGACTCAGCAATACCATGCAGCACCATGTACTCCACCTGCTTCTTAAAACAGCTGTTTGCCTGGACACACTCAATATGGTTGCTGCTTAATGGCCTGTGACTTCACCACATCAAGATTGTGCTTCATATCAGCGGTTTTGTTGGACTTAGCTCAACCAAGTCTGAACGTTTCAGCTCAGGGAGATGAGACAAATGAGCAGAGAAATCCTCACAATTGGAAAGTTTCCATTGAGTCACAGCCACAGACAAAACCATTTAATCTAACACACGTATTTAGGTAGCTCAGTGCACATACACTATAACCACTTCCTTTCTCATATGACTCAGTATAACACCTTTTTTATTGTTAGCTACAAGTCTTGTGAACATTGGTCAATGTCCAAACAGAAAACCAACGTGTTGCAGCAAAGAGAAATGAACCTGCAAAAAGGCATCAATGCATCATTGCAACACTTTGAATTACACCAATGATGAGTGCAAGAAGATGTGTCTAAATGTAGCTCACATGAGAAAAGAATATAATTTGTTTCCAAACATTCAGGTCAGATGATAGGAAAACTTCACCCGGGATCCGTTCCATAAAGCAAACTCGGAAAAGCAGTGCTTATTGTCGGACACCTGACTTGAATGAGCCTAACAAATAGGATCAGGCTAAAGCGGTTCTATAAAGGTCAATCCACTTTCACGCAATCAAACTACTTCAAGACAGGCTTAAGTATTCAGACTCATTGCGTGTGCAGCCATTCACATGCAGCCCATGATGTTGAACAGAGATCAAACGGATTCACAATGACAAAATCCACCACAAAAGAGCCACAGAGCAGCAGCAGTCTCCAGCACACACTTCTGCTGGAGACATGAAGAATTTAAACATGATCACAAAAAACAAATAATATCCAAGAGAAAGGCTGGCAAGAAATTACTGATCGATTGAATAGGTCTGATCGGTCTCTGAAGGTGCACTCTTGTTGCAGTGCTCTGTGTACTGTGGCAGCGCTCCTTCATGTACAAGCTCCTCAATCAAGGGACACACAATGGGTCTGTTCGAAACTGCATACTTTCCTACTACTCGTACTAAGTCTGACGTCATTTGAAGTATGCAGTGTGTTTCAACTGCGTAGTATGTGATTTAGAGTATGTGAGAAGTTCCCGGATGGTTTACTAGATTCGCCAGAAATGCGGAGTGTGCATCAAGAGCTGATTACTCACACTCAAATTACCCAAGATGCAACGTAACTTCTGAAAAAAACCCAAAATATAAAGGTCACAGATCACCACCTTGGTGGTTTCAAGTTAGCTACAGTGAGGGTATGTTCGCTTCTTGTTTTCAAAATAAAAGCACCAATTCTATCGTTAAGGTTTTCTTAATAATAAAAGGCAACAGGTGTTTTATTTTATGAAAATGACCGGAAGTTTAAACAGGTGTTATTTGGACAAATTAGCATCACATTGTGGATCTAAAGGGCTACTTTACTTTCTCGCCTAAATAGGTTACAAATGTGGATAAAGTGGTGTATTTACAGAGTTAGAGCTAAAATGAAATCCGCTTCAGCCTGCTGATTTCAGCTCGGGTAGGAACGAAATGCATTGTGGGTTATTGTGTAGTTTACTACAGTGTAAACGGTCTGCTTACTATCTGGTCGTTTAGTGTGTAGGATGGAAGTATGTAGTAGTATGCGGTTTCGAACACAGCCAATGACCAACAGAGAAACAGTGCATGGGTTGTGGTCGTTAAATAGACTGGACCTTAATCAATTAACAGAAAAGGGGAAACGCCTAGACATGCATCCACTAAACACATCTTAGTTGACTATTTAGACATTATTTTAAATACTAATCAATAACCAATACCTTTTTAAAACAGTGCTTCCTACAAGGAAAATAGCAGTTACAGACATATGGATTTAAATATTACATCTCTTGTCCAAATATTTTTGCATACATACACACGTTATGTTGAATATGTACTCAACTGTATATATGTATATGATTATGTACATATACATATACATATGATTATTATTAAGTCAACTTAATTTGAACTGATTTTCTTTTTAAATGATGATGATTAATGAAGCCATATAATATATTAAATCATCTCTTTTCTTTCAGGCTAAGCAGCAACTCTGACAATTAGCCTGGTCCGGACCAGGTTAGGTTGCCAGCATAAGTTGCTGTGTTAACTGAGATTGAACTATGCTGGGTTTTCTTTATGGAACTGAATCTGCTAGAAAATGAGCCAGACTAACGAAATAAGCCTGGTTTATTTGGTAACCTTCTTATTCTGGAGAACAGAATTAAAATCTGCTTGTGATTCAACCAAAAAGAGTATTTAGATATAAAAAAAACTTGTGCTGTTTTGGTTTATTTAATTGACAGTACAGTAACATTAGGCTTTCTGAAACCTGTCATCTAAATGCTATTAAAACAGGAATCAAGAAGTGATTTTCATAGCAACATGTATCTGTGCATTGGGACATGGCTTATTTTCATTTTTATATAAAATCTTATATCAATGGGCTTGAGCATAGCTCAGCGGGTAGCGCACCCGCCCAATGTGTAGAGGCTATAGTCCTCGTTGCAGGCGACCCCGGTTCGAATCCCGAGCCGAGCGGTCTTATCCCGCGTGTCATTCCCCCTCTCTCTGCCTCCTGTTTCCTGTCCATCTCTACTGTCCTGAACATTAAAGGCAAAAAAGCCCTAAAAAATATACTTAAAAAAAAAAAAAAAATCTTATATCAATATGGTGTGTCATTTTAGGATCAAATAAGTTTTAGACCATTCACTCCACACAAATTGGTTTCAGTTTGCACAAATAAACTTCTCGATCAAATATCTGAGGCTGAATTAATTTCTAACTACTTTAAACTAATGGAAATATAATTTCTGATGCGAAACACATTTATTTTAAGGAGAGGCAGGTTCATTAAGACATACATCAAAATGGAAGTCCTTGCACTGAAGTTAAAATAAGAAGTCAACACCTAGTTCACATGTTAAGAAATGGTTTTACTTTGAATTGTCACGTTTCATTGCTTCAGTTTCAGTATTACATTATAATGTGAAAAGTCATAGTTGGTCTCAAGCAGAGGTGGACTGCCTGTATACACTCAGTTGTTAGAAGTGAGGCTTCATCTATGGTAAAAACATGCTGCGGCCATTTCATTCTACCACGAAGGCTACGGAGAGAGATCTGTCTTAGTGCACGTCAAAGGAGTCACACCACAACATGTACGCTCCTTAACATATGTGTTAGTGCTTGTGGACTGTGGTGGCTCCTTCTACGTCAGAACAATGAATAAATCACCCTTTACCCTTTTTGAAAAGGGTATGCAGACAAATGCAGACTGCAGGCTGACAGTGTTTGGACAATGCACTTTATTTTGCCAACACAGGAGAAACTTAATAACCACAGGGCAAATAACACAGAGACTCGGACAATGACTGAACTTCAACCAAAACCTATATAGACAAGGGGTCAATGAGTCTGACAATCTGTATACAGCCCTATGCATTTTAAGTGTAATCATATTTATCACACTAATTCATTCCATTGTGACCAGTAACAGCAGGATTTCATCATGTCTCAACCCGAACACGAACTATACTTACATCATGTAAATGAGTCACATTCCCATCATTTCTCCGCACACTGTTTCCCCTTTTAAATAAGAGTATCACGTTATAATGTGATATTGAAACTTTATGTTATAACATGATACTGATGTTTCTTCTTTTTCTGGCGTGGCAGCAATACGCTTCCGTAAGAAATGAAGATGATGCACACGTAAAGATTCAGACCTGGATAATTAAAACTAATTAAAGCTAAATTATGCAGAACCAGACAAACTGGTGTTGTAATGCACTGCATGTAATGCAATGTAATGCATAGATGGTTATTAATGCATAAAATAATATTTTAGTGGATTTTTTATCGATTTCCAGTCTAAACAACAAGGACACGAAGAGTAAACAGTCTACAGAGGAAAATGAGTAGTAAGATGACACCAGTAGTGATTGCTGAGAGGTGGGAATATGAAATATAAAAAGTCACTGATTGTTATTATCTTAATATGTTGGAAATTGTTTGGAACGTGATTGTTTAACTTTGATCTAATCAACATTAAGCTCTGGGGGGTTAACATATAGTCCAAAGTGAGATCTGTTGAAAACGAGACCTTTCTGTCTAAAACATGATTTAATGAAGTTGATTATGAGATTAGAGGCCATATTTCATTTCAGCTCTTTCAGTCTTTAGATTTTTGTAGTATGAGTGTATTGGCAGGAGATTTGACTTGTGGAGCTCATATATTCCTGAAATTGCACCTACAAAAGGGGAGTATTTGGCAAGTTCCTACTGAGCCATTGCATTAATAGTCCTTTCACTTCCTCGTGTCACATCAAACACACAATGGCTCTCACTGCACTTCTCTTGGCTGTCTGTGTGCTGTATTCATGGGAAACACAAGGTACAACCTTCTTTTTCATGCTGGAAGTTGTTTTTGAATTAGACATTATTGATATAATGTGCTATAAAACTAAGCAACATGTTTAGTGAAAATTTGAACTTTTTTAGATGTTGAGATTTTTAAAGTAACATGCAGAGAGTATTATGATTGGGGTACGTGCTCGTCATTTTCTGCTGTCAGTGTCAATATATCTTTTGACCGTTAACATTTGTGAAGTTTTTTAAAAACTTTAAAATTTAGTATATTTCCTTTCAATACCTTCACTGTTAGACTGATTCATCTTTTAATTGATTTTTATCTTGATTATGTTTTCTATAAATAAGCCTTCTCCACACTGCCAGGAATATCATTATTGGCCTTAAAATAGTAAAATGAAAAAAAGGAGAAAAACTAAAATAATACTGGAATCAGTAAAAAAAAAAAAAAGTTATATTCATATGAATCAAGTATCAATTCCGCTTTCCATAAGTGCTTATACGTGTGACCTGCTCCTTCAAAATGAGTCGGATGACGCAGCGTACATTCTCGTAAAACCATGTTTTTTCATGAAAAAGTAGATTTTTGCATTTTTGGGGTTTTCATGTGTTTCTTAATAAAGAAAGTCTCAGCTTAAATATTAGTTCAAAATTCAAATAATACAAAGTGGCGTACCCAGTGGATTTGAGCGCAGAACCCTCTGGTTGTGAGGTGACCTGATCTTAGTTTTCAAACAACAAACAACATTATTTAACCGCAAAAGCCTCATTATAAGATATATAAGACATAATAGATATTAGATTATAAGATTATAAATCTGGGGTCGGGTCGCGGGGGCAGCAGGCTAAGCAGGGAAGCCCAGACTTCCCTCTCCCCAGCCACTTCGTCCAGCTCTTCCCGGGGGATCCCGAGGCGTTCCCAGGCCAGCCGAGAGACATAGTCTCCCCAGCGTGTCCTACGTCTTCCCCAGGGTCTCCTACTGGTGGGACGTGCCCTGAACACCTCACCAGGGAGGCGTCCGGGACGCATCTTGATTAGATGCCCAAGCCACCTCATCTCTGTCCTCTCAACGTGGAGGAGCAGCGGGTCTACTCCGAGCTCCCTCCGGATAACTGAGCTTCTCACCCTATCTCTAAGGGAGAGCCCAGCCACCCTACGAAGGAAACTAATTTTGGCCGCTTGTACCCGCGATCTTGTTCTTTCGGTCACTACCCAAAGCTCATGACCATAGGTGAGGGTAGGAATGAAGATCGACTGGTAAATCGTGAGTTTTGCCTTTTGGCTCAGCTCTCTCTTCACCAAGGCGGATCTGTGCAGAGCCCACATTACTGCAGACAAACCGATCTGCCTGTCGATCTCCCGTTCCATCCTTCCCTCACTCGTGAACAAGACCCCGAGGTACTTGAACTCCTCCACTTGGGGCAGGATCTCATCCCCGACCCGGAGAGTGCACTCCACCCTTTTCCAGTTGAGGACCATGGCCTCGGATTTGGAGGTGCTGATTCTCATCCCGGCCACTTCACACTTGGCTGCGAGCCGATCCAGCGAGAGTTGGAGGTCACGATCCGATGAAGCCAACAGGACCACATCATCCGCAAAAAGCAGTGACCCAATCCTGAGGTCACCAAAACGGACCCCCTCCACACCCTGGCTGCGCCTAGAAATCCTGTCCATAAAGATTATGAACAGGATCGGTGACAAAGGGCAGCCCTGGCGGAGTCCAACCCTCACCGGAAACAAGTCCGACTTATTACCGGCAATGCGGACCAAGCTCTGACACCAGTCATACAGGGAACGGACGACCCATATCAGGGGGTCCGGTACCCCGTATTCCCAGAGAACCCCCCACACGACTCCCCGAGGGACACGGTCGAATGCCTTCTCCAAGTCCACAAAACACATGTGGACTGGTTGGGCAAACTCCCATGCACCCTCAAGGATCCTGCAGAGGGTGTAGAGCTGGTCCACTGTTCCATGGCCTGGACGAAAACCACACTGCTCCTCCTGAATCCGAGGTTAGACTATCCGGCAGACGCTCCTCTCCAGCACCCCCGAATAGACCTTACCAGGGATGCTGAGGAGTGTGATCCCCCTGTAGTTGGAACACACCCTCCTGTCCCCCTTCTTAAAAAGAGGGACCACCACCCCAGTCTGCCAATCCAGA
Organism: Scomber colias; assembly: GCA_021039105.1. Lineage (NCBI taxonomy): Eukaryota > Metazoa > Chordata > Actinopteri > Scombriformes > Scombridae > Scomber > Scomber colias. The sequence continues at coordinate 623,998 of JAJDFG010000148.1, forward strand.
GGCACTGCCCCCGATGTACACGTGATGCTGCAGAGTCGTGTCAACCATGACAGCCCCACAACATCCAGGGCTTTGAGAAACTCGGGGCGGATCTCATCCATCCCTGGGGCCCTACCACCGAGGAGCTTACAATGACAATATAAGTCATCTAACTGAAATTTTCCTCAAAATCTACAAATAATGTTATTTTAACACTATCATGTAGTCATTCAAACTGCATTGTATTGCTTTTTGTAATACGGGTTTCTGCGTTTAAACTGCAGATATAGGCCATTTCTACAAAGAAATATGTTTTTTTTATATTATTTCATTCAAATTAACAGTTATGTTTGGCTTAGTACAATGCTGCATTGTTTGCACAGGTTTTTGATGACATCATTTTACAACATTTCAGTGTTAATTCTAGTGTAGATTACTTATGTCTACAACAATATTGGCTTAATTTGAGTCTTCATAAATTTGTTTCAATCCAAGTGAAAAATTGCTGAATGTGAAAATATTTTTTTTCCAAAATAACGTTTTATGAGCCACATTTGGAGAAAGCATATCACACTGAATATTTGGTGTAGAACGATTATATTGGTATCGCTATAAAGCTGAGACTTCCTTCCTCATACGGACAACTCAAAGTGTGTTTTCTTGGTCAAAGTGACACAAAATTACGGAAACTTGTTGCTGCCACGCAAAATAAAAATGCGTCAGTATCACGTTATAACGTTAAAGTACTACTTACTTTCTTCGTCGCGAAACGGTCCGCTGCTGTTATGTGGAGAGGGGCAAACATCCTCAGTCTGATGTGATTATTTTCCTTCAGCTGTTAGAAGTGAGGCTTTATCTATGGTTAAAACATGCTGCGGCAATTTCATCCTACCACGAAGGCTACGAAGAGAGATCTGTTTTAGCGCACCTCAAAAGAGTCACATCACAACCTGTGCGAGCATGTGTGTGGTAGTGCTTGTTGACTGATGTAGCTCCTCCTACGGCAGATCAATGAATGAATGACTACTGTAAGAGTGTCGGACTCATTCATCCTTCTGTACAGCTGGATGAATGAATCCGATCCTCTGTATACAGCCAAATTAATTTTAAAATCTCTGTAGTGTAATCATATCACAGTATCATCCACTGTGCTCAGTAACAGCAGGATCTCATCATGTCTCAACCCAAACATGAAGTACAACTTAAATTGTGTAAATGAGCTAAATCCCTATCCGTTCTCTGCACACCATTTCCTCTTTCAAATAGCCTATGAGTTTCACGTTATAACGTGATACTGAAACGTGATAGAGTTCACTTTACTTTTTAATTGTTTTAATTTAACCTTTATTTAAATCTCGAGGGGATCTTTGAGTACCAGCCTCATTTTCAATGATGTCCAGAGCACAGAAGAACAAAGAAACAAACAACAAAAACAAACATAGTTAAAAACAGTTACATGTAAAAGCAGAGTAGCTGGAGATCATATTTCTGGTCAAAATGGTCTATATTGTAACGATTGTGTTAAGTTTGAGTGTCTGTTGTAAACTATTCCAGGAAGATGCAGAAGAGAAACTGAAAGCAGTTTTACCAAATTCAGTGTTAGTCTGGGGATCTTTGAGCATTACATAATCACTTGAGACCAATTTAATAAAGTGCTGATGTATAATGGCATGTTGCCTTTTAAGACTTTGTACATGAAAATGAACCAGTGCATGTCTCATCTCACAGATATAAAGGTGCCCATCCCACCTTTTCATATAAAGTGCAATGATGGGTGGAGTAACTGTCACCAGTAATGAATCTGAATGCAGAGTGATAGACTCTCGATACTGACTTGTTTTAATTTACCTAGTGTGTCAGTGTGCGTCTAGATATTATATTGTATCTCTCTAACTTATAACGTTTTTTCTTTTTCTGGTGTGGCAGCAATACGCTTCTGTACAAAATGATGGATAAGGTCACATATGATAAAACAATTACGGAGACATTTCCCAGATTCTGTGCACAGACTTTACAGTAGTTCAAAAAGTACAAAAGTACAACAATACATTGGCTCGAGGTAGGCTATAGCTCCACGTCATGGTTGGACACTCAGCTTGACCAAAACTTGACTATATTCACAATATCAACAGTAACAGACGAGTCGATGGGGCAGTTTTTCCACTTATCCTCATTTACTTTGGAAGCATAATTCTCTCACTTTTTAATGACCACTTTTAAAAACATTGGTGACTGAAAAAACATACAAGTGATTTTAATGTGTGTTCTTTTTACAGGGTCCAGTGCTGTGACAACTGTGTTTGTGCAGAAAGGGAAGGATTTACATCTGGATGTTAACAAACCTGTTGTTCTAGTAGAAGACAGTGAATTTAAATGGACAATCAATAATACTCTCCATGTAGTGAGAGTAGCTCCTGATAAAAAAACAAGAATAAGCAGCAGTTATGCAGGAAGAGTTGAGTTTTCTGTACAAAGTCACTCTTTGCTTTTGAAGAATGTGCAACACAACGACAATGGAGATTACACTGCACTCATTGCCGGGGAAAAAAATCAACCTGTAACTGAATACAAGGTCATAATTCAAGGTAGGTTTCTTTAGATTTCAAACATTGATACACAGTAGTACTCTGTTTTATAACCTTCACACCTACCTTTTGTCCTCTAGATCCAGTGTCTCCAGTTAATCTGTCAGTGAACTCTGTGTCTAACAGCACAGAGTCTTGTAACCTCACTGTGACCTGCAGTACAGAGGACTCTCTCATCAGCAGCACTTTTACATGTGACACCCAAACCTGCAATCAGGAGGGAGGAGAGCAGTCAGAGGTCACAACCTCTGGTTCTTCTCTCCGTGTCTACCTGTTGAATGACTTCATCATCTGTAACCATAGCAACCAGGTCAACTGGACCAGAGACATGACGGAGATTCGGTCTCTCTGCTCTCTAACTTCTGGTGAGAGTGAATGAACAGATAAATGACAATAATACACAGTTTACACACACTGCTTGTCATATAGTGAAAATCGCAAACTATTTAAATTGAGGCCATGTTTTACTACATCAAGTGCTTGAAATACTATTTTTCACACACGACATACAGTGTGTTCCCAGGTTTGGTTAATTTGTGCACATGATATAAGTGTAAATACAGCTAGCGCAACAGACCAGCCTTTCTCCCCGCAGCATAAAGTGCAGCACACCTCAGTATATTTATATTTTTGTATTGATACTTTTTGAGTAAAAACAGATCCCAGTGCCAGAATGAAGTGATTGTTACAAACATATTTTATGTTATGTGTGGCTCTCTTGACTGTGGATGTAGCTGCTGTAACCAAGTCATTCCCTGAGAAGGATCAATAGTAGTACCTACCTAATAGTACATATTCAAATGTCTTTTAAAAATTGTGAAGGGGCATTTTTTTCATATAATTAAAATAAATTGATTTAACCATGTAATAGCCTGAGGAAGGTATAACAACAACATAAGATAACTGTCTTAAATTAAACAATACATTCTTCATTAAGCAAAATACTTTTTGAATTAATGAATGAATCTCTGTCAAAATCAGCAGCAGGAGGCGCATAGAAACAGCAGTCTGTTGTGCTTTGTTGTCTTTGTCTTGTCTTATCTTGAGTGCACAAATCAACCAAAATACTGGAATGAATTGTATCTTCACATGTATTAGAATTTCAAGTGTTTGATAAAGTAAAACATGGCTCTGATAAAAAATAAATATATTTGCCTATATCACCTCAGGGGCTCTGTAATTTGTAGCTAAAATGTTCTTTTTTGGAAAGTGAACACAAATAAATATGTAAACATTTCTGATTAATTGTTTTTGTTCATTTGCAGGTACTAATCAGGGCATAACAATTGGCATTGGGATTGGGATTTCAGTTCTCTTTGGCCTTGTCCTTGGCTGCCTAATCATATGTAAGTCCTGGTGTATATTTCAGCATAAGAGTAATAATGTAATTAAAACCTTAATATATATGAATTCCATCATTGTAGCAGAGAAAACCCACCACACCCACAAATCTCATGTATAACTAAACAACGGCATCAGAATAATTAAAGTTTCAGTATTCAACATTCAGCCCCACTAGATGTCAGCAAACAACTATTTGCTATATAATGATATAATTTCCAACATGGTGGCAGTGTCATTAAGTATCTCACATTAGAGCTACACTAAAATATGTTTCTGAAAACATTTGATGCAGAAACGGAATCTTGATCCATATTTGATCAGCACTGTTTGACTGTATGAGTTTAATTGTTGGTTTCGAGACCACTTTCATTTCCACCCAACTATATTGAGGAAACAATTTGCACATTTGTTTTGGTGTTACATCTAGTGGGGCTGAATGTCATATATTGCACCTTTAATGTTCATCTTAAAATAAATATATTTTGCTTTGGAAATACAGACCTGGTAGGTAAAAGAGGTTTTTGTCCGAGGCTCTTTCTGTGTGTAACAAAAATGTGCCATTGAGTACTCTACTGGTTCCCAAACCTTTTCTGTCATACATAAGACGACTTGAATATCTATTAACCAGTAATAATAATTGTGAAGCTAGTAACTAAAGAACCTAAAGAAGTTTAATCTTAATTAAACAACATTACCAACTGCATGGTTCTCATTCATTTCTGTTGTGCAAATACAAGTTAAGATTTACCCAAACTCTGACAAAAAAGTGACCTAAAAGACACGAGGCCCTTCCACTACGATGAACTTCAGAATAATGAACATTTTATTTTTTTATTTGAGCTCAATAAGCATTTTTTCCCCCTTTTTCTGTCAAAAATATGTCTTGAGTTTTACAACTTGATTTGATTTCTGATTTAATCTTGCTAACTTCAATCAGCCTTTATTATCATTATTAAGATAATTAATGTTTTTTATGACAGACCAACAGAAAAGAAAGAACTATGAAAATGCAATATATGAAAGTCTTCAGGTAAGTGAGGAACAGCATTTCACATTGTGTTTAATTTAATTTAACATTTAACAGGTGAAATGTTAATAAATATAAACTATGAAAACAGCCTTCTTAATGCACTTACCAGCCTATAACCATGCACACCAAATACTTCATCATAATGACTTGGCAGTCTATCTAAATGACCTCCATCTCTGTGCTACAACAGCTGCTTCACCCAGTCTGCTGTACTACTGCTACTTCCTGTGAACTGAATTACTTTGATTTGTTTCTAGGATCTCAATCTCAACCAAACTCCTAATCAGAATGCCACAGAAGATGCTTCAGGTCTTTCTCCAAACTCCACCTACGCTTTGGTGGGACTTCCAGCTGCACCTGTACAATCCACTGAGACTGTAAACACCCCCAAGCCAGAGAACATTTATGCTCAAGTTACCAAACCTCCAAAGTCCAACCACCACCCAGAACTGAAAAACACAGATCATGATGATGATTCAGTTCATTCACAGGACTAAATCCTGGTGTGACTTTGTTAAGGAGTTACTTTACATTACCATTGTATCACTGTTTAGAAAGGTGGACATTCACTTACACAGTTTTCTTTGTGCTATTTATCAAATTAATAGTCCCTATATCAAGACAAAGAAATGAACGTAACATTATAACTAAGTTTATTCCCTAAAAACATATTAAAAGCATGCTGTTCTCAAAGTCATAGTTTGAGATTGAGTCCTTTATGGAGGTCATGTTGTGCTGCTGATTAACCTCTTAACGCACGCTGTTCCGTCTACGGGACGGGACGGATGTTAAGAGGTAGCGACACTTTATTCTGAATGTTTTAAACACCAACCCTTAAACATATATATTCATGCCGTACATTGTTGGAAAGCTTAGACTGTCCTGATTCATTCAAGACCACTCACGACTCATATGGTTGCTCACAGCCATAATAGTATTAGCGATTAGCTCGGCTAGCCACTCAGCTAAGTAAGAAAAGCTATAATGCTACATACCTTCAAAGTCTTCCCTTTATCCACAACGATCATCTTATGACTCTGTACAGCTCGCCAAGTATCCATTCTTGTGAAATATGAAATCCGTTTCCATAAAACCGAAATATTTTCCTCAATATGTCCATGTATTTAGTCCAACACGTAACGTAATAACACAAATAACAAACCATATACGGTCCGTTTACGTCATTTCCTGACCTGCGCGTCCATCTCAGAGTACACGTGACTAGATGTTTACGACCGTGAGCCTCTCCTGCTTCTGACGACACCACACACAAGCCAATCGGTGTTTAGGATTAGGCAGTACATGTCTCCAAAGCCAATGAGGACATGTGACCGACAACAATGACGACATGGCTTTGATTGACTGCTGTTCCAGCCTATGGAAATATTCGGTGAAATGAAGTTATGGTTATATGTTATAATAATAATAATAATAATAATATGGCTTCAGCTTTCATTAGAGACCAAGATTTTGATTGTAGGCAGAGGGGATGTAAAGTTATAGGTGTTTGATTGTGGTTATACAGCTTTGGTAACCAAGTATCCATTTGGAGTCTCCAAAAAGGACCTGAGGAAAACGCATGGACATACCTGTTGAAAAATAACTCTGAAAAATTCATCTTTTGGTCTTTTGACTCCAAATTTGGACTGCATGAAGCCAAGACCTGTGGCTGTGGCCTCATTGTGTCTATATCTCGCTGAGAGGTCCCTGAATGTCTGTACACATGTCATTGTAAAGGCAAACCTATGGGCGAGTAAACAACCCCATCATTGTAACCTCTGCCACTCTTTGTCAGTAAGTCACAGAATCACACAGACACTTTTACAAGAATCCTGAGAGTGATTCCTTTCCAATGATACCAGACACATCTCTGAGTCTCAAACTATGTGGGATCTGTGCTGCTCACAACTTGAGCATGTCGTTTAGGCTAACAACATAAAAAATAGGGGCGTATGTTAAGTGGTTAAAGAGGAAGCTCATCTCAACAGCATCAGTTTTATAAGTAGGGTTCTCAGTATATTGGATAGTGGATGTGTGAAATGACTGAATAATTTGTATATTTTTAATGTACAGTATTTCATGTTAAAATGTTGAAGAATTAATTGAGCCTTTTTGTTGAGGTTGATGATGAACCTGTGACTTTTAATTATCTATCTAATTATCTTTCTATTATCTATTTAATAATCTTGCTGATTTCTGCTTTTATGCTCATACTTGTATGTTTCATGTTAGTTTTTATCTTTTATATTGATGATTTTACCTTGTAGCACTTGATTTGTTTCAAATGTAAACTGTATAACTAATAAAATGTATTATTACTATATATTATTATTATTATTATTATTATTATTATTATTATAAATCCTGTGTTAAAACTCTCTGTAGTCTGTGGTGCCCTCTGCTGGTCAGAAAGGGCATTTCACAGACGAGGGGCAGCAGAACTGAAGGCCTGATCACTCATGGTGCTAAATTTAGTCTTGGAGAGGAGGAGATTAGAGTTTGTAGAGCGGAGGGATCGGGTTGAGGTTAGTGTGGTGAGTAGTTCTTTCAGGTAGAGAGGGGCATTACCATAGATGTACTGGTGAGTCCTGGTGGAGACGGGGAGCCAATGAAGTGACTGGAGAATGGTTGTCATATGAAAGACCTCCTGCTGTTACTTTGTGCTGCATCAACATTAGTTTAGTTTTGGTTTATTTATGTGACAGAAGAAGAATAAGAAGAATATTGGTCACCATGTGTCTTCTGTGCATTAAGACATGACTTAATTTCAGCTGTTTTTAATAAGATTATATGTTAGTGTACAGATTTAGGAAAGAAATTATGGAGCAGACAAGAGACAAACTGGTTTTAATAAGGCTGCACAAACAAACTTCAGGAACAAATATTTGAGGATACATTGATTTGTATTGATAGTGTAAAACTGACTATGTAGCACAACAAGCAAACAAAGCTCTAAACTGAACTGCATTCCTACTCATGCACAGTGGCGTCTGCTGTTTTACTTGATAAGAAAGTGAATAACAGATTTGTTGGTGTAGAGTTGTCTCTTCATTCTTGCTTCTTGAGCCTCTCCATCAGGTGGACACTGATGATGGCAGACACTATGATGATCAGACCAACAGAGAACATTTATAGCAGTTGTATGCACTTTGTGGATCTTTTTTAAATGTTGTGTGATGCATTAATCACAATTATCAAGTCTGCTCAGGTGTTTTTGCTTTATCTGCAATACCATTAAAAATGTAGTATGTTTGTCCTACCTGCTAATTCTTTGTAGAGCAGAAGTCCCAGCATCACAAAGATAAACACCTTGGTCTGTGGCTGACCTGACTTCAAAGTGCAGGGCAGAGGACTTGGTGACGAGCTTCTTTCTCATGACTGTATTTTTCTTGTCAAAACCACAAACTCACACGATGTCAACATGTCAACTTCTCTATTCAAACATCCTCTCTAAGCTCTGTTTTACTGTTTGAAATCTGCTGTTAAAGAATGTAGTTAATGAAACCATTTAGGTTTTTGTCAAAAGAAGCTGTGTCTAAGTCATTGAACAGATGATAAATAGGAGTTTTATTAAAGTGCCTGTAAAAAGTATTCACCCCCTTGGAAGTTTCCCCCTTTTATTGCTTTTATAAATTGGTCAAAGGTCAATATAATTTACAATATAAAAATATTATTACAAAAAAATAACTCTTTAATGTCAAAGTGAAAACAGATTTCTAAAAATATTTTATGTAAAATAAGTGATTGATTAAAATATTTACCCCCTTCAAGTCAGTATTTAGTAGATGCATCTTTGGCCGCAATTACAGCACTGAGTCTTTGTGGATATATCTCAATAAAGCTTACATATCTGGACACAGCAATTTTACTCCATTCTTCTTTGCAAAAGTGCTCAAGCTCTGTCACGTTGCAAGAGGATCAGACGTGAACAGCCCGTTTTAAGTCCAGTCACAAATTCTCCACTGGTTTGAGATCTGGGCTTTGACTCGGCCATCCCAAAACATTCACCTTGTTGTCTTTAAACCATGTAGGTTTCGCTATATGCTTCCTGTAGTAGTCTTGCTTGAAAATGAATCTTCTCCCATGCTGCAGTTCTCTTGCAGACTGAATCAGATTGCTCTTCAGGATTTCCAGATATTTTGCTGTATTCATTTTCCCCTCTAACTTTACAAGCCCTCCAGGGCCTGCAGCCATGAACCATCCCCCATAGGATGATGCTGCCACCACCATGCTTCACAGTGGGGATGGTGTGTTTGTGGTGAAGTGCAGTGTTTGGTGTCTGCCAAATATAGAATCTAGTCTGATGGTCTCATCAGATTTTGTATGTTGCACCGGAGTTCACTGAAGGATTATTTTCATCTTTAGTCCATTGGGACAAAAATAATTTAAAAGGTTATACCTTTAGAGTATTTGCTGTGTTAGTTTAGTTAGTTTGATTCACTTTAATACATGTAGGTCATTGCATATACAAAATAATCACTTCCTCTCTCATAGTGCTGCAGTATATTTAACACTCTTTTCTTTTTCAGCCTGCAAGTGGTGTGAACATTCGTAAATGTTGCAGCATTAACGAATGACCTGACATTTTAACACTTGGAACTGCACCAATGGTGAGTGATAGAAAGATGTCTCTAAATGCAGATTACATGAGAAAAGAGTATAGTTAGTTTCCAAACACTCAGGTCAGATGATAGGAAAACTGCAACCTTCTTCTTATTCTGAAGGAATCAAAGTCTGCTTGTGCTCCGTCCAAAAAGTTTTTAGATATAAAAGAATCTTGAAGTGTTGTTGTTGTAGTTTTGGTTTATTGAATTGACAGTAAAAGAACATTAGGCTTTCTGAAACCTGTCTTCTAATGCTTTTAAAACAGCAATGATTAGAACGTGTCTTAGATGAATTGGGACATAGCTGGTTTTCATTTTAGAATAAAGAATAGATCTTATACAAATATGATTAGCAAGTTTAGGATCAAAGACTTTACGGAGCAGACAGACCAGATAAATTGGTTTCAGTCTACACAAACAAACTTCTTGATCAAATATCTGAGACTGAATTAATTTCTAACTACTTTAAATCTAATAAAAATATTTAAAATTTCTGATTTGAAACTGATTTATTTTAAGGAGAGTCAGGTTCATTAAGGCCAATACCTAGTTGGTATTTTAAGAAATGGTTTTACTCAGAATTCAGTGAGGTGTCATTTTAAAGGTGGAAGGAAATGAAGATGATGCACATTTAAAGATAAAGACCTGAAGAATTAAAGCTACAGTAATTAAAGCTAAATCAGGCAGAACCAGACAATATTACGTTATAATACACTGTATGTAATGCAATGTAATACATGCACAGTTATTAATGCATATCTTCTGAATGACCAATCCCATTTTAATTTATGCACTAAAATTATATGTTACCAAAGACTTATTTAATATTCAATACATATTGTAGGCTATATCACCTAAGAGCCTATAGATTAAAACATACACTCAAATCTCAAATGCACGACTCAAGACAGAGAGCAAAGGGCAGGGGCAACACACAGAGGTAAAGACACAGACTAAATACTCTAGTGATTAACAAGACACAGTGTAGATAATCAGGGAAGATAATCACAAAGGCGAGAAACACACATGGTTAGGAAGTGAAGTATTTGAAACGAGAGGAGAAGTAAGTAACATCAAAATAAAAAAGGAAATGAAAAAAACAAAAACAGAAAACATACCCCAAACATGACAAAGTGTGATGACTTCACTTGAGCTCAAATATTCCTGAAATCACATCTGAAATAGGGAAGTATCTGTTCACAGACTTCTGAGAAGACCTGTTCCTTCTGATCGCAGTGCTTAAATTGTGTTGTCACTTCCTGATATGTCACATCAAAAACAAAAAAATGAAGAAGAAAAATTACAATAATACTGGAATTAGCCTAAACATGATAGATTGAATTGACATTTGGTTTAATTTTCAGTTGCCTAATAAAATAGAGTAAAAAATAGTCATCTTATATTCATATGAATCAATATCATATATTCAAACAAACACTGAGACAGTTCCAAGATTATGTGGGCATTCTTTACTGTAGTTCGAAAAGTACAAAAAGGCTGTGGTTGAATTTTTATGAGCGTTGTATGCCTTTTAATATGTGTGTGTGTGTGTGTGTGTGTGTGTGTGTGTGTGTTTGTGTGTGTGTGTGTGTGTGTGTGTGTGTGTGTGTGTGTGTGTGTGTGTGTGTGTGTGTGTGTGTGTGTGTGTGTGTGTGTGTTTGTGTTTGTGTGTGTGTGTCAGAGCATTTTCTGGTCACCAAATTAGGAAAAGGATCTTGACAGCCTGTTAAGATGATGCAGACTTTGATGTCTTCCTCTATCTCGGGTTATAATTGTATATCACAAAGACTTGTGTCTTCCACTGTATGTCTTGATTATAATTGATTACATATTCCTAACCATAGTGTCCACATGAATACCTACTCATCATCTGTTTGATGGCTTTTATGGAAGACAAACAGCCACAGACACAGAATAATAATAATAATAATAATAATAATAATACTAATACATTTAATTAGGGCCCGAGCGCTGACCAGCGCGAAGCCCTATTGTATCTGTCCGGATTCTTCTTCTTCTTTTTCTTTTTGCACAACGACGCCCTTTTTGACCCCCTGAACGTGCCAGAAAAGTCACCAAAGTTTGCACGCAAGTCAGACCTGGTGAAAATTTTGATATTTTATGGTTTGCACAAATGGGCGTGGCAAAATGGCTCTCTAGCGCCCCCTACAAAATCAAAAAAATCGAGCCCCTTGCCACAGATTGACATAGAGAAACGAAACTTGGTACATATGTTCAACATGTCAGGACGCACCAAAAAGTCTCTTGGACACATACCCTAACACCAACAGGAAGTCGGCCATTTTGAATCAAAATATTGATTTTAATGCAGATTGTGGCATCATATTTGAGCGAACTAGTCCTAGAGTTTTCATCCCATCCACTTCAAATTCACACAGAGTCATCTTGAGACATTGGAGATGAAAAGTTATCAAAAGCTTTTTCCCCTGTCATTCCTGGTTGCCGTGGTGACGCGGCGAATTTCGATGCTTCGCCATGAAATTTCAAACCCTCATAACTTGACTCCACATGGTCTGAGCTTTTCCAAATTTAATATGCTTGTTCAGCGTCCTGGTCTGAACACATGTACAGTCTCATATTTAGTGACAGTCATAGCGCCACCTAGTGGCGACAGGAAGTGACTTGCTTCATTCATTCACTAATTACTCCCATAATCTTAAGTATTTACACCTGAAATTGACTCAGCTGAGACATAAGACCTTGGTGATGCTACATTCTGCAACTCATGACCCATCATCAAATACCGTTGCCATGACAACCCATTCAACGCCATGAAAATACGATTACAGTTTTCAGGGGCAAAGGATGCCTCCACGGTAACGAAACTCAACACACATGTCTGGAGTGCGTTCATTTAACATCCTATATACTTCAATGGGATGGGCGTCGCTAAACGGCTCAATAGCGCCCCCTTGAATATTTCAAAATTGAACCTCCGCCTTCCCGATTGACATAGAAGAATGAAACTCGGTAGGTTTATGTATCATCTCCAGACGCACAAAAACGCCATTTGGACCCATACCCTAAGTCCAACAGGAAGTCGGCCATCTTGGAAAAATGCTCAATTTTGGTCAATTTTTTGATGATTTCAAGGCCACATATTTGAGCGAACTAGTCCTAGGGATTCCATCCCATCCACTTCAAATTCACAGAGAATCATCTTGACACATTGGAGATGAAAAGTTATCAAAAGCTTTTTCGCCCGTCATTCCTGGTTGCCGTGGTGACGCGGCGAATTTCGATGCCTCGCCATGAAATTTCAAACCCTCATAACTTGACTCCACATGGTCTGAGCTTTTTCAAATCCACCAAAGCAAGCCAGCCTTGGCGAAAAATTTGATATTTTATGGTTTTTGTAAATGGGCGTGGCAAAATGGCTCTATAGCGCCCCCTTGAGAAATGGAAAACATCCATCCCCTCGCCACAGATTGACATAGAGAAACGAAACTTGGTACACATGTTCATCATGTCAAGACGCACAAAAAACGTCCAGGTGCCCATGACGTCACTCCAACAGGAAGTCGGCCATTTTGAATCAAAGTATTGATTTTCATGCCGATTGTGGCATCATATTTGAGCGAACTAGTCCTAGAGATTTCATCCCATCCACTTCAAATTCACACAGAGTCATCTTCAGACATTGGAGATGAAAAGTTATCAAAAGCTTTTTCGCCCGTCATTCCTGGTTGCTGTGGTGACGCGGCGAATTTCGATGCCTCGCCATGACATTTCAAACCCTTATAACTTGACTCCACATGCTCTGAGCTTTTCCAAATTTCAGATGCTTGTTCAGCGTCCTGGTCTGAACACATGTACAGTCTCATATTTAGTGACAGTCATTGCGCCACCTACTGGCAACAGTAAGTCACTTGCTTAAATCGTTGACTAATTACTCCCATAATCTTAAGTATTTACACCTGAAATTAACTCAGCTGAGACATAAGACCTTGGTGATGCTACATTCTGCGACCGAGCCGCAGCCCGACATGCGTGGGGGCGCGAGGGCCCGTTCATCACTGCTTGCAGTTTTAATTTGTATTGTACTTTACATTTGTGCTACAAGTGTACACAGTGCTACAGAGCAGAAAATAAAAAAATAAAAAGGTTAAAAGGATAACATATAAAAGACACTTAGCAAAATGCTACATTTTTTAAAAAAAAGATACATTTTTAGGTCTCTTTTAAAAACATCTGCAGTCTTTGGGGCCCTCAGGTGGTCAGGGAGGGGCTGCAGAGGAAAAGGCCCAGCTTCTGTCTTATCACTCTTTGTTGAACCTCTAAAACCTTTTTTCCCCGATAAACATTCACTTGTTTGAATAAATGTACAGTGTTATAGCACAAATTTTACAAATTAAAAATGTCCCAACAGGAAATATTTTTATTTTCAGATGACAATGAAAACAAAATACAGTAAATTATTGCTTGTTGAGATTTTGGCCTGAGAAATTGTAGCCAGACATTTCTCTTTTTAGACAGCAGGTGGCAGCATGATGATAACAGTCACAATGTCACAGAGCATGGAAGAGGAAGCATCTGTATTTTGTAAAGGGGGAAATGTGTTGTTCAAATTTAGTTAGTCTTAATACTTTAAATGAACAGTCCATCCTTGATCTTCTCCAATTAAAATACATGAATTAATAATGAAAAATGCAAAACTTTATTGCATGCATAAAACTGCTATGAATTCACCAATATTTGTCATTACATTTACTGTCCATTAATCTAAATGAGACTGTCTGATTATTTGTCTTAAATCATTAAAATGAATTTATAAACATTACTCAGTGTTTGGTGAGAAGAGGCAGTGACAGCAATACTCTCACTCTCACAAAAACAATGGTGACTGAAAAAACATACAAGTGATTTTAATGTGTGTTCTTTTTACAGGGTCCAGTGCTGTGACAACTGTGTTTGTGCAGAAAGGGAAGGATTTACATCTGGATGTTAACAAACCTATTGATCTCAAAGGAAAAGATGAATTTAAATGGACATTCAATGGCATTTACAATGTAGTGAGATTACGTTCTGGTGAAGAACCTATAAAAAATCAGAAAGATAGTTATAAAGGAAGGGTTGAGTTATCTGTACAAAATCACTCTTTGGTTTTGAAGAATGTGCAACACAGCGACAGTGGAGATTATACTGCACTCATAACTGGAGACATAAACCAACATGTAGCTGAATACAAGGTCATAATTCAAGGTAGCTTTCTTTAGATTTCAAACATTGATACACAGTAGTACTCTGTTTTATAACCTTCACACCTACCTTTTGTCCTCTAGATCCAGTGTCTCCAGTTCAGCTGTCAGTGAACTCTGTGTCTAACAGCACAGAGTCCTGTAACCTCACTGTGACCTGCAGTACAGAGGACTCTCTCATCAGCAGCACTTTTACATGTGACAACCAAACCTGCCATCAGGAGAGAGGAGAGAAATCAAAGGTCACAACCTCTGGTTCTTCTCTCCGTGTCTACCTGTTGAATGACTCCATCATCTGTAACCATAGCAACCAGGTCAGCTGGACCAGTAATATGATGGAGATTCGGCCTCTCTGCTCTCTAGCTACTGGTGAGACTGCAAGAACAGCTGACTCACAATAATACACAATTTACACACACTGCTTGTTATGCAGTGAAAATCACAACATTCGTTACAGAGCCCCAAGAAGGCCACGGAGAGAAAAACAATATAAATTGAGGCCATGTTTACTACATTAAGCACTCTAAACGCTATTGTTGCACAAAACATACAATGTGACCCAGGTTTTGGTTAATTCATGTACACATAATATATTCAGACAGAGCACAACTGACCAACCTTTCTACCTGCAGCATGAAGTGTAGTATATTTTTGTATTGATACTTATTAAGTAAAAATAGGCCCAGCACCAGGATGAAGTACCTATTTTATTATTATTTATTACACATATTTCTGTTTTATGTTTCAATGTTTGGGTATTTTAGTAATTATTACTGTTTATTTCCTTATGTGTGGCTGTCTTGACTGTGGATGTAGCTGCCATAACCAAGTAAGAAGAGAAGGGAAAACAAGGATCAATAATGTATCTGTCTAGCTAGATCTGATTTTGATTGATTTCATGTAATAAAATTAATTAATTTAACCATGTGATAGCCTGAGGAAGGCATAACAACATAAGGCTACTGTTTTCAATTTAATGAATACATTCCTTAATTAGCTAAATATTTTTGAAGTTATGAATGAATGTCTGTCAAAATCAGCAGGAGCAGGAGCATGGAAGCAGGCTGTATCTTCTTCACAGGCAATAGCATTTCAAATGTGCAATGTAGTAAAACATGGCCTCCATAAAAAATGTTTTTTTTTGCCCATATCACCTCAGCGGCTCTGTAATTTGTAGCTAAACATTTCTCAAAAGTTATGAATCTATTAATTTTATGGAAAAGTAACTCAAATAAATATGCACACATTTCTGATCAAATGTTGTTCATTGTTCATTTGCAGGTACTCATGGGGTTCCAATAGTACTCATTGTGATCGTGATCGTGATCGTGATTATAATCGTGATCGGTACCTTACTTTTCCTTGGTCGCCAAATATGTAAGTCCTATTGTATATTTCAGCATAAGAGTAATAATCTAATTAAAACCTTAATACATATGAATTCCATCATTGTAGCAGAGAAAACCCACCACACCCACAAACCTCTCATGTAGAATTAAACAACGGCATCAGAATGATTAAAGTTTCAGTACAGTATATAACATTCAGCCCCACTAGATGTCAGCAAACAACTATTTGCTATATAATGATATAATTTCCAACATGGTGGCAGTGTCACAGAGTATCACATTGCAGCTACTCTAAAATATGTTTCTGAAAATATTTGATGCAGAAACACAATCTTCTATTTGATCAGCACTGTTTGACTGTTTAATGAGTTTCATTGTTGGTTTAGAGACCACTTTCATTTCCACCCAACTTTATTGAGTAAACAATGTGCACATTTGTTTTGGTGTTACATCTAGTGCGGCTGAATGTCATATGTTGCACCTTTAATGTTCATCTTAAAATAAATATATTTTGATTTGGAAATACAGACCTGGTAGGTAAAAGAGGTTTTTGTCCGAAGCTCTTTCTGTGTGTAACAAAAATGTGCCATTGGGTACTCTACTGGTTCCCAAACCTTTTCTGTCATACATAAGACGACTTGAATATCTATTAACCAGTAATAATAATTGTGAAGCTGGTAACTAAAGAAGCTAAAGAATTTTAATCTTAATTAAACAACATTACCAGTGTTAAAATTTACCCAAACTGTGACAAAAAAGTGACCTAAAATACACAAGGCCCTTCCACTATGATGAACTTCAGAATAATGAACATTATATTTTTTATTTGAGCTGAATGAGCATTTTCCCCCTTTTCTGCCAAAAATCTGCCTTATTTAATCTTGCTAATTTCAATCAGCCTTTATTATTATCATTATTAAGAAAATTAACAATGTTTTTTTATGACAGACCAACAGAAAAGAAAGAACAGTGAAAATGTAATATATCAGGTAAGTGCCACAGTGTTTTTTGTTTTGTTTTTTACTCACAGCTTTGCTTGTCAAACTGAGGAACATAATTTCACATTGTGTTTAATTTAACAGTTACAGCCTGATTTTCAGAAACAGGTGAAATGTGAAAAAACTGTTTATAATACATACATGTATAACTTTAAGTGGAACAGAAATGCAGCCTTCTTAATGCACTTACCAGCCTATAACCATGCACACCAATCACTTCATCATCAGTCTATCTAAATGACCTCCATCTCTGAGCTACAAGACCTGCTTCACCCAGTCTGCTGTACTGCTGCTGCTACTGAACCTGCCACATCTAAGTTTCACAGTTTATGTCTTTCTGTGAACTGAATTACTTACTTTCTTACAGATTAACTGATTTGAGTTCTCATTGAACAGCAAAGTTGGCAAAGTAACAATGAAAAACATTTTTCTAACACAGTGGTTTGATTTATTTCTAGGATATCAATCCCTCCCAAACTCCTAATCAGAATGCCACAGAAGATGCTTCAGGTCTTTCTCCAAACTCCATCGCTATGGTGGGACTTCCAGCTGCACCTGTACTATCCACTGAGACTGAAAACACTGTTTATGCTCAAGTTACCGAAGCTCCAAAGTCCAACCACCAACTGAAAAATACTGATCATGATGAAGATTCAGTCCAATCACAGGACTAAATCCTTGTATGTTATGATGGATTTTAAGTCCCACTCAGCCCCAGAGTGGTCTTTAAACACATTGCTTAGAGAACTTGCTGGACCTTCTTGCAAGACTGTTGTAACTGAAACAGCTGAACAGGAAGTTTCCTCAAAGACTAAAAAACATATTTACAATGCAATTATGTTTGAGTGTTGGGTTCTGCTTGTGTCCTGCACCACAGAAGGCAACATAATGGATCAAATTAGAGCTGATCAGTTAAATAATTACTTTACATTACCACAAATACATCAGAGGAAGCAGAAATGCTGGAGGTGCTGTAGTTGTCAGGAGCAGGGGCGGACTGGCAATCTGGGCGTTCTGGAAAGGTCTGGTTGTAGGCCTGCCTGGTTCATTACCAAACAGTCAGATACAGTGACACTACCAGCGACCAGCAGGGGGCGCTAATTTGATAATTTGTTTGCCAAGTGTAAAAAAACTAATAAAGAAGAGTGAATTATTAGCGGTAATAATGGCAAGCAGACAACGTAAGGAGAAAGGTGGATGGGAAAAGTTCAAATAAATGAAAGCCAAGTCTCTCTAGACTGATGTATCAAAACGTAAAGAAGATCATAATGTTGAATGAAACTGGAAAACGTAAAGCAGCCATTGGTGTTACTCTTGACACATTTAACCAAAAGTTTGGTGAGTTAAAATCTCTCTGTCTTCCATCTGAGTGCTGTTTGTTTCTCTGTTATTTGCATGGTGAGCTATGAGCTGACACTTAGCCCAACAAAGGCTACAAGCCCAGGGTTTATTTATAAGCTTCATTATTATGAGGAAGAAACTGATAGTGATTAATTACAGCAGAATTGTACAATTAATAAGTTAATTGTTCTTTAATTTGACAGCCTTATGAAAGTATAACTAAGTAACATATATTGTGGATAGGATCAATAATAGCTTACAACTTATCTTTCCAATCATTTGTTTATTTTATAATAATGTGAGAAGATATCAGAACAACCCTGTAAGTGACTGTTTGTATGCGGATGGGTGGTGGGCCTATTAGGGAGAAAGTCCAGGGAGGTTTTTTAGTCCCAATCTGTCCCTGGTTAAGAGACAATGACATTCAGTTTCCTGTCATCTTGATAGTTTTGATAAGTGATGTCTGTCTCAACCCAACTAGTCAAGGGAGATAGAGCCTGCTTCTGATCGAGGTTTCTTCCTTTTAAAGAGGAGGGTGTTTTATTGCTGTCTCCAAGTGCTGGAGACAAAGGTGTTCAGTTTTTGTAAATTAAAGAGTATATTCTAAGACTGAATTATGTGAAAAGTGCCCTGTTGTGTATTATAATCTAAAGTGATGTGAAAGTATTTGATTATCATATTACATTAAGAAAAAAGAAGCAAACTACACTTTTCAGATTCACTCTGTGCTTGATTGCCATCAGGTGAACTTTTAAATAGTCAGGTGTTGATCAGCAGAGAATCAGCAGTTTTCTTTCTGCTATTTATTTAATTTATATCAGTTGCCAAAAACAAAGAATTGTGCTTAACATTTGAATTAAATTTATTTCCTAAAACTATATTAAAAGCATGCTGTTGTCAAAGTCATGGTTTGAGTCAGGGTCCTTTGTGGAGACCATGTTATTCTGCTGATTAAAGAGGAAGCTCATCTCAACAGTAGCCTTTTATAAGTAGGAGGGTTCTCAGTATAGTTGATATATGAAATGACTGAATGATGTTCATATACTTTCTATATTTTTAATGTACAGTATTTCATGTTAAAATGTTGAAGAATGAATTGAGCCTTTTTGCTGTACTTGTGATGAACCTGTGACTTTTAATTAATCTTGCTTGTTGCTGCTTTTATGCTCATATTTTTATGTTTCATGTTAGTTTTTATCTTTTATATTGATGCTTTTACCTTTTAGCACTTGATTTGTTTCAAATGCAAAGTACATAACAATTAAAACATATTATTATTATGTATTATCATTATTATTATTATTGTTATTAAGTCCTTTTGTTAACACTTTCAGTAGTCTGTAATGCCCTCTGCTGGTCAGGAAGGGCATTTCACAGATGAGGGGCAGCAGAACTGAAGGCCCGATCACTCATGGTGCTGAGTTTAGTCCTGGGGAGGAGGAGGAGATTAGAGTTTGTAGAGCGGAGGGATCGGGTTGAGGTTAGTGTGGTGAGTAGTTCTTTCATGTAGAGAGGGGGCATTACCATAGATGCACTGGTGAGTCTGGAGGGAGATCTAGTATTCAATCCTGGTGGAGACGGGGAGCCAATGAAGTGAATGGAGAATGGTTGTCATATGAAAGACCTCCTGCTATTACTGTGTGCTGCATCAACATTAGTTTAGTTTTGGTTTATTTATTTACAGAACAAGAATATTAGTCATCATGTGTCGTCTGTGCATTAAGACATGACTTAATCTCAGCTGTTTTTAATAAGATTATATGTTAGTGTGGAGATTTAGGTTAAAAGAAATGATGGAGCAGACAGAAGAAACAAATTGGTTTTCACGAGCAAGGAACACATCACCAACGAGATACGTTTTAACAGATTTATTGACAGAATTTGAATGAATTGTGTATTCTTGATGCGGAACGATTCTTGATGCGGAACGATTCTTGATGCGGTGTGGGGAGGTCGGACGAAGGATCCGCCGCTGCGCCCGGGCAGTGACGAACCCCCAGGAACCTATAAGAGAGGAGAGAAGAACAGAAGAGAGGGCGGGGGGGAGGGAAACTCGAAAGCGAGAGTGAACGAGGGGGACGCTGTTAGGTCTGTTTATATAGGAGCCGGAAGGGGTGTAATTGGTGTGTGTTCCCGCTCCTGAAACTGCGCTTATCAAGCTTCGATTCACGAGCAAGGAACACATCACCAACGAGATACGTTTTAACAGATTTATTGACAGAATTTGAATGAATTGTGTATTCTTGATGCGGAACGATTCTTGATGCGGAACGATTCTTGATGCGGTGTGGGGAGGTCGGACGAAGGATCCGCCGCTGCGCCCGGGCAGTGACGAACCCCCAAAAACCTCCGATTATTTGAGACGTGCTCGTGCGGATCTTAGATCGTTGAGTCTGAGCAGATATAGCTGTGATACGTTAATGAGTGTGAATAGTGAGAGTCCAAGATACAAGCAAGACGGCACGGGTCGAAGTGTGATGGTGACACAGTGAATTCTGAGCATCCAAGGAAACTGAAGATGCTATATGGAATATGGAATATGAACCTCGCTTTGAGGGTCAGGGCGATGTGAGGAGTTTGGTATCCTCAGCGAATGGTGTGTAAGCAAGTGGACAGCAGATCGGCGGTAAGAGAAAGCCGTTTGGCTGGTTCTTGGCTGACGAGACCAGCGAGAAGTGACTTACTTGGGGATGGTTTATGGCTGGGCTGGGATTACCTGTGATTGGTTTGGAGAAAAACTAGTACCGCTGAAGTAGGATTTGATAGTAGGTGTTTTATGTTCATGGCAGAATGAGCATAGGTGATGTAGCAGATGACGGTGGTGAGATAGAACGAGGGGGAAATGATGTTGTGTCGGTCGTGAAAGTGTTGGAACTTATTCAAGCTGTCCAGTAGGACGAGAGTGTAGAAGATAAGCTGTTAATATTGTAGTTTGGAATTCGAAGATCAGGAGTATTAAAGATGGATTTACATATTGAAGTCAGTGCAGAATATGGAGGAACTGGAGTCGGCAGCGGTTTGGCGTGCAGAGCCAGTTTCTGAACTTCTGGAACATAAAATGAGAGAGAGAGTCAGCGATGGTATTCTGGTGGCCTGGGACGTAGGCGGCGCGGAGGATATTGGTTAGTGATGGAGTGCCACGTGAGCGACGCATGAATGGCGTGATTGAAAAGGAGTTGGAGCGACCTTGGTTAATGATTTCAACGACTGAGATTATCATAGTGTATAAGAATGGATTAACTAGACTATTCGTGTCCCCATAGAACAGAGGTGGCTACTACGGGGGTAGATTTCGAAGAGGCGGAGGAAGCGACCTGGCAATTGTCCATGAGTTCTGGGGGCCATTCTGATGCTAACCATCTACCGTTGTAGAAACCCCCAAAATCAGCAGAAGGAGCGGCATCAGTGTAGCTGGATGTCAAGGGAGTTAGTCAGCTGATCATCATGAAAGAAGGAGATACCGTTCCGGCTAGAGAGGAGATGGAACCACAAGCGAAGCTCGGCGAGACAGGATTGGTTCCGTGACAAGGAAGACAGAAGCGACAGGACGATACGATAGCGCGTCGATAATGGAATAGTTATGGTGGTGAAATAGGACGACATATATATGTTACTTTGAACGTGTGACAGTGGCATTGATAATGAAATGGTAGAAGTGATGAGATAGAACGGAGTGTAGGTTACGTTAAACATATGAAAGGGGCGTTGATAATGAAATGGTCGAAGTGACGAGAGAGAACGACAGGTAGTTTACGTTAAACGTGTGAAAGGGGGTGGTCTCAGCTGGCCATTTGGCGGAGAACGATGCATCGTTCTGTCTGATGAAGTTGCGGGAGTAGCACTTGGGGGCAGTGACATCCCGGTGTCACTGCCCGGGAGAAATGAGCTGCAGGGATCAGTGTAGTCAAATATGGGTTATCCTGGTACCTTGATGATGAGACAGCGGGGCGCTGGAAGCCCGGGGGCAGATGTTCCGGTTGGAGCAGAGTGCTGGCAGCTCTCGGTGCCAGGAGCCTTGACTAGAGCAGGCTTCTGTGGCAACTAGAGCAGGATGTCCACGATAAAAGCTGCCTGCTGTCAAACTAGGCGAGCCAAGGTTGGGTTGAGTAAACGGCGGGGTCACTGACATCAAACATCCTGGCCGAATTGAAGTGGTGCAGATGTAGTGAAAAACAGCAGGGGTCATTGGCATCCTGGTGCTGATGTTCTGGCCTAATCCGAGTGCTGTGATTGGAATGAAGGGACGGCAAGGTTGTAGGCATCCCGGTGCCCGATGTTCCCGTTGGAACGAAGTGCTGTGGTTGGACAAATAAACAGCATGGGTGGCAGGCATCCCGGTGCCTGATGTCCATAACTAAGCAAAGTGCTGCTGTTGGATTTAAGGAAACAGCATGGGTCGTAGGCATCCCGGTGCCTGATGTCCCTGTCTAAACAAGCGCTGTGCTGCTGTTGGATTTAAGGAAACAGCATCGGTCGCAGGCATTTTGATGCCTGAAGTACACGACTAAGTGAAGTGCTGCTGTTGGATTTAGAAAACAGCATGGTCGCAGACGTCCCGGTGCCTGATGTCCCTGTCTAAGCGAAGCGCTGGGGTCGTAGTGAGGAAACGCCATGGATGCTGGTATCACTGTGCCCGATGTTCCCGTCTAGCGGAACACTGGTTGGAGTTAGAAAACCACATGGGTCTCAGGCATCCCGGTGCCTGATGTCCCTGTCTAAACGAAATGCTGTCTAAATGAAATGCGTGGCTGGAGTAAAGAAAGCCGCATAGGTCGCAGGCATCCCGGTGCCTGATATCCCTGTCTAAACGAAACGCTGTGGCTGGAGTAAAGAAAAACGCATAGGTCGCAGGCATCCCGGTGCCTGATGTAGACGACTAAGCGAAGTGCTGCTGTTGGATTTAGAAAACAGCATGGTCGCAGGCATCCCGGTGCCTGATTTCCCTGTCTAAACGAAGCGCTGCGGTCGTATTGAGGAAATGGCGTGGTTGCTGGTATCACTGTGACTGATGTTCCGTCTAAACAGAACACTGTGGCTGGAGTAAAGAAAACCGCATGGGTCGCAGGCATCCCGGTGCCTGATGTCCCTGTCTAAACGAAATGCTGCGGTCGTATTGAGGAAATGGCGTGGTTGCTGGTATCACTGTGACTGATGTTCCGTCTAAACAGAACACTGTGGCTGGAGTAAAGAAAACCGCATGGGTCGCAGGCATCCCGGTGCCTGATGTCCCTGTCTAAACGAAATGCTGTGGCTGGAGTAAGAAACCGCATGGGTCGCAGGCATCCCGGTGCCTGATGTCCCTGTCTAGGAGCGGCTCTGCGGTTGGAGTGAGGAGACGTCAGGGGGTTTATGACTCAGACAATGTAGAAGCAATTTCAGGTTAGTTGTATTTGTGATAAATTGTGTTAGTAGCTTGCGATCCAGCTTTTAACGTGGACGATACAGAGTGATTTCGGTTAGTATTGTGGTAACTGTGTTAATAACGTGCAATACGATGCGTTTAATGGCAGATGATGCCTAAAATGACGATTGACTCGATATGCTGGCAACGTGCAACCTGGTGTTTGTAATGTTCAAGCACATGTAACGGTGTGCAATGGCAAAGTGACGTTAGAGTAGCTGCGCGAGAAGCTTCCAGCTGGTATATGGAAAAGACAATGTGGAAGTAACTTTAAATTAATTATGAATCTTTACTACAAAGTAGTGGAGATGGATAACGTATGATGCAGGACTGATGCCGTTGGTATAATGCTATAGACTGTATAGAAGAAACGTAACAATGTGACTTCACCCTCTGGTTTGTGGACTGCTGCTCGGGAGCCACTTTTATTTATTTATTTATTTATTTATTTATTTATTTATTTATGTATTTATGTATGTATGTATTTATTTATTTATTTATTTATTTATTTATTATTTATTTTTTTCTCCTTCTTTTTCTTTTATGACACCAAAACCATAATACTGACAAGTCTGAGTAGAATGAGTAGCGCAATACTACCTGGCCCCTGCCGGGGGGCGCTGTGGCCGTGGGGCTACGGGGCTCTGTGACGTCACGCGTGCCGAACCGGGCGGTGATTGGCTTAGACGAAAACCCGGAAGGCGGGAGCGCCGGTTGCTGTTTGTTGATGCTGAGTAAACGATGAAACTTTAGTTTGATGTGGCTGAGGTTGATCGGGAATGCATCCTATGCAGGAATCGTTGGCAGTTCGGTCGCTGATGTCGGGGTCCGTTTGTGGATGTAAAGGCGGCCGGACGGAGAGTGCGAGTCCGGTGTGGTGGAGAGTTATCTGGACTGTCGAAGCGGTTGAGGAGGGGAGAGTTGAAGCTGCTGCTCCAGCGGCTTTGTGCGTTGCTTCCCTGGTTTTTTGCCCTCGCTAGTGGAGGAGAGGAAGTCGGAGATCTACCGGGAGTGTCACATCAGTGTGGGTTGAAGAGCCTGCAAGGCCGGTGGTATGTGCCTGCGGGACCGGCATGTGCCCCGCGGGGCGCTTGGCTGCGGTCTGCTGCTGTGTGATGAGAGGAGAACCGGTTTCCCACGAATCTTCAGTCAAGTCGGACGGGTTGATCTGCAGTTCGTGATCCGTGGTGAGTTCACTCTTGGAGTAGTAATCGTAGCATTTGTTCAAGTTGTGTTGATGCAATGCGGGAAGTACGATCTGTTTCTGGGTTGATCATGAAAGCTTGACTGAGACTGCCTGCACGTGAAACTCGAAAGCGAGAGTGAACGAGGGGGACGCTGTTAGGTCTGTTTATATAGGAGCCGGAAGGGGTGTAATTGGTGTGTGTTCCCGCTCCTGAAACTGCGCTTATCAAGCTTCGATTAATAAGACTGCACAAACAAACTGCAGGAACAAATATCTGAGGTGTCATTGATTTGTATTGATGATATAAAACTGATTTATTTTTAAGGCAAAACAGGTTTATTAAGACAGATACAGAAACAAGTAGGCGAAATAAAGAAGATTAAATCAGCACTTATGCTAGTGATGAAGTTGCAACATCACACTCTTCATTAAGAGAGACTGACTATTTTGACAAAGTTCAAAGGTTGTGATACTGTATATAGCACAACAAGCAAGCAAAGCTCTAAACTGAACTGCATTCCTACTCATGCACAGTGACGTCTGCTGTTCTACTTGATAAGAAAGTGAATAACAGATTTGTTGGTGTAGAGTCGTCTCTTCATTCTTGCTTCTTGAGCCTCTCCATCAGATGGACACTGATGACGGCAGACACCATGATGATCAGACCAACAGAGAACACAACTGTCTTCACCAGGCACAGAGAGATACTCTGTGAACCTGCAACACAACAAAACAGTTATTATATTACAGTACTGACAATACAGCACAACATACAACATACTGGACATAATAAATCACCACAAATACTATATTTCAGAAACACTTTGTGTGCTTTTAAAAATAAAATGTTGACAACTTTTCTGACTTCAATGAACTGTGTTGATTAATTCTTTATTTTTGCTTTTTCTGGTTAATCACTACATTTTGTTCTAATTCAAGTGTCTGTCATACATGATGCACTTCATTGAAGCAACGACTACAACAACAGTAGACTGTCTAACACAGACAGAAAAACTCTTAGCAGAATAATTACCATAAAAGAAGACTATTTACTTCCAGGTACTTGTTCTCAAGTATTTTGTTTTATTAAAAATAATCTTACATGACTAACTGGCTAAACATTGCTACTAAATATTTCTCATGCATGTCATTAAGACTTTACAATATGCAACTTAAATTAACACAATATAAAAATTGAGCATTTGAACCTAAAAGTGAATGTATGATCCCTCCTGCCCAAAGGTCTATAAAAATGTTACACATGTGTAATTTAGTCAAATTTGATTTGATTTCATCCATGTAACAAATTTTGCGATTTACACTGCAGTGTGTGTAAACTGTGTATTATTGTCAGTTAGCTGTTATTTCAGTCTCACCAACAGTTAGAGAGCAGAGAGGCTGAATCTCCTTCCTGTTTCTGGTCCAGCTGACCTGGTTGCTGTGGTTACAGATGATGAAGTCATTCAACAGGTAGACACGGAGAGAAGAACCAGAGGTTGTGACCTCTGACTGCTCTCCTCCCTCCTGATTGCAGGTTTGGGTGTCACATGTAAAAGTGCTGCTGATGAGAGAGTCCTCTGTACTGCAGGTCACAGTGAGGTTACAGGACTCTCTGCTGTTAGACACAGAGTTCACTGACAGCTGAACTGGAGACACTGGATCTAGAGGACAAAAGGTAGGTGTGAATGTTATAAAACAGAGTACTACTGTGTATCAATGTTTGAAATCTAAAGAAACCTACCTTGAATTATGACCTTGTACTCAGTTAGAGGTTGGGTTTCATATCCAGTTATGAGTGCAGTATAATCTCCACTGTCGCTGTGTTGCACATTCTTTAAAAGCAAAGAGTGATTTTGTACAGAAAACTCAACCCTTCCTGCATAACTGCCAAGTATTATTGTTCTTTTATCAGGAAATAATCTCACTACATTCCGAGTATTATTGATTGTCCATCTAAATTCAGTATCTTCTACTAGAACAACAGGTTTGTTAACATCCAGATGTAAATCCTTCCCTTTCTGCACAAACACAGTTGTCACAGCACTGGACCCTGTAAAAAGAACACACATTAAATATAATCACTTATATGCTTTTGCTCTCTCTGTGTGTGTGTGTGTGTGTGTGTGTAAAGATGTCCCCTGAATGAGGAGCCTCTGAATAAAGCTTTTTTCCCCACTGCATCATTGAGGTGAACTTAACATAACATAATTACACATATTTAAAAGGGATGGACTGTTCATTTTAATTATTTATACTAACAGCCACCTGCTGTCTAAAAAGTCAGATATCTGGCTACAGTCTCTCTGACCAAAATCACACATTAAAATCACTTGTATGATTTTTCAGTCACCACTGTTTTGTGGTCATTAAAAAATGAGAGTATTGCTGTTACTGCCTTTACTCCCCAAACACAGAGTAATGTTTGTAAATGTATTTGAATGATTCAAAACAAATAATGGCAGACAGTCTCATTAATGGTCAGTAAAGGTTATGATAAATCTGGATGCATTCATAGCAGTTTTATAATGCATTTTGTAGGACATATTTTACTTGATCTGTTTTAAATGTTGTTGTTGTCCTACTATGAGCCTTTTGATTTGAGTCTTATGTTGTCTTTTTCCAACTGCTTCATGTCTATAGGAAATAATATTTGAGGTGAACCCAATTAACTTATTACAGATATTTTAATTTAATAAAATGAAGGGATGAACTATTCGTTAAAAGTATTCACAATTGCATCTTCTACAGCCAGTCCAAAATACCCACAACATATAGAATACATCATATTTTTATTATTTTACTATAATTTCTCAATAAAAGGGCAAAACTTTACTCTTTTTAAATGATCGTAATAAATTTCTTACCTACCAACTACTAAACAAGCGGCAGTGTCTCCTTCTTTCTTGCTGCTCTGATAAAAACCTTTAAAATTACATGTGTGTTCCTAATCATGAGCTCAAAGTCGTAGCAACTAGCAGGACTTTCATTACAGATGATTCTGGATCTTCAGTTTTATCCACAATCCTCAGTTCATTAATCATGATTATAAAGTCTGCTCAGGTTTTATTGCTTTATCTGCAATACCATTAAAATGTAGTATGTTTGTCCTACCTGCTAATTCTTTGCAGAGCACAAGTCCCAGCATCACAAAGATACACATCTTGGTCTGTGGCTGTCCTGACTTCAAAGTGCAGAGGGGAGGACTTGGGGAAGAGTTTCTATCTCATGACTGTATTTTCCCAGTCAAAACCACACAATGTCAACATGTCAACTTCTCTATTCAAACATCCTCTCTAAACTCTGTTTTACTGTTTGAGATGTGCTGTTAAAAAATAGTTAATTAAATCATTTAGGTTTTGTCTAAGTCATTGAAAAGATGATAAACAATAGTTTTATTATATATTTCAATAGATCCTGTAATCATCTTTGCAAAGTTCATATAGATCATAGCACTATTATCACTATTTGTAGAAAAAAGTTTTGTATGTTGCACCAGAGTTCACTGAATAATCATTTTAATCTGTAGTCCATTAGTAGTGTTGATGGTCAGACATGACATACAAAGTGTGACGGATATGTTAGAAACTGTTTCTCTAAACATCCTTTTTTTCTTCAGAGACTTCTCAGAAGACCAGTTCCTGCTGATCGTAGTGCATAGTGGTGTTTTCACTTCCTGATTCACTTCCTCAGTGTAATTCTCATTGCTGTCTATAGATGTATTCGTGGGAAACACATGTTTGGAATATGAGCTCGTCACTTTCTTGCTTTCAGTATCAGAAAGCATCTTTCAACTGTTAACATTTGTGGAGCTTTTAAAATTTAGTATATTCCCTTTCAATACCTGCACTGTTAGACTGATTCATCCTTTAATTGACTTTTTAATGTTATGTTATGTTTTCTATAAAATGTATTTTGCAATAATTATTTTGGGGAGATACATACAACTTATTTATCATCAATTCATTTTGCTGGCCAATAGTCAAATGGAAAAAAAAGAAAGAATAATACAGGAATCAGCCTGAACCTTCCTTAACCCTGTCAGGGGCGCGCAGGTGGTCCGGTGGTTAGAGCACATGCCATATACACAGCCGACTCCGGTTCGAAATCCCAGTCGGAGGTCCTTTGCTGCTTGTCACACCCCCTCTATCTCCCATGTTTCCTGTCTGTCTACTGCTAAATGAAGGTGTCTATGCCAGACAAAAATCTAAAAAAAAAGAAGCTTTCAGCACATCACGTACAGTATAGAGGGGGTCAGTCTTGCATCATCTAGTGAATTCCACTGTATGTGGAAGACGTGAACAGCCCTTTTTTTCTATCTTATGACTATATTTTTCCTGTCTAAACCACAAACTCACTCGATGTCAACATGTCATCTTCTCTATTCAAACATCCTCTCTAAGCTGTTTGACTGTTTGAAATCTCTGATAAAGAATGTATTTAATTAAATCATTTAGGTTTTGTCTAAGTCATTGAAAAGACGATAAACAAAAAATGTATTATATATTTCAATAGATACTGTAAGAAAAAAGTTCATATAGATCATAGCACTATATTTGTAGAAAAAAGGTTTTGTATGTTGCACCAGAGTTCACTGAAGGATTATTTTCATCTGTAGTCCATTGGGACAAAAGTCATTTAAAAATGTATACTTTTAGAGTATTTGCTGTAATAGTTTAGTTAGTTTGATTCACTTTAACACACATATTTATGTAGCTCACTGCACATAACCACTTCCTTTCTCATATGATCTCTTTCATTTTCAGCCTGCAAGTGATGTGAACATTGGTGAATGTCCAAACAGAAACAAAAGACATGTTGCAGCAATAAAAAATGGTATGTATGGTAATATTTCTGCACTAAAAACAGCAACTGCAATATGTGCAGTTTCCTTTAACCTGATATTTTAAACATTTTGAATTGCACCAATGTTGAGTGACTAAAAGATGTGTCTAAATGCAGCTCACATGAGAAAAGAGTATAGTTGGTTTCCAAACATTCAGGTCAGAAGGCAGGAAAACTTCACCTGTTCTCATGCAACCTTCTTATTCTGAAGGACAGAATTAAAATCTGCTTGTTTCTGAGGATTTAGATTAAAAACAACCTTGTGCTTTAACATTAGTCTTTCTGGGACCCATCATCTAATGCTATTAAAACACAAATCATGAGAGGTGATTTATTAAGACATGGCTTGTTTTCATTTTTAAATAAGATCTTATTTCAATATAGTGTGTAGATTTAGAGTCCAAGAAGAAACGGATCAGACAAAGTTCAGTTTTCACAAACAAATTTCTCGATCAAATATCTGAGGCTGAATTAATTTCTAACTACTTTAAACAAATGAACATATTTTTAATTTCAGATGTTAAACCGGTTTAGTTTAATGAGAGGCAGGTTTATTAAGACAGACGTCATAATAAAAGTCCCTGCAACGAAACATGAAGTTGAAATAAAGAAGAAACCAATGCCTATACTGTAGTTGATATGTTAAGAGATGGTTTAACTTCTGTCAGGTTGCATTTTTCATAAGGAAAGAGGAAATGCAGATGATGCACACGTAAAAATTCAGACCTGAAGAAGTAAAGCTAATTAAAGATAAATCGGGCAGAACCAGACAACTGATGTTATAATTCACTGTATGTAATGTAATGTAATACATGGGCAGTGATTGATCTTCTGAATGACCAAACCTATTTTAACTTACAGAATGCATTAAAATGATATGTTACTGCAGACTTATAGATGTTTAAGTCATACTATTACATAACCTATGAGCCTACAAATTAAAACATTAACTTTGGACACGAAGAAAACATTTATTTACTTTACAGTGCTGTTCTTTGCCCATTTAAAAACATATATATAGAACTATTTTGGACAGGTGTCACTTTTTCTCAAGACTTTCTCTTACTTTTTAACTACTTTAAGGCCTACTTCTTACTATTTGTAATTATATTACACACGTTGCCCTTTCAACTGTCTGATGGAGGGAAGTTAAATTTGTATTGTAATGTACTTTGTAACAGCTGATAGTACGAACACTTCCTGTTCCCTTCTTTGCAAGCAGTCCCAGTCTTAGACCCTGTTTACCCCAGCACTAAATACAAATGTAAATGACCTCCAAGATGCATTGTGATCCGCTCACTCACACCACTTGCCGAGGTGGACAAGGACGCATGTAAAAGCAGTTGAAAAAATGGAGAGGAGCACAGATGTACGTGGTTCGAGTTATCTGAAAAGTTGGAATAACCCATGTGTATTACTGTAGCTCTTGAAACATATTTCTCATGTCTTAACTCTTTTAGTGCACACTGACTGACATAATAACTGTGAACTTGCCTTTACCCTTAATAACAGTGGAAAAAGGAAAACCGGAGAAAAATGTGAGTGAAATCGTTGTAAAGACCAGTAATCATTATTTCAAAGGGCAGTCAGGATTAAGAGTATATTTAATATAACCAACTCATAGAAAAACAAGATGCTATGGCTTAATACAGCAGCAAAGTGATTAAGGAAGAAAATGCAATATATGAAAATCCTCTGGTACAGTAAATGCCATAGTTTTTGTTTTTTTTTACTACCAAATGTGCTTGTCAAATTGAGGGGGGAAAAAATCACCTTGTGTTCATTTAAAAGTTAAGACCTGACTTTCAGAAACAGGAGAAGTGCAAAAAAAAAGTTAAAAATGTAAAAAAAAGGTTATAATATATAAATGTTTAACATTAAGTGGAACAGAAATGCAGCTTTTCTAATGCACTTGCCAGCCTGTAACCATGCACACGAATCACTTCATCATAATGACTTGGCAGTCTATCTAAATGACCTCCATCTCTGTTCTACAAGAGCTGCTTCACCCAGTCTGCTGTACTGCTGCTGCTACTGAACCTGCCACATCTAAGTTTCACAGTTTGTGCTGCTTTCTTTAATGTCGTTCTGTGAACTGAATTACTTACTTTCTTACAGATGACCTGCTGTTTGAGTTCTCATTGAACAGCAAAGTTGGAAAAGTAACAATGGAAAACATTTTTCTAACACAGTGGTTTGATTTATTTCTAGGATATCAATCCCTCCCAAACTCCTAATCAGAATGCCACAGACGATGCTTCGGGTCTTTCTCCAACCTCCACCTACGCTATGGTGGGATTTCCAGCTGCACCTGTACAATCCACTGAGACTGAAAACACTGTTTATGCTCAAGTTACCTAAGCTCCAAAGTCCAACCACCAACTGAAAAATACCGATCATGATGGATTTTAAGTCCTATTCAGCACCAGAGTGGTCTTCAAACACATGGCTTAGAGAACTTGCTGCATCTTCTTGCAGGACTTTTGTAACAAACAGCTGAACAGAAAGTTTCCTCAAAGACTAAAAACCTACAACATAAATACTTTTGGGTGTTGTGTTCTGCATGTGTCCTGCACCACAGAAGGCAACGTAATGGATCAAATTAGAGCTGATCGGTTAAATAATTACTTTACATTACCACAAATACATCAGAGGAAGCAGAGATGCTGGAGGTGCTGTTGTTGTCAGGAGCAGGGGCGGACTGGCAATCTGGGCGTTCTGGTAAGGTCCGGTTGTAGGCCTGCCTGGTTCATCAACCAAAAAGTCAGATACAGCGACACTACCAGCCACCAGCAGGGGGCGCTAATTCGATAATTTGTTTGCCAAGTGTAAAAAAAAACTAATGAAGAAGAGTGAATTATTAGCGGTAATAATTGTAAGCAGAGAACATAAGGAGAAAGGTGGATGGGAAAAGTTTAAATAAATGAAAGCCAAGTCTCTCTAGACTGATGTATCAAAATGTAAAGAAGACCATAATGTTGAATGAAACTGGAAAACGTAAAGCAGCCATTGGTGTCACTCTTGACACATTTAACCAAATGTTTGGTGAGTTAAAATCTCTCTGTCTTCCATCTGAGTGCTGTTTGTTTCTCTGTTATTTGCATGGTGAGCTATGAGCTGACACTTAGTCTAACAAAGACTACAAGCCCAGGGTTTATTTATACAGCTTCATTATTATGAGGAAGACATTTATAGTGATTAATTACAGCAGAATTGTACAATTAATTAGTTAATTGTTCTATAATTTAACAGCCTTATGAAAGTATAACTAAGTAACATATTGTGGATAGTATCAATAATACAACTTATCTTTACAATCATTTGTTTATTTTATAATAATGTAATGAGATATCAGAACAATCCTGTAAGTGACTGTTTGTATGCGGCTGGGTGGTGGGCCTATTAGGGAGAAAGTCCAGGGATGTTTTTTAGTCCCAATCTGTCCCTGGTTAAGAGACAATGACATTCAGTTTCCTGTCATCTTGATAGTTTTGATAAGTGATGTCTGTCTCAACCCAACTAGTCAAGGGAGATAGAGCCTGCTTCTGATCGAGGTTTCTTCCTTTTAAAGAGGAGGGTTTTTTATTGCTGTCTCCAAGTGCTGGAGACATGGGAGGTTCAGTTTTTGTAAATTAAAGAGTATGATCTAAGACTGCATTATGTGAAAAGTGCCATGTTGTGTATTATAATTTAAAGTGATTTGAAAGTATTTGATTATTATATTACATAAAAAAAGAAAAATAAATAGTCAGGTGCTGATCAGCAGAGAATCAGCAGTTTTCTTTCTGCTATTTATTTCATTTATATCAGTTGCCAAAAACAAAGAATTGTGCTTAACATTTGAATTAAGTTCATTTCCTGAAAATATATTAAAAGCACGCTGTTGTCAAAGTCATGGTTTGAGTCAGAGTCCTTTGTGGAGACCCTGCTGATTAAAGAGGAAGCTCGTCTCAACAGTAGCCTTTTATAAGTAGGAGGTTCTCAGTATAGTTGATATGTGAAATGACTGAATGGTGTACGTATAATTTGTTTATATTTAATGTACAATATTTTATGTTAAAATGTTGAAGAATTAATTGAGACTTTTGTTGTGATGAACCTGTGACTTCTTGCTGGTTGCTGCTTTTATGTTCGTATTTTTATGTTTCATGTTAGTTTTTATCTTTTATATTGATGCTTTTACCTTCTAGCACTTGATTTGTTTCAAATGTAAAGTACATAACGATTAAAACGTATTATTATTATGTATTATCATTATTATTATTATTGTTATTAAGTCCTTTGTTAACACTTTCAATAGTCTGTGGTGCCCTCTGCTGGTCAGGAAGGGCATTTCACAGACGAGGGGCAGCAGAACTGAAGGCCTGATCACTCATGGTGCTGAGTTTAGTCCTGGTGAGGAGGAGGAGATTAGAGTTTGTAGAGCGGAGGGATCGGGTTGAGGTTAGTGTGGTGAGTAGTTCTTTCAGGTAGAGAGGGCATTACCATAGATGTACTGGTGAGTCTGGAGGGAGATCTAGTATTCAATCCTGTTGGAGACGGGGAGCCAATGAAGTGAATGGAGAATGGTTGTCATATGAAAAACCTCCTGCTGTTACTTTGTGATGAATCAACATTAGTTTAGTTTTGGTTTATTTATTTACAGAAGAATAATATTAGTCATCATGTGTCTTCTGTGCATTAAGACATGACTTCATTTCAGCTGTTTTTAATAAGATTAAATGTTAGTGTGGAGATATAGGTTCAAAGAAATGATGGAGCAGACAGAAGAGACAAATTGGTTTTAATAAGACTGCACAAACAAACTTCAGGAACAAATATCTGAGGTTTCATTGATTTTTATTGATGTTATAAAACTGACTTATCTTTAAGGCAAAACAGGTTTATTACAACAGATACATTACAGAAACAAGTAGATGAAATAAAGAAGATTAAATCAGCACTTATGTCAGTGATGAAGCAACATCACACTCTTCATTAAGAGAGACTGACTAAGTCAAGAGGTTGTGATATGTAGCACAACAAGCAAGCAAAGCTCTAAACTGAACTGCATTCCTACTCATGCACAGTGACGTCTGCTGTTCTACTTGATAAGAAAGTGAATAACAGATTTGTTGGTGTAGAGTCGTCTCTTCATTCTTGCTTCTTGAGTCTCTCCATCAGATGGACACTGATGACGGCAGACACCATGATGATCAGACCAACAGAGAACACGACTGTCTTCACCAGGCACAGAGAGAAACCTGCAACACAACAAACAATTATTATATTACAGTTCTGACAATACAGCACAACATACAACATACTGGACATAATAAATGACCACAAATACTATATTTCAGAAACATTTTTTGTGCTTTTAAAAATAAAATGTTGACAACTTTTCTGACTTCAATGAACTGAGTTGATTAATTCTTTATTTTTGCTTTTTCTGGTTAATCACTACATTTTGTTCTAATTCAAGTGTCTGTCATACATGATGTACTTCATTGAAGCAACGACTACAACAACAGTAGACTGTCTAACACAGACAGAAAAACTCTTAGCAGAATAATTACCATAAAAGAAGACTATTTACTTCCAGGTACTTGTTCTCAAGTATTTTGTTTTATTAAAAATAATCTTACATGACTAACTGGCTAAAACATTGCTACTAAACTAAACTTTCTCATGCATGTCATTAAGACTTTACAATATGCAACTTAAATTAACACAATATAAAAATTGAGCATTTGAACCTAAAAGTGAATGTATGATCCCTCCTGCCCAAAGGTCTATAAAAATGTCACACACGTGTAATTTAGTCAAATTTGATTTGATTTCATCCATGTAACACATTTTGCCATTTACACTGCAGTGTGTGTAAACTGTGTATTATTGTCAGTTACCTGTTATTTCAGTCTCACCAGCAGTTAGAGAGCAGAGAGGCTGAATCTCCTTTATGTCTCTGGTGCAGCTGACCTGGTTGCTATGGTTACAGATGATGAAGTCACTGAACAGGTAGACACGGAGAGAAGAACCAGAGGTTGTGACCTCTGACTGCTCTCCTCCCTCCTGATTGCAGGTTTGGGTGTCACATGTAAAAGTGCTGCTGATGAGAGAGTCCTCTGTACTGCAGGTCACAGTGAGGTTACAGGACTCTCTGCTGTTAGACACAGAGTTCACTGACAGATGAACTGGAGACACTGGATCTAGAGGACAAAAGGTAGGTGTGAAGGGTTATAAAACAGAGTACTACTGTGTATCAATGTTTGAAATCTAAAGAAACCTACCTTGAATTATGACCTTGTATTCAGTTAGATGTTGGTTTTTGTCTCCAGCTATGAGTGCAGTGTAATCTCCACTGTCACTGTGTTGCACATTCTTCAAAATCAAAGAGTGATTTTGTACAGAAAACTCAACCCTTCCTTTATAAGGGTCAACTAGTCTTACTTTGTTATCAGGAGATAATCTCACTATGCTGACAGTGTCATTGAATCTCCACGTAAATTCATCAAGTTCTGGTATAACAACAGGTTTGTTAACATCCAGATGTAAATCCTTCCCTTTCTGCACAAACACAGTTGTCACATCACTGGACCCTGTAAAAAGAACACACATTAAAATCACTTGTATGCTTTTTCAGTACCCCTGTGTGTGTATGTGTGTGTGTGTGTGTGTGTGTGTGTGTGTGTGTATGAACTTGTATTACTGATTTTGTGGGGACATGCATGTTGTTACTTTGTTTACACAGCCAGTTTAAACACATTGGGTTAAGGTTCAGCTTCAGGAAATGAATGTAAGTCAATGTACTGTCCTCTGAAGTGACAGAAACACAACTGTGTATGTGTGTGTGTGTGTGTGTGTGTGTATGTGTGTGTGTGTGTGTGTGTGTGTGTTGTCGTCACTGCCTTTGCTCCCCAAACACTGAGTAATGTTTATAAATGTATTTGAATGATTCAAAACAAATGTATAATGCATTTTGTAGAACATATTTTACTTGATCTGTTTTAAATGTTGTTGTTGTCCTACTATGAGCCTTTTGATTTGAGCCTTATGTTGTCTTTTTCCAACTGCTTCATGTTTATAGGAAAGAATATTTGAGGTGAACTCAAATAACTTATTACAGATATTTGAATGTAAGAAAATTAATTGATGAACTAAACTATTCATTAAAAATATTAACAATTGCATCTCCTGCAGCCAGTCCAAAATGTCCACAACATATAACATAAATCATATTTTTATTATTTTACTATAATTTCTCAATAAAAGGACAAAACTTTACTCTTTTTAAATGATCGTAATTAATTTTTTGCCTACCAACTACTAAACAAAGGGATATTTAATCTCTTCCTCTAAACAAGCGGTAGTGTCTCCTTCTTTCCTGTTGCTCTGATAAAAAAACTTTAAAATTACATGTGTGTTCCTAATCATGAGCTCAAAGTCGTAGCAACTAGCAGGACTTTCATTACAGATGATTCCAGATCTTCAGTTTTATCCACAATCCTCAGTTCATTTATCACAATTATAAAGGCTGCTCAGGTTTTTTTGCTTTATCTGTAATACCATTAAAATGTAGTATGTTTGTCCTACCTGCGAATTCTTTGCAGAGCAGAAGTCCGAGCATCACAAAGATAAACATCATGGTCTCTGGCTGACCTGACTTCAAAGTGCAGGGTGGAGGACTTGGGGAAGAGTTTCTATCTCATGACTGTATTTTTCCATTCAAAACCACAAACGTACACAATGTCAACATGTCAACTTCTCTATTCAAACTTCTGCTCTCTGTTTTACTGTTTGAGATGTGCTGGTTAAAGAATGTACTTAATTACATCATCTAGATTTTTATCAAAAGAAGTTTTGTCTAAGTCATTAAAAAGATGATAAATAACAGTTTTATTATATATTTCAATAGATCTTGTAGGCATCTTTGCAAAGTTCATATAGATCATAGCACTATATTTGTAGAAAAAAGTTTTGTACATTATGTTGCACTAGAGTTCACTGAATAATTATTTTCTGTAGTCATGGATACTGTAATCATCTTTGCAACGTTTGAATAGATCATAGCACTATATTTATAGAAAAAAGTTTTGTACATTATGTTGCACTAGAGTTCACTGAATAATAATTATATTAATCTGTAGTCCATTGGGACAAAAAATAATTTAAAACTTTATACCTTTAGAGTATTTGCTGTAATAGTTTAGTTAGTTTGATTCACTTTAATAGACCTATCTAGGTAGCTCACTGCACATAACCACTTCCTTTCTCATATGATGCAGTATATTTAACATCTCTTTCATTTACAGCCTGCAAGTGATGTGAACATTGATCAATGTCCAAACAGAAACAAAAATGTTGCATCAATGAAAAATGCAATTAAAAAAACAAAGGTCTCCTGTTATGTATGCAGTTTCCTTTAATCTGATATTTTAAACATTATGAATTGCAATTCCAGTGATGAGTGACAAAAGGATGTGTCTAAAGGCAGTTGACATGGGAAAAGAGTAAAGGTGTTAAACAACAGTTTTATTATATATTTCAATAGATACTGTAGGCATCTTTGCAAAGTTTGAATAGATCATAGCACTATATTTGTGGAAAAAGGTTTTGTATGTTGCACCAGAGTTCACTGAATAATTATTTTCATTTGTAGTCCATTGGGGACGAAAGTAATTTAAAAGTTTATACTTTTAGAGTATTTGCTGTAATAATTTAGTTAGTTTGATTCACTTTAACACACGTATGTAGGTAGCTCACTGCACATACACTATAACCACTTGCTTTTTTATATGATGCAGTATATTTAGCATCTCTTTCATTTTCAGCCTGCAAGTGGTGTGAACATTGGTTAATGTCCAAACAGAAACAAAAAGCATGTTGCATCAATGAAAAATGGTATGTATGGTAATATGTCTGCACTAAAAACATCAATTGAAATACAAAAAAACTAAGTTCTTCTGTTATATATGCAGTTTCCTTTAACCTGATATTTTAAATATGTTGAATTGCACCAATGATGAGTGACTAAAAGATGTGTCTAAATGCAGCTCACATGAGAAAAGAGTAGAGTTGGTTTCCAAACATTCAGGTCAGAAGGCAGGAAAACTTCACCTGTTCTCATGCAACCTTCTTATTCTGAAGGACAGAATTAAAATCTGCTTGTTTCTGAGGATTTAGATTAAAAACAACCTTGTGCTTTAACATTAGTCTTTCTGGAACCTATCATCTAATGCTATTAAAACATGAATCATAAGAGGTGATTTATTAAGACATGGCTTGTTTTCATTTTTTAAATAAGATCTTATTTCAAGATAGTCCCAGCATCACAAAGACAAACATCATGGTCTCTGGCTGACCTGACTTCAAAGTGCAGGGTGGAGGACTTGATAAAGAGCTGTTGTGTCATGTCTTTATTAAAAACCACAAACTTACCTCAACATGTCAACTTCTCTATTCAAACTTCCTCTCTAAGCTCTGTTTGACTGTTTGAGATGTGCTGTTAAAGAATGTAGTTAATCATTTAGGTTTTGTCTAAGTCATTGAAAAGATGATAAAGAATAGTTTTATTATATATTTCAATAGAGCCTGTAATCATCTTTGCAAAGTTTGAATAGATCATAGCACTATATTTATAGAAAAAAGTTTTGTACATTATGTTGCACCAGAGGTCACTGAATCATTATTTTAATCTGTAGTCCATTGTAGTTTGTAGCAGTAATCATTATTTTTAGACCAGTAATCATTATTTCAAAGGGCAGTCAGGATTCAGAGTATGTTTAATATAACCAACTCATAGAAAAACAAGATGCTATGGCTTAATACAGCAGCAAAGTGATTAAGGAAGTGGGTTCATCAGTTCCTGCTGAGTGTATGACAGACAGTGGTTAAGGGTTAAACTCTTCTGGCACTAATTTAACTCGGTTTTTGTCTCCCTTTTCTTTAAATTTCCATTTTTATATTGGTTACACTCTTTCTTTTAGCTCCAATACATTGCAAATATTTTGAAAGCTTTATTAGACTAACCCTCAGGCAGTGCTCTGTTGAGGGCTTGAGACCAAACAATGTTTACACAAGAAATCAGGCGTTAAAATGCCGTTTTATACTTTTTTTTAAATCCACGTCTATGACATGACTTCTCTTTCTTGCCTTATTTGTTCTTCTTTAACCCTATTTTAAGCACATTACTTGTTTTATCATTATTGTTGTATCAAATATGAAACACACCAGGAAGTAGTATGTGTCATAGTTAGGTTAATATTAATAAATTGCACGGCTTCTTACATTTTGTGAATCACAACTCCTGCCAGTGTGACAGTCTACAGTGAAAAGTGAGTGAGAAGACGTCTAATCTTCCCAATAAACAATGACAGATTTTGCTTTGATGTATCGTCTGCATTTTGATGACAGACAAGTAACTCATAATCTTTCCCAATCCACAATCCACAGACCTCAAACCTGTTAGAGTGGAGAAACAAATCTTTCTTTGCTTCATTCCTTGTATGAATGCCAGCATGATGTCCTCCAATGTTTGAATTTCTCTTGCCAATTTGAACCCCCCCCCCCCCCCGCCCCCACACCTCACATGTTAATCTATCTTCTGTCTCTTCTTATTCACAGATGCTGCATATGAATGAGTTAAAGGAAGTGGTTTAAAGGATCAGAATCTGACTTTTATAAATGTTATTTTATTTTTATAAAAGGATCAGCAATCAAGTATTTGAGGTTTCATTGATTTTTATTGATGATATAAAACTGATTTATTTTTAAAGCAAAACAGGTTTATTAAGACAGATACAGAAACAAGTAGATGAAATAAAGAAGATTCAATCACCTATGTCAGTGATGAAGTTGCAACATCACACTCTTCATTAATAGAGACTGACTAAGTCAAGAGGTTGTGATATGTAGCACAACAAGCAAGCAAAGCTCTAAACTGAACTGCATTCCTACTCATGCACAGTGGCGTCTGCTGTTCTACTTGATAAGAAAGTGAATAACAGATTTGTTGGTGTAGAGTTGTCTCTTCATTCTTGCTTCTTGAGTCTCTCCATCAGATGGACACTGATGACAGCAGCCACCATGATGATCAGACCAACAGAGAACACGACTGTCTTCATCAGGCACAGAGAGATACTCTGTGAACCTGCAACACAACAAAACAGTTATTATATTACAGTACTGACAATGAAGCACAACATACAACATACTGGACATAATAAATGGCCTCAAATACTATATTGACAACATTTTGTGTGCTTTTAAAAATAAAATGTTGACAACTTTTCTGACTTCAATGAACTGTGTTGATTAATTTATTTTTGCTTTTTCTGGTTAATCACTACATTTTGTTCTAATTCAAGTGTCTGTCATACATGATGTACTTCATTGAAGCAACGACTACAACAACAGTAGACTGTCTAACACAGACAGAAAAACTCTTAGCAGAATAATTACCATAAAAGAAGACTATTTACTTCCAGGTACTTGTTCTCAAGTATTTTGTTTTATTAAAAATAATCTTACATGACTAACTGGCTAAAACATTGCTTCTAAATATTTCTCATGCATGTCATTAAGACTTTAAAATATGCAACTTAAATTAACACAATATAAAAATTGAGCATTTGAGACTAAAAGTGAATGTATGATCCCTCCTGCCCAAAGGTCTATAAAAATGTCACACATGTGTAATTTAGTCAAATTTGATTTGATTTCATCCATGTAACAAATTTTGCATTTTACACTGCAGTGTGTGTAAACTGTGTATTATTGTCAGTTATCTGTTATTTCAGTCTCACCAACAGGTAGATAGCAGCGAGGCTGAATCTCCTTCACATCTAGGGTCCAGCTGACCTGGTTGCTATGGTTACAGATGATGAAATCGTTGACCAGGTAGACACGGAGAAAAGAACCAGAGGTCGTGTTCTTTGACTGCTCTCCTCCTTCCTGATTGCAGGTTTGGGTGTCACATGTAAAAGTGCTGTTGATGAGAGAGTCCTCTGTACTGCAGGTCACAGTGAGGTTCACTGACAGCTGAACTGGAGACACTGGATCTAGGAGACAAAAGGTAGGTGTGAATGGTTATAGAACAGGGTACTACTGTGTATCAATGTTTGAAATCTAAAGAAACCTACCTTGAATTATGACCTTGTATTCAGCTACATGTTGGGTTTTGTCCCCAATTATGAGTGCAGTGTAATCTCCACTGTCACTGTGTTGCACATTCTTCAAAAGCAAAGAGTGATTTTGTACAGAAAACTCAACCCTTCCTGCATAACTGTAACTTATTCGTGGTGGTGTATCAGCAGCTACTCTCACTATGCTGTGAGTGTAATTGATTCTCCACCTAAATTCATCATGTTCTGGTATATCAACAGGTTTGTTAACATCCAGATGTAAATCCTTCCCTTTCTGCACAAACACAGTTGTCACAGCACTGGACCCTGTAAAAAGAACACACATTAAAATCACTTGCATGTTGTTGCTCTCTTTGCTCTCTTTGCTCTCTTTGTGTGTGTGTGTGTGTGTGTGTGTGTGTGTGGTGTGTGTAAAGATGTCCCCTGAACGAGGAGGCTCTGATTTAAGCTTTTTTTTCCCACTGCATCATTGAGGTGAACTTAATATAACATAATTACACATTAAAGGGA
The DNA here is from genome assembly GCA_021039105.1 of Scomber colias. Lineage (NCBI taxonomy): Eukaryota > Metazoa > Chordata > Actinopteri > Scombriformes > Scombridae > Scomber > Scomber colias. Next base: position 666,511 of record JAJDFG010000148.1, read on the forward strand.
TGGACTGTTCATTTTAATTATTTATACTAACAGCCACCTGCTGTCTAAAAAGTCATATGTCTGGCTACAGTTTCTCAGAACAAAATCACACATTAAAATCACGTGTATGCCTTTTACCACGGTTTTTACAAGTGGTCATTAAAAAATGAGAGTATTGCTCCACTGCCTTTGCTCCCCAAACACTGAGTAATGTTTATAAATGTATTTGAATGATTCAAAACAAATGTATAATGCATTTTGTAGGACATATTTTACTTGAATTGTTTTAAATGTTGTTGTTGTCCTACTAAGGTATTCACAATCACATCTTCTGCAGCCAGTCCAAAATACCCACAACATATAGAATACATCATATTTGTATTATTTTACTATAATTTCTCAATAAAAGGGCAAAACTTTACTCTTTATAAATGATCATAATTCATTTTTTACCTACCAACTACTAAATGCAGGGATATTTCATCTCTTCCTCTAAACAAGCGACAGTGTCTCCTTCTTTCCCGTTGCTCTGATAAAAACCTTTAAAATTACATGTGTGTTCCTAATCATGAGCTCGAAGTCGTAGCAACTAGCAGGACTTTCATTACGGATGATTCAGAATCTTCAGTTTATCTACAATACCATTAAAATGTAGTATGTTTGTCCTACCTGCTAATTCTTTGCAGAGCAGAAGTCCCAGCATCACAAAGATAAACATCTTGGTCTCTGACTGACCTGACTTCAAAGAGCGGAGGAGAGGACTTGGTGGAGAGCTTCTATCTCATGACTGTATTTTCTTCTGTCAAAACCACAAACATGCACAAGTGTCAACATGTCAACTTCTCTATTCAAACATCCTCTCTAAGCTGTGTCTTACTGTTTGAGATGTGCTGTTAAAGAATTTAGTTAATCATTTAGGTTTTGTCTAAGTCACTGAAAAGATGATAAACAATAGTTTTATTATATATTTCAATAGATACTGTAATCATCTTTGCAAAGTTTGAATAGATCATAGCACTATATTATGTTGCACCAGAGGTCACTGAATAATTATTATTTTAATCTGTAGTCCATTGGTGACAAAAGTCATTTAAAACTTTATACCTTTAGAGTATTTGCTGTAATAGTTTAGTTTGATTCACTTTAATAGACGTATGTAGGTAGCTCACTGCACATACACTATAACCACTTCCTTTCTCATATGATGCAGTATATTTAACATCTCTTTCATTTTCAGTCTGCAAGTGGTGTGAACATTGGTTAATGTCCAAACAGAAAACCTTTAACTTGATATTTTAAACATGTTGAATTGCACCAATGATGAGTGACTAAAAGATGTGTCTAAATGCAGCTCACATGAGAAAAGAGTAGAGTTGGTTTCCAAACATTCAGGTCAGAAGGCAGGAAAACTTCACCTGTTCTCATGCAACCTTCTTATTCTGAAGGACAGAATTAAAATCTGCTTGTTTCTGAGGATTTAGATTAAAAACAACCTTGTGCTTTAATATTATGACTTTCTGGAACCCATTATCTAATGCTATAAAACATGAATCATAAGAGGTGATTTATTAAGACATGGCTTGTTTTCATTTTTTAAATAAGATCTTATTTCAATATAAATATAAATATAAATATAAATATAAATATAAATATAAATATAAATATAAATATAAATATGAATATAAATATAAATATAAATATAAATATAAATATAAATATATATAAATAAAAATTCAGACCTGAAGAATTAAAGCTAATTAAAGATAAATCAGGCAGAACCAGACAACTGATGTTATAATTCACTGTATGTAATGTAATGTAATACATGGGCAGTGATTGATCTTCTGAATGACCAAACCTATTTTAACTTACAGAATGCATTAAAATGATATGTTACTGCAGACTTATAGATGTTTAAGTCATACTATAGGTTACAGCACATATGAGTCTAAAGATTAAAACATTAACTTTGCACATGAAGAAAACATTTATTTACTTTACAGTGCTGTTCTTTGCCCATTTAAAAGCATATATTTTTAGAACTATTTTGGACAGGTGTCATTTTTTCTCAAGACGTTCTCTGACTTTTTAACTACTTTAAGGCCTACTTCTTACTGTTCGTAATTGTATAAACGCATGTTGCCCTTTCAACTGTCTGATGCAGGAAAGTTAAATTTGTATTGTAATGTACTTTGTAACATCTGATAGCACGAACACTTCCTGTTCCCTTCTTTGCAAGCAGTCCCAGTCTTAGACCCTGTTCACACCAGCGCTAGATACAAGTGTAAACAGTGGCGTGCACAGACTTTTTGAAGGGCCACTGAAGAGGACAGTTTAGTGTGTTTTTGCCAACCAGGAGGGCACCTTAGCACGTGTTCTGGCTCCCAAGAGGGCACTTTAGTGCGCGTTTTTCAACAGTTGGGCCATGAGGGGGGGCGACCGCCCCCCCTCATGGCCCAACTGCCCTGCCCCCCCCTTGTGCACACCACTGAGTGTAAATGACCTCCAAGATGCATTGTGATCCGCTCACTCAAACCACTTGCCGAGGTGGACAAGGACGCATGTAAAAGCAGTTGAAAAATGGAGAGGAGCACAGATGTACATGGTTCAAGTTATCTGAAGAGTTGGAATAACGCATACATGTGTATTACTGTAGCTCTTGAAACATATTTCTCATTTCTTAACTCTTTTAGCCCACACAGTAGAAAAACAGCGGAAAAAGGAAAACCTGAGAAAAATTTGAGTGAAATCGTTGTGAAGACCAATAATCATTATTTTTAGACCAGTAATCATTATTTCAAAGGGCAGTCAGAATTAAGAGTATATTTAATACAACCAACTCATAGAAAAACAAGATGCTATGGCTTAATACAGCAGCAAAGTGATTAAGGAAGTGGGTTCATCAGTTCCTGCTGAGTGTATGACAGACAGTGGTTAAGAGTTAAACTCTTCTGGCACCAATTTGACTAAATTTTTGTCTCCCTTTTCTATAAATTTTCATTTTTATATTGGTTACACTCTTTCTTTTAGCTCCAATACATTGCAAATATTTTGAAAGCTTTATTAGACTAACCCTCAGGCAGTGCTCTGTTGAGGGCTTGAGACCAAACAATGTTTACACAAGAAATCAGGCGTTAAAATGCAGTTTTGTACTTCTTTTTTTAAAATCCACGTGTATGTATTTCTTGCCTTATTTGTTCTTTAACCCTATTTTAAGCACATTACTTTTTGTATCATTATTGTTGTATCAAATATGAAACACACCAGGAAGTAGTATGTGTCATAGTTAGGTTAATAGTAATATATTGGCACAGCTTCTTACATTTTGTGAATCACAACACCTGACAGTGTGACAGTCTACAGTGAAACGTGAGTGAGAAGAAGTCTAATCTTGCCAATAAACAATGACAGATTTTGCTTTGATGTATCATCTGCATTTTGATGACAGACAAGTAACTCATAATCTTTCTCAATCCACAATCCACAGACCTCAAACCTGTTAGAGTGGAGAAACAAATCTTTCTTTGCTTCATTCCTTGTATGAATGCCAGCATGATGTCCTCCACTGTTTACATTCCTCTTGCCAATTTGAACCCCCCTCCCCCCGTCACATGTTAATCTATCTTCTGTCTCTTCTTATTCACAGATGCTGCATGTGAGTGAGTTAAAGGAAGTGGTTTAAAGGATCAGAATCTGACTTTTTTAAATTCTATTTTATTTTTATAGAAGGAGCAGCGATCAAGATCAAAGATTCATTCCCTGCCAAACCCTGATCTTAAACCAGAGTAGCTCATAGATACTGAACTGCTGGTCATTTTTATAGCCTCATCAGATGCATCTTTAAACTCTTCATGAAATAAGAGGCTTAAGCAGCATTAACACTGAGAGAGAATAATCTGCCAACACTTCTCACTGATCATCCAGGGATTTTTACACTATGATTCAAATAATCCATCTTCAAATACAGGAAGAATGCAACTTGGATGATAGTCTGAATACATTTGCATAAACAATTGCTAAAATTATGTAAGTCAATTTTCACAAGATTGTTATAACATCATTAAGTGTCATTGTTTTGCAGTCAATTCGTGTAAATTAGGTTTGCTGCATTGACAAAAAAAAATCATATATTTTTATAGTTTTAGTTTGAAAAACCACTGACACACAGTGACACAAAACAGCTGACAGGATGTGTGAAAAAAATCAAGCATCACAAATCACATGTCTAGGGTCTGAGATCTCAACAGATCACCATATATGGAAAATCAATTATCAGCCAATCAGTGTGATTCATGAAGTATTAGGGGTGTATGTAGAAAGGTCAGTATAAATTGGACTTGTGTGGGTACTGAGGCATTTCAAAGTTTGAACTTTTACTGCAGCGCCCCTATGAGGCTATTTGTAGTAACAACATGTCAAGGAAAGAAAGAATGGATATAAATGTATTTGTGATGGGCTTCTTCATTATGTAGATGATAGCATACAGTAAGAGTGTGCATAAAAGTTTAATAAGGTCATTTGAGTGAAATGACATTGCCTTAGTTTTATCTTATTGCTCTTTGCATGCAGTGTATACCTGCATCTACTCATTTTAATCATTCAGAGGAGGGTGAGACAGCTGATGAATTAGTGCATGATGATGATTAAAGTGCAGATAATGTTTGACATAAAACCACAGTATGACTCCAGTTATAGCATTACATCAAGGCTGGATAACCAAGTGGGCAAAGTGAAACATGGGCATTTTGAAAACACCAAGACCATGAACCCCCCAAAAAGAATTTATTTTTACACATTACTGCAGTCTATTTATTCTTTCATGTTTTCTGTCAATTTTATCTTCCAACAGTATGACCTAAATACAGTTTCACAGTCTTAATTGTGTTATAAGTGTGGGACATTGTGGTAGAAAATACAAAATTCCTACGATAATTAATTTATGTATCCTCAAAACTGTCACATATCAAGATATATATACAAAATATCAACCTAAAAAACTGAATATGTCTAATATGTCATACTTCATGGGTCAGTAACTCCCTCAAGAGCAGGAAAGCACAACATAAAGGGCTTAAAGGAGGCTCGTACTTCATCACCTGATCTCGAGGTCCTGTTTTGATGATGATTGCTGATAAACTGTCAGTTAACAGGATTTTCTACATTTGTCATGGTTCTATATGACTCTTGAGTTTGTCTTTTTTCCCCCTTGGTTTCTGTTGTTCACTTGATGCCCTCAGACCTTTTCTTTTAGGACTGTGTGGGAGAGAGCTTATTTTGAATAGGACTTTTTGGAAGGACTGAATTGTTACTTTGGTTTATCTGTTCTGTGTCTTTGTTGTGTTTTTCAACTGCCTCCAAGTCTGTCTGTGTGTGGGTGTGTCTGTCTATATTCTGCTTTTCCCTCTGCACGAAGATAAAGCCATCAGATCTGTAGTTGTTGTTTTTTAATATTGCATGTTAAAATTATTATTAAAACACACTTTTTAAGGTTTATTTTGGCCTTTTTTGCCTTTATTCTGACAGTGGGTGGCATAGAGGCAGCCAGGAAACAGGAAATGACCTGCATCAAAGGCCTTTATGTGGTATGCGCCTTTACCACTCAGCTACCAAGGCACTCCTAACATGCAATTTTATACTCTCATGCCTGAAACAGAGGCTTTATCCTCATATGCTTACATTCAATCTGTTTTGCTTTTCAATACAAATGTTCAGTAAATCATTTCTATGCATAATTAGCGACCCTTTACATTTAGACTTTGGCTTTTTGCTTTTTCCCTTTTGCAAAAATTTGAATATCAAATGATATGTCCTTATGAATCATTACAATGCTATGTACATGCTAATATGCTAAATTGATATGTTGGGCTGCAGTTGTTCCTCCCCTGAGAAAGGATGCAGTTTATTCCACTGTGCATTTATTAGTTGTTCTTTGTCTATGGAAAGTAAATAACATGATTATACTGATTATAATTTAGCATTCTGATCAGATTTCCTTCCATGCAGGTTGATATGATATTCTTTTTCTTCTTACATTTTTCATAATTCATGGCTTTACTGTACAGTCTAGCATTTGATTTGTGTTTTCCCAAGCTGCCAAACCAGAATAAAGTTTTATTTTAAGCTGAAGAAACTAAGCTATTGACATGAAATATCGGCTATATCAATCACTTTAAAAGATCCTGTCGTTGGCAACAGGCTGCAAAAACCTGTGTCCGTCAAACCTTAATTTGTAATCAAGTCAGATCCAAAGTGTCTGTCTCTCGTCTTCTGTCCCTGACCCAGCAGACCACATCAGCACAGTTACACCAAGGACATCTATTATGAGTCACATTATCCTCTGGTTCAGCAATAAATAATTGCCTTCATCCCAATTCACTCCCCATCCCTTCTTCTTTGCTCACCACTCAATACCGCTCCCCAACCACAAGATGGCGACAGCATCAAACAAAAGAAATCCCCACAAGCCACTTGACAACTTCTCTCCCTCCAAGACACAAAGCCTGTGACATCATCTGTGGAGGGACAGAGGGTGTGCGAAGGACAAATGTCTTGAAATGCATTACATCACTCTACACTAATATGATAATATATCTCAGCCGCTGAGTGCGGTGCCAAGCATGAGAGGGGCCATAATCCATGCGACCGCTTCAAATGAACAAGGGGATAAAATGGAAGTGGTGGTGGTGGTGGGAAGGGGGTGGTGGGGGGGTGGTCCAGTGGAGTCGGCAGTGCAGCGCTGAAGGTTATTCCAGACATTACTCCTCAATGAAAGCAGGAGGAGAGAGGAGACGATAATTACCATCTCACTAAGTAAAGATGAGGCAGGGAAGCTCTAATGCGCCCTGTCTGTCCTCTGTCCTTCTTTTTGTTTTTTTTTCAACAGGATCTGATATTTCACTTCTTTCTTTCGCTTTGTCTATCTTTATTTTTCCTGTCATTCAGTTAAGAGGAGAGTAACATGGTGAAATGAGGACTGAATAGAAGAAATGAGACAAAAGGGGGAAGAGAAAAGGGTTGCAGAGGAGAGAGAAGGACAAGGAATTGTTTCGGGGTGAAAGGAGAGACAATGACTTGAGAGAAGAAATGAGAGGAGAAGAAAAGGAAAAGAATGAAAGGAAAAAGGCAGATGGAAAAGGAAAAATAACAGAGAGAGAGAGAACTGTTTAGTTTGTGAGATGAAAGGAGAAGAGAGGGTTGCAGTGATGTGGGAAGGGCTGACAAGATGAGGTGAGGTAAAAGAGGAGAGAAATGACTCAAGAAGAGGTGAAAGGAAGAGGGGGAGAGGATAGAGAGAGAGTAGAAGGTAGAATTGACAGTTGGAGATGTGAGAGAAGAACATAAAAGAGAAGGCAAGAAAAAGGGCAAGGAGAAAAGACAGAGAGGACAAAAAGTGACAGAGGAAAAGAAGTGAAAAGGAGAGGTGAGGTAAAATAAGGACAGAGGGCAAGTGAAGACATTTGAGACAAGTTGAGAAGGTCAGAGATGTAAGGTACAACAAGATTAAGCGAAAGAAGAGGAGAGAAGAACAGACAAGCCAGGTGAAAAGGGAACAGGATGAGGCAGAAGAGGTGAAAGAAAGACTTAGAGGAAGAGGAGAACAGAAGAGTAAAGGAGAACTATAAAGAGAAGGCATAAGAAGTGGTGAGGAGAGAAGATGAGAGGGAAAAGGAAAGAAAGGAGAAGTGATAGAAGGACAGAGAACAAACAAAAGCAAAGACAGGAGAGGAGAAAGGGGGTAAGAGAGATGTAAAGAAATGCAAGATTATATGATAGGATGGGACAGGATATGATAGGTAGAGAGAGAGAGGACCGAAGTGATTGAGGGAGGAAGGAGAGGTGAAAGAAAGAGGATGCACAAGAAGCGGTGAGAAGAGAAAAAGAGATGGACAGGTGGAAGCTCCACTGAGGAAAAGGAAAGAAAGGAGAAGGACAAGTACCAGCAAAGACTTTTGATGGGAGGAAGTTAAAGATGTAAGAGATTATAGAAATGAACAATATAGGATAGGTAGAGCTGTAATGATGCAAAGAAGAGGTGAAAAAACGAGAAAAAAGAGAGAAGAAGAGAGAACAAAATGGAACAGAGGAGAAGAAAGAAGACAAAAGTATAAAAAAAGGACAGAGAGGAAGGTTGTTTGGTGTGGTGGTGAGAGGACTCAAGCAAAGATGAGAAGAAAAAGGAAGAGATGCTGCAAAAGGTGAATGAAGAGTTTAAAAGGGAAGAGGAAAGGAGAGATGTGAGGCAAGTGAAGAGGAGAGAGAAGTAGAAGCAGATGAAGACAGGAGCATAGCACGATATGAGAGGAGTGGTGAAGAGATTATGCGTAAGGACGAAATACAAGAGAGAAAGAGGAGAAGCAATAAAAGAAAAGAGGAGAAGAGGAGGACAGACCAGAGTAGTGTTAAATGAGGAGAGACTACAGCTGTGCAGATGTTTGTCTCACAGTTGTGCTTTGAGCGGCACTAAATATTTAGTTAAATATTAATACAGGCCCTTGTGCTCAGTGTTGGGGAGTAACTAGTTACATATAACCTCATTATGTAATTTAATTGCAAAATAAATGTAAGTGTAATCTGTTACAGCTACTGAGAAAACATGTTAAATTAAATTAGAGTTACTTATGAAAAATGTTGATCATTACTAAAGGGGTTACATCTGAAGTCAGACTTTTAAGATTTAGTTCAGGAGGGTTTTTTCCCTCATTTTTAAAATATGTAACATGTTACTGAGTACATATATAGCTTATTTTATTTATTTATTTCATATTTTTGTAAATAAATCATGACATGGGCTTAAATGGTGCCACAGTACCAATTAAGCTCATGCCAGACTTTTGATTTTTTTTTCATAAAATATCTTTATTTTATATTCCAAAATCTACATGAACTAAAGAATACATTTTCAAATGAGAGATAAATGTGGCTTTATAAGAAATGATCTCCCTTATAAATCAGTATCCATGAAAAACACCTGAACTTTTGGTGCTTAATGGGTACACTTACCCTAACAGGAAAAACTCAGCAGACAATTAGAAAAATAAAAGTAATCAAATGTAATAAGTGACATTACTTTGATTAAATAATTGAAATAGTTACTTTTTACATTTTAAATAAGGTAACTAGTAATCTGTAACCTAAAGTTAGCTTCCCAACCCTGCTTGTGCTTGTGTGCTATACATAGTCCCAGTCATTTTCATCTTATTCTTACAAAATAAGTACATGTGCAATGTCCAACTTTCCCCCACAGTGAAGAGTTGTAAAGATTTTTAAGCATAATTTCTATTTAAAAAAAAACCCACAAAATAAATCTATGTAAATCAATCAAAATAAATAGATGTGAAATAAAGGAGCCATTACCACTGTTCCTATGAAAGCTGTGTCTTCTTTTATTTTCTGTAATAGTGTGGAAAAATAATTACATACAATTTAGAAAAACAAAAACAAAAAACAAGTCAAAGAAAGAAATGTGAAAATAAACGAGAATTTCAATATCTGTTTTTGTACAGTTTTTTCCTTGAATAAAAGAGATAAACAAGTACTCAAACCCAACATTAACATAATACACATGTGAACAATATATAGGGATAAAAATAAAGAATTGGACTATGGAGAATATATGATTATTTCAACACACACACCTTCCCTCTCTTGTCCTCATGCGCACCTCCATGTCACACATTTTTAAGTGCAATATGGAAACCTTCTCACTTCACCGATCATTGTCTTCATAATGATACTGAGCTGGACATCAGTTAATCCTTTTCACTTGTGCAGCTGTTTCAGGAAGCAGACAGGCTCAGCAGCTGGATGAGGGACAAGCGGGCTGGGCTCGGCTCCTTCTTTGTCTCCTAAGGCCACGCGATGTCTCCTTCACTCTGTCTCCACAGCTGTCCTGCTTTTCTCCAAGGGCTTTGACAGATATGTGGCTTTTAAAGCTGATAGCACTGCTATTAAATGCCTTTAGAGAATCACAGGGTAATAAAAAGTAGATGAAATTCTGGTGAGATTTGTACCTCTTTTAGGCAGTTTTAAATAATAATCCTTAACATTTTTGTTGATCTGTGGTTACTGATGGTGTGTGTTTTAGTGATACAATCTGAGTCCGTTCCAATTATTAACCACTAGGTGCAGCAATGCATTGAATGGCTTCTATGGCTAAAAAAGCATCATAGGAAGAGCAACTTCTGTATCTGTTCACCACCCTGATAATCAGACTGAATTGAATGTTTGCCAAGTCACGCTCCCCTTAAGTGCTGTTGCTGCATCTATCAAGCTTTCCATTCGGGCACGATATGCAGTTTATAGTGATAATGGTGGCAAATTTATCAGACTAACTACTGAGGAAGAGAAAAGCAGGTTTATCAAGCGACTATTGATTTTGCTGGCTGTCACTGGCGGATTTTATCAGCTGGAGCTAGCTAGGTAGCCAACTATGACCAACCATAAACTTTCCGCTATCTTGGGTAATGAGTTTGGGGTTGCTGAAATGTAAATCTCCCCAAACCCAATGAAGAGCAGCCCAGCCCTAACACTATGATAAACTCTGATATAGTAGCATCCACAGAAAGCAAAATACTACAGAGTGGATGAACTACTGTGAGCAATCTGTTACCCACAAACTGTAGTCAGCTAATAAAATTCAATTAAGCAGGTTAGCCAGCCATGTTAACGTTGGAGGCTCATGTTAGAGTAGATAAAAACACATTTAATTTACTCTTTACATTTTTGTTCTTGTGTTTTTGGAAGGCAAAAAAGACAACATTCTCCAAACTATTTAAACACAGATTGTCTCAGCCTCATGGACACAGCTGCAGCATGTGGAGAAATTCAAAGCTTGACAGATCTGCCATGCCTAGTCACAGTTGCTAAGCTACAATTGGGCGATTGCTTCATTAGACTCTGAGTTATTTTGCTTTGTTTTGTTTCAGTGTCAGGTTCATCAGTGGTGGATGCCATATCCATCCCTGCTACACCATTTTCACAGAAGTTGACAACATTACAATGTGCAATGTACAGGCAATTTGAATTGGCCAGTAACTGTAACTCAGAAGAACACAGAAGTATCTAAATTTGGTTTGATACACTGAAAATCTTAAGAATTATAACAAAACTGCCTTTACAGAACTTATAATTGAACTATATAACTAATAAATACAATTGGTAAAGGAAATTTAATTTCATTGCGGCCTTTTCAGAGTGTTAATGTAAATATGGTCAGGAGGAACCTCCATCATACCATCAGATGACAACATGACTGGCTGAAAACATCAGTCAAACCCTACAGTCCAGTCGTCCCGACACATTTACAGTGATATGAAAACACAGTGGGGTTACAAGCTGTCACAGATATAATGGACACATACAGCACATGTGCATGTATGGAGACGCAAACTGGTAGCACACACGCACTGTAACCCAGGAGCACCCATACATGCACAAGCAATAAACACAAATGGCTGCTGCATTTGTTTGTCTGCTCAGTTCATTTTTTTTGTTTGTGTTTGTGTTTTTTTTTTTTTTTTGCACAGTCTTTTGGCACTGAAAGAAGACTCCAAAAGGTAAAAACGGACTCTGAGCCACTTGAGTCACTCTTGGCCGGCGATGGCACAGCACAGCACAGCATGGTACAGAGCAGTTAGCTGTATGTCTGGCCTGCTTTTAGCCTGGTTTGGCCTAGTTGAGACAGAGTTTTGGCTATTTGTGGCCTGGCTGTGAAGTAGTTTTGGCCACAGACGCACATGTTCTCTCTCTCTCTTTTTTTTTTTTTTTACTGGGGTGACCAATCAGATGAACCCCCCAACCCCTCCCCAGTCTGATGAACACACACAAAAAAGTAAAATATTGTGTGTAACATTTTAAACACACTTTTGACCACAGTCATTTCGTCCACCTGTGATGTAACACCACAAAGCAATACCAAGAAAATAAGATTTTAAATACTGATTTTCATACAAAGGAAGTAATTCATGAAATAAATGAACACCGAAGATGAAATGTCATGACCTCATGAAGCTATATATTCTCTAATAAAAGACCCCCAACATACACACAGTTATGCAAACTAGAGTGCTATATCTACTCCATATGTTATCAACTTGAAGATTTGGAAGAAAGCTATGGGAGAAAGGCTTACGATGTTGTGATTTTTTTTTTTCCATATAAACACAAGTTCAACCTCTGAATTTGGAAGTTGGTAGGTTGCTATTTATATGACATAGCAGAGAGAGTTAAGAGTATCAGTACATACTGTGGTGAGAGGTACATATGGGGAGGAGGAGGGGGGGAGGGAGGGGGCATGAAATAACAACCTAGTGGAGCAAACACTTCCACATTCCCTTCCAAAATACTTTTTTTTTTTTTTTCAAAGCTGAACCAAATTTAAACATCCGTTTTGCATTTTTGGCATCTATGGTGTCTTTTACATATTTATATGTCCCCACTGTCAACAGACTGTAAATAGTTAGAGGTAATGACTAAGTACCTGGATGTCCTGGCCGTGTATTTGTTGGCCTCGGTACCGCCACAGTGTCAAATTCACTTATTCTACACAAGGTCATAACGACATTGCAAGTGAGATGCAAAATACTGCACAGCTACAACTCTGTAAAAAAAGGTTGTAAAGAGGTAATAATATGCAGTACCAAGGCTGTGATAACCATATAAATTTAAAAGGGTGCTCCATCTGCCGTTCTTCTCTCCATAACTACTGAAACGGTTTATATAGTGACCTTGGAGCTAAAAGGTTCTATCTGACATTCAAATCGGAAATAGTGTGGCTGTGGTTTCCTCTCTGAAAGTGTTTATTCAAAACAGGGGCAATAAATACAATTTTTACTGCCCCTTAGCACAGAATTACCATAATATACTGTATCTGTGAGGGATTGATAAGCTGGCTGATAAGTATAAAAGACTCAATGATTACTTCTGGAGGTGCTGAGATTTCTGGTTTCAGTTTGCAGCCTTTGCACCTCCTCATCTATCCTTGTTTGTAACAGCTCGTATAATACAAGTGAATGGCTCTATGTTGCGTTCTGTCACCTCAAAGCAAATGTGTAGGAAAGGTAAAAATACAATCACAATGTATTTCTTAGTGGTTGTCAGCTGAAGTTTGAAAAAGTCAGTTATTACCTAATGTTTCTTAAAAATGGAAAAGGTGAAAAGGTTGCATTTGTGTAGCTCTATGAAATAAGGAAGTTGCTCTGGGTGAAGATGGAACCTTTTAATTTCAAGCTCAGTATATGGTGAAGATTGAGGCAGCTGCTGTAAAGTCTATTCAACAAATGATTGTCAATGTTCAAGGTGAAGTCGGGAGATATTGAATCCAATCTCACTAACACAACTCAATATGCAAATATAAACCACTTCTGCAGCCAGGTTGAGCTTTTTGGTAGGCAAGCCAACTGTTTTTTTTATTTATTGATATCTTAAATTTAGAGTAGTATTAAAGTAGCTTTCAATATGGCATCCACACTGCCGGGAATGGGATAAGCAAATCACTGAAAGTCAGATTTTTTTAATCTTAATGTGAATGTCTGGAGAAATGTCTGAGAAAAGTTGGCTGAAAGCTGAATTTTGGATTTCTGTTTCTTAACTTTCCTTAATGATGAGATTGTGTTTAGTAAAGAAATGGTTCTGTTCTGAGAAGTGAGAATCGACTACAGCCTTTCAAAGCTTAGGTTTTTGAAAACAGTCAAATAAATGTATGCAACCAGTGTTAAGAGTGGTTGTCAGTGGGGTTGTTAGTAAGCTCTACATTAAGATAATTAAGGTATGCACTTCAAAAAAAACAACTACATGACTACAATAAAAACATAAGTATTTCTGACAGTTGCATACAGTTTACAGATCCTACCACGTGCATTTGAAGACTAAACAGATACATTTGAATTATTCTTTTGCTGCAAATCATTTGAGAAGGTGCGGTGGAGATTTATTCAAATGTGGGACTTTTACAGTAGCTGAGGTCAGAGCAGAGTAGCAACATTTTAAATGCTTTTCATCATATACCTGTGGGGATTAACGGCCAATCACACACACCAAAGATAAAAGAATATAATGGAAAAAATCACTGACATAAAATACCACCAAATTTTCTGTTGCAGTGAGGAAACCAGCATACTTACACATAAATGTACAAAGTACCATATGAGCTAGATAGAACCCTCTGTACCTTCATTTTGATATGTTAGACTACACTTGAACGTTCTCATTGCTTACAAAGTTCACAGCAGAACTCAAAATGAGCAGCTGCTTGATATCCATCCATCGTTTTGAATGTCGTCGACGTTTGAAAAAAGGCAGTCCAGTCAGAAGACCGGAAGTCAAAGGAAGAGTTTTGCGCCAAAAGGAGAAATCCACCAAAGTCATTTGACTGGATATCTATCATTGTGAAATAAAACTCTTCAAATTTTCTAATTTAAGTCTACAACATCCACTTTAAAAACACCATCCATCTCTTTTAAAGAAACTCAGAACGTTTCCAAAAACGATCACGTTGCCACATACACATTAAAAAGTGAGTGTCACCCAAAACTCTGAACCTTTGGTCCACAACTCCTTATAAAAATACTATAAAATGTTTCTGAATGCCGTTTTTTTCATATGTTTCGGTATAAATATGGAAAAAAATCTATTCTACTGTGCAAGTGAGAGAAACAAATACTTTTTGACACTTGAGGGTAGGGGAGGTATTTTTTTGTACAAATTGCAGAAATTCATTGAATGAAAAAAGCACTCCCACCACACCTCGTTTCACAAATACAGCATTGACCTCGAGTGAAATGTTAAGTAGAGAAATGTATCATGATGATATAAAATGAGAGAGGAGGAGAAGAAGGAGCTTCGAGAGACACTTGCTACCGCTCCTTTCCTTTCCTCTTAGATGTGGCATGTACAAAACCTCGCTGTCCAGAACATCTCATTGTTCACTCTTTACAAAAGAAGAAACACCTCAATAGTTTGTTTGTTGGCACATATTCGTTGGCACTCTGGTCACTCACTGCACCACCTAAATAAGCTTTGTCCCATTTAAATCAAGGTAGCTCTTGTAAGCAATGGCCACTGGGCAGATCCTAGTGAGGAAAAAGGGTCAAAAAGTGCCAGACATATGTTTAAAGTCCAAGCTGCCCCATTACTGCAATACATGAAAACATAAAGTCTTCAAAAATCTGTGTGTGTGTGTGTGTGTGTGTGTGTGTGTGTGTGTGTGTGTGTGTGTGTGTGTGTTTAATTTTGCACTATGTGAAAGTCAGAAAATGCAAAACATGTGAATTGCAGGGAGATTTGCTGTAAATCACCGTGCTGCATCACACTTTATAGGTTTGTACAAGGAAATAACTTTAAAATGACCAAAATCTCCTTTTGCACTTATTTACAGAGATGGGATGGGAGGAACATGTGATGCAGGTAGATGGTTCGAGAGCAAGAAGAGGTTTGCAGGGAGGACAAACTTTTTCTCTGCACCTCCTTTAAGCGCTATTCTTCTTTTTGTCTTCAAAGTGCTCTTCTTCTCGTTTCGTATCTCTTCTCTTGATTGTGGCTCTCGCTGTTGCTTTTGTTGGAGCTTAAACGCAACACAAGGTCTGCGCAAATGTGTGAGTGTCGCCTCGCATGTGTTATTTATATTGCTGCTAACTATATTATATGTGATGCTGCTAACTGCTGTTCATTGTTGGGGTGTCAGCGGTTCAGAAACTGAACCAAATACCATGCACTGGTTGCTATGGAAACAGAAAACAGGATGTTTATGTATAGAAAGGTGGGATTTTTTTTTTCTAATTTCCAAGTATTTTGTTTGTATGTATAATAAGTACTGCTGCTGTGAAAAGAAAGTCCAAGAGTGTGTATCTCACACATGAGTTTGCATCCGCTGTGTGTGTCTGTGGGAATAGTCAGAGGGCGGAGACGAGTAGGAAAAGCGAGTAGAGCTTCCATACTTCCCCAGCCCTGTTTCAGGACTTTGTTGTCCAGGCCCTGGCCCTGGCCCCGGCCCCTGCCCGGTCCCCTGTCCTGTTGGATACATCTCGTAGGCTGGCCCTTCCTCTATGGGTGGGGCAAAGCCCATGCGGTAGCTGGGATACTGGGAGGGGTATCCGTAGTTGTCATAGGCCAGCTGTGTTGTGCTGTCCAGCAGGCCACAGTCTCCAGAGTAATCTCCTGGTGACTGAAGTGCTGGATTGGGAGGTGCCTGCTGGCTAGGTGCCGCCCTCGTAAAGGTGTTGAACTGGGCGTAGGTGGCATGGGACATCCTAGAAGGTGGACGGGGGTCGTAGCAGCCTGCCCTGGAGCCTGGCACTGCGCTGGGGGGGACTGAACCGCTGGGTGCAGTTGAAGGCCCGCTGGACGTGGCACCGGCTGGTCCGCTGTTTGGGTTGGGGGAGCGAAACTCTCCTTGGTAGTGGATGGCACGGGACTGGGGACGAGCTTCGTCATGGGTGGTGGCTCGGACGTTGTAGTAGCCATTGGTTGGATCCTGTGGTCACATGGTAAATTATTATGCTTATAAAACTATTGTTTCTCTAGTAACTCTATAATGGTGCCAATCATCAAGAAAGGCTGGAAATTGTAGTGTTTTAGCTTTATAAGAAAATAGATGGGAAAGCCTATAAAATAAACAGAGGTAAATAAATGAAAGATTGATAACTAAAGGTAATTAATTAAAAAGGTAAATGAAAGCTGACTGAAAATGTAATACGGATCATCAAAGTCTATTATGAAAATCAGGATCAGAACAGACATTAAAGATGAGACTCAGCCAACTTCATTTCAATTGGTTCACATTGCTCATATAGTTTGCACATTGTCACTTAGCTGGCATGCTTGGTGATGTGGGTGCAGTTGGTGCCATGTTATTGTTCATGCTATGCCCAAACATGTAATGGTGTGTGAGTGATGAAGCATACAGTGTGTGTGAGCCAGAGAAACAGAAAGTATTTTCCTTATCATCGGGATAAAGAATGTTTTATGACCGAAGCATGTTTTGGAGTACTTTGGTTCTTCCTCATGCTCTGACAGTAGATTTTACAGAAAGAACTTCAGTACTGTTGATAATGACGTGAGGTGTTGTTATGAAAACCAGGCTGATAACCGAAGTGCAATTTCCTGACCTGTGGAAAAGAAAACCTTGGATGTTCTGATCATAAAGTTAATGAGAAATGAGGTAACTGTGCAGCATGCATGATATAATGTTAAAGATACAGTATGTAAGTCCAATGTCAAAATGCCAAAACGTCTCTGTGAGCAACGATCAATCTCACCTTGAGTTCGTACTCCTCTCGGGTGTCGCTCTCGCTCCTGATGTCCTGCTTCAGGTCCATGTCGTCTTTGAACGGCTGAGTGGAGGGAGAGAGGGAAACAGAGGGCAGAAACTAAACCATCAAACAACAAAACACACACACGGAAAGAAGGGAGGGTGAGAAAGGAAAGGAGAAGAAAGAGAGGGAGGGGAGAAGGAAAACAGAGTTTCAGCTTTTTCATCCCAAGAGAGCGAAAGACGAGAAACGATTAGTTGTTGGAAAATAAGGGGTTTTGGGGCCGAGCTTTAAAACCTCGTCAAAGGAGCCTCGTCGATTTGTTTCTCCAGGACTTCCACCGCTGAACTCTTTCAAAAGGAACACAACCATTAAAGCAGTGCGTGCTTGGGTGTCTGAATTTGTGTCTTTTCAAGTGCAAATTCTTTATCATGTTAGGGAATTAGCATTATGTGTGGTTGTGTGTGCATTTTTGTATGTTTGCGAGGTCGGTTCAGTTTATCGCGTATCTGTGTGTATGTGCATTTGCTCTCTATATGTGTGTTTGTACAGTTTTTGTAAGTGGGTTTGCAGGCCCAGTTTCATATGAACATGTCTGTTTTTCTGTGTTCACTTACTTTCAAGTTTGAATATGTGTGTAATATGTGCGTGTGTGTGTCAGCTTCTCCTGACATGTCGCCCTTTGTGTCAGTGTTTCTGTATATTTAAGGCCATTGACCCATACGCCTCCTCTCCACGGACCTCCGGTGACTCAGATGGGTGTCTACTCACGGAATACATGGCCTTGACCATACGGGTTGCCGTGGAGACATTGGCCGCCTCCTCCTCCAGACTGTGGGTCTCTTTGTTGACTGTCTCTACCTTGATATCTGGTTTACCCAGGGTGACACCGCGGCGACCTAGAAGAAGAACACAACCTCCGGTCATATTCTGGGTCAACGTCAAGATAAATTAGTGATATTTATAAAATTGGGGTCTGAAAAAGCCACGAAACAATTTCATTCTATTTCATTTTGTTTTCTCTTGACTTGCTTGGTCTTTCGTCTGCCTTCTTCTGTTTAGTTTCTGTAGATTATTTAGAAATCAGTGGAATTGGATATTTGGGATGCAGGCAGCTTCAAAGACAGTAAGAATTAATAATGTGAACTTCGAGTTCAGTATCCACCATAGTAAAATGAAACTGCACATTCCTTTGGCATACATTTCTTCTAAGCTATTGTTAGGGTTGTACAAGAAGATAAGAGCTACTTTATTGTCCCACAAGGGAAATTTGTCTTTGGCTCCAAGCCACTGCATCACACTGGCTATCAAATGCTATCAATGTCACAATGTACATATACAAAATAGATCATTAATATTTAATTGTCCTTAATGTATTTAAATGTGCTTAAGTTCACATGGTGGAGATGCAGATTTTGCAGCAGATCTTTGTCAATGACAATATGTAGATTGGAATTAAATCAATATTTTTTCACAAAATCTTTCTTACATTTGTTTAAAACCCAGATGTGTATTAAAAACAATTCAATGGTAGTTTAAAAAACCTAACCCTAATCAAATTTTGTTATAAAGACAATCTTAGGCCATCAGGATAGTTATTAGTTGCCAGTGATTGAATGGCAGGGTTAGGGTTGGGGTTGGGGTTAAGGTTAGGGTTAGGGTTAAGGTACTGTGAGGGCTTCAGAAATGATGTAATATTAACGTAAATGAACTGTGCATCACCTCAGTGTTCAAATACTTGGCAGAAGTCATATTAGGGCAGAACTGAACACTTTCAAGATAGCATATTGTAAGTTTCAATCCAATGCTGTAACATTAACATTACGGTTATAGCAACACAAGACTAAACTCAGGAGGGTAGAGAGAAAGGGCTTTATTTAAGCAGGTTAGGGTTAATAAGATCATAATCTGTGATAGAGTAAACATTTGGGGTTTTATGCTGATATGACAGGTATATCCCTTTTTTTTCTTTTTTAAATACATAAAAATTGCCTTGTGTAACCTTAAACAGTTGAATTCAAATATCTGTAGAGCAAAGCAATACATATAATTGTTAAAATGAGCAACTCTTCCACAACCAGAAACCTTAAAAGTAAAGCTGTGCATCTGTGCAGTCTTGATCTGCACCACAAACAACAAATGAGCAACAGCTTATCCGTAGCTACAACAGTGTTTGTTTGAGTTTCTCTTTCCAAATAAAATCTTTACTATAGTGTGTTATCAGCTCCGAACCAGAAAAAAAAATACTCCTATCTTCAGAAAACCCCTCTGGGGACTCTGCCAGTCGGTCACCTTCATTGTCTTTCCCAATTCTTTATTTTCTATGAAGTGCCTCAAAATTAAACATCTTGAAGACACCACATGTTCTTTAGCGCTCTGGTTTGCGGAAGAGTGGTTTGTGTTCATAAATGCTAATTGGATTGCCGTAGGCTGTAAAATTACATATAGGAATTCATAATTTAAATACTATTCACCTTTAAACGCTCTTGTTTTCTGCTCTGTTATTTTTGTACTTTATCTAATATATGAGCGGCACATAAATACGATTTATTAAAAAAATAATCATACAATTTCATGTCAATATAGAATGAAAAGGGAAATGTACAGTGGGCGTTTTAAGGCAGTTTGCCATATTATATGAATATTCATTAATCTCATTTGAATAAAATGCTATACGACTGGCATATGTTGCTTTCTTCAAACGTGGAATGGCAGAATGACAGAGGGGGAGAGTGGATGAAAGACTGACAGGCACATGCAGCATGAGTGTGTGTGTGTGTGTGTATGTGTGTACACGCCACTACAAACATACACATTAGAGAACCACTGTGTGCACTCACTGCCTTTGCGTTGGCGGTAGAGGAAGAAAGCGAGCGCCAGTAGAAACATAAGCAGCAGAATGGAGGAGCCCACCGTACCACCGGCGATAATTCCCACTGGAACAATATCTGAAACAAACACAAGCAGAGATGGGTCGGGGTTGAGGGACAGCTGGTAACTCATTGTTACAGAAACCTACACGGATGTTACGTCTCTTTCAGCATAAATCCTGTTGTGTCCTATAGCTTAATATTGAATCTCTGAGGGGCTGGTTATGTCGATAAGGCATGCAAGTCAGACAAGGGATAAAAATACTGTTAGTGTAAACGTAAAGAAAAAAACAAGCTCTCTCTCTCTCTCTCTTGAAGATGTTTTGGTAGATTTTCTGAAGCCTGCAAAATCTGACAGCTGAAAGAATAAGAGCCAGAGAAGACTGACAGAGCATGAAGAAATCATTTTCCCAATGTAATGTGACATACCAAGCTCTCAAAATAAAATGCGTAACCATCCAGAATGGACTTACAGTATTGTATCTATCTTCTGCCCTCCAGCTGAGGCCAGTGCTTAATAATATTTCTCAAAGGCACTTCAGTTTGTAAGAGAGAGAAAAGGCAACTCATTCGGGCACATTAAAGGTACACTGTGGAGATTTCATTCAAGAAAAAACATAATTTTGTTTTCATTCAGTGATTTTTATTTAAACACATTAAGTGTATCATTGAAGCCTAACAAACATTTTGGATGCCTTTTCTTTCTCATATAAAATTTGCAAAGCTTAGTTTTACAATAGTTTGAAAACTGCATTGTTTACACATAGTTTCATGTAACAGTTTCCAGCCTTTTTTTGGCCTATTGCTATATTTCTTGGCACATATCAATATATATCCACCACCAACCGTAGAATTAGGTGAAATTATTGGTGGTAATTTATATCACTTCATCCACAAGGTCAGGTTTTTATATGTGCATCCAGCTTCATCTTATCACCAGTGGTCAAATACTCTATGCCTTTAAGGTCTAACAAACATGTGAAGATGAGTTTCTATCATGTCAAATATTTGAAAAGACTTTCCCTGGCTTTTTCTGCTGCTATTGGCACAATGTTGCCTTCTAAAGCACATTACTGCCACTAAATGTCAATATGCATTACGTTCCTTTCATATCTCAGTTGTGTTTGTCTAATTGTGTGTCCTCAATTTTTTTGCATCTAGTCAACTGTAGTGCTGCAACAGAAAAATATGGCGTGTGGCCCCAAGAGCAAGCAATTAGGTGCAATTGAACATGGGATACAAAAAGATTACAGAGACTGATGTTAAAAACATAGCCCAAAAGCACAACTAATGATCAACATTTCTATAGGATATACAAAACCCTTAACCCCTGTGTGCATTATGAATGTATCTCAGGACAGACTGCCAAAACTCATGTACCCTTATCCGCTTGTATTTAAACTACATGACTCAGGTGTCTTTTCAAATCCAGCTTTGAGTGCAGACTCCCCTATAAACACTTATGATCAATGGCAATAATGCAGTTTGAACCATTTGTGATCGACCATAACCCATAAATGACAATCAGCTAATTAAATTAAAAACAACTGATGATGACAGACACTATAAAATAAATTGCACTAATGAACTAGCTATATAACTAAAACTATGACATAATGCCTTCTGTGCACTGCAATATTCATTCAACCTGTCTCTTCCAGGGTGATGATCATGGTGCCGGGTCCGAAGGAGTTCCAAGCGGTGCAGTTGTACGGTGAGTGGAAGTCGGACTCCATGACATTATTGATGGTGAGAGTGGAGAGGACGGCTCCACCCTGGGATGGAGGTTTACTCTGTTCCACGGTGTACCTCTCCATTAAGGTGCCTTTCTCCTTCTCCCACACATTCTCCTTCCATGCCCAAACCTGAAAATGACATTTCAGAAGGTTTATTAGTCTTCTAATGTATGGTTCAGTGGACAGCAGGTATTGGAGGTTAGACGATAACGTATTGAGGCTCATTGTGATGAGTGACATTTTGGTTTACTGATAAAGAGGATCATAGAGAGGGATTATCAGTACACCCTGCAATAACACTAATAAAACGTTGAGTTGTTAAGCCATTACACTTTTGCTTTGTAGCACTTGCACTCAAGTTAAATCTATTTGATCTGCTACTTAATAGCTACTTAAAATAACTAAGCAGGTGTAGTTCAATTTATGATTAAGATCAAAGGCTTGGTACATCTGTCCACTAACATATCTTCAAATCTATAACTCTGTTCCTCAAAACAACAAGAAGTCCTTCAAACCAATAGGAGCTCTGTATTAGCTTGATGAGGACATAATCTCTAATACGTTTAATTTGTTTGATTTTTATCTAAACTCCACTCTTTACTGCAGCAATCACACAATTTCCCCTCAGGGATCAATAATGCTAATTTCACTTTAGCTTATCTTAAGTAGCATTAACTGCAATAGACTCACATAGAGACACAAACACACATACACACAGTCACAAATAAACATTCAGTAAGCAGACAGGCCGGTGTTTAGAAAGGTTAAGAGAGAGTAAAGCGAGTCGGGGTAGGAAATATATTTTAAGCAAAACAAATGATATTCTCACAACTTGCTAACTAGCTTGTTCTCCTTGTGCAGTTCATGGCTGAATACAATTTGTGCAGAAACATTTTGAGGCATGGAAAAAAAGAAATTACTTTACAAATAAACCAGAATATGGACACACACACACACACACACACACACACACACACACACACACACACACACACACACACACACACACACACACACACACACACACACACACACACACACACACACACACACACACAGTTTTAGCAAATCCACTTGAGCGATAAAAACTCAAGCAGGTTTTTCCACTTAAAATCTGCTGATGTAGAAATTTAAGGTTATTAAATATAGAGCATGGCAATATCAAATATACATAGATCCATATGTTGGGCTAATGCACCTTTTAACCTGATTTTTTGGGGGGAAACATAAAAAGGAGAACATGATTAAGAGTGGGTAGAGTGGCAGAAATCTTGAATCTGTCTGAGTCTCACAGTCTGCACAATCCCTCTCTTTCTTTATCACTTAATTTTTAATTTCTTCTAATCATTTTGTTGCACCCCCTCTGTCTGTCTTTCAGGGTCTCTTTTACTCACACACTGAACACACATACACACACAGCATCATACTTCATATTTTATAAGTCCTTGTGTCTCTGCATTAAGCCGAGACTATAATGTCATATCACATTATACGCTCTGAGCTCTCTGCCAGTGCAGCAGGGGGCTGAAGCTTCCTAAAAGCTCAGATTTCTGTCATGTCGGCACAGCACAATTGGATAATTGACGCTGAAATGTACAGAATTTTACTCTCTCTCCACCG
This sequence comes from Scomber colias, assembly GCA_021039105.1. Lineage (NCBI taxonomy): Eukaryota > Metazoa > Chordata > Actinopteri > Scombriformes > Scombridae > Scomber > Scomber colias. Next base: position 689,962 of record JAJDFG010000148.1, read on the forward strand.
CTTTCTCTCTCATTTCAATCTATTTCACCCCCACACTCTCTTCCTCGCTCATTCTAGCCTTCAAACTCAAATGTTATTACTGAATTTAGTTCAATGTTTTGGCTTCTGCCCATGATTATGAAAATTCTAGTAGGTTTTGCGGTTTATATCGCATACACTACCACTTGTTTTATTTCTTACATAACATGCAGACACTTTATATTAAATTGTGGTTTGATCAAGTATTGAACTCTGCTGCTTTTTGGGAAGGCAGGAATAAAAGAGAGCAGCACACAATTCTGCAGTCATGGCACATTCGGGAGGATATTCCATTACAGTTTTCTGGTAAAGCAATCTGTGAGAAAGCTTCCTCTTTTTAAGAAAAGATGGTTACTGCTTTAAAAGGGATCCCTGAATTGGAGTCGGATAGGTCCAACTCATACTAAAATTGTGAGGGTATGAATAGGTAAATAAATGTACTGTTAAAGTAACTATGTGTAGAATATTTATGCATTAATATGGCCTTTTCTTTGTTTATATGTGAGACAATCATGACAATTGGTCTTAGGTGTAGCTTTAAAAATCACAATCATTCATCTACATCCTTCACATGCTGGGGAAGTTGATGACAGAAAATCACAAAAACAACACGATATGTCCCTTTTAACAGTTCCATATCTATCCAAAGGCTACAATGACAGAGTACCAGATAAAATAAATGCCACATCAATAACTAAAATGCATGATAGCTGAATGGATGGTAGTAATGTTGTGATGAATATATCACAATATCACATACAGAGCTGGGACAGATAGCCCTCTGGTCACAAATTAGATGATTAGATTACGGTTATTAATTGGATCTGTGATTTCCACAATTAGGTCACATTTTTAGTTTTCAGTTATTTCATTTAACTATTGTATGTAGCAGCAACTCTAAGCGTTCACATCATTGAAAAGTTGTGAAAATTAAAAAAAAAAAACATGTCGCAACACTGGAAACAGTGAGCAAGGTTTTTCTATTGTCATGATTTCTTGTAATCTGCTACAATCCAGCATTTTACTGGAACATGCGTACAGTACTGTGTGTCTCCTAATTCAATTCAGCCTAACAGCAGCTGTTTTTGATGAGTCACGCCTTCCACTACAGAGCAGGAACAGATCGTTCTCACATACTCATGACACTGTTGGAGAACAATGCCAATTGCTTTGCTAGTATTATTGTCTGGAAACACAAAGTTAAAATCATTTTGTTTTCAGAGGAGTTGTGATCAGGTTTCTGTTTGAGGTAGATGCAATCTGAAAAGGTCGAGGCACCTCTGCAGCAGATTACAACTTCCAAAGATATGGACTTACAATCTTATCAGGTGGGGGCGTGCTGGCAATGTAGCACTTGATCTCTCCTCTCTCTCCTCTGACAGCGTACTGGACCGGATCACTGGAGATGATGGGGGGGCCTGGCCGAGTCAGACGAGACAAGAGAGAGAGAGATAAAGAAGACAAAGTGAGAAAAGAGGATTACAACAACAAATCAAAAGGTTTGAGGAGCACAGTAGCTTTTAATCTACAGATTTTACGATGATTGCCATAAAAATGAGACCACTTGTAAGAAGTAAGAATGTTACACTATAACCTGGTAAATGCCTGGTTCAGTTTTTCAAATGAGGTGTTATTGCTCATTAATGTCCATTTCCCAGTTGGTAAAACAACTAAGCCAATCAGAGCTTAGTAGGCACAATTAAGAATAATGTTCATGTGCATAAGCCAGGATATATATACCAAATAAAAATAAGATAATGACATTGTTGCTCAGGTTGTTATAAGTCAATTTACAGAAATAACATACTGATACGTGTGGATTCATTTTACACCATAAATGGGGCCCAAATTCTATTGATACTGATGTGGAGTTGCCATTATATTTGTAGAACTGGTAAGAAACGTATTGTGAAGCATTAGTGTTTAATGGAAAACAAATTCAGTGGATTTAGGGTGCAGTTAACCTGAGTGAACTCTGACATAATGTTGAGCATCCTGCAAAAGTGACAATGAAGGTGAATCTATAGGGTTAGGGTTAGTATCCTTTAGGTCATACCTCTGGAGCCACTACAAGTATAGCCATCATAAACTAAGTCACAGCTAAAATGCATCCCCTAAAAGTCCAGAGATGAGGATGCTGCAAGAACTGTGATTCGTCAGCTTGGGCTGATTGTGTGTTTTCTCCTACAAGTTTCCAATGCCAGTGCAGATCATTAATAGTTAAAAAAACATTAAGGAAGTTGAAAAAAAGGTTAGACACATCCTGCCAGACTGCTTGCTGCAATTCTCGTTCTCTATTAGTGAATGAAAGAATGTAAACACAGCAGCTGCACAATCCTCCATTTAGCAGTGAGACAATGTGAAATATAAGTTGCCTAATATCACTCCACTTACATGTATAGTATAGTTCACTGTCACTCCATATAACAAAGGGAATAAAAAAGAATACAATTACACATTTACTGTGGGTGTTTTTTCACTGAATGACATCTGATACTGAACCATGAATTAAAAACTATGCCACTGTTAACCCCTGGCATCAAATTATGTATAAAACCACTTGGAGAGCTAAAATTGGACAAAGCTATAAGCTGTGCGGATCCACTCAATGTTATGTAACCCGGGTCTTTCGTAGAATAAACAGCTCCACGGCATAGTTTGCAGTCAGCCGAGACAGAAGACAGGACTGGATAGTACAAATACATTCCCTTGAATTATCTGTTGTAATTTACTGTCCAGGTAGCAAACGAGAGTGCAAGTAGTCATTACATCTCCACACTTCCAGGACATTTTGCGAAGATGCGCCAATGAATTTTGCTGTCACACTTTCTAGTCTGACTGGGCACTTAGTCAGCTGGCTAAGATTAGAGGAGAATTTGTGAACTCGCCTCTTGTCACTGTGTTCTTTTCAAGTCGGTTTTGATCTATTAGGTAATTACTGGACTCTCTGAAAGAGAGTTTTAACATTGAAATATTGTCTTTGGGCTGGTTTAAAGGTGCAGTGTGTAGAACTTAGTAGCATCTAATGGAAGAGGCTTGGTTGAAATGGAATATCGTATTGTAAGTATGTTTTCATTAGTGTCTAATCCCATGAAACTAAGAAGTGTTGTGTTTTTGTTACCTTAGAATGAACCCTTTATATCTACATTGGGTGTGGATGCCCTTCCACAGAGCCCGCCATGATGAACTGCCATGTTTCTTTGGTTTCCTAGAATGGGCCAAACACAGTGGACTAGAGAGGGCCTTTAGTTTCGCAGCCATTGTAGGTTCTCCTACTTCATTGGAAGTGGAAGGAGGGTTATTTAGTTGATTGCAATCTGAAACCTCGCTGCTAGACGCCACTAAGTCATACACACTGGTCCCTTAAGTTGAGCTTCAACTGGATTGAATTAGGCTAGGTTGACATAAATATGAGGCCCATGTAGCTCATTAAAAGATGTACAGAGTGATTAAAAAAACATAATGTAGATCCCCCTCATTTTATTCTCTTTTTTCCATGTTTAAAACAGAAGCAGAATATTACTGTGCGTAGGAGGGTTTGTCCTAGGCATATGATGATTTAATTAATTTTTGCCAATATCAGCACTGTTATAAATAGTAGATTAGGTAGAAAATAACTGACCATTGACAGTGAGTGTAACCTCAGTCTCTCCCACACCAATCCGGGGTACGATGGCCTTGCAGACATACTGGCCTGCATCAGCTTGGCTCACTGACTTCAAGTACAGCTGGTTGTTGTTGCTGAGCACCTGCAAACGTATACACAAGTACAGTAGATAAGTGTGCATAGAAAAAAAAATACAGGATAGGTTCATGAGGTTGAGAGCAGAGATAGACAGACGGGGAGAAGAGGGAGGGAGGGAGGAAGATCTATATTTAATTCATAAAACATGTTGATTTACTCAGCAGGCTCCATTAGTTTTTTACTGGAGCTTTTCTTAACTTGTTAGGCATGAATTAAAGATTTAAGATATGGAGACGGAGCCTTACTACTAACCGCTTGCTTTACAACTAAGCAAACATTTATGAAGTCTGGGTCTTAGACGTTAATATGGGTTTTTCTAGAGGATTTACTCGTAGGTCTATACAAGAATGGGGTCTGGATCACTTTCTTTCTGTATAGATGATCAAATCTGATATGCTTCCAAAAAAATAGAACAATAATTACACAATACATTTAAATCTCAAAGGTCTCATAGTAAGTTTTGACGGTTTGTTCTCACCATACTGGAGCCCTTCTTGGTCCAGGTGAGGGTGAGAGGAGGGTTTCCAGACCACTTGCAGTTCAGTGTGACGTCAGAGTCCACATCCACCGTAACTGGTCTGGGCTCCACCACCAGGATGGGACCAACTGATAGAGAGAGAGTTAAAATACCAGAAAACAGACTTAATGATCACCAAGCCTTCGCCTTAGAAAACAGAGGTTTTAAACATTTTCTACAAATTCACTCCCAAGTTCCAGCCTTCTTCTTCAAATACGTATTAAATAAGTGTTCATGCTAATTCTCTTTAGTAATTTTTATATCACACAAACTGTCTTTATTCTTTATTTATTTTACTATAACAAACATGTTTCTTCTTTCCTTTCATGGCTTTTATTTCTATATATAATAAAGCATAACTGAGCTGACATTAATAGATAATACATGTATACTGAAGATGACTCAGGAATGTTTTCCTTTACTCACAGTGGACGTCCACCAGGATGCTGACGTTGGTGTTCCCCACGGCGTTGAAAACCTGACAGGACACGGGCTCGGTGAAGAAGGAATGATCTGCCGTGGTGACAAACACACTCTCCCTGGCGCCCTCCAGCAGCACGCCACCTTTAGCCCACCTGATAGAGAAACACTTCACCATTTAACAAGTTATCACACATCAAAAATCATTGTTATGTTAATTTGTCACCTGGAGATCTTGAAAACATAATGGGTTTTTGATAATGATCCAAATGTTAGATTTCCACAATTTATCAATGTGTGTTTTTTGTACATTATAAGTTAATGCTATTAAACTAACATTAATAAAACTTGTCTGTCAGAGCTTGAGGGAATGATTGTAAGTTAGAAAAATGAATGCCCCTTCATCTATCATCTTTACTGTATCTTGCCAGACATCTAACTCAAAATCATATAACCATATTGCACATCTGCGATTAGATGACATTTTAATGTACACTCAATAGGCTTAGTGACTAAGTACTTGGCAGAGGTCCCATATTGGGACCCTCTAGTGGAGTCTCAACCTCAGATTATAAAGTATGCTGTTCAAGCACAGCATATAGCCATTTCAGTGCTTCAGGACTGTCACTTAGGATAAAAGTCTATGCTTAATTGTGCAAATGTTCAATACTTTCATCAATTCTGTTCTGTAAGCAGAAATCACAATTGCCTACAGAGGGTGGTTACAAGCAGATTAGAATAGACAAAAGAAAACCTATTGGCATTTAACAGATTTGCAATCTGGCTCTTGATGTTGCACTGCAGAGCCAGCATCAAGTCCATCACACCTTGAACTGCAACCATACAGGTAAAGTAAATATTATAACATATTGCCTATTTGAAGTTAGTATATTATATATATGTCTAGATTTTAAAAAATAAATAAACTTGGGTGAAATTCTGAAAGATTTCCTCCAAACCTGTAGCCCATGATGGGTGGGTTAGCAGTGGCCTGGCAGGTAAAGGTGACTCTCTCGCCCTCCAGCACGGAACGAGGCTCGATGGACAGGGTCACTGTGGGAGGATCTGCACAGGAAAACAAACATAATCAGTGTTTAACTCAAGATAAACTGAATGACGGCTTGAATGCCTGGAGTGTTTCAGCTGTGGCAATCAGCATCAAGATTGATTCCCACACAAATAAGTCACACAACGTATGAAAGCCACAATAACATCTTGTCTTCCAAAGCCGCACTTCTGTACAGCCCCTGCCCTTAAACACCACTGGTTCGACATCTACTGTTACTGCAGTTTTTCTCCCAGTAATTAGTAACTACAGTGGGTATGAAAAACATATCAATCATCTTGATTGAAAATTCAAACTACAGTTTCTTTGTGAGCAGTATATTTATATAGTTTATTTCCTGAGGGACACAACTAAAAACCATTTCAAACAAGGGTTTCCAGTTTTCCAGATGTTGAAGAAAAATCAACTTTAGGTGAAAATTATAGGCCTCAAAATTTGTGCCAAATCAGTGACAACAGCTAAATCAAATGTGGAACCAGTCCAGGGTTTAGAACGATGAAAAATAGAGGCTGCCCAAGTTGACAAATGCAGGGGCAGCTGATTAAAATTATAGAGTGATTTCGCTGCATGTCAACAGTAAAACAGCTCCCCTACGAACAGTCCCACCTACAAACATTCACACCCTAACTAACAGAGGGTGAAAAAAAGCAACATACGGTGGACGTTGAGGGTAACAGTGGCTCGTTTGCCCATCGGCACGGCCGGGTTGCTGGCCACACAGGTGAAGTTGCTGCTGCTGTCAGTGTCGACCGGCGTGATTGGCAGGTAGCTCCTGGTCGTCACCCTCTTCCTGTCCGGCAGCACCTCCTATGAGAGAGGGAAGAGGAGAGGGGGTTTGTAGGAAGAGTGGTGGGTTGAATTAAGGGAGAGGAGCCAACGGAGAAAGATCAAAGAAGAAGAGGAGGAGCACAGTGGAAGAAGAAAAGGATGAAAAAAGGAGATAGCAAAGAGTATCATGGGAGAAAAAAGAGAGAGGAAGGAAAAAAGAAGGGAGAAAACAGGAGGATTATTAAGTGAGCCAAGATAATTAAATAAATAAAATAAATTAGAAAATTGAAGGTAGAAAAAGCACAAGCAACAACATGTGGAGAGGTGGTGCAAGTAGAAGACTGAAAGGAAGATTTCAACATGAGACATCTTATGGAAAACCCACATTCTTGTTCTTTATCCTCATAATTCAAAATGTTAATGTCAATGCAAAGGAAGGTAGCGTTATACAAAATGTTTGTTCAATTAACTTCATTTGATTTCATGATAGGGCTTTGCATTAAATAAGAACCCAGAACGCAAGCTGAAAAGAAACATAGAAGTGTTGAAAGTGTAGTTCATTCATCAGTCAGAGAAACTCAAACAACAATGTTGAGTAAAATAACCAAATAGGTTCCAGCCTCTCAAATTTGAGGATTTGTATCTTTTCTGCTTCTAATGTCATTTATAATTCCCAAACCAAAGTATTACTTTATTGATTGGAAAATAATTGATAGATTACTCAAAAGTGGAAATAATCCTTAAACCATACACCTGAGGTAGAAAACATCCTCTGCAGAATAAGAACAACATTTCCATTCTTGTTTGATTGAAGAGGTGGGATGATTTTTGCGATGCAACTACAAAATCTGTCAAAAAAGTGTGTACAGCCTTCACAATGGTGTAAATGCGTGGTCAGTAACTCAGTAACATAAGAGCAGCATGTAATATGTATGAGCATGTGTGGGGGGCATAAAACTGGCTGCAAAAGATGTAAAAACATCTGTGTTTGAGTGTGTGAGTCAGTGTTTGCTGCTGCTTCTGTGTGCATATGAAAGCATGAGTGTGCATATGTGAGTGTGTGTCTATGTGTGTGTGTGTGTGTGTGTGTGTATGCTTGCGGGCATAATTTCATGTGTGTAGGAGAATATATGGGAGCGTTAGGAGAGTGTGAATGTGGGTGAAAAAGTGCAAAATGTATGACCGTGTATGTGCAAATGTCACCTAGTACAGTTGCTGCATTTATAGTGTATGTACGTGTGTGTGTGAATGTGTGTGTGTGTGTGTGTGTGCACGTGTGTGTGTGTGTGTGAGTCTTGAGTTCTTCAGTGTGAGAGGTTGAAAATGTGAATATGAAGCTTATTAAGGGAGTGAGATAATGTACATCACACATAGATGCAAGGCTATTGAAAAAAGCAATGATTGAACACTGGATCAATCAGATCAGATAAAGACCTGCATGAGATAAAAACATCATCTATTTGAATACATTGGTGGTTTGTGTGCAGGTGATCATCTTTTCATGTTTACAGAGTTTGCTGAAATACCAAAAGTTCATACAATGTCAAAAAACATGCAAGTATCATTAGTTTATATCTGACTCTGAAACGTATTGTCTTATATTCTGCTTTAAAATCAACGAAATGAAAATAATTACTGAGATCTCATAAGTAAAGTTAACTTATACAGCACCTTTCACAGTGACCAGTCAGAAAGAGCCTCACAGGTACAAATCAATAAATAAATCAAAGATAAACAACAAATAAAACACACAGGAATTTAAAAAATAGGCATAAAAACTGTGTCTGAAACAACACACCGTGCTCAAATGAGAGGAGTGTATGTGGGACAGATAAATGAAGAGCGTGACACTCATATTTTGGTCTTGTGACATTCAGTCATCTGATGAAAGATGTAAGACTAAACTGTCATGACTTAGATTTTATATAATAAATCTTCCATTTTTGGCTTTCAGAGAGTGCAGCACATTTCATTTATCATGTGACTGTGTGTGTTTATTAAATGACACATGGATGAAATGCTAGGCTGGGAAATTCAATTTTGACATGTTCTGATTTGACGTAGCTCATTTTAGCATAACATTCCAGTTTTAACGCCTGCACACTTACTCCAAAGCCACAATTTTTACTCAAATAGACCACAGTTAGACACAAGTCAGATCTTTGTCAGGACATGATGGGTTTTGGGGGGTTTTGGGACATTACAGTTTTCTGATGTAGCCTACGACTGAGCTGTAGCTGGTTGGCCTTTTTTTTTAACCCAGCAGAAATGGCTTTGTCAGAAATGTTAGAACATTTCACAAAACTGGCAAATTGTAGTTTAGAAGTGATGGAGTAGTGATGGAGTGATGCAGTGATGATTTCAATGATTGTACCCTGTTGGTTTTTCCACTTTTGAAAGCAAATACTGCATGAAATGGTTCACAAATGGCTAAAGTCTCCTCAGTCTCCTCAGTGCACATTAAGCCATCTTGTTAGCTGGTGAGGATCTGCACTTTGTAATCATGAAAAAAAAACATAATTTCCAGCTCAAATACTTGGTAACTATGGTTCCATTTGTGATAATTTTGTCAATCAAGAAATTAGGTTGTGCATTGCCGTTGTGTGTCTCTTTGTTATGCTAACTGCACTGCACACTGTATTTCTCTAATGCAGGACTCCTGAGGTGTGCATACAGTAATTCCCCCTCACAGCGCCCGTGGCAAAAAGCATATAAACAAACAAACAAACACATCGGGCTCCTACCGAGGAACACATTGTACTCCTATTGTACTAGAATTTCTGCTACAAACCCTTAAGCCTCCATTAGGCACATGAGATACAGATCTCATTTAGAGAACTAATATGGCTTTATGTGTGTTTTATGTTGCGTGACTCTTGGATTGTGCACGTGTTTGCTATTAGCTGCATGTGTGCATGTGTGTGTGACTCACCGTAGACTGGTAGGCCCCCTCCACAGCGACTCCGTCCTTGGTCCACTGGATGTGCGCTGCAGGCTTGGCCCCGCGGGTCATACAGGTCAGGTTGTATGGAGTACCAGCCATGAGCAGGAGCTCCGGGGTTCCCTCGACCACTGGGTCCTCAGGGGGGACTGGAGGACGGACACACAAAAACATTCATTTATGGTTCTGCCTTTATTATGACGTTGAGAACTAATGTGAACCCATGAGAAAATCTGCTACTTAGTCTAAAAAAAACCTTTGGATTCCCTCAAAACCACACTACCATTAGACTAATAACAGGGCTGTTTTTTATGCTCCTTAAAAATGTACACTTTGGTGATAAAAGCATAGTTAATACTGTAGTAAAACTATCCTGATTTGTGGGGAGTCTAGATAAAGCCTTTACTATGGTGTTGTAATAACCAAATCTGCTATCCAGCATTCTCCTCATTAAATGATTGGTGTTTGACCTTTTTGGTGTCTAATTTTAAAGATCTGGGAAATAAATGGTATGTTACTGTATACATTACTCTAGTTCCTGTACATGCAAAAGAGCTTAAATAATTAAATATATATGATTTGGCCTTTTAAACACTCCATACATCTTTATTTAAGTGTTTTTGTCCATTACTAAAATGTGTTTTTGAAGATTCTACATAAGCAAAGAGCACAGTAGATGAATAGTCTTGTTTTTGAGTGGAGGGCGTTTCTCCTTTACTTCTCCACATGCAGTTCCCCCCAAAACTGTGAGACACAAACTTGGCATGCAAATTTCTCTGCCTGTAACGTTGCGGGGGTCGTTGCATTCTTGTACCTTCTGATCCTCTAGTGTGTGTTTGTTGCAACATTTAGGGCAAAAGTACAGCTCCAAAATGAACAAACACTATGACTACAGCACAGTACAGTACAGTCATTTGTCTAACAGAAACAGATGGGGAAAGACAAAGATTACTGCAAGAATAACGCTTCGAATAAAGTCAGTAGAGTAGAGCCAGTTCAATTAGCTATGAAAATTAACATCTGCACGTCTTAATTGATCATGAGATGATTTCATTATCATCTCCAGCCACTGCGGAAGATTGTTTGCTCAAACTGAACTGGTAAAAAATAAATTCTGAAATATATATGGGAAAAATGACCCCTCTGTGTATGCAGCTGTAGTCCACTTACCAAGTACATTGAGTTTGGCCCTCCTGGAGCGGAGGGCGGCCTCCGTGGCCTGACACTCATACAGAGAGTCATCGGACAGCTCGGCATTGGAGATCTCCAAGTTGAACTGGCCGATGTCCAGAGCCCGCTGTATGCGATACCTGGGCCAGGCTGTAGGAGACACACAACAGGTTTGCAGTTAAACAGACGCCAAATCAAATAGTATAAAAACGTGTGTGATTCATGTATTTGTTAGACTTTCTGGTTCAGCTCTACTGTAAGTCATGCATCATACCAGGGTTTATTTGCAGGTCAGAAAAATAAGTGTACCACGTGGAAAACATGACCTACTGTTTTACAAATATTGCTGGCACATTACAGACTACTATTACAGCAATGAGTCATCATAATAGCACTGCCTTCACAAAAGATCTGTGTCTGAGAATAATATCATCTTTATTTTAGAAACACTGAGTGATGAGCTTCAGGTACAGTACTGTAAAAAATAAATAATTTTGGAGGTTTTGGAATAGAAGTTTTAATTTCTGTGTGCTGAAAATTTAACTAGAAAAAACTACAAATTCAGTGTGTACAGGCTGACTTTATAAAGCTGGAATTGTTTCACAAATTGCAATATTTTTTGATATGAATAATGTATAGCTTTACATTTGGGGTTAGAGTTACGGTTAAGGTTAGACATCATTGACAATACTTCAGCTCTAGACTGGAAAAAATACAGATAATATTAATTGGAAAGGAATTTTGTGAATTTTAAGTGTTGCTTCACCAAAATGAATAATACACAGAACATACTGTGAACAGTTTTAATGGTGTATCTGGGACACTTTTGCTGTACAGAGGTGATACTGTTGAATGTTCAATGATGAGAACAACTAAAACAACATTTCATCGACATTTTAAATCTGAAAAACCTCCACAAATAAAACCAAAACTATCTGCATGGGTGGATTCCACAAGAGGTAAATGAGGGTATATATTTACTGTACTTAGTCATTTTGGTGAACCAACCCTTTCAATTACCAGCTATCAAAATGTGTGTCATACAGTTTATGTAACAAGAAGCAAAGGCTGTTTCAAACAATAATGACTCATCTCATTATCTTCTTTTCTTTAATGTTAACTACTGTGTGTCTGTCCCATCTTTTTCTATGCACCAGAGGACCGACATATTTGACTTGTTTGCAAGACAAAGCAAATGTAAAACCTCTGAAGCTGAATTGCATTGCATCAATCAGAGACAGTAGAGTAGTAAACAGGATCTCTATTCATATGAAAATGTCCAAGTTTTTTTTTAAATTTCTATCTTAATATATAGCATTTCTTTTTAGGTAGTTTTAAAAACCTGTTTGCAGATGCATATCTAGAGATCATGAAAGTATTTCTTTTACACAAATAACACAGGGGGAAGGTAATCCATAGAGGAGTGCACACATAAACACACACAGCAGTACAGTAACACAGTCAGATAAACAGCTGAAGGGCTTTTGCATGAACACTCATCAAACATCGCCACACATACAATGATGCCACATCAATTCCTGTATGATACACAAACTGCACAACTACAGGCAGTGCCGTTCCTATTACAACACCCCCCCATTCTCTCTGTTTGAACCCTCGCCTCCCAGACAAAGACATAATTGAGCGTGACGTCCCACTAGGGGGCACTCATTGATCCTCCGTGCCCAATCCTAACATGACATCATGGATTCAGATGGCAAAGGCAGGCAGGCAGGCAGGGAGGGAGGCAGGCAGGCAGGCAGGCAGGCAGGCAGTCCGGGTGCGGAGAGGAGGAGGAGGAGGGTGGGGGTGGATGGGATGGGGTGGGGGACAAAAGTATTAGTGGAGATTACATCATCCACTCCAGCACCTCGCAGCATAGCAACCACAGAGGTGAAAGCTCCCCAGGGAGAAGGAGAAGGAGAAGAAGAAGGAGGAGGAGGTTGAGGACGAACAATAAACTGCCACCACTAATGCCTGCAGGTGGTGAGAGCATTGTCTTTCACTAATTAGCATTGATGCACATAAACATGATACATACATGTGACTGTACATAGATCATGATCACATTAAAGGGTATTATTTATATTATATTGAGAAGCTCTTTTAGTCGATGGATGAACACAGACCTCCTGTGTGTGTGAAAACTGCAGGTGTGATTTTACTGTACAATCTGCACGCCTACACTGTCATTAACAGCAGCATGAAAATCACAAAGGGAATTTAACAACACCTCTTATATCTCATACATACAACACCTCATTAGATGGGTTTACATTAACATTATTCCTATATTCATTAAAAAAACAGTGTATAGGATGTTGTGGCATCTGCCAGTGAGGTTGCAGATTGCAACAAACTGAATTCTCCTCCCCTCCCCTCCCCTCCCCCTCCCTTTCCAACTGCATAGGAGAACCTATAGTGGCCATGAAACTCACAAAAAAATGCAAAAGGTCCTCTCTAGAGCCAGTGTTTGGTTTGTCCGTTCTGGGCTTCTGTAGAAACATGGCGGTGCAACATGGTAGGCTCCATGGAAGGAGACCTGCACCTTATGTAGATGTAAAGGGCTCATGCTAAGGTAACAAAAACACAATGATTCTTATTTTGGTGGGATTTTACACTAATGAAAACAGACTTATGGATATTATATTCCATTTCTGCCAAGTCTGTTCTAGGAGATGCCACTAAATTCTACACATTGCACCTTTAAATAGAAATAGAATAATTTTGGCAAATATGCACACCCTATAGAGTTTTAAATATTCTGAAATACAATTTAAACAAGAGAAGAAGAAGAAGAAGAACGAGGGACTACATGTCATGGATGAAGGGAGGAATGGCAGCACAAGCAATTTAAAGATAAAAAATGGATGGATGGTGATGATGAATGGAAGAAAAGCTGAGAAAAAGAGACAAAGAGGACAACGTGTTGATCAAACGCTGGCGTGTTTGTCACTAGAAGTACGCTGGCAAAGAGGCTACAAGGACAAAGAGAGCATTACCGACAGAGAGGAGGAGGGAGGAGAGAGGCATGAGCGAAGAAGAGTAGAAAGCAGAGGAAGAGAAATGAAAAGCAATGGAGGGGATCTAGGAAATAAAAGTAAGCGGTGATAGAACTGGTTTTGAAAGACAGAGGAGCAGGAAATAAAGAGTTTGTGTGTGCGTGCCTGTATGTGCGTGCGTATGTGTGTGAACGCGTACGTGGGTGCCTGTGTGTGTGTGTTAAAAAAAGACAGAAACATGCTGACCTTTACTGAACCTGGAAATTAAATTGAGTTGAACACAAGATTCACATCACATGTCAGATTATCACTTGTGTGACTGTGTGTATGTGTCTCTGTTTTGTGTGTGTGTGTGTGTGTGTGTGTGTGTGTGTGTGTGTGCGTGCTTGTCGAGTTAACTGAATGTGTGTGTGTGTGTGTGTGGGTGTGTAGGCTATGTGAAGTGTTTGTGTGCTATACAGTATCTGTCGTTCTCTGGGAATGAATTTACACTATGATGATAAGTGTGATGTGAGGTTTAGAGCTTAAAGGGCACAAAGTATGTGAGTGCTAATGTACTTGTTTTTTTTCAGTTATTTCGTTGAGTATGGTAATATATTGCTCGGTAAAGTAAATATCTGTGACATTTTATTATGTAAATAAATGTAGATTTTTTTTTTTACCCTTTATCACTGAATGAAAATAGGGTTCCAGGCAGGTAATGCAGTGTTTGTCTAGTACGTATTTCTTCAGAAAACATGAAGAAGAAACAGGCTTTGTAGCTGCAGCGGTATGTTTGAAATGAACACAACAAAAATATGGATTTGGCATAATATGTTAGTCTGAGTCCTTGTTCTTGTATCATCAGCACTCAAAACACTACCACCATGAAGACTGAAAAACAAACATCAAAGATGCTGCTGGATGAAGACTTTAAACCCAATTTAAAAAAAAAAGACTGATCTTACACATTAGTATTCAAAATGTCTGTGTTGTTAAACTTATCTGATTACATATTTATTTTAGAATTGATAAAAGCAGTATTTAAGTTTAAGTACTTCACATTTAAATGAAGCTTCTCAATGCTATTGCAGAGGCAGACCCATGGTTCAACACGGTTCAACACTTACAAGTCTGAGAGATTGTTTCATTCTTGAAATATATTACCAAAATTTGTCATGACCAAAGAATAAAAGTCAATATCTGCCCTCAGGAAGCCATGCTGGTCAAAAGCTTGTTTGAATATTTTTACAACATGGAGACTCTTATTTAATTTTTCACCTCTGAATTTCTTCCGATCATCCCATTTCTTTTGTTGCTTCGACCCTTTGACTCTCCTTACTTTTGGTTGCGTGTGATGCTTACCCGTCTCTAAAATGAAGCGTATTCTACTGTTGCACTCACAGTAAGTCATTCTGGATGTGCGTGTCGGCTTAAAATGTAAATGCGAATGTGCGTCTGCTTTTGTCAGCAGTGTGAGGGATTTTCTCTAATTCAGCATGATATACAGGACTCATTTTTGCCCAGATTGTCACTCACACGCCTCTTGGCTCTCAACTCTCTCTCTTGGTACAGTGTTCATTCCCTTAATGTTAAAAAACCCCTACACTTTTCAGCCATAATAGCTTTTGTCAAGGTTCTTACAGTCAAAACTGAACCAAAACCGTAGCTGAGTTATTCCCCTTCTTTACTTCACTTTGATCCCCACAGCTTGGTCGAGCTGCAAGGTTTCTCCCTTCTTCACAAAAGGTTTTTCCCCCCCCCTCCCTCACCTCTCAGACCCTCTCCGATGCCAAGGGCCAGGCCGTCCTTGGTCCACTGGACGATGCCACTGTAGTTGAAGACCACGCAGGACAACACCACCCGTTCTCCAAGTACCACTGACTGGTCTGCAGGCTCCTGGGAGAAGTGGACACACCACACTGCAACAGAGGGACAGAGAATAAAATCAATTTTAAGTTCCTTTCATTGTGACCTGGCAATGAGCTGCCATCTTTTATTGGACTGTATTGAGCTACACAGTCCCTCTCTGGTCTGATCGACTTGTGCTCATCTATATAGTGGCTGCTGAGGTGATTTGTTATGTTTTTATTATCTATATGGTGTTTTTATTGTCATTTTTTATTGTGTGTTTTTATTGAGAGTGTTTCTCTAGTGGGAGAGTAAAGTTTTGAATTGAATTGCTTGCATTTACCCACATATGCATTGGCTGGTTGCAGAGGCAAAGCGAGACATAGGAGAATTCCTATATTTTATTTCATCAAATCATTTTAATCATTGGTCTTTTTAACTAGATTTGGAGCTCAGTCACTATAATTTGCATATTTGTCAGTCCTCTGTGTTTTCTGCTTCTGTTTCCTTTCTTTCTTGCCCCCTTTTCAAGATTTTCCCTGGACTTTACAAGGACTTATGTCGCCTCTGCTTGGGTATGTGCTAATGAAAGTGTGTGTGCGTGCATGGATGTGTGTGTGCATGCTTGTGTAGCAAGAACATCATTGCCAGGCTGTGATATAGCCTGCTCTTTTTCATCACACAGTACAAAGGATTTTGCTTACACACACACATTTCCTCCAGCAAAATAAGCCTTTTGGCTATTACAGCACCACTAAAATACACGGATATAAAAACTACAAGTGTAGCGCAGGCATACATTAACGCTCTCGCATAAAGAGAATGTGTCAGGTGAGGAGGCGAGGCACTAACCCAGCTCTGTTTTCAGCCGTTTGCATCATCAGGTAAAATTGTTTCATATTCCAGAGAAAGTCTTGCAAGAAGGCTTGTTAATTAAGGCAGAGAAGGAGACTGTGGTGCTTTAGATGACACATGCACATGCACGTGCATGAGCACACACACTGAGCACTGAATGTTATACAAACAGAAGCTCCTGCACACATACACTGAATCACACCTAATTTATGCACTCATACACACGCACACACACCTCACTGAGTATTTCATGCACATCTAATTGCACATTGAGTCACAAAGCTGATAATACACACAGGCACACATATAAAAACATGTGTGCGTGCACGCACACACGCACACTTCCACAGAGCTGGTGTTTGTCTTCCCGTGGGCTATTCTGTTCTTGGATCATGGTTAAAACAATCCTATTAGCTAATTAAGGCAAAACTGGTTAATAAAGCAGGCCGTGGCTCTGAGGGACACGTCTCAGTGGGATTCATCCACAAAGGTGCAAACAACAGGGAGATTTACTGATTTGTCAGGAGGATTACATGACCTGTCATGTTATTTGTGAGGAGGCCTCCTTCATTGAAGGCAAGAATCTTCAGACTTCACAAGAGGCACTTTGATGTTTCATCAACTTTCCTTTTGCATACTACATCAAGAAGACAACTGCTGTGACTGTAAGCTGAGTCCTTTTGAAGATAAATGAAAAATCTGTCTTAAAACACTTTATTATTCTCAAAGTAGCTGTTGTTTTGTTGTGTTTTTCCCTTTCTTATCCTCACAACATTCTTTAAAAAGATGATGTTGAGATATTGCTTCAATTCTTTTATAATATACATTTAAAACTGTTTTTTATGATAGCCAAAAAGCTTTTGTTGTTATGGCTCCAGGGTTATATAACCATCATCTTCTGGAGTGAGGTCAGTGAGGTTCAAATCTTCTCTCAGACCTTTTTTTTCTCTTGGACATTTTAGTGATGCTATGAGTTCCTCCAACTTCTTCTGAACTTCTTTAAAACACTAATCATTTATATATTTATTCATTTTATTTTATTTATCAGTTACATTTAACTGAATTACCTTTGGTGTCAGCTCCCCAAATTAAAGTGCACTGGCTTCTTATTACACTCTGAGGTTTAAACAGTCAAACAGGTCCAGCTTGAATTAGCATCACCTTTCCTGTCCCTCCCAACTGTATAATGTCATAGAGAGACAGAAATGCCAACAAAATACATGGTCACAGAAAAGAAAATGTGCTTTCGGCACTTTTACAGTGCAAGGACAGAAGTTACACTACTGTAAATGTCTTTATTTATGCCAGCAACTTTTGACCTTTGACTTCAGCCCACAGGATACTCTTCAAGCAGTCAAACAGGCAGTAATCTACACAATGGTACCAATAGGCCACAATGCAATGCAGCTCCAAGATGTTAAATATTGAGTGAGTGGTACAAGTCAATCTTTGTGTTTACAAGCATAACTGTCATCATTGTCACTCATTATCACTTTCTTTCCATACTGTGAATTTTCAACCACCTTCAACATGTTTTCACGGTGATTTTCAGGAAGGCAGGTGCTACAAAAAATAACAGCTGGAATTCATCCAACATCAAACCAACATGGTCAAGCAGATAAAGAGGTTTGCTAAAATCAGGTATCAACTGTTCACTCAAAAAATGGATCAAAATCTGTGTTAGACTTATCAAAACTTATATTACATAATGAATACTTTAAAAAGGTTGATCTACATTTCTTCTTAGTCCGTTATATAAACGAGGAATGTCAAAAAACGACTTTATTTCTTCTTAATGAGTTAAACAACCCTGATGAAGGAGCCAAAATATCCACTTTTTATCGCATTAATAACTGATTGTGATGTTTCCAGGCTTGCATCTTCCTCTCTTTCAAGTTGTTTCAAGTCGAATCCGTAGACACAAAGACAAAACAGTGAAAATGGAAGCTGCTGCTGCTGCTTCCCACAGAGAAGAAGAAGACGCTGCTGGGATGTGATATCCTGCTGACATGAGTGATTTACATGTGGGTCATGTTATGCATGATTTATGCAAAATTAACAGCTATTATGAGTAAGGGCCCTCTTATTCGTGTATAACTCCATACAGAACAACACATGTTCTCCTGGGACCGACTCGGATGTGTGTGTGTGTGTGTGTGTGTGTGTGTGTGTGTGTGTGTGTGTATATGTTTGAGAGACAGAGTGATGAAGATGAAATTGTGACAGAAGGACATAAAGGAGGAGACAGAGAACATTTCTGTTTGTGTGACATGATATTCGTGTGTGTGTGTGTGTGTGTGTGTGTGTGCATTTGTGAGTGTGTGACTATATATTAGTGTGCAAATTTGTGTATGCGCGTATGTGTGTGTGTGTGTGGCCTGTCAGCCTGCAACAGGGACTCAGATTGCGGAGGAGAGAGCCGCACTGACAGAGAACAGAGATGTAATTAACCCTACGGGATCCCCCCCAACACACACACACACACACACACACACACACACACACACACACACACACACACACACACACACACACACTCCTTCTCTATCTCGCCCCCCTCTATAACTCCCTCCCTCCCGCCCTCTCCACTTTCAAATCCCCCATCTATTTCCTCTCCCGTGTACTCACTCGCTTCTCTCCTCCTTCCCTCCTCCCCTCTTTCTTTCTTTTTTTGCATTTCTACTTTCCCTTTCTTTTTCTTCTTTCTCACTTTTTCTCCCTTTTCTTCTCTTCCGTTTGTTTAACTTTTTCTATTCTGTCATCCTCTTTTCTTTTTTCTTATGCTTTCAATCCTCATTTTCTCTTTTCCTGTCTTTCTTTTTCTTTTTTCTCAGCAAACAATCTCATCCTCTTTCTATCTTTTAACACGTCATTATTTTCCTCTCAATACATCTCTTTGTTTCTCTTTCTCTCATCTCTCCATCATCTTTCTTTCCTCCATTCCTTTCTCACCTCTTTACCTCTAGCTCTCCACTACGTCTGTTCTCTTCCCTCTGATCATACGTTTCCTTTTTCAGTGCTTCTTCCTATATTCTTCTCTTTTCTATTCCCACCTTTTCACTTATCCTGTCTTTCTACTCCATTGTCTGTCTTTACAGCCTCCTCATTCTTCCTCTCCCTTCTTTTTTTCTCTCCCTTCTCTTCATTTTTACCTCCCTGCATCATTACCCTGAGGGATGTTGTTAGGTAGGCCTACATCCTCTCTTTCTCTCTCTCTCTTTCTGTCTCTCTCTCTCTCATATTGCATAATGACCCAGTGGTACAATAGACAGCCTTTTGTAATAACAGCCTCAGTGTCCAAACATATTAACCGTTCATTTCCCTAATTCACTTTGTCCACTTTCTCCACTGTTACATTTGACTGAGCGTACAATTCATTACACATCAATACAAGTCATATCTAACTACCCTTTTATTTAGTTATAAACTTAAGTTTTAAAGTTAACTCATCCACATCATGCTGTGTTTTTAAAATAGAAGTCTATATATTTAATTAAACATGAGCTCAACTATTTATATTCAGTGGATAAAATTCACATTCTTGGCATAGAGTAGAGGTAGTAAGTTGAAATCTGGGTGAATGGACAGTAAAGTCATACATCTTTAAACTTGGCTTTTAAAAAATAGGCAGCATGCACCAGTCATGTTTTAACCTATAGATGATGATCTCTCTTTAACCTCATCGGTTTTATACCTAAACCTGCTCAGAACTCAAAGCCAGGGTGGTGAGAAAAGAGGCTGTTCTCCTAAATCATCATGATGGGAGCAAATGGGAGGAAATCTGGTGGTGTTATTATAAAAGGACAACGTCTGCATAGTGGATGGATAGATCAGATTTAAACATGTGAAATGATGAGTGGTGTCTTGTGTCAACACATCCATCTGACCTCCCTACAGGTACTTTGATGCTCTCTAGTGTTGCTAAGTGTTCGGAGTCACTGGTTCCAGATGTGTTTTTCAGATTTTCTGTTATTTTTTTGTTTGTTGTTTGCAACTTCCTTATTGAAAAATCATGTTTTCTTTTCCTTCAGTTTGGTACAGCGGTCGGGTCTAAACACTACAATACCCATGAGCCCCTTTTTCTCATATGTTTTGAATACAGTCAGTCATGCATATCAAAGCTGTAGTGAATTAAACACTTTGTTGTTGAATTTGTGAACAAAACACGACTTTGTTTTTATGAGAAAAAAAAAAAATCCAAAATTGACTCAGAATCCAAAACTACACTGATGTTGCACATTGTGTCATCAGTTCAGCTTTACCAGGGTTGGTGCTTAGATGTGTGTTGCAGAAATGCACCATGGGAGTAATAGATAATTCTTCCCCCCAAAGTTTTTTTTAAAAACACTTTATCAAAGAACCAAATATTTTCTAATGCATTTCCTCATCTTTAGTACTGATGACTCATTCAGGAGAGCTTCATGCCCATTCAAGCTCCAATGATGACTCATAAAACATTGTCTATGGGAGAAATGGGGGGACAGACAGCAATCATAATTTGAACAGCTAATAAGCTCTTGTCGGTAAGCATAAACAAAGGTTGGTTTCAGGTATTTTCCACTAATCATTGTTGCTCATTTCTTTTTCAGGATGAAAGTTGCAATAGAAGATGTAGTCAAAGAGCAGCAGCTGTCAATCGTGGGAGTCAGTTTGATAGTATCGCTGCTTTTATTAAGCTTTGATCACCATCAATGAGAAAGACAAGACAGTTAAGGATTGTGACAAGTAAGGTGCAACAAACAGCAGTACAGTGGGTGAACATAAGGATATGCCGGTGTCTTTTGTGGTGATAGAGGTGAATATTATCAGGTAACATAGGTTCTTATTGGCTCAGGGTTCAGAAAGAAAGGGAAAAAAGAGAAAAGAGAAAGCAAGGCTACATGAATTTCTGAACTAGTCTTTCAAGCAACAGCCAGCTTCTCATAACATAACTGTCATTTCTAGCGTTCTAGGCTAAATGTCTTCTCTGTTCACTCAAATCAAATTAGATCTCATGCACTGCTATTGTTGGAGTTCAGGTTAAGATGAAAAGAAAGGAATTCAGACAGCGCCTTTGTAAAACATAAAAACACTTTGTCAGCAGTCAGACAACTCTGAAACATTATCACAGCAACAATCATTTTATCTTTCATCATGATTATTGTGCAGTAAACAGAAGAAATGCACCACTAAATGAAAGATATTTTAAATGCCTTAATCTTGTCCTCCTATCAGGCATCCAATATGGCCACCAAGAAGCCCAAAACAAAGTCCTGC
Organism: Scomber colias; assembly: GCA_021039105.1. NCBI lineage: Eukaryota > Metazoa > Chordata > Actinopteri > Scombriformes > Scombridae > Scomber > Scomber colias. Next base: position 711,550 of record JAJDFG010000148.1, read on the forward strand.
AACAGACCTTTCCTATGTAGAAATGAAAGGACAGTTTGTGAGGTTTGTAACCCTAAACTGAAGTCCTGCACACCCTGAAGCCTTCATCCTCATAACCCCCGCCCCCCCAAACTGCCATGCTGACCCTCTCCGTGTATTCATGTCCCAGCTCTGCCCCCGGGCTACAGCTCGCTCCCATTTCAACTACCACACACACCACTCTCAGGCAGGATAGAGCATGCTGTGTCTATGTGTGTTTTATATATATGTGTGTGTGTGTGTGTGTGTGCGTGTGTGCATGTATTGTCTGTGTTTACACGCATGCCTGCATACATATCTGTCATTGTTGTGCTGTGTATGCTGTGTGCATATATTTGCCATTTCTGAAAAGGCAGCAAAGGGCAAAGTGTGGATGGGCGAGTGAAAAAAGGTGTTTGCATGAGAGAGAGGAAAGAGAGTGAAATAGTGTGTGTCTGTGTCTGTGTCTGTGTGTGTGTGTGGGGGGGGGGGGGGGGGGGGGGAGTCACAGAAGAACAGAAAAGAATCATGAGAAAAAGCGAGGATGGAGAGAGACCACTGTTAGCTGAAAATAAAATCATTAAGTCCTCCTTAGATTCAATACAAGCATTTTTGTGACATCTTCTAGATTATTATTGCCGTTAAAAACTTGAGTGGAAATGTGAAAATACACTAAAATCATTCAATAGAATTCTTCAACATTGCAAACAAAAATTTAGAGACTTTTATAAGTGGGAAACTCTCTCTGGGTAGTTTGAGCTTTTGAGCACTGGGAGAGTTCCCTTGGCAACCAGGAATATTTAGAAGAAGTCTTTTATCCCAAATGCAATTCATATTTTAAACACTTCCAAATTATCAATACGCACACAGGGACTGTTATGCACTTGTATTTTTATACCTTACATATTTGATGTATTTTAAGAATGATTTTATGTAGTTTTATGGATTATATGGTGTTTATGTCATTTCTGTCTCCTGTATGTCTGTTATTGGTGAGCCAAAGGCAACTTTCCACCATCATGGACTAAACGCTTTTTTCTATTCTATTCTATGATTATGTTCTAAATATTTTCATTTTCTGAATAAATACTGGCTCAGTTCGATCACATTGCACAAAAAGTATAGTAGAAAGAGGCTTTAGACTTTTCAACTGTACTAAAATATCACTTATGTTAGATTTCAGCCTTTATCATAATTTCAACAATTAGTTGGTGCACGATACAAAAGAGTGGATTACTTTCAATTCATCTTGGGATGAAAACATGAAGAGCAGCACTGCAAATTCAAACTTTCTCTAACATTTTTTGAATACTAAATTTCAACACGCATGAGACATTGTCACAATCTGCTCCTCGGCCCCAAACTCTCTCATCCCTCTGCCCTCTGCATTTCTCTTTGTCTGCCTGCTCACTTCTCCCAGGTCATGCAATTTCCTCCAATTCCACAGACTTGCCATCCTCAACCTTCCTCCATCAGATGCCCTCAAACTTCCCCTCCTTTCCTCATCTACACACCTGTTCCCACTTCTCATTAGTCCTGCACTTACCTATACTGGCCTACTCCGCCCACTACTCACCTGCAATTCAATCCCCTATCAGCCACTCATTACTTACACCTGTTCACTTCCATTGTTCTGTGCCGCATTGTTAATTTGCTGTGTACTTCATGTTGTGCTTTCTATCCTCTGTATCATTGTTCTGCTCATCTGTTACCTGCCTGTTTTAGACCTTGCTTGTTTTATTGGACTTTTGCATGTTTGGATTACCTTCTGTAGTTTTGACTCTTGCCTGCCTCACCATCTTGTAAACCTTCCATTCAGGCAGACAATAAGACTGTGCAGCCTACTCATTCATTTCAATGAGACCACTTGTTGGCACAGCGGGGACGATCTGTCAAAAAAAGTTTAATGTGGGTTGACTTTTTGTTGCAATTGTTTTGCTTTGGGCAAGACGTTACCAATCAAATTCCTGGTACATTACTATTCAATACAATCATATTTTTACAGTTTTCTGCACATTAGTCTTGCTGAAACATAACGGCATGTCTGTCGCAGTATAATAACTTTCAAGAGGTGTTAAATCCTGTCTGATATTATAACAGCTGTGCAGTGTTATGGCGCCTCGTAGGCCTTCAGACTCATTGATCTATTACTCAAACTAGTCTTTCTGGGTCATATTTCATCGTCTCCCAGATGAAACAGAAACAACACGACCCCCATCAGTTCAGCCCAATTTTAAATGCAGCTTATAGATGAGAAAAAAGACTAGCAGGAAAAAATAGCAGAATGAAAGAATGTTGTATAATCAGAAAGGAGAAAAGAGTTTGATAGAGTACATGTGCATACAAGCAATGTTTAAATGCATCTTTATGGAACTGTTTTATAATTGATGTTTGCCATTTGAATGATTCCTTTGTGTTTAACTTACTTATATAAATGCATTTACAGTCTATTAACATCTACAGTGGAGTAAACAGGAGGGCTAGATACATAAAACATACCAGTACAGAAAAATAATCTGTTTTCTGCCACATTACAAAGCCATGTGTCCCTCCAGTCATTTACAAGCAAAGGTCAGAACGCAGTGACCTGTTTGTTTCTGATTGGCCGTAAGGGGTGACTGCATCATTCTTTGAGACGGTGTGTTCACTGACGCCTTGCTTATTTTGATGTTTCGGGAAATGCGCTTCATGTAACATTCATGTACCTGAAGAACACAGCATTAAAATGACATAGACAAAGACAAAAGCTGGCAGAAAGACAGTGAAGGAGTCAGAGAGACAGACACAGAGGGGCTGACGAGAGGATCATAACTTTGTCGCTGTGAGTCCCGGCTCGCTCGGTGTTTGCTGTAAACAGTAGCTCAGTGATTTCCCAGTGTCCCCCTCGCCTCCTTACACTGCTTTTATTTCCCCTCACAAACACTTCCAGCAGAGCAGAGGAGCAGCGTGACGCTGAGCAAACCAAGCAGTTATTGGAAATCACACACACACACAAACTCACACAGAGGCACACACACACACACACCCTCTCACAAACTCATCCAGGGGCAATTACCAATGAGTATCCACAATCTCATACTCACACTGACACTGCACAAAGTTACACAGACAACCGCACGCATGATTCATCATGTGCCCATATATACAAAATACTTTGGCAGGGACAATAACGACACACATATTACACAAACTACACAAGCGCCTGCAGAGGTGAACATACACTCAAGTCTAAATGTGCTCAATCACACACACATTTACTCAATTACACTCCCCAAAAGAAAATAAGGATAATAGATGCGGTGCTGCTTGTCTGTTATTCACACTTTAACTCCAATTTTTTTCCAAGTCCATTTTCCACTTTTGGCATGTGAAATAGTGCACATGTGTGTTGCCAAAGCATATAGAGAAGGAAAGTGGAAATAAAAAGAACAATGATGATTACAGCAACATCTGTCAAGGTGCAAAAAGTTTTAAAAGCATGATTCCAATTTATTGCAACCTGTGTCTTGTTTTTCTGTGTATCTGCTGATGTGACCAGATGATCAGAGATGTTTAAATCAAGTCAAATGTTTAGCCAAATAACACTCAATAAGCCACTTTATGCCTAAATGAGATAGATAGATAGATAGATAGATTTACTTTATTAATCCCCGAGAGGAAATTTAAAATGTCAAAGCAGCAATACAGTACACTAAATACCTAAAAATACATATGAACACACCCACCCACCCTCAGCATTGCTAGAACCCAGGATAAAAGCACAATGAGTATATGGATAAAAGTGCATGTAAAAGGTACAATAAATACATAGTGCATGTAAAATAGTTAGGTTCAGGGTGCATTATGTGAGGATCTTTTGTAGCATTCTCTTGAGCAGCGGGGAAGTCTGAATCTGTTGCTGAATGAGCTCCTGAGCAACAGATTCAGACTCCACCGTGCACTCAGATTTATTAGTAACAATCCTCAACTGTACAAGAAAACTGTGTGAGCTCATAATAATGGCAAGAAGCCGACATCAAAGCTGAAGCGAAAAGACAGTACAGTTGGGGTAATGTACTGTTTGCCTTCGTCTCCTCCACAACCTGTAGCATCACCTGACTGCTCGTTTTTTTTCTTGCTCTTGTAAACCTTTGCTACGTCCCCAGATCTCAGTAAAGAACTTGATGAGTACAATCCTTTTTATTACTGACAGGAATGAGATAACTGAGAGAAAGTAAATAAGACCAAACCCAGATAGCATGCGGATGTGGGCCACTTGAGGCAATGATCCGGCACTGTAGGCATTCTTCTGGCCCGGACAAAACAGACGTGAACCTAAACTGGCCCATGTAGTAAATGCTACATTTGGGCCAAATATCACAAAACGAATATGGCCCATCTTTGGCAAGTATGGCAATGACTAATCCGGATGTGAGCCTAAAGAGGCCCACATATAAGGAAACATACTTGGCCCACCTTTGTTGAAACATATTTGGGCCAGTCTTGGCCGAACTGGTTTATTTGGTGTGTTTTTGGTTGACATCTGGCATTGTGATGGCCTGGTTATGGCCCACTTTTGGCAAACATGAGCGGACCGCCCAAGTGCCATCATTCCATGCTGTATGTGGGCCGGATGAACATGTCAGGTGTGGGCCAGATATGGGCCAAAAGAGTTTTGCTATCTGGGAAGCTGTGATCAACTAGAATTTGCCCTTCAAGATGAAAAAGATATGTCTTGTATCCTTTCTTCTATTATTACTTTTAAAATATGTAGATGTAGTGTAGACTGATTTTACAAGTATGAATGATGGTCCGGTTGTTGTTGTTTTACTACTATATGGCATTAAGTACTGTAACAGATGCAGGGCAGAGGTCTATTTCACCAAAATGTGCAAAAATGTGAGATTTTTTCTTCTCATGCTTCACAAATCAAAACAAAAACAGAAAAAAAACTAGGGAAAAAAAAAGTACAGCGACTCTAGTGAGGTGTTGGCTTGCAGGCAGACATAAGAAAAAACACACGGCCACACACTCTCAACTGCCGTGACTTTGTTTTAAAAAATGCATTGGAGTCATGAGTGTGTGGCTTTCCCTTTCTGACTTTTTTCTCACTAATCAAAACAGACAGCATACTCTGAGATCCATGCACACAGATCTATGAACCGCAGAATTATCCACAAGTTGCGAACCACAATAATTAGTGAAACATGACGCTGCCACCGTTTGTGAAACGCATGTAGGCAGTGCTTGCAAATCGCTTTTGGGAAACTGGCACACAGCTCACAGGTTATTTGTTCTCTCTGTCTCTCTCTGTCTCTCTCTCTCTCTCTCTCTCTCTCTCTCTCTCTCTGTGTCTCTCTCTCTCTCTGTGTCTCTCTCTCTCTCTCTCTGTGTCTCTCTCTCTCTCTGTGTCTCTCTCTCTCTCTCTGTGTGTCTCTCTCTCTCTCTCTCTCTCTGTGTCTGTGTGTGTCTCTCTCTCTCTTTCTCTCTCTGTCTGTGTGTGTGTCTCTCTCTCTCTCTGTGTGTCTGTGTGTGTGTCTCTCTCTCTCTCTGTGTGTCTGTGTGTGTGTCTCTCTCTCTCTCTCTGTGTGTCTGTGTGTGTGTCTCTCTCTCTCTCTCTGTGTCTGTGTGTGTGTCTCTCTCTCTCTGTGTGTGTCTCTCTCTCTCTCTGTGTCTGTGTGTGTCTCTCTCTCTCTCTCTCTGTGTGTCTGTGTGTGTGTCTCTCTCTCTCTCTGTGTGTCTGTGTGTGTGTCTCTCTCTCTCTCTGTGTGTCTGTGTGTGTGTCTCTCTCTCTCTCTCTCTCTCTCTCTCTCTCTCTCTCACACACACACATATAGAAACACACTCATGCAGAATGGTGTTGGAGTGGCATTGAAGTTGGGCTTTGTTAAAGACAGCGTCGTCTAATCATCGCTGTGCTGAAACCAACCTGATTATGCCGCTGTGGACTTCAAACAACTGGGTTGTCTATAGTTTGACTCTTTGCCTGAAAACTGGCAGGAGAGAGACACATAAACACTGTGTGCACATACTGCCAAACATGCTCCCAAACACACACACACACACACACACTGCAATCCCTCCCCTCTCTTCCTATCTGCTTTTCCCTGCAGCTCTCTCTCAGTCTCTCTAATTGACTTCTGCTTTCTTACATTTCATTTCATCTCTTATTTCAGTTTTATTTCCCCTTTTTTATGATCTCCTCTGTCTTCAATTATTCATCCCTCTCTCTTTCTCTCTCTGATTTCTTTCCATCTGGTCTTGGTGATGTTTAATTCACCTCTTCATTTGGAAGAGGGGGGGTGGCTGCTGCTGTGCGCTGTTAATTGGTTTTTAAGAGCGGTAAGTACACACACATGTACGCACACTTGCATTCGCACATACGCACACCCCCACACACACACGCGTTAAAACACAAACACACACACACACCCTTCCCTCCCTCCACTGTTAGAGCACACTGTACATGTCTGCAAGCATTAACATCACCAAATGAGCACAGAGTGAAAAAGCATGTGAGAAGAGGAGGGCAATTGTGTATGTGTGTGTGTGTGTGTGTGTGTGTGAGGAGAGAGGGGGGGGGGGGTTATGTTTGTGTGTTAGTGTGGATGTGTGGTTTTTGGTGCATGTGAGAGCAATTCGTATGAGTGAGCAGGTCAATGCTGTGAATGTTGCATTTGATAGAAATTAGACCAAGTGCATGGATGAATATGTGTGTCTGTGTGTGTGTGTGTTTTCTTGTACTTCTATCTTTGTGAGGACAAATGTGAAGCCTTGAAAGTGAGGACATTTTTGTAAGATGAGGACAGTTTGGCTGGATCTCAAGTTAAGGTTAAGATAAGGATAGGATTTAGACATATTGTGATGACTAGGGTTATCCAATTCAATCCAACTTTATTTGTTAAGCACTTTAAAACACCCAAAGTTGACCAAAGTGCTGTACACTATAGGGTTAGGGTTAAGGTTAAGGGTAGCATAATGTTAATAACTGTATCAATCCCAACAGTTAGTCACTTTTAAACTACAATTACTGCATACTATTCAACATCTTCTCAGCTTAAGTGAGGCTATTGGTTGTTGGCTGAACTCAAGTTTCTCTAAAGTTGTTTTAATCTTTACATTTTAACACTTGTTACACTGGTGGTATACAATGTAAGTAGAAAAGCATATAACTGATTATGTCAACATGGGAGTTTGGGATATTTAGGTCTCTTAAGATGGATAAAGAATCATGATATCTGTGTTGTTTATTGTAATAGACACAGCTTGAATTTAATACTTTAGATTTTTTCACCTACTTCAGTAAAAATAAAAGAGCCTTGACATATTTTTGCCATATAAAGTTGTTAAAGCTAATGCGTTAGTAAAAGTTGACTACATGACAGCAAAGCTGCTGGTTAGCACCTGGCAGGTAAAGTGGCTTTATTGGAGCTTCTGTTGCTGTTAGAAAGAGTTGATGAGAAAGCTGTGACTCAACCAAACAGAAAAAACAAATCTATGAGCTGAAATAGACAAAAAAGTGTAGAGAAGCAGAGTAGGGTGATGATGCTCTGTGACCAACTCCTTTCACACATTTAATTCATTAATATATAAACCAGGGGTGCAACTAACAATTGTTTTTTGTACTGATCTTCTGTTGATTTTCTTCAATTGTTTCATTTCTGAAATGTCAAAATGTTGATCATTCAGAAGTTTCCAAAAGTTCTGAATGATGTCTTGTTTTTTTCCTGACCAACACTCAAGAAAATGACAAATGAGGAACAAGAGAAATTGAAAAAAAAGACCTAAAATGATTCATTGATTTTCAAAATAGTTGGTGATTAATTAGATTATATATAATAATTAAGATAAACTAATGGAAAACTTTAAATGAGCTCAAATGGATGTTGTGCGACCACGCATTGTTCAGATCTCACAGACTCATGATGGAGTCAAAACTCCACGCTTTTCAGATATATTAAATATGACATCTTGAAAACAATAGCAACACATCTACATTTTCTCTGTCTGATGTATTGGGACAGCCATAAAGAATGAAGTTTTGTGCTTGAATTCCACTGAAAGTGAGCAATGAAGCGCTGGGATGAAAGCAGTACTTATGTGACATTGCAGAATAATGTGTTAAAATGTTTCCTTAAGGGGGGATTTAAGAAGAAAATCAGAGTTTGTGGGGTTAACATGTGTGTCAATGCGTAACAATTAAATACAACTCATACAAGTGCTTACAGTGTGTGAGCAAGTGAGTGACTTACGAGTGAATGTCTGCAAATACGTAACTCTTTTCTATGTGTGTGTGTGTGTGTGTGTGGTGTGTGTGTGTGTACATGCATATATGCTCTGCATTCCCAGACAATGCTGCAGCCACATCATTAGCCACATCCTCTGACTCCAACCTGGACGTCGGATCACAGGGATGGAATTAAGTCGGGAGCAGATTAGTCATTATCCAAATAACGACCTCGCTCAGCAATGGCTGTGTGATTTCCCCTTCAATAAGAATTGGTGATGTGAACTCCACTGAAGCAGAGGAGATGAGATTCTGCTGTGAAGTGAAACGGGTGAAGAGAAATAACCTCGCAGTAGCCCTGTGAACAAGAGGACAAAAGCTCAGCTGCAAACACAGATCAGGATACTTTTATGTTAATGACGATGGGTGGAGAAAAAAAAAGGAGAGTTGAAGGAAGACTCAGCAGTGCTCCTGCCACACAAATGAAATGTGCATGCGGTTTAATCGAATTGTTAATAAGTTAATTTTCACAGTTACTTCAGTTATGTAGCAGGAACAAGAGCTGGGCTGCCTTCCAAAAGCTGGAAAAGCTGAATGTAAAGATCAAGTTTTCTGCTCATAAGGTAAAAATATAGAAGAAATCTCTGCAGGGTAAAAAGCTCTGCTCTGTGTTAACCGTGACCTCCTAGGAAAAAAAACATGTTGTCTCTACTCTCTACTATGAATAAACCGCCAGTGTAGCTGTACTCGAGATGCCTTATAGTATGCAAAGTGCATTCCTTGATTTCCATCTTGAAAATGAAAGCATGAAATATCACTTACACCATCCAACACGAAAGCATGATAACAACTTGCAAAACAGAAATCACTTCTTGAAAGTCTGTGTGGAAATTCAATCTATTTTCTTCAACTCGGCTGATGGAAACACACCTAATTTGCATTTATTTTTTTTCCCACCGTGCATTTCAAAAATTCACTTAAAATTCCCCTCTTCTCCCACAGCTACTGCCTGACTTTTTTTTTTCTTGCAGTTCCTACACTTCTTAATGCAAAGATATAATAGAGCTGCATTGAGAGGGTGTGAAAGCCTGCCAAAGCCGTGCGTTGGAGGCCTCTTTTTTTTTGTCAGAACTTCACAGCCCAACAGCATTCAACATTCATCACTTTTTTTTTGTTTGATGTAAGTGCAAGATACCTCAGCTACTAGAGTCTTTGAAGATCTGATCTTGCTATTGCAAAGAATGTAAAATATGAAAAAAGCCCTTTCAGGTCTGTATGTGCTCATTTGGATACTGTATGTTTTAGATCTGGGATGTGGAGTTTAGGGAATATCTGTATTCCCTGCCTAATTCTTAATTTAAGAGCAATGTGGTAAGGCAATATTTGACAGCAAGGATTCTGCCTGTTTGAGCCTGTTAATCATCACAATTTTTAGCATTATAGTAATACAGTGTGATGATAGAAAGTTCAAATAATTATTTAGCTTGTATCAGTCTGTCAAGTAAAGTTATGAAGACAAATTACCAAGTAGGAAACTTCAATATTCTTGTGCTTTCTGTTCATTTATTTACATTCATGCCTCTTTTAAAGCGTAGTTTCTCTGCAGCATTTCCAAGATATCAGCTGTCAATCAAACAGTGTTGCAGTACAGTGACTAGACATCACGTTTTCATTAGTGGAGTCATGATTTTCAAGTATTTGCCTTGAAGGAGTTAGTGCTCTCTTTGCCCTGATAATTAGGCTGAACTAAGTTTAGAAAATACATTTTTAAAAGTGGTCTTTGTGAAATTTGCTGCCAGGGTAGAATTAAGGTAATAGGTTAGATTATTGCTCTAAATGGACTCTCTCTCTCTCTCTCTCTCTCTCTCTCTCTCTCTCTCTCCTCTCTCTCTCTCCTCTCTCTCCTCTCTCTCTCTCTCTCTCTCTCTCTCTCTCTCTCTCTCTCTCTCTCTCCTCTCTCTCTCTCTCTCTCTCTCTCTCTCTCTCTCTCAGCAGCTCAGACAGCACAGATTTCCTCTATACAAAGTTTTCATTTTTTGTCAGCAGCACCATTTTTTTCTGGCTAACACTGCTCTGCTCTGTAGAGACTGTAGACAACACTGACATACCGTCTGTATTGTCTGGATTTTTGCAGACAACTATCTTGCCAGATTGTTTGTGCAAGGATAATCCAAATTTAAGCAACAGGGAAGCCTTGTTGTGGCTGAACTGCAACAGCTGAGTTAGATAGGCTAGGACACCTGTCAATCAACTAATATGTCCTCATTTAATGTCATCTTAATCATACGTTGATTTTCAAAATGTGAAACTTTACCGCAACTGGAATAATAATGTCTATCTTTTTACCATTTAAGCAGTAATTCAGTCTTATGCTGCAGCAGTTTTCAGGGTTCGCTCCTCCCAACATGAGACAGTCCAGCTCCACAAAGACCAAAACTAATGGTGCATTCAAGCGCACATTATCGACTTGGAAACTGTAATATTTCCACATTTATGAAAGTGGACCCTAGACTGCCACTTTGTTAAATATATAAAAAAAAACATTTAAAAAAGTTCCAGTACAAGTTGTGACATTTACTTTCAACTATATGATGGACAACTAGAAAACAGTGCAGCAGGTTAATGGGAAAAACATATAACCTCTATTTTTCCTGTAATGCCTTGTGATTCATGACATTTCCAAGCTGCTAAAAACAACAGTGGAAACAACAGTAGAGTCTCTACCAAATACTCTGCAGTCATTTTGTCTTCCTGACTGTTCAATGGACACATACTGTGGCTCCATATTTACTTAATATTCTACTTTATGTGCTTAATACAATACTTTACCTTTCAGTTATCTATTAAAGTAACACTGATTTTCCATAATGTAATTCTGCTACTGCAACCTTTGACTGCTACTGTGTATGTCCTGGAGGAAGGATCACTCAAGCTCTTTTTTTCCCCAGTTAAACATACGGTATACATTTTTCCTTATCCAAACTGAGAGTCAAAGGATAGAGGATGCTGCCTGTTGGACAGACTGTTAATATCTCTAAACCTTACTAGTTTGGCCTAATGGGTTGACAAGGATCGCCTGAATGCTCCATTTACCAATTGACCAGCCTGCAATGGATTGTTGTATATTGAGCGCTGTAAAGGATACAATGGTAGCTTCTTCCAAATTTGTGCTAATGAAGGCTCTGTGTTTTAGTCCTGTGGAGGATCCTTTGAAATGGGACAGGCCTGGTTGACACCTTGGGAGGTTAACAGTGAAGGAATGCAGACTTAGGCCAAGTCCACACGTACCGAAACAATCTTTTCCCCCTCCGTTTTCCCTGGCATCGTTTCAAGAATATTTGTGTACAAACGGATCCATCTCATCTGTTTCAGTTTCAGAAATTCACCAAAAACGGAGAGGAAGAGGCTATAAGAGGGATATAAGAGGTGGAAGGCTAAGCTCGAGGGGTGTGGCGATGACATCATCGAAACGCAGGTATGCGTCTTCACCATCCAAATGAACACTCAAGGGCTGCCTTTGCGAATTTTTTCACCCTGGGACCAGGTTTCAGAAAGCTTCATTTTCAGGTAATGCGTTTACAGTATATGTTTGGACGATCGGCCAAAACGATGCAAAACATCTGCGTTCAAACCAAAAGGCGTCTCCGTGTGGATGGCCCCCTAGAAGGATGTGACCCCTGAATTAAGGTGCAGCATGAGCTTCTTTAAGGCTAGCATTTTTTTTCTTACTATTTATTCTAAAGATACAAACAAAATCTATTTCCTGTGCTGCACATGATTTCCCTACAATACCAGACACTGTGCTTCTAACAGCAAATACCACAGCTTCCATAAACTGGGTTTCTCTCTGAGTCACAGCTGTCGAGGCACACTGTAGGCAAAACTGACATTACGGTAATACATGCAAAATGTTTCGTGTCATTACTTTAACCAAACCAGTTGGTCACAAGGTGTTCAACGGAGCAACCGAGGACACAAGCAAGACAAATACAGCAAGTGACTGTCGCTCGGTCCTTCTGTCTGTCTGTCTTTTTGTTTGTCTCTCTGCTGTCTGTTTCGATTTGTATCCGGCCGTGGATCACTGCGTCTCTCCCTGTCTTTCCCTTTCCCTCTGTCACACTCTTTCCTCTCATCCTTTTTTCAGTCTGTAGGCGTGTCTGCCGGTCTCTGTCAATCACTGTGTGCCGCTGCTGTGTGCGTGTGATTTTTCTAAACTCATCTCCCACTGTCTTCATTGCTCTATCTTTGTGCCCTCACCAGCTCATGTCTCCTCTGTCTTATCTTCCCCCATCTCGCTGTCAGTCTGTCTATTTCAATCCGTTTGTTTATCTGTTTATCTTGATCTGTTTTGGCTCATTTTTTTTCTCTTTGCGCTTGTGTTACTGTGTCTCACGTGCAAAAACACACACACACACACACACACACACACACACACACACACACACACACACACACACACACACACACACACACACACACACACACACACACACACACACACACACACACACACACACACACACACACACACGCCTTCCTTCCTTCTCTGGGCTCCATGGGGACATGTAAGTGGGACAAGGGGGGAGAGAACAAACAGATCAAACTTCAATCTAGGCTTTCACTCTTTCCTCCTCCTTCTACGAACCCCCTAACCCTCTACACACACACACACACACACAGACAGACACACACACACACACACACACACACACACACACACACTTGTTCCCCTCCTCCTCTCCCTCCTCCAATGCCTCGATACACACTCTCTCCTTTGCCCAGATCCAGCAGCCTGCTTGGCAAGGCTGTCTTGTTTCAAACAAACACAGTCTCAAACCACTGATACACTTGTGCACATACACATAAACATAAAAAGGAGGGAAAATATGCAAACACTCAGAAACATACACAAACGTGCACACACACACACACACACAGACACCCGTGATGAAAATTGCCGACACACACACGCACACACACTGCCTTCTAAAATTGCTAATTGGCTTGTTGACAGTGAAATATTTAAAATGAGCTACGAATTACATGAAAAAGACATCGATTGTATATTTGCTGTGTGAATAAAACATGAACGTCCCGTGTTTCTTCACTGTCGCGCACTCACTTATCACCCAAGCACCCCCCCCCCGTCCCTATACTCCGCGCCTCTCAGTTTATTTCGTTTGAGCTCAATAAAGCTTCACTTGCATGACGTCTGATCAAAAAACATTACAAACAGAGTGAAGTAAATAATGAAAACGTGGGATGGGATGCGGTAATGATATACTGTACATGGAATGAGACTAGTTTCCTCTCTGCTTCTCTCTCTCTCTCTCTCTCCGCTCTGAGCTTCCCTCCACTCATCCAGGTCATTGTGTCTCAGTTTGTTCACACTTTCACACATTCGCTAACCTCACTCCAGCTCTCTCTCTCTCTCTCACTTTCCCTCTCTCTCCTTCATTCTTGCCGTCTATCCCTCCCCTTCAATGTATGTGGATGGGACTGTTTTGTCTGGTTTGTTTGCTCTTTCACACACTTTAACACATTTGTTGCCATCATTTGTGCAGAGTTGGGATTTCTGGTACAACATCACCAACTCATAAGGTGCATGGGGACAGAAAAAGGTCTGAAGAGGTCATACTTGCAGTAGTACAAAGAACAACTTTGATGTGAGACTAACAGATTTTGGCTGTAGCCTCAAAACATTACAAAGAACTTGGCAACAATTTGCAGAAGGCTCTTTCATGTTTTAACATGACAATGTCCCCTGTGCACCAAGAAATGCACAAACAGGAATGTTTTTCACAGTTTGGTGTGGAGGAACATCGCTAATGCTCCTGTGGCTGGATCGGAGCAAATCCCTGCAGCCAGAATCCAAAATCTTGTAAGGAGTTTTCCCAGAAGAGAGGAGGCTGTAGGCTAACAGTGCAATTCCTTATTAATATCATGTTAATCATATTTAGGAGTTATATTTGATTGCCCACATGGTTTTGTCCATGTGATAGATCTGATTGTATTACTTGTTTTTATATTGTTTGTATGTGACCTCATATTGCTGCCTGTCTTGGCAAGGACACTAAAATCTCGAAATTCTTCTGGTTAAAAAAAAGATTCAATTAAATATATATATGTACATACTTTGGTTTCTGACTGTGAAACATTGTTGTCTTTGACATTTTCGACATCCATTAAACATAATGTTCTGAACAATTGTAATTCATTCATTCATTAGCAAAAATGATTAATTTGGGAGCATGAATAAGTCATTTGTTCAGACACTTTTATTTATAAAGCACAAAATCATAAGTTTGAAAGGGCTTTCCGATCTGTACGGCATACCAAAATTCTCTTTTCTCAAATCTTTGCTTCAAATAAAGAAAAACTCCAACAAAGAAACACCAAAACTCAACTCAACTATTTCTCACTGTCTTTGCCTTCCAGTCTTTTTCTCATTTCCTCCTCCTCATCATCTCTCCCTCTGTCTCTCCTCTCTTTTCAATTTCTCTCCAACTTCTCTCTGTTTTTCTTGCCTCCCTCTCTCACTCACTCTCTCTCCCTCCCTTCCTCCCTCATTTCTCTAGAACAGTTTTAATTAGCTGGTAGCCTGAGGTCAACCTCTGCTCCTCTGCATTAGTACACACGCACGCACGCATGCACACACACACATAGACATTTGTGTGTGTGTGTGTGTGTGTGTGTGTGTGTGTGTGTGTGTGTGTGTGTGTATTATAACAAGCAGAATTTATTTAATCCATTTTATCCCAACAGCAGATTGATATATATAAATGCAATATATGACTATGTATACATAAAGAGAGTATTTGAGTACTGTAAGTGTGTGAGCTGTGTTTGTGTGTATAGGTCAAAGTACATTTGAGGATGTGTGTGAGGGTGTATGTAAAGTGCATGAGTGTGTGTACCATATGTATAATAATGTGTGAGTGTGCATGTGTGTGTGTAGACTGCAGGCCCCTGGAGGTTCTTGCGACATGCAACATTAGCAGTGACACAGAAAAGATGCATCAGTTCCATTTCTTTTTGCAAACACACACATACGCACACATACACACACACACACACACAAAAACCCACTCAATCCCACCAGCTCTTCTTCTTCAAAAAAAAAATCCTGGACTTCTTTTCCAATTTGATGAATTTTTTATTGGAGTTTTTTACTCTAAAATCATCAGTGAGAAAAATCGTGTTTTTGTGACCGACTGCTGCAGGGAGGAGGGAAATGAAAGCGATCTCTGTGGAGTTGAACCGGAGAACTCACTTTTTAAAGACGGCTCTTTGCTCCCAGACGTGGAGTCAAGGGACGAGTGTGTGTATGTGCACTGTACATGTATATGTTTTTGTGTGTGTGTGTGCTCGTGTATCTGTGGGCATTCATGTGCTTTTGTGTTTGCTCACCACAATACTGCATTACTTGTGTTTCTGTGTCTGTATGTCAGTAAAAGTATCTCTCTATCAGATTGTGAGCATGGTTCTGTGTATTTGTAGGAATGTGCGTGTGTGTGTGTGTATGTGTGTGTGTGTGCGTGTATGTGTGTGTGTGTGTCTGTGTGTGTCTGTGTGTGTGCGTGTCAGAAACAGCTTAGGTTTTTCATTAGACAAACTATGAGCAAAGTGGAGGAAGATGCGTAGGAGGCTAGAGGGAGGAGATCCCAGTCACAGGACTGTCAGCAGGGAGGCAGCACCTCGGACCATCCTCACATACACACACTCATGCATTACACACACACACACACACACACACACACACACACACACATATACATACATATACGCACACACACGTACAAAATGATGACAAAACAGGAGTACTTGAAGAGGAGCACTGCAGCTTGTGTGTCCATGTGAAACAAATCAAACAAGTAAAAATGTTCCATATTATACAATGAGTCTTTTGTTTGAGAGTGTAATTTACCTTAACTAGCTGCAGCATGTTCAAATGGTAATTTAAATTAAAAATAACTCATTGTCTGATGCTGCCTTGAGAGTTATCATTAGTGTCTGGAAATGCGGCACAAGACTGTTTGTCTGGTTTTCAGGGGAGATGGAAGATGTATTTAAATTAATTACTTGAGTAAAAGTAGCAATAGCATATAGAACAACCTACAGTATGTATTTAAATATGTTGCTGTGTCCTATTAGCAGGAAAAGTCGACATGCAAAATTCAACTTAAAGATCCCCTCCAGACATGCTTTAAGGCATAAACATACTCTTATTGGAATAATAAGAGTATGTATGTTAACACCATAAATTAATAAACACCATAAAATTCTTTAAATGACATCTAGCAGTGGCCATGTACCTTTAAAGCTGTTAGCAGACACTCGCACCAAGGTTTTAACAGTTGGTTGCAATAATATGAATTTTATTTTGGTAGCGTGGCTCTGCTCATGTGATACGCTGGGACAAAATTTGACACAAATTGTCCCTGAGCTCACAAACCCCAATGGCAGAGGCTAAAATACACAATAATTGGCAAACATGAACGCATATTAAAAGAGACATTCATACAGGAGGAGGTTTGGGAGGTGGAATGAGTTCAATTTGTGAAAGCAGACAGCGGCGTATAGCAGCGAGGCTGGAGAGACTTCACTGTTGTTATAAGCAGACTGAATGAGCATCAAATGTTTATATGAACTGCCTATTCAGAGAGAGAGAGAGAGAGAGAGAGAGAGAGAGAGAGAGAGAGAGAGAGAGAGAGAGAGAGAGAGAGAGAGAGAGGTCATGGACACACACCTCAGGGCTCCTTTTGCTCAGTAGTTTATGTGTTGGATAAGAAAAATCTTAATCTACCAAGTAAACAAGGTCACATTGGCTTAAATTAACTATATTTTGCTCGAGTGAAGTAAACTTATAAAGTGGCACAAAATGGAATTGCATGAATAAAATACAAGTGCTTACCTGTGCTGGTTTTAAAACAATAACCAAACGTCATGTCTAAGTACATTTCATATCCATTTTTTTTCTTTCTGAGGTATCATGAGACATTCTCCTCAGTGTAAGCTACTTTTATTTACATTTTCAAAGAGAATTTTACAATAAAAAAGGAATTCATAAGAGATTATAAGGTCTGAAAAAGTAAAATGCCAGACACGCCATGGAGGTAATCTCAGTATACAAGTAAGTTTTGTGTCTCTCTGCACTGCTTGTTGACAGCATTTATACTCACATGTGTTTTGTGCCTTTATATCTCTTCATCTCATTTCACAAAACACTTCTTTTTCCTCCAACTCTCAAACAAACCTGTTCCAGTGTTTACCCACAAACCCCTTTCAAACACAGGCACTCGACACACTCAAAAGCACCCTTACATACACACTCCTAGATATCAAACATACACAGATATGAATCACAAATAGCTCACTTCCTCTCACGGCCTGAGTGAGCGCCACGCTTCAATCGGAAAACCTCACAATAAAGACGAGTTTTGTTCTTTTTTCTCTTTTCAGCAAAACACAGTCACAAAATAAACTGTTGGCATCCTCTGGGGAGACAACAGTGAGATCTGCTTGTGTATCACTTAAAGTCTTATGGCATCTTCCGACTGTGAGTGCCGCCTGATGTTCAGTAACCAGGTTATCTGCAGATTTTGTTTTCTACTTTGCTACTTTTTAACTCTGCCTCTTGAGTTTCCCCTTCAGCTTCTTTAAGTTTGCACTTTTCTCACACCGTATACACTGTACAATATATATCTTTATACAGAATGTGGTATCATGTAACAAACAATGAAATGGATCTATGGCTAAATAGCTATCTCTCTTAACTTAAGATACTTTTTCTTCATAATAAACCAGATCCAAACGCACCTGAAATCATCCAATTTGACTGAACAACTTTAAAAGAGAACTAATTGACACTTCACATTGACAATGACAAATTCAACCGTTTCGACTCAAAGTTCAGAAGACTCTTCCCTGTGTAGACATAGTAGCCGCAGGTAAGCTAGTGTTTTGGTTTGTTTTTTTTATATTCTGGCCGGCTGTGGCATGTTATAATTGCTGTTTCTATGAGGAAGTTCCCAATTGTAACATATTCATTCAATTTGTGTTTGTAGCTACTCTCTTAATGATGCGTAATGCAGTGTTGGATTTGTAATCACTGTGTTATTTCCTCTTTCATGTATTCATTTGACTCGATCATTGATACGCCCATGGCATTCTGACATGAGTAGTAGATATACTAAAATGTACTACCGATCTGCCCCCCCCCCCTCCCATTCTATTTTTATTGATATTTAAGCTGAGGCCAATCCAGACTTTACCAGGCTCCATCATTAGCCATGTCCTGTAGCCGTCACTCAATTGAAATAGTCAACCCCAAAATGTAGCGATTATATGATTGCACAGTTACATCAGTTGCAAATATTCTAGCTGTGTTGTGCACCATTTATGCACATTTACACAACATTTAAGCTGACGTATTTGGTATCATTGGAACATTTGGGATCTCCAGTAGAATTTGAAATGTATGCATCTACATAAATTCAATCCAGCAAATTTAAGCAGTCAGAAAATGTAAATCAAAAAAGGGGCTTGCAAAAAAAATTACCAGAGCTTAAAAAAATGCTGAAACTAGACCGTGTATGTGCAGGAGATGTACATATAAAAGAAGAAATACATTGTAGTGGTGAGTGGACAGCTATTATACATGCAAAAAGGCTTAACTTCAAACTTCAAGGTTAATTTTTTAAAATTATACAATGCAGGATTGCACAATGAACTTGAGCCACGTAACACAACATTATGAAATATTCAAACCCATTTACAAGAATTCTCAAGAATTCATTACTACCAGGATCTCTGTGCAATCATGGTTCAAGTCTTGCCCAAGACTCATACTGACTCACCTTGACCTGAATCCTACTAAGAGATTGTTACTGAGCTACGGTAATGAAAAAAATCCACTTCTTGCTTTTCTCTTGAACAACAACAGCTAAAGTGTGAGTGTAACCTAAAGACGATGAAATGGGTTGGCTGAAAAACAGGACTTTGATTCAAGGTAACAACACCTACTGACACGGGTAAATAGGCTATATTAGGATGTTAAGTATTTTCAGTTTAAAGCAGTGTAAGAAATAAACAAACAGAAGAAAAAACCTATTTACTTAGACACCAGAAATCTCCAATACCCCACTGAATGTTAGCAGATTAGTGACTAGCTAGTCGTTACAAGGTCAGCAATTAGTCAAGATAGTGGAGCATTTAGCTGCTAAAGAGACAGATGTTTTTTTTCAGGAGTTGGCGGAAAGAAAAAGGGGTCAAAAGGTCAGTGAATATTGGACTTACATTCACCAAATCTAAGGCTAATATTTCTCTCTATCTGCTGGATGTGTAAATAAGGAGTTCTTGGCCTTCTTTGAACATATTTTATAGCTTGTTTCCAATGTCTGTAGTTGGCCAAAACTAAACAGTAATTCATTTTAAAAGGTCTAAGATAAGATCCACTGCGTTGAGTCACTAAGTCAAACAAAGTGCTGCCATGTGTTGCAAGAATGACTCCTGTTTGCTTTCTCGAGAAACTCTGGATTCAAACTCTTCATCTAATCCGGAGATGCAGCTGCTTCTAATCTTGTATCTTTCATTTGTGATATAGGATAAGCAAGTTTTGAAACTCACTAAAACATTCAGATTTCTACAGTGCGACAGACCACATTATTACATCACACAAGCCATATGAAGGAAAGCATTGATCTCCTGAATATCCTCTGGAGCTAATAAAGCCGGCCTTGTTTTCAATAAAACATTTCTAAGGTCGTGTACTCATGATTTTCTAAAGATTTAATAAACTCAGAGGTTATGCAACTTTTCGACTCAGATAGAGGGTTCATGCACCAGAGGGACGAAAAAAAAAAAAAAAAAAAAAAAAAAGACATGCACAATCACTTTGTCCCTCTGGCATTCTTCAGACCACTGACTCAGGGTGCCTTGTAAGGTGCCCCAAGAATAGAACAAACATGATAAAGTGCCCTGTAGGTATCGCACAAATGAGAAAACATACCAAAGTTCTGTAATTGCTGTCTTAGTTATGGGTAAATCAGGATGAAGTGTCCTGTAGAGTTCCTCTAAATGTGACAATCTGGTATGACATGCCCTCATGGGTGCCCTTGCAGTGGAAGAGAGTGTGATAGTGCTCTGTGAAGTACTCCCACAAGATGTAATGCAGTGCCCTTTGAGTTGCTGTTATAATCGGATAAGCTGGAGGTTTTGTATGGGTGCCCCTTCTAGTGAAATAAAAGTTTTTTAAAAAGTGCTATTATGGACCCTTAAATGCAAAATTGGGTGCTCTCTCAATGGAAAAAAATGTATATCTTATCTGCACCTTGTCCTTTGTCTCCATATATTGTGTAATAGTGCTGTTTACCTTTAATAATATAAGTATTCTAGTTCTACGTTTTTAAAAGCAGATGTGTTTGAAAAATGAAAATTTAAAACATTATCTATTCCCTGTAGTTTCTTACAGAGATGTTTGCAAAACAAATTTATAAAAAGTCAATCAGTTTTTAAAATTTAGAGGTATTAGAGTGTTTATATTAATTGGGGATGTAGCCTCTTTTTTGAACTTACCTACAATGCATCATTGTTCTCTGATAGGGCCCACTGAATGTATCAGGTGCCTTTATATTTTTTCATTCTTTAACCCTCCGACAGCCTGACTACTACTTCCCATTGTGTATTTTCATCATTAAAATGAGTGAAACAGAAAAGTTTCATTTTCATCATGTTTTCTACATTATTTTTCAGTTTGAGGTTTGACTGGAGCTCTCTTAATTACATCATCTCATTGTGCCCGCTTCTTCTGAAATGGTTTGATGGCCCTGACTGGATGAAGTTGAACTAACTAACAATGGCAGTGGATTGAAATGTGAATGAATTCAAAATATTCTGGAAACTCAAATTTGTGCTAAATTTGGATGGAAATGTAGCTTCAAAATAAATTATAGTGCAGCTCACTGATGTGTTTTTAATAACGGAGCTCTATGAGACACAGGAATCAGATATATCAGCTGCACAGAGAATAGTGCAATAAATGACTTATTGTTTAGCGGATTTCTTAACATATAGAAACATGTACAGTATCACCTGCCTTATCTTTTATAAATAAAACATGAATACTGTGAGATTACTATCCCTTAGCATAAACATGAAACACAAAGTGCTGCAATTTCAAGTGTGACATCAGGCTGGCGTCATATGAGGCTCCACCTTGTTAACTTAAGAACAAACATGGAGGCTGTCAGAATGTTAAGTGCTGCCTTGTCTAACATTAACTCCATTTTCAAAGGTCAGGACCACAGTTGAGGCAGTGATGAATGAAGTACTTCATTCCTTTGCTTATAAACCCCCCCCCCCCCCTTTCTATCTCTATCTGTCCTTATGTATAGTGGTCTAATCCCCACCTTCCACCCTCCTCCTTTTACCTCTCCTCCTCCTCCATTTCCTGTATTTCTCTCATTTCTGTCGTTTCCTCCCCTCCCCTCTCTCTGTGGTTTTTGCTGGCCACTTAATGGAATGCATGGCATTTCCTCCCTCTCTCCCTCCCCCCTCTTTTCTTCTTCTTCTTCTCCTCCTCCTCCTCTCTCCATCCTTTCTCTGGCCCCATCCTTCTGTAATGAAACATAAACTTTGACATTTGTCAACTTACTCCTCCCATCAACAATTCTCAGTGGGAGGGTTTACTGTAGCGTGGCGTCTTCAGGCTAAAGCGCCACTTGCGGCCAGACCTGACCCCTCGCCCCGTTCTCTAGCTGCTCTTTAGTGTACTTGATCTTTCTTTCATTCTTCGTTCATGTGATTCTGTTAGTTTCTTCATCATGCTTCTCCTCTTGCTTCCTTCTTTGTGCTCCTTCTTTCTTCCTATTTCTTTTGTCGTACTTTCTCTCTTTCGTTCGCCGTCTGTGTTGCTTCATAATCTCCTTTTCTTTCCTCACCCACTCTCTCCTTCTCTCTCCCTTTAATTCAATTCTCTGCTGGTAATCTGGTTATTCTTTTCTTCTTTTTTTTGTCCACTGAGTACCCTCATACTCTTTCATTCTCTCTTTCATTCTCCAAGTTCATTGATAAGGTCTTTTGCCCTTTTCCTCCCCCCCTCATGTTTCATATTCCAGTCCTCACAGCTTGAATCAATAGCAGTTTCGCAGCTAATTCCACAGCTCTACATCAATACCCAAAGGCTGCAGTCTCCTCCATCACCCCCTGCTATGAATATTCAAATGCGTATCATAATAAAGTGGTTTTTCTAAATGCATTAGCACGCAGAGGGGAGGGGGTTTCATTCCAAAATGAGATTTTCACCATTTGAAGGAAGTGACAAACACGTTTATGACATGACTCACATAAACAAAGAAGATGATGCTTTATATAGGATTAATATAAAGGTTAATTTGGCTCCTTTGCATTTCACTGAGTGATGGACTTGAGATGAGGTCTTATTTTTTTCAACATGGTGATCTAGTTTTTTGGTTAAAACTGCAGTAGAGGCAGAACAAAGCAAGGCCAAAGCGTACCACAGAGAGCTTAATGAAGTGGTTTTCTACATGCATTAGCAAGCTGAGAGGGGTTTCATCTCAAAAGTGAGATTTGGAAAAACTGGCACGCACTCTCACGCAGTGACTGACAGCATGAAATTAAAACACTGATGTTAGTTTTAAAGGAAAGCTGTGCAAGCTGGTTCTGTTGGTCTAAACAAAAACAATCGCAGGGTCTTGATACTCTAGGGATTGTGAATGATTGTCTTCAGGTAATGATTTTTTCCCTCAAAATCTCCACATATTGGATTAAAATTGTTGGAAAGACAAACTAGGTCCAGAATGTACCACAAAAGTCAAAGACATGGCTCTCTTTCTTTATTCTCCCCCCTTCTTTTTCTCTCCTCACACATTTTCTGTCTCTCTTTCTTTCACTCTATTCATCCCTTGCTCTCCCCAGCAAATCCAAAAGTTGTGTCGCCATAGCAACAGCTGCCGTCTGCAAAAATTACCTAAATCCCCCCCTTTTCTTTTTTTTTTTTTTACTGTGTGTTCCCAGTGACATTCAATGGATACTGTTTTGATGTGGGAACAAATAAACGAGTCATGGGGGTGTAAAAAAAAAAAAGAGGGGAAAGAGGTTGATGTTAGGGGATCGACAGAGCAGAGCAGCAGAGCAGAAAGAGGAGAGGAGGGATTAGAGGTGGAAAAGCCTGGTGGCCAGACAGGCAGCCAGTCAGCCGGAGAGAAAAAGAGTGAGACAGAAAGCAAACACAGACGAGGATGGACGCAGGAAAGCAGCCAGACAGATATGCAGACAGTCATGCAGATACATAAAAACACAAAAAACAAATAACCAAACAAATAAAGAGTAAACAAAGAAAGGCAAGCCAAGGGCACACAAATACCCAGCGGCAGACATACAAACAGACAGACAGACAGATAGGCTGACCCAGTGAGACAGGGCAGCATGTGAAACAGGTAGCAGGCAGAAAGGAGACAGACATGTGTCGCCATGGTAACACTGAAACCAGCGAGTAAAGGAGAGATAGAAAAAGAGAGATGGTAGTGGTAGTAGTGGTGGTGGTGGTGGTGATGGTGATGGGAGGGGTGGCGGGGGGGAGGGAGGGGGGGGGACGGGTACAGGAAGCATGCTGTCCCCATGGTAACACAAACGGAGGGATCCTGAGAGAGGGGAAGCGAGGCCGAAACAAAAAAACCCAACAACAACAACAAAAAACAAAACAACAACACAAAAGGCATGTTAAAAAGTGGGAAACCCACTCCTCAAATCCCTGCACCTCTCTCTCCATCTCCCCTCTCCATGCAGTGCTACAGCTTGACTTGCATCCCTGTGTTTATGTGGTATGATGTGTTTATGAGAAGCCTGAACCTGCTTCTATGCAGCCAATTAGTGCCTCCAACATGCCATTTATGATTCTCAAGACTTTGCCAGCAAGCAGCAGTTTTATCACAGCGATGAGGAAGGCATGTAGTTGTGGAAGAACCCTGACGGATGGTGTAAATTATTACAGCTTGCAGCATTATTCTTGGTTGGACGGCGTACAAGGCAATCTGTTGTCTTATCATGTGTGTGAGACAAGGCCAGTTTCCAGGATCATGGCTGAGCCAATTCAACAAAGACAATCACATTCAATTGAGATAAAGCCTCAGTGGAAATCATGGAGCTAGGAAACTTCCCCAGAACGCTTATCAGACGCTAGTAATTACTCTTCAGCAAACACGCCAGCAGATTTGCAACTATTGTACCACTTAATCAGAGCATTGTGAAAGCAAAAAGGCTTGTGGCAGAATGTGACGAAATGAGTCAAGTTGCTTGACCTGAATGTGCTGCTGACTACAACGACTGTCATTGCCAGGAAAAGAGTCACCGAACACAGCCTCCGGATTTACACTGAGAGCTAGTAGCAGCAGCAGGGTCTCAATGAGCCCACTGTCATTGAACAAACTCGGAGCACAACATGGGAAATGGCACAGAGAGCTAACAGCAGCTAATGGCTAACCAGCTAATCCAATTGGCAACTGCTTCTTTGACATGAATTGCTACAGTTGAATCCAGGAAGCATACTAACTTTGTGGTGCATTGGAATGCTTTTGGACAATACTAACAGACTAGAAATTGTCATAAAATGTGTCTTTCTTTTTCTTTTATTCACCATAAAAGAAAGAAAGAAAGAAAAGGGAAAAAAAAGTTCTAACAAATCCCATCAGTATTCATATAGCATCTATGCTCTTCACAGCAAAGATTTTTTACCGCAGGTATCATTGAAAATTCTCCCTTTCCCAGGCATATTTACCATTGTGTTGGGTCATTAATGCACGCTCAACTCATAATTACTATATTTCCAACAGCACTTTACGGCAGCATAATTGCAGTGTGCGGCAGATGGCTGTTGGCTAACTGGCTTGCAGTTACGCCTAATGGCTATTTGCTATCGGTGTAAAACAGGCAAATGGTTCACTGGCCAGCAGCTATAGCTTAAAATAGACAGTTGTCCTGTGTGGGCTCAGCCAGAATTGAAATGACTGTGTGCTCCTCATTATCTGCAGCAGTGAATTCACCACACAATGATTATCCATAAAAGCGAAGGAAGAGAGTGATAAACATTTTTTTTTCTCCTGTCTGATTTCTAAGTGCACTGAAGCTAAATCCAAAAAGGTTATTTATGCAGAAAAAACTGGACCGTGTTTATTTCTAATTATAATGACCATTACTCTTGGAAAATAATTACCCATGTGAAGTTCAGTGCAACAAATGGAAATCGTTAATGATTCTATATAGCATAACTGCTGTTCAAAGACAGACTTTGTGGATGTTTATAAGGCGGTATGCTCCACAAAAGACATTCATGCTGTTTTTGTCTGCAATTTTATCTTCCTACTCAAGAGGGAAAAGTGGGGGGGAAGGAGAATGTATATTCCTTTTCAAACAAGGAGACTAATTACAAGGGATTAAGTAATTGCATGGGGAATAGTCAGGAAATCTTGCTCAAAACCTTTTGTTCCAAACCCCATTAATTTCACCCTGCTCTGTCTAGTCTATAACGGGTTGACTTTCTGTGCGCTGTTTCAAAGGACAAATCTGCAAGATATTTTCAGTGCCGTTAAGAAAACAGTAGTTCATAAAGGCAAAGGTATACAGGCAGCTTCAGTGTGAAAGGCTCACATTCAATTGAGGTTGAAAAGAGAAGAATTTTATGGTGGAAAAAGTTTGATGGAGGTACACTTCCTTTTTAATAATTCAAAACAGAATAAGTTTTAGGCTTCTTGTGTGCTTTGCAACAACTCTTCAACCAAAATTATGTATTAAAAATATACAAAAAGTTTGAGTTAGTGAGTTAGCGTCACTTTTTTGAAATACTTTTTGCTTGTGTATCAAGGTCTAGACACTAATTATGATGGAGACATGGAAAACACTCTGAAGGCAACTCATTTCTGCATTCACACTCCAGAAGTGCAGAGCACAAAATGAAAGAAAAAGCTTCTATGGGGGGGGGGGGAAATGAAATAATGGCAGCACCAAAGTTCAGATAGAGTTAACAACAAAAAGGAAATCACAAGCTATTTGTGAAGTTTTATATTTGAAATTGTCACATTGAAGTTGATCTACTTGCAACACATTCGAGATGTTTATTGTAAGTTTGTGGAGGTGTGAATCAAAGCTCTTAATTCACCCATCAATAAAGAGAGTACAAAGTTAAGTGATTCAGAATTCAGGAGCACCTCTAGCTCCTTTTGTATTGACGGAGGCCAGTTGAGGGGGCTCAGGCACCTACAGCTCAACAAGAAAAGTTTGAGGACGTTGCCGAGGAGAAGGACCTTTAAAATGCTATGCTGACTGTTTCCTCATTGCAATTCTGACCAGGATGAGGCGAAAACAGATAAATGGATTAAAGTAAGTACATAATGTAGTACATATGAAATTCATTTTGCATGCAAAGTGAACTTCATATATTACATATACTCCAAAGCCTATTTTTACTTCTGATATTACAAACGTCTTTTATGTGGGTATGGAACTCGGTATCTGACTTATATGACATTTGCTTGAATGAAAATAGCTCGCCTGATGCATAAGCCAAAACAAATGTCTAGCTTCTGGGTTTGCCTTCACGTTATGCACCATTTGAATGTAGTGTTGAAAGTAGTATTTCTTCAGCTGGCCCTGCTTGCACGTTCCTGCTCAGTCCATAGACTTTATATTGGAACAAACTTTAAAATTGGGAATTTTTATGACTGTAAAACCTTCATGGATTAAAAATGAACAATGCAAAGAGTAATAACTGACCTCGTTTGGAGCTGGAGCGGTCCTGTCAACAGTTTTAAAGACATGTCAGTAAGGAAAATGCTTTTTGGGGACTGCAATATCCAGAGTGGTGACTGGTAAAAATGGCAGCAAGGCTTCATACCCATCATTCCCTATCATTCCCATATACTGTTTAATGAATATTTATGCTCAAGACAGAAGAAGTACCTGGTCCCTTTCATTCTAAGCACTTTGCCAAAACACATACTGAAATTTGAATTTTAGACAACACCTACCACCCCTTTCATCATGGTGTTGATAAAAATAGGTGTAAATCCTCATAGTTTCCCCTTGGCACTAATATTGCACATACCTACGTCTCCGCACATTAGTGTGTAGGATGAAGAATTTAGACACTGTTTCTCTTTCCCCATGACAACCCCTCCGCAGGTAGCTTCATTGCGTTTGGGGAAACAGATCGAGTCCTCTGTGGTCAAAGCTGTCTGAACTCTGGGACTCCCAATCAATCCTCTCTGTCTGTGTCTGTCTCCCCCTCTGTGTTTCTCATTGCTCACTCGCCCCCTCCACACAGCGATGGAGGTCATGTGTGGTCAAGAGCTGAGAATGGACAATCCGGCAGCAGCTGTACCCACTATTATCACTGCAGCTCATATCACCCTCTCTCTCTCTCACTCTCTCTTTTCGCTCAATACAGTACAGCCATATTACCTTGCCTGCACGGTCTTTGTCCTCTAATTACAGTGTTTAGAAGTACACCAATGTGATTTTCTTAGGGAGGAGTATAAGGGATAACAATTTGAAATCAGTAATTACACAATTGTTACTAATTCTAGTATTCATTAGTCTTTTTTGTTGTCAGACCAGTGGTTGATGGGAAAGGTTTCATCACTGAGCGAAAACTGAAAAAATGTTTTTTATTTCCCCCCGGTCACATGTTGTGTGTTCACTGAATGACACAGGTAAGCCTCCATCCAGGAATCACCAGTTTCAGAGATGGAGACCGTGTTAATCCTGGCCTGGGCTAGCTGTTGACAGTCATTAAATACCTTCAAACCGTGCGCTGGCTGCTTGTTAAACCACAATGTGTCTTTTTCTATTCCTTCATGTGTTAAATAAGGAAGATGTGACGTGGGAGTGGAGGCTTTGGAGTTGTTGGGAGGCATCTTTCACAGGGCTTCATTGATTAACGGAAAGTAAAGTTAAAAGGTTCTGCTCTTGAGAGAGAGAGCTGTGAAGTGGGAAGAGCCACTGCTTCATGATGTATTTTCTCCCACTGTAGATTCCCACTTAATATAATGATAATCCTACAAGGTTTGTATGACCACAAGATGAATATTAATTATCTGATTACCATTCAATCTTTTTCCCATCCTAGCATTTTAAGATTTTGAGTAAGATGTTCTTGTTTGCAGGCACATTGCACTGCTAAACCTATTTATTTACTTGTCTATTTATTGACTTATGTCTTATTATGTAGATGTTTATTATTGTATCCTGTTTTTTAAATTATGATCACCAGGACCTGAGTACTGCATTTCATCCTCTTTCATGTATCTACATGGCTGGAATAACAATAAACATCCTTGATCCTCACCCACCATTAGTATGAAGAGGAATGCACAAATCAAAATGGTAGCAAATTGAAAATAATTCGTCATAGAATTTGGGAAGAATGTGATGCCATGGATGCTGGATTCATCAACAGATTTTAAACCACAAAATGTTTAATTACATTAAATTTAGTGATGGACTTACCCAAACATACCATTGTTGTACTATAGTTAACTTCCTAGTACACAGACTTGTTCCTTCGACTTTAAATCAAAGGACCAGATATCTTCTAAAACAGCTGCTTGTCTTTTATATAGCGATGAGTCAACCAACACAGTTTCATGCTCATTCAAGCCTTTGAAGTGCTCCAACTGTCAGTCTCCTAATATTGTGTGTGTAAAAAACTGAACATTCGGAAACCCTGAACATCTAAAATAACTCCTCCAAACGCTCTACCAACACTTTCAGTAAAGTAATATTATTACTTTTTCAATGAGTCATATGTTTGGAGTAATTAAGTAAATGTTTTTAATTAACTTGTCCAACACTGTGCAATTACATTTTTATTGCAACGCTGTAAATTGGCTTTTCCTTTGCTTATCTTGCCTTTTACATTTTCTCCCTATATATGTTTTTTTTCAAAGTTTCTCCAAGTCCTTTTTCTCCCTCTTCCTCCGTTGCTATGGTAACTCTCACTCTCTCTCTCTCTCTTTCTCCCTCCGTCTGTCTCTCTGGTGCACCCCCACTTTCCCCTCTCCCTCTCTCTCTCTATCTCACTCTCTCCCTCTCCAGTGGCTGGTTGGATGGTTGCTATAGAAACAGACTTATTTAAAAGAAGAGCTAAGAAATTATCTTTTTCTCTCGCTCTCCCCAACATGCTCGCTTTTGCTCCCTCGCTTACCCTCTCTGTCTCTCTCTCTCTCTCTCTATCTCACTTGCTCACTCACTTATCCCCCTTTTCTCCTCTCTCTCTCTCTCTCTCTCTCTCTCTCTGTCTGTCTCTTTCGCTTTGCCTCAATCACAAGCAAGCAGACCTACTCTCTTATTTTCCTTTGGTCATTGCCATATATTGTGGATTTACACACACACACACACACACACACACACACACACACACACACGCACACGCACACGCACACGCACACACACACACACACTCACAAACCTGCAATCTCTCTCTTTCTTTGTCACCCTTAGCAGCAACCCCCCCAAACACACACTTCCTACCTCTCTACTTCCTCACACACACAGCTACACACACACACACACAACACTCTCCTTCTTGCTATCTCTCTTTGTTTCTCAAATATACTTACTATGAAAGGGCATTACACTGACTTTACATTCATAGCCTGAAGGCTTACTCTAAGCATTACGTCTATATGCTTAACTAACAACAGAGTTCATGCATGGTTCACAATTTTTTAAGTGTGTCTTACACCAATAATTAGGTACCCATATGAACATTGCCACATTTTTCTTGCTGTAGTGATTCCTCCTGTTCATACTGATCATTAGAAGATCTCCTCTAAATGTGCTTACAATGTAAGTGATGGCGGACAAAATCCACAGTCCTCGTTTTGAGCAAAAAATGTATTTAAATGTTAATCTGAAGATTATATGAGGCTTCAGCTGTCTGAGTTTGTCAAATAAAGGATATCTTCCACAGTTACTCTTTTTAGTAAAAAAAAAAAAAATCCCTCTTTGTGTCTCGACGGACAGTGTTTTCCTGTTCAGCGACAGGAAGGATAGTAACAAAAAAATGGAATTTGGCACTAAGAAGACAGAAACTGTGGAAAATACTGACTTGATTTTCCTAATTTGGAAGGTTTCAAGTCAAATTCTAAATACTGGGGGACTGTGGATCACATTGAAAGTGCATTATAAAGAGAGAGGTCAGTATTGAAAGAGGCTTATTTCGGTTAATCAAGACCGGTGGTGAGTCTGTGTCCGTTGGGAAAAGGGAGGTTTTGTTTGCTTATGGTTTCAGAGACTGAGGCGCCAATTTATGGATTGTGTACACAGGGCAAAATGCTTTCTGAGTGTTCGCTTATTAGGTCTCAAATTACAATCACTGAAGGACACATTCTACATATTGCATTTCTCACTATTTTATCTGATTTCTATTAATGTTAAGGGAGTTTTATTTTACAGCCTATGTTACATTAACGTTTAGGTTTTTTTTACATGCATTTATGTCTTTTTTATGTCCTTTTCATGTGATGTATTAATATTATTATTATTGTTATTATTATTATTATTATTATTATTATCATTATCATTATCATTATTATTATTGTTGTTGTTGTTATTATTATATTGCAAAAAAACTGTGTTAATGTTCATTTTGACACCTGTTATTGTTTAGGACAGATTTAGAAAGAATATATGAAATGATCCTTTAGGGCTAAAATGTAATGGTTTATTCTTAAGGGACCTGCTCTTCAAATTAGAGGTGTAAGCCCCACACTGTGGTTGTATGAATTTAAAGAAGTGTGGAAAAACCCATGGGCTGATACTACAAAGTGCATCTGTACCAAACCCTTACCCATAAAAACACAGTCACAGTCTAATCTCCTTTCCAGAACAATGATAACTCTGACATAATCTCCACCTGTGATGCCATAACTTCATTTACCGCCACAGGAATGAGAGACAAGCAGCATGACGTCACTGTCCTCCTTCATCACCACCGCTGAGAACTGCTCGCTTATCTCTCTTGCACCCAGGCGTATCAGGCTTCACTGAGGAGAGATAGTGTCACCACCACCGTCACCACCACCACCACCTCACCCAACCCTACTCTCGCCTTCTCTCCTCTCCTCGCCTCATTGAGCCTCGCCTCATCGAGCCTTGCCAAGCCGAGCGGAGCCCGGGGTGTTATCAGTTCCTGATAGTTATCGACTTACATTAAAACATAAGAGGGGAGAGAGGAGGAACAGGCAGATAGACAGACAGAAGGGGATGGAAACACAAACAGAGTGGGTGGTGATGGATACTGGCTTTCATCATCTGTAATCATGTTGTCCATCTCCATCTTTAAATCGCTGCTGCTTCTTTTATCACCGTTTAAAATCCACCAAAGGAAAAGAAATAAAAGGGATTGGGGGATATATTGAGACTTCAACAAAAAAAAAACCCTTGGTTGTCGTGGTACCCACGCAATAAAATCATTTGGTTACACAAGTTCAGTTAAAGATAAGGAAAATAAGTTTGGAAAAGCCTCTATGGGAAAGATTGGAAGGCGCTAAACGTTAAATTAAGTGAAAGTAGAGCCAGTGGATAGTGGGTCTGTAGGGTGTGAAAAATTAGGATTATGATTGTCATGCATTGGATTTTTGAAAGAGAAATTATTAAATATTACAAACTTTTCCTTTAGCAGAAGCTTTACTTTGAATAAGATACCATGTACAGAGAAATTCCCCCTAATAGAATTAGTAACTGCCTGGTTAGACGAGGATCAAAGAAATGACTTGAACTATAAAGAAAGGGTATTGTACATATAGTATAAACAGTTTTAATCCAGTATAGTATAATAAGGTAGAAGAAAAATAGACATTATAACAAACGTGAGGCATTTTATCATCCCTACCTTATTTAAAAGAACAGTTTTTCTACTAATGTTAGCCATCTGGTTAATACAATATGCAAATCAAATAGAGGTTGATCAAAAACTGATGATCTTCTATGCTGATGACCAAGTAGTATCCTGTTGTTGCAGCAATGACAGGGAGTGATTATTGAATGTTAGGTTTTATGTTATATTTTGGATCTTTGACCATGTTTATCATAGACTTCGGACAACATAACAGTATAGAAATAACAGAAAATCACAAATAGTATGATATCACCACGGTAAGAATTTCATAACGGCAGCGTGTCCCCTTCCTCTGGCCGTGATCCCCTGAAAATAATGGCCACCGTAACATTTTATGCCCCTGCTACTGTCAAAATCTCAAGGTTGCTTTAAAAACATCAGTGGTCTTTTAAAACTGCAGAGGTCCTTGCAGCCTGGATTGGTTGCACACCTCTTCTCCAAAACAAAATGATTCATTTACAAAGTCTTAAAAGGCAACATGCCATTATACATCAGCACTTTATTAAATTAGTCTCCTGGTAACTACTCAACACATTCAAGTGATTATGTAATGCTCAAAGTTCCCCAGACTGAATTTGGTAAACACTACTTTCAGTTTCTCTGCTGCATATCAACAGACACTCAAACTCGACATAATCGTTACCATGGACCCATTTAAGAATATGATCTCCAGCTACTCTGCTTTTGAATGTAACTGTTTTTAACAATGTTTGCTTTTGTTGTTTGTGTCTTTGTTCTTCTGTGCTCTCGACATCATTGAAAATAAGGCTGAGTTGAAAACAGATTTTTAGTGTGAAGGAGCTTTAATCAGTGTGTCTCTGATACTGTTCAGCAGACACAGGACATCCAGAGAGGCTATGAGCTGAACTTCTGCTAACATTTGCTCATAACTTAAGATCCAGATGTTGGACAACTGAAATCCTTCATCTGGATAAAAGATATACTTAAAAACCACCAAGCGCTAAAAGGTCTTATCACAAAAATGTGGCTTAAACCTTGATAAGGTTTATGAGAGAGTTTCTGGCAGGCAACCACAACCCCTGCACACACGATGATCACATACACTCTTTGGTAGAGGGGGTATAACGCCATTGAAAGGCGACCTTGGAATTGCTGGAAACAGTCGGGATAATGTAAGATGATGATGAGTTAGATTAAAGACTCTCACTCACACACGCACACGCACACACACACACACACACACACACACACACAGTGTTGCATTATAATACTCTGTTTAATACTCTGTTCATCCCAACAAGATCCCTCCTGCTGTTCAGTTTCATTCTTTTATTTGACCTCTTTGATTTTATGACACACACTAGGGCTGGGCGATAAACCGAAAATTTATCGATACCGAAATGTACGACCATAACCGACGTCATTTTGCCCATGTCGGTATATTCGGTTTTTAACCTCTTAAGGCACGCTGTTCCGTCTTAGGGACGGGACGGATGTTAGGAGGTAGCCACGCGTTATTCTGAATGTTTTAAACACCAACCCTTAAACATATATATTCATGCCGTACATTGTTGGAAAGCTTAGATTGCGCTGATTCATTCAAGACCACTCACTTATATGGTTGCTCACAGCCGTAATAGTATTAGCGATTAGCTTGGCTAGCCCCTCAGCTAAGTGACAAAAGCTAATGCCTACATACCTTCAAAGTCTTCCCTTTATCCACAACGATCATCTTATGACTCAGGACTTTCTGTACAGCTCGCCAAGTATCCATTCTTGTGAAATATGAAATCCGTTTCCATAAAACCGAAATACTTTCCTCAATATGTCCATGTACTTAGTCCAAAACGTAACGTAATAACACAAATAACAAACCATATGCGGTCCGCTTACGTCATTTCCTGATCTGCACGTCCATCCCAGAGTACACGTGACTAGATGTTTACGACCGTGAGCCTCTCCTGCTTCGACACCACACACAAGCCAATCGGTGTTTAGGATTAGGCAGTACATGTCTCCAAGGCCAATGAGGACATGTGACCGACGACAACGACAACGTGGGTTTGATTGACAGTTGTTCCAGCCAATGGAAGTATTCTGTGAAATGAAGTTGATTACCTTTTAGCCAATAGTAGAGGTTTCCAACGGTGTATGACACCAAATGACACTAAGCTATCAATTTGGCTGTCCATAAACAAACTCCAAGCGTAACCGGCGAGGAGGAGGAAGAGGAAGAAAAAAACGCGTCTTCAATCGTGTGGCAACATTTTGGTTTCAAAAGGGAAGATACTGTTCAGAAAAATGTAAAATGTAAGTTATGCAAAAAGACTGTCGTCACCAGCCAGGGCAATACATCTAACCTTGGAGTGGAGCAATTAAGCTGCCAAAGCCCCATCTAGTGGCCAAACTTTTTTTTAGCGCACGGGGTGGTGGTAGTCAGAGCGATAGATATAACATATGTTATATCTATCGCTCTGGTGGTAGTTATCGTCCATTTATCGTTATCGAGGTGAACTGCTCAATATATCGTGATATTGATTTTAGGCCATATCGCCCAGCCCTAACACACACCCTCTCTTCCTTCCCAGAAGAACAAGTCTGCCAATTGAGAGTTTGATAGAGAGGAAGTAGAGGAGTGCTTCACTTGATGTTTTTACTGTAGATGATGGTATGAGGTAACATTAAACATTAAGCATACAATACAACAACTTCAAATGCCTTTCTACCCTAAAAACTGTGACACTGAAGGCCAAATGCCCCTAAAATGATCAAATTCTAAGTCTGGATACATTTCCTTTAAAGTTGTAAAAAACTACAAGTATGTTTGCTAGATGAAGACAAAAACAAATAGTAGATATAGCTGGGTATTACTATGTATTAAAGAATTATTTGTACACCACACTTTTGGAAATATGAACC
This sequence comes from Scomber colias, assembly GCA_021039105.1. Taxonomy (NCBI): domain Eukaryota; kingdom Metazoa; phylum Chordata; class Actinopteri; order Scombriformes; family Scombridae; genus Scomber; species Scomber colias. The sequence goes on from JAJDFG010000148.1 coordinate 746,547, forward strand.
TGTTTTTGTCAAATGTCCTCCAGCTACACATTTGGGTAAAAGTACTTATTCCCAGACCGTAAATCAGTTTTTCGAAAATGCAATTGACCAACCCGCCAGTCAAAGTAATCACTTAATTGAGTAATTGTTTCATTGATGGCATTGGACTGTGTATTACAGTGTTACATAAAGGAATGAGTGCTCGTACACACAAACACACACAGACTCACACAAACACTTATCCGGCAGCATGCATAATCCAGGGCAAAGACAAAAGGGAAAACCTTGTGATAGCGATCTTGTAATGGATCAGATTGATTTAATTCACTGGGCCGGACAATTTCTCATTCTTATTCCTCAAGATGTCTCTGAATGGATTTTATGTGGGAGGCCCATTCAATTGTTCTCTCTCTCTCTCTCACCTCCACACATGAGACTCTCAGACAGCCAGCAAGCGAGAGAAAACACAAGGCAGACAAAGAAACAGTGAGAGGGAGAGAAGCTGAAACATAAACTACCTCCACACTCCGCTTATTTGATCTCGCAGCCCTTTTTGTTGACATTTTTCTTTATATTAAAGAAAGCACTTTATGCTTTTGCTGCTTTTTTTTCTTGATGCTTGCATTTCTTTGAAAGCTTCTCCTTGGAGAGGGTGGCCGGTTTTGGTTTCTCACTTTCCCTTCCAAAAAAGCTAAGAAGGGTTACTTCCAGCCTTTTATCACTTTTATTGAATACTCATGCAGAGAAAAGAGACCCACTTTATTTATCCTTGGAGGGCTGGGGACTCTGTCGAGGGCTGGGGACTCTGTCGAGGGCAGCGCTTTGTGCATTGCAGCATGCTGCTTGGAACAGCGGTGAAATATGCTGGAAATGCCTGGAAAACTCCAGGCCCTGCTCTCCCAGGAGAGCCCCATCTATAATAGGCCTGGCTGTTTCCCTCTGCTCCATCGCTGCAACCCTCTCCACACATAAATCTCTGCTCCCCAACTCTGCTCTCCTCCTCCTTCACTCCTACTAGCTCCCACTCCTCTGCATTTCACTCCTGCCCTCTTCTTCGTCTTGGCATCTTCTTTTTTTCTTTCTTTTTCCTCCCTCTTCTGATTACTGTTTCCTTCCTCCTCCTCTGCCCTCTTCCTCCTCCTCCTTCTCTAAATTACTCTCCTGCTCTCTCTTCTCCCTTCATCTACTCCTCTGTTTTCCTAGTCTTTTCGCTCCAACCTTCTCCACACAAACAAAATCACCTCCTCCCAACCCTGCTCTACTCCATCCTCCTCCTTTACTCATTTACCATCTTCCTACCGAAATGTGTCTGCTCCTCTCCTCTCCATGGCTGCTCCTTCTGCCCTCCCTCCTGCTTCCTCCATCTATCCCTCTTCGCTCATCCTTTACTCATCTGCCCTCTTCCTCCCACGCAAATTTATCTTCTCCCCTTATTTACTCCTCTCTTTTCCTTGCTCCCTTGCCTCAACAATCTCTCTCTTTACTGCTCTCCTCCTTCTTCATTCTTCCACTCTTCTGCACTCCTTCTCCTCCTCTTCATTTTTCTCCTGCACACCTCTGGCCTCTTCTACAATTTCTTCTTCTGCCCTCCTTCCATTAATGTTTCCTTCCTGTGTCTCTCCTCCTCCACCCTCCTCCTCTACTCCCACAAAAATGTCCTTACTGCTCCATCCTCCCTTTTTTCTCTCTATTCATCTACTCCTCTATTTTCTCGCTCCCTCATTCCCGCTCTACTCCTCCTCTGAACTCCTTCATTTAATTTCTCTAATCCATTTTGTCTTGCTGCTTACTTTTTCCTTTTATCTATTACTGCTTACTCCTCCATCTCCTTCTCTTCCACCCTCTTCCTCCTAAATAATGAGTCCCCTCAGTTCACCCCCTTATCTTCTCCTCTCACCTCACCTACTCCTTGTTTGTTCCATCCATCCATCTTCATTTTTGTCTTTCTTCTCACCTCTTTCGCTTTAACGTTCTCTCCATGCATCCCCCTCCTCTCCTCTTAACGAACCCACTCCTCTATTTTCTTCCTCTTCCGCTCCTCCTCTGCATCTTCTCTTTTCTTCCTCCCTCGCTTTTCTCACCCAGTCCACTACTTTTCCTTCATTCACTCTGACATATCAACCAGATTGATGGTTGTCAGTCCTAATACCAGTCGACGCTCTCTGTGAGGATCTGCATACTCTTCAGTCTTTCACTCCTACTCCCACACACACACACACACACACACACACATCAGCCCATGCAGAGGAGGGCAGGGGGAATTTGCCACTGTCGCTTTCACAGATTACTAGATTATCGGGGCATCACTGTGAATTAAGCGGTGGCTAATTGTGGCAGTTAATTAATTAATTTATTTTAATTGCTGTTCCTTGTCTCGTCAGATTATCATCCCCAAGTCATAAGGATATCAGATCTGTCAGGTACTGGAGGGCTTTGGGATGAGGCCCACACACACTTAACTCAACCGCCTTCATGTTGTTTGAACCTCCGCTCTGCTCTTAAACAAGGCTTGTCATGCCATTTTTAATTATCTTAAGAGTACAGGGTTTTTCAGGGAAGTGGATTTTTTTTTTAACCAACCAATTAAAGCAACAGAGTCAGTCAACCTTTTATATTCGCTTTACAGTATGGCGCTAATGGCCAAGGTTGGGGGTTTGATTCATCCTGAGGTCACTCATGTAAGAAATGCTCATCAGTGGTGCTTGGGATGATATAATCCACCAAGAAGCAGAGCATGCTCAGTTGCTTGGCATGTTGAAGAACATTATTAGTGCAAAATTAAATTTGGGGGCTTTGGTTAATATCTTCCTTCCATGTATTGAATATGAGGTAAATAAATCCTTTATTTGTTGAATTTTTAGAGAAGCAACACAAGAGGTAATTTCATGAAACCTTGTCTACAGAGAAAGGTAGTTGTTTTTTATGTTTCTCAAAGCAGGCAACTGCCAAAGTTCAACTCTACAGTATCTCCAACAAATGATGCTTGTGTGTAGCAAAATTTGCAAAGCTTGCCTAGAAACGTATTTGCTGTCTGAATTACTTTTTTCTCTTAACATAATCTTCCTTTATGAAGCTGTGCAGATTAAATGACAGTTTAATTGAGAATCCCTGAATTGTGGCACATAGCAATGCTGTGTATTTCCTACTCTTTTACTTGCCAAAAATGCAAAACACTTATGATTTAACCCACAAACCCCCATCTGAGAGTATTTTTTTGTCAGATGATTCAGACAGGAATTACACAACTGTCTGAGGGCGTAATAGCAGAGAGCTTGAAACTAATGATCAAAAATGATTATATATTTTACATTCTGTCATTTTGCTTAGTTTAAGCAAGTGGGATAAACCGTATAGAGGACACCCAGAGACTTTTTTGAGTGCCCCTGGAGCCCACTTCGGGTGTAAACCTGTGCTGGTGTAAAGCATCAAACATTGATGGTCCAGCTGGGTTGCTGTTGAGGCAAAGACTCAAGCCAAAAGGGCCTCCTCTTTCTCACTCTCTCTCTCTCTCTTCCTGAGCGCTCCCGCTCTGCCTCTGTTTATCCTCAAACATCCCCTCTTGTCAACAGATTAGGACTGAACCCCACTGTCTCTTCCTTTCTTCATCTCTCTCTGCCTCCATCTCTCTGTCTTTTGGCCTGTCTCTTTACATCTGCGCCTCTACGCTATTCTTGTGACAGGAGAAAAGAGTGGGAAGAGGAGGAGGGGGGAGAAAAGGGAGAAAAAGGGAAGTGCATGTATGTGTGTGTGAAAGAGAGAGAGGAGAGAGATGGGACAGGTGCTTGCAGTGCAGGAATTGCTTTGCTTGCATGATCAGGCTGCAAAAATGTTCAGCTCAAGCAAAAGTGCTGTTCAAGAATCGACTCTGAGAAACAGCTTCCTCGCCTGTGGCCAGACCAGCGCTGGCAGCACCGCATCGGATCACAGCAGCAACACACTGCATCAGACCCACACACACACACATATACACATGTAGGGCCGAATAGTAATTACAGGGGCCCGCGGAGTCATGGTCAACCACATAGAGATGTAGTTGGCCTGCGTTAGAAAGCCAGGCACACCACTGGCCTGAACTGTAAATCAGCCTGCTCAGAAAGAGACAGTCAGAGCTGTCAGCAGAGTAAAGCAGGCAGCAGACACCTGGAAGAGTCCAAACAGGCTAAACACACATTAGGCTGCAGCTGCTGCATGTAGGGGACCGATTCACTCTGATCACATTTATAGGCTTACACCAGCTCAGCTAGAGGCACTGAGCTGCCCCTCTGCCGCTCCGCTCTGTTCTGTTTCCACTCTGCTGTGTTTCTGTTCTGTTACATCCTGTTCTGATCGGTTCTGGTTCTGTTTTGTTTTATTGCGTTTGTTTCCTTTCTGTTTATCTTTTGTTCTGCTCTGGCCTTTTCTGTTTAGCCTTGCTTACTTCTCATCTGTTTTTCTTTCTCTTCTCTCTTTGTTCTGCTGTTCTTATCTGCTCTCTTGTTCTTTTCTGTTTCTGTTCCGTTCTGTCTTGTCCTGTTTTCTTATCTATAGCTATAATCAAACTTTCCTGATCTTCATTATCCTCACTATTTTACTCTTTCAACAAACTATAACCAATATACTTACTTCTATCTAGTCCTAATTAATCTGGGCTCTTTGAATTATTGGCTGATCAATCAATCTAATCCGACATATTATACTCTCATTTAAAGATGAAAGATGACGCATCCGTTCCCCTATTTGAGACTCACCATGTGCATTGCTCTCTTAGGGCTTATTGTCTGTTCTGTTTTACTCAGGTGGTCAGCTCTGCCCTAGCCTGAGAGCTCCTCTGACTGTCTGTCTTGGCAGATCACCGTCTGTGGTTCATCACACCGGTGGCCTGCGGCACCGGGGACCCAGGTGCTGAAGCAGGTACACACACACATACACACAAGGTTGAACTGTTCACATAAGGCAACCTCAATTAATCACCTATATCTCTGGAGCCATGACTGCCCCCAAACACAAACGCACACTCTGCCTGCCATCCTCTGTCTCGCTGAGGTGAGTGTGTGTGTGTGTATGTGTGTGTCTCTGTGTGTGTGTGTGTGTGTGTAGAGCCAGAGAGGGCAATCTATCAAGGTGATCGATAAATGGGGACATTAATATTAGTAATGGGGCTCTCCTCCAGTCCAGTGAATATGTCTCCGTCTTTTACAGTAAAATATGAATTTTTCTTGGCACCTGCACGTTTGCAGACATGATGCGTGCACGGGCACGAGCACGCAAGACTCTACCTGCATGCTAAGAAGAGGATGCACTGGTCTCTATTATCTCTCTCTCTGTGACACACACATACACACACACACACACACACACACACACACACACACACACACACACATAGTCTTCAGAGGGAGACTTGCTGGTCTCTGCTTTCCACTCTCTTTTTGTTACACACATAAACACACACACACACGCGCACACACACACACACACACACACACACACACACACACATAAAGGTTGAAGGAATGCACGTGTCTAGCGCGTGCGTGCGCGTGTCTGTGTTGGAAATTGATCCAGTGTGACTCATGTTAAAGCCCGGCGACCAGACTGTGCATTGGACCCTCGCCTCATCAATCATTCCCGGCTGGCAGGTTATGCGCAGTGTGTGTGTGTGTGTGTGCGTATGTCAGTGTGCATGTGTGTATGTGTATGTGTGCGTACGCGTGCGTGCTTAAAACACATCTTCTGTTGATCCACACAGCGTTTGTATGTGTCAACCTAATCTATCTATTCATGCATTTCAAAGGTCAAGTCAAAGCAATGTCGGTTGCAGATGCTTTCCATCTCTCCCCATGAACGTGAAACTGGAGGAAAATGAATGCAGCGCGTCTGGACTGTTTATGTCTGCACTCCACATCAAATGTTTTCCCCAGCAGAGCAAAGACCCTAAAAACACCCCACGACTCCTTTCCCCTCTGTGCATTGTGGGCAGTAATGATGATGTCCATGGCAGCACACAAATCTATAACAACATAACACATTTACACGCACGTACGCGCACACATATCCACGCACCCACATTGGCAGACACATTTAAGCACAAGACACACGCACTGCCAGCACAGAAAGACACCCACAAAGCGCACAGACGCCCGCACAAAACAGAACCAAGAAGGGTGAAGGGAGAAAAGATTCTTCCATTAAAAAGAAACTTTCCGGTGTTGCTCGTGCCAGACAGGCTTAGTGTTGCTGAGTGTGTTTAACATCTCTCACCTTGGTTCAAAGTGATCGCCAAAGTTATGATCCACAAAGCTGGCATGGTTCAGAAGAGCGCCTTCAGATTCCTCCCCTCGGCTCTGCTTCCCCGAAAAGACACCATCAATTCCTCCCGACCGGGTGAATTTAACTGGAATCCTCTTTGAGTCATGAGAGTGAAAGAAGCCAAATTTGATGAAAAAAATCCGTTGCCTCTTTTCCTCTCTTTTCTTTTCCTTTCTTCCACTCGTTTCCCTGTTTTTCCCGTGCGTAAAATAAACCTGTCTCCACTTTTTTTTTTTTGCCTTGCTCTCTTGGTTTCTCAGTATGCGTCCCCTTTCCTCTCTGCACTCTCTGGATTCATTTAAACAGGACTGAATTCCTCTCTCTCTCTCTCTCTCTCTCTCTCTCTCTCTCTCTCTGTTTGCCCCCCCGCTCCCCCTCCTCTCCTCCCCCTCCTCCACGCCTCCCAGCTCCAAATCTCCGTTTTGGACTCCATAGAGAAGAGGAGGGCGCTCACTGTGGCCTCACAGAGAACTGCGCTTTAAAAATGGGAAGTTAAACTAGCTGCTTTAAACTCAGGACGCCTCAGACATAGAATGTATAGCCCTATAGGCTCTAGTTGTAATGTAACTTTTGAAAAACAGTGTGTAGAGTAAGGTGCTTTTGAGATGAATGGATGAATCTGAAAATGGACAGGAATTGTTTCATACATAATAGAAGCGTTTCACCTATGGATGAAAATCAGATTGTGTGTTTCCATCTAAAAATACCCACAAATATAGACATGTTTATATTAATAGTGATATAAATTCATCTTTTAAGCATGAGAAAAATATGGTGACATTACAGTAGATTCAGTATTCAGACTAGTGTTAATAACTATGAAGGCCTCAGCCAATTTAGAAAAATCATTCCAATATGTTTTATCAGTTTTGATTCCCTTTAAATAATCACTGTCTATATCACTCTATAAGGATGATAGTATTACTATAGGGACAGATACAGTATCTCTGCTGATATAGAGACCTAGGCCTTATAAAAGGCTATTGGGTGTATCATTAAGAATATTAATATATTGACCTTATTGCAGTATATTATTTAACTTGCTATAAAACTGTTATTTCTCTAATATAGTCAGAATTGGCCTCCAGCATGTGTTTATAGTGACTTTTTAGGGGAGTTCAGGGTCAAATTGTACTATTTTTTTTTTCACATTTTTATAAAACTCTTAGAGAGCAAAAGCCATTAAAAAAAATCAGATTTTCTTATAAATAACAGTGACATGGCTTCACAGGCTGTAAATGTAGTATGCTTCAGAATATACAGCATGTGTAGTGAAATTAGTCTTTTCATGAAAACAGTTTTTATCACTTATCAGCTTCAGCACTGCACATTTTTGTTGGCATCCTGTTTAGTTTACAAGGAGTTGATGCAAACCTTTGAGTTCTTAACAGCACACTTTAATCATTCAGCATGTGTATCATGAAACATGCACAGCTTGGGAAAGTTAACATATAAGAACAAGTTTAACAACAACTCATATCCTCAGAGTTCAATCATCCATCTGTGTGAGGATTGTAACAATTTACTACATACAGTGCGGTAATTAAGTAGTAGCATGTGTACACACATGTGTACAGTGTAAGGCTAATTATTAAACTCCATACCAAAATCAACATGTGGTGACAATATGCCCTAATCCACAGTCCATACAGAAGGGGTGGAGGAAGGGAAAAGATAAGAAGAAACCACAAAGAAAGAAAGAAAGAAAGAAAGAAAGAAAGAAAGAAAGAAAGAAAGAAAGAAAGAAAGAAAAAGATCTTGCCACTTAGAGGCCTTTATTTGAGTGTGTTTGTGAGAAAAATAAACCATTATGTAACAACCTATTTTAGAAATAATAAGATAAAGACTAATTTCAGTATGAAATGTAATTTCATACAATTCAGTTAGTCAGTCATCTGATTTTAGACCCAAACAACCTTTCTTTGTTTCAAACAAGGGACTTTGTATTATTGTGTTGTACTGCCCTCTATGGGACATCTCACTTAACCACATGCAAGAATGACTGAGTAGGATACAGATTGTTATAACCTGTTCACATTCAGGAGTTATCTAAATTGTGAGAAACTTTATCAGATATTTTATTTAATTAATATATAATGTGCACAATACTCAGCGTCTGAATGAAGAATGAGTGATGGAAAAACAGATATTTTATGTCCTGACAAACTACCAAAACTCCCTCTTACAAAAGTACCTTCTAAGAAGAAGTTGATTAAGTCCACATAACCCAAGTCTATAAAAAGTGATCTCTTTCAAAGGACACTCTTGGTGGACTGATGACTAAATCATTAGTGGATTGGACATTTTAATACTTTAATTTTGGAGAGTTATTTGTGTGTTTTCAAAAAAAGTGTTCTCCTTTTTGAGAAAATATCTGTCCTTATGTGATGGTCTGTGTTTGTATGCTCTGCCCAGCTGCATGGAACAGCAGCAAGAAAATGTTTTCCCCCTCAATCTTCTGGATCGGATCATATTCACAAATTCTGAACAGGAAGAAACAAAGACACGGAAGTTGAAATTAACCCAAATGCATGTTTATTGAAGTCAACAACTGAACTGGTATTTTAACCCAAAAAAACAAAAACAAATCAAATACTGAATGAACATAACAGCCAACAGACGCAAACCCACCACAGCATGCTGTTGAGGCTCGCATTGATGACATCATCAGTCATAGTACAAATTAGCATACATGACAGCACTATTCTCATGTGATATGGATATTTATTCAAAAGGAAGACTTGTCATCCAAAATAACAACGCTAAAAAACAAAGACATTGTTTTAGTCATTGAAATAATAATGTTTTTGTGAATGCAACACACATAGGAGTGTCTCCAGAGTCTGTTTGGGTCAAATATACACACTTCACACTCATACATAAACACACATACACACACATATGTACAAATACACCATGGTCACAGACTTTGGCCTGCCGTGCATATCCAGATATGTGTGTGGATGTGTATGTACCCCAAAGTGTGTGTGCAAAGTGTGTATGGGTGCGCTTGTAAGAGTTTCCAGTAAAGGCAACACTATATACATGAAATTATATAAAAATGGCTGTTGAAACAATAAAATATGCAAAAACTAAATTTCTAACCTTCAAGTTTTGGAATATCTAATTGTTTAAAAAACGAAAAGGAAATGATTATCAATTGGATTGAAAGTAATACATTTAAGATTATGCACACCTTTTACAAAACATAATTTAAAAATCAATTAGTTCAAACTACAAAAAGAAAAAAGAGATGACTGGCAGCTAGTGTGCGACTGCCTGAGGAGGAGTTGGTGAGAGTCAAGTGGTGGGGCGGGACAGCTCGGTCTGACTGAAGAGGGGATAGAAAAGCTGCTGTTTGCTGGCATCTGGTGACAGCTAATCATTACTGCACTGATGCAATGAAAAATGAATTAGACTGGTTGCACATCCCAATTCAATGCTGTGGCACGTCTCACAACTGCGTCCTCTTTCAGTTGCCTCGGAAAGTTATCCAGAGGACTGCAGTGGTGAGGAAGTACACACAGGTTTAACTGGGACATGGCCTATGTTTGCAGATCAGAGAACAGCATGGAGGTCAGTCAGGCAGATCGTCGCTCTTGTCTCAGGAGAGAACCGTCTCATCTCCAACACTATCTACATTTCCAACCATTTCTCATGCAAGCTACATGCTAGCACATTAACTAAGACGAAAGACAGGACGATAAATTACAGGCAAGTACAGGTCCATTAGTTTTTAAAAGACACTACACGTTTTTGAGTATGAGGCAGGTATTCCTTTCTCCTTTCACAGAGCTGAATTAGACTGGGTTGAAATACAAATCAAAGGTAACTCTTCAAAGTGGACAATAAGCTCTGTGAGACAAAGCCTATCCTCTGGTCTGCAGACATGACAACTGTGAAATACTGAAGAGCATTAAAGAGCAAACATGGGATAAACAGATTTCTGAATTCTTTTGAAAGATTAATCTCACTTTGTTTTATCTTGTCTGGTGCACGTCTACACACCCGACAAACAGAATTCGAACACTGTCTTAGCCAAGTTTGCAACAGCGAATCAACCGAGAGCTCTAGGAATAAAAAAAATATAATCCAACCGCTGACCCCCACTTTGGGTCATCTTTACCCTTTAAAGTATAGCTAGCTTATAGACGCACTAGCCAGGCTACTTGCTTTCAAAGTAGCTAGCTAGGTAGCAGTTAACGACAATGCGGGGATAGTTACGAAAAGTACAATCCCTGAACATTCCCAAAAAAGGTGTACAAAAACTATCACAGGCATAACTGTCTACTAGTAGGACAACAGCAAATGGATTTGTCTCCAAAATACTCCTAAAAAGTGCAGCAGAAAGCCATCAGCGCACACCGGCAAACCTAAAGACGCTACTTCTACTGAACGTCTACATGGACTCCTGAATGAGAGAGAGACCAGCAAGGAGAAACGGACATCGATCAGAGATGGAGGGAGGGAGGGGGGGAGACGAAGGGAAGGAGTGATGAGGAGAGGAGAGGCCGGGTGAAGGTGGATCAGGACGCAGACGGGATGATTGATTAAAGAATGAAAAGAAATGGACAAGCAGTGCAGAGGAAAAAAAAGAGAAGAGGACACTTAAGTTCTTAAATGACTTTCTTCAGTGTTAGTGGAGCCCAGACTCCAGCTCGGCACCCTGCCCGCATAGCCAAACCTTGGCATGTGTACAGTCTGGAGCCCAGAGCCTCTTAGTCAGATTGCAATCAATTTCCACGACCGGGCCAAATGGAGCTTGCCAGTGCCAAGGCGAACTCCCAACCTTGATAAAATACCGTTCATTTATGGGAACCTTTTGCTAAACTCGCAAATGATGTCTGCGTGCAATAACACACACACACACAGTGAAAGAAAAAGAAAGAATAACACAAAGGTTAGGGGTTTTTTTGCCAGGAAGTTTGTCAAAATGCATATAGGCAGTCCTGTTTGGCCCCGTAGTGGAAAGCAAGCAAGCATTTTCACCTCCCTGAAGCAGCGACTGCCAGCCTCTTAGAGGAAGTCATGATGTCACTACTCAATGAATTTAATGCCATGTGGGCTCGCCAAGAAAGCAGTCTGCTGCAGCGAGAACAATGACGGAGTCAATCAGTAAGTTCAACGGGGCCGAATGGAAGAAAGACCACAGTGGTCCACATATGCTGGGCAGTGAAACTCCACCAAACACTTTTAACACCTTTCGAAACCGCGTTCGACCAAGGTTTTGCTACAGTTCAGTGTTTGGGAGCAGAGGGCCAACAGGTTAGGGAGAAAATAGTGGCACTGAATGTGGTGCACAAAAAAAAAAAAAAATTAAATAAATGAACAGAATAAAAACACTAAACCTCAAAATCAAAATTGGAAGTTATACTTAAGAACTGACAAACCGACAGACACTGTAAACTGTTAACACTGACAGTAACACACTGAGACACCGACGAGAGAAAATCTCTCATAAGTCCCAAAAATCCAAAAGAAATAAAAGAACAAAGACAGAAAAAAAAGAAGGAAAACATCCTCATACAAATGTTTGCAGTTAAGGTTAGTTTTTCATCGCAACATTGTTGTTATTTTTATTTTTTTTCCCCAGATATTGATATTTTTCAACTCTGCATTTCCACGCATTTAATAAAAACAGGCAGGCTTTTTTTTAAGAGTATATAAGTTACTGTAATGCAGTAACAGACTGTATGAGATACAGGAGAGGGAGATGTAGAGAGAAAGAGAAGAGCGGGATAGAAGAGAAAGAAGATAGAAAGAGGACAGAGAGAGAACCTGTAGTGTATTTACAGCACACCAAACATTTTCTGTCAAGTAAAAAGAATGCTATATAATTCTATATATATATATATATTTATATATGTATACTGGAGCCCCTCGGCTTGGTAGCACATGGCGGGGAATGCTATTTTTGCATGAGAGTTGCAAGTTGTGTGGTGTTGGGTTGTGGGAAATTCGATGGCTCATACCAAGGGTTGCAGGAAGAGGTTTTGATGGCATAAAACAATTAAACTGAGAGGGGGAGATTGTAGTTGTCCGTAATAATTTGCTTTGCTGGATGGATTGCTTTGACACTAAGATGTTTACAGAGGGATACTGCCTTGTTAAATGGACAGAATGAGGAGGGGGGGTTGAGGGGGGGGAGAAAAAGAAAAAGACAGAGCTGGCTTGGTTTAAATGTTGAAGAGACAGGTTGGCATGACATGAGAAGTGAAATATCAGCTCAGGATGTCGGAATGTGAGTTACAATTTTGCTATTTCAAGGCGCTGACAGTTAGAAATAGGGTACAATGCATGTGTAAAAATGTGTTAATGTGTCAGAAATACTTCAGACATGTTAGTAGGAGGCTCGTGTTTGTTAATCTGACGGTCTATGAGCATTCAAGTCTGTTCGAGAAGAGTTTTCCCACAAAACTGACTCACGTTATGTGTGTGTGTGTGTGTGTGTGTTGGAGTGTGTGTGTATTGGAGTGTGTAACTTCAGTTCGTCCGTATGTCAGTGCAAAATCTCACTTCCCTGTATCATTGCAAAGAGGGTAGTATCAGTTGAAGCTCAACTCATCGCTTTATCCTGCCCCACAGTTCTTTCCCTCTCTTCCCCTCCCATCATCCCTCCAACCGAGTGAAGAACTGAAGCGCCGTGAAAACAAATGGAGGTTTTTTTCCTTTACTCCTCCCCTCTCCTCTACTACTCCACGTCCTCCAAAATATCCTCCTCCACCTCGCCTTCTTCCATCTAGATGAAGTACTCCTTCTTGTCCTCTGCTCCAGAGTGGCCTCCCTCTGCGTTGATGATGGCTGTGTCGGCGTCGGGGGCGTCGTCCGAGCCCTTGGCCTCGTGGGTCAGATACGTTCCTGAGGAGGGAGAGAGAGAAGAAGAGAAAGAGAGACATAGGAAGTAAGGGAGGGAGGGACAAGGGAAGAGAAATAAGATTGCTGAGGCAGTAAAAGGCAAACACTGGAACTGTAAAATAACTAAAGGCAAGCAGGACAGAGGCGGTTATAAATAGCGGGGTGCCAAGATGTTCCAATATGACGTCTAAATTATCACTTTTCAGTTGCTTTTGGTAACTTTTTGGTCTTTCTCTTTCTTTTTAAAGTGACTGAATTACTATGCAATAAAGTTTTGTTTTGCAGCGAGACACAAAGAGAACAGCTATAAAAAACAAAATTAAAAAAAAAGTGTTTATCTGGATACCATACCATATTTTTCTTTGGGGAGGTTTTATGTGTTTTAAGTGTTTTTGGTTATAATGTGTCAGATTTATTCAGCATCTCCCTGAAATAATTTGTTTGGTGATTTGAGCTGTATTTGTTTAGAATGTGAAAACTTCAGACACCTAGGTTTTATGTAAGCATTGTTTCCAAAGCATTACAGTAACAATACTTAGGACCTAACACATCACATCATTGAAAAGCTGTTGAAACAGTGATTACATGTAACCAGAATGACTTAAAACATTTATTATCAAGCAAAATCTGGTCAGTTTCAAACATTTTTTTTTATATTTCATTATATACCCTGCATATATACTAATTAGTAATTTTTGGGAGCCTTCAGGACTTTATCAACCAAATAAAAATGCTGTTTCATTTTCATTTTTCTGTCATGTGATAAATGGTGTTTGTATATGGATACATGAGAAGGCTGTAGGGAATGCTACATTGGGGATAAAAACAACTGTGAAATCTAGACTAAAACCTGTCACATCATCAACTGGAAAACGGTCAAAGTCATCCACCAGGAGTCAGTGATCAAAGAGGCCTTTCATATCCGATGCCAGAGACCATGTTTGATCAGATAAAGGGGGTTATCTTCCCTAAGGTATGACCACCTGTTACCACTGCACTGAATTTTAATACTTAGTGAACTCATGAAGGTCAAGTAAACTCTCTTGAATGATGAAGACCATAAGGTGACACTGAAAACACTTTAAATCGAAGTGTGTGTCACTTTCTGGACATTTTTTTCAGAATATAAGGTCACATGTTGTCAGTTGCCTTTGTCAGTTGTTTTTGTGCTTCATACTGTATGTCACAACTATCTCCATTCACTCCCATTTTAAGGTATTGAAATGACGTGTTTTCATGTGATGCACTGCTTGTAGCTGCTCATTCCTCTGCTAGCCTGAAGATTGATACACATGCACTCACTAAACTCCTCTTTTTCACCCTCTCTGCACAGAAGCTTAAACCAATCGGAAAGGAGTCAGTAGTGCAGTGACACAGACATGATCCTTCACAGACCTGGCACCGACCAATTGTGTGTTCAATATTTGGGACCAGCTGGAGGCGCCGGAGACACTGATATAATCTGGCTCACTGTGGTGGTCGTGGGCGAGTGTTTATGCGTCAACCTGGGTGCTGAGATGTGTCTATATTACCCTTTAAAATTCACACGTCCCCTGCTAGAGTGGAGACATTTGCTTTGTTCTTGTTTGTTTATGCACTAATAAGATGATTTTGACACCTGACTGATAGTGGACTATTAGCTGCCTCCCACTTACAGAGTGCAGCAGCAACTGTGTAAGATAATGAGCTATTAAGTTGCTATCGTATCACTTTAAAGCTTTAAAGTAGGCAATTTATTTTAGAAGTTTTTTTTTTGGTTAAATTTCTTACAATTGTCTTTATATCCCAGCTGAAATAAATAAATAAAATGCTCTGACAATAAAAGTCTGTATTTTTGTTTCTGTGGCTGTCACAGGCCTGTAAAAAGTCATTTCATTCAGCACATATTAAATGATTTAATGGCCAACCTACCTGTCTGCCTGCCTACCGGCGCACAGTCATGCACTCATTACACATGACCAGACTCTCCCACAAGGCCAGGCAGACAAAACAAGTTTAGAGACCAGGTGAGCAGTGGGATACTAATGGGTAAGAAGTGACAACACTACATCCATTGCAGGAGAGAAAAAATATGACGCCAATATCAGAAATGAGACTGGAAAGCAACTTGCAATCATCTAACTATTTCCTGTAGTGAATTAGGCTCCCAAAAGTGAATAGCAGGAAGAGTTTCAGGTCAGATACTGAGCCGTCTCTGCAGCCTGGTGCTGCCTGTCGCACTGGGACTGGGCCTGGTTTTCTAAGGGACTGGTGAATGAGGAGGTTTTGGAGGTGGATAATGAAAGAGATGCAATATCACTAGAATTCAAACAGGGAGATGGGACACTCATTATTTTTGTGGCAGACTTCAAACCGATGAGAAGTGGCCCTGTTTACTATTTACGAAACGTTATGCATGAGTGAGTTCAGCACTAAATGATGTTGTGTTGCGCGCACGTACGAAGCATGTGCGTATGCCCATGCTCCTTTGGTGAGAGGGGCTTAGGACAGAGAGCAGAGGGGGAGAGTTACTGGGGGAAGGCTGTATTTTCAAATTCTGTTTGTTTTTTTGTCTTTTGTTTTTTCCAGGAAGCTGTCAACCCCAGCTTTAAACCCCATATTTAACTGTATAACTAGAAATATGCTACCATCACTGATGTCATGAAATCTAATCTTACAGGCAAGTGTGTGATCCAAATGTGTTAAAGGGCAATGAATAAACATTCACTTTTGTTCAATTTCTTACTCTGCTTTGAGGTTTATGGTTAGAATTCATATTACTATCAGGTATGTATAAGTACATTTGCATTTGCTGTGTGTCCCTGCATTTGTATGCATATGCATGTTTGTATGCGTGAGATCCTGTCTTGG
The DNA here is from genome assembly GCA_021039105.1 of Scomber colias. NCBI lineage: Eukaryota > Metazoa > Chordata > Actinopteri > Scombriformes > Scombridae > Scomber > Scomber colias. The sequence goes on from JAJDFG010000148.1 coordinate 762,519, forward strand.
TACGCATGTATCCATATTTATGCAAGTGTTATCTCCACGTACGCTCATGCATGCATGCGTAAGTGAGTTTCTGTGCGTGTGTGTGTGTGTGTGAGCAAGTAACCTTTGTGTCTGATGAGGTATCTGCCGAGGACGATGAGGAGGCAGAGCATGATGAAGACGATAACAGCCACCACCCCTCCGATCACAGCGTGGTCCACCCCCGAAGAGGTTGACATGGCTGTGGGGTCTTAAGTAGAGAGTTGTTGTATGGGGAGAAGAAGAGAGGAGAGGAGAGGAGAAGAGAGGAGAAAGGGAAGTCATGTGGTAAAGATAAGGAAGCAGGAGTCATAATGAGAGAGAGGGGGGAGAAGAGAATGAATGGCAAAGAAATTGTGACAGAAAATGAGGAGGAAACAGTGAGAAATCAGGGGAGAGGGGGACAGAGAGAGATGGAGAGCAGAGAGACAGGAGGGGGTGGTGGTGGAATATTGGTGGAAACGGGAGACAGATGATGAAAGGAAACAGAAACAGAGAAGAGAGAGAATAATGAGGAGAGTGACAGAGAGGAGGCAGAAAGAAAAGAACGGGGGAGCAGAGAAGACTTGTCAATATATAATACCCAGGCACAGCAGCAAACCTTCAGAAGACAAAGACAAGGATATGAAAAAAGCCAGGCGAAAGAAAACAGGCCACCGCGTCAGCCTCCATTAACAATTGTTCATGACTAACATGCAACAGGATTGTGCAGTTTATCGACAGTGTCCCAATCACTTGTAAAAATCTTGTTGGAGTATACACGGTTGATGTCAGGTGAAAACTTTCCCCCTAGAGCTGAGGTGATTTCCATCTCTTCACTTTAACTGAAGAGTTTTTATCCTCTCCTGTGGATTAAGAAACTTTGAGAACGCTTAGTCTTGAGGAGTCTAAGGACGGATTTTCAACTGGACCCCGAGGGGCATCTAAAGCCCCAGATTCAGTTTTTGCGATAATTATTCACGTAGCTGTGTTGAATCTCCATGGATAAAGAAAGTATAGTTAAGAATATTTTCTGATATATATCTTTCTATCTATCTTCCATCTAGTTAAACTGACTAGAATTCAAAGATGTGTTTTCTTGAAGTTCTCAAGCACTAGTATATTAAAGGCTACACTCACAATATTTAAATATACTAAGTACCAGGAGAACTTTATTGTACTTCTACCAAAAGAATAATGATAATGATTTAGTGTAAGAAAAAGAACAATACATTAAAAAACATATCCTGGTGATCAATCAAGTGACAGACAGTGAGCAAGATTTTGTGGTTCTTTCACAGTTTCAATGATGCATCTGTCAATAAGGATTTCTGGAGTGTAATTTCATGGTGAAGATGTTTGTCCTAGCCAGATAGGTTTTCCTTTAATTAACATAATGAAGGGGTTAGACAGAGCTATGATGGATGAGTGAAGGCTCCTGCATGATATGGATTGCTAAGCTAAAAATACATTTAAAAGGACATTAAATCAAATATGTCAAGTTGATCCAAAGCTGACAAGCAAGTTTAGCTCGTTAGATTGACACTGACATGTAATGGATTACTTCTATAAAGTATTACCTCAGTAAAAATTTAAAGCAATATAGGTATTAGGTGTTTTGGAAAAAGGACACTTTAATTAGTATATTTTAAATGAAGAGCAACTTTCTATAAGCATGTTGTAAAAGCACATTAAATACACTACATAAATTTGTATGTTTGAAAATAGTAGTTTTGTTAAACTTCAATCTAATACAGGCAGTAATACATTTTTTGAAAAGTATACATATTAAAAATGTTTTCAGTATATATTGCACTTTAAAGAAGTATAATAAAATACAATTATCCTATGTTTTCATTGTGAAAAACATCCACCATTTTTTTCATGTGGGGAACTTAATAATTTATGGTGGTCAAGCTGAAGTAACAACTGCTTTTCCTCATTTCAACATGTTTTTGGAGATGCAAGTTTTTCACCCAACATCAGAGATTTGATATTTTTCTCTCCCAGTTTGTGTCGCTGCAGTCACTTTGACTGCTTGCCCCTCAGAGGAGAAAGCAATCTACACGGAAATAATTTGATTCATCATTTATTTCGCCTGACTTTTCAGAATGGATCAAACGCTGGGTGTCAATTGGAAAGTCATTCAGATAGGTAAACTCAAAAGCAGCAGTTCTCATACAGAAAAGCATAAAAAAAAGACTTTGATATAAACAGATGGAGGAATAAAAAAGGAATGGGAGTGGGAAAGAGAGACTGGCTTTCACTTTATGGGGTCAATTCAACTTGAAGGGCAAGGATTCAACCAGTCAAAATAAGAAACAGCCACCTTACACACCCAATAAGAGGATAGAAAAAAAGAGATAAGGCACAGCAACAGCTACTGACAACTAGAGATTTAGACAAAACTGAAACTGAAGAGGGATGAAAGGAGAACATTACAACTGCAACTGTGACACCAAATGATGTGATGAATGGCCAATTTTGGAGGAAAAAGTCACGTTTCACCCAGTTAGAGAAGTGAAGGGGCATGACAACAGCCAACCAGAGGCCAGCCGCAGACAGAGAACAGAGACGAGACGGGGGAGGGGTGGTGGGGAAACACACACAGACACACACACACACACACACACACGTACAGAAACAGACAGTGAAAGTCGAACACACACACTCCCGACTGGCCGACGTGGAGGTGAGAGGGGCATGCTGACGAGGCGAGACTGAGAATGAGCCCATAAATCCTGCTGTCAGCATCAAAGAAAAGCAGACAAGACCCAAGAACACCTCGAAGCCTGACCCCCCCGCCCCCCACCCACCTCCCCTCCCACCACTCCCAACACACACACACATACATATACACACACAGAACACACAGACACATATAGAAACACACACAGAGGAAGTGTAACACTGTGTAAATGACTTGTACCACTTAAGGGGTCATGCTTGTGTGTGTGTGTGTGTCTGTGTGTGTCTGTGTGAGATAGATGTGAGTGTGTAGTGAGAATGTGTGTTGTGTGAAAGTCTGTGTGTACATGTGATCTTGTGGATTCAGCCTGTCTGTGTATGTATGAGAGACAACAAGGCATGTGCGTGGGAAAGAGAGTATAAAATATTCATCTCTTCCGATCTGAAGCTCAAAGTGTCCCGAGACCTTTATTTTGACGGACAAAAAAAACAGACAGAACTACAGACAGTCAGACCTACAGACGGACACGTGGACAGACGAAGAGTTAGAACGACAGTCAGAAAGTCAGAAAAAAAGGTGACTGGTGGAAGTTAATACCTGTACTGTTGTTTGCGGCGTCTTCGCAAGTGGATGAGTAGATGGATTGTTGAATGTTTAGATGGGCAGATGGATGAATTGATGGATGGATGGATGGATGGATGAATGGATGAGTAGAGCAGTGTGTATTAAGGGGGGTCAGGGTTTAGGGGGGTGTAGGATTAGGGATTATCAACAGGAGGAAAGAGGGAAAGAAGAAAAAAAAAACCATGAAACAATTGTGATATGGCCAAATGAATACCATCCTTTATTATGTCTTCACTTTTCTTCTTACAGCATGTTTGTATGTGTGCACGTTGATGAAAAAACAAACTCCCACTATTTTTGACTGCTCCACAATACAAGCACAGTTTATGTATTGAGGACAAAATAGCAAAGTAGTAACTTGAATGGTGTTTGTCTTTCCAGTCCAGAGTTACTAAGCCTCTCGCATCTCTCTATCTGTTCGCAAGCGTGTGTGCAAGTGTGTAGAGCTCAGATGGTTTTACCTGTGAAAGTGTAAACTCCATTCAGCCGGACGGAAACTGAGGGAGTAAGGGCGGAGGCAGGGGAGGAGGAGGAGGAGTAGGAGGGAGTGGCAGTGGAGGGTGCGTTGCTTGCGGAGGAGGGAGGAGGAGGAGTTGGGAAAGAGGAGGGAGAGGAGTCGGGAACAAATGGCAGGTCAGGGAAGAGGGCGTTGGAGAGTGTGGTGGTGGAGAAGGATTCGGCAGGGGCGGTCGACACGTCAGATGCGGAAGGGGAGGAGTCGGAGACGGGGTCGGGAGAGGTGTAATTGGGATCAGAGCCGGAGCCAGAGAAGTTGTCAGAGGAGGAGTCTGGGAAGGGGGGGAGGGTGTAGTCTAGGTCTTGGGGACGAGGAGGTGGAAGTGGATGAGGAAGATGAGGTGTAGGTGTAGGAGGAGTAGCGAGGAGCCAGCAAAGTGCGAACAATGGCCATGGATCGAATCAACGGGGGACACACACACGAAAGCGAAGGGGAGAGAAGCGCAACAACGAGAAGAAGCGGTTGGATGGTAAGCGGTAGCGGTGGTAATGGTGGCGCGGTTGGATGAGAAAAACAAAAGAAAACAAAAAATAGGAGGAAAGAAACGAAACAAAATCAGAAGAGAAAAAAGATGGAAGTACAAGCAAAGGCACAACAAACGACGAAATAAAAAAGAACGTGATGAAGAAACATAAAAGAAGAAGACATCCTCTTTCTCTACATCAGTCCTTCTTCTCTCCATCTCTTTTCCACCACACATCTCTCTCTCTCTTTCTCTCTCTCTCTTTCTCTCTCTCTCTCTCTTTGACTGTTTTTCCATCAGTCTTTTTGATAATCCTTGTTACCTTGCACCAGGAGTGTGTACTCTCCCTGGTTGTTTCCGATTCCGTTGTCAGCCTGGCATAAGTAGACGCCATTATCTGATTTGTTGAGCATCTCGAAACGCAAGAAAGCACCCTCGATTTTGGCCAGTGGGGGGAGCTCTCCATCCTTCTTCTCCCACAGGTACTGGACGGGCCTGAGAAAGAGAGGGGAAAAAAAAGAGATACAGAAAGAATGAGAGTCATGAGTTGAAGTGTACACACTCTGTACATTGCCTTAAAAAAAAAAAGAAAAAAAAAAGAAACTCAAATTAAAAATCAAAAGAACGACGGGAGGGGATGAGAAGAGAAGGGAGCTGTGACAACTGCTGCATGAGAAAAAGAGAAGATAAAATGATAAAGGCTGAAGTAGGGGGGGGGGGAGAAAAGAAGAAAAGGTTAGAGGAGAGCAGCAGAGGCCAGGAGCAATGAAAACAGAAAACAAAGAGCTTTAGCAAGAGAGAACAAATTACAGAAGAGATGGATGTTACAGTCAAAAAAGAAAATACAGAAGGGACTTAAGGAGACGGAGAGAGGGTGAAAGATGGAAAGAGGGGAGTCGTTGCAGCAAGATTGTACAAGAATTGAGAGTAGAAAAGAGAGAGAGATGAAGAGAACGGAGAGAAAAGGAGGATGGGGTTGGGAGGACTGCCACAGCTTGAAAAGAGAGACGATTAAAAGAGATGGAGGGAGAAGAAGAAGAAGAAGAAGACAACAGAACGAAGATCAGCATTTCAAATCAGCCTGCGTTAAAAAAATCCATTTCTGCATAACAGATTGTGTATGAGAGAGATAGCGAGACGTGCCTTGATAAAAGAATCAATTATGTAAATGTGTGAGTCCTTAAGCGCTGTACAGTAATTACAATGACGGGGAGCCTGAGTCGGGGACAGACCTGAATGTGTTGGACTGATTAATCGCTCCTCCAAATGGGAAAAAACCCTCAGCTATACCTAAAGGTGCAAACCGTAAATTCACTGTGGTGGCTACACTAGCTATTTGTGGTTGTACAGTTAGTGTTAAAAGCAGTGGGAGAGTACAGCTCTTCCACCGAGCTCCTTTCGATTGTCATTAATATTTTAGAATTATTTAAATTTAGATTTATGTTTCTGAGGGGCAAAAAAAAAACCTACAACTAGTCTGTTGCTGTTGCTGCTGCTGCTGGGCAAAACTCTCAAAGCAACTGAAAGCAAATGAAAAACATAGTCTGCTTCCTTGACACCTGCTCCTGAGCAAACACATGGGAGACTGTGGGCTTACTGGAAAGCTTAATGCTGGAAATATGTCATTGATAGTCTAAATCTTAACACTGAACAAGAACTCATGTGTTCAGTCAGCTGTCTCGAGGCAAATAAAAATTCAACCATAAAGTATTTAAAACGAGCGCATCATCCTCAACCATGTTTGGCTTCGTCGTCTATGGTTACCTGCTATAAAATGTAATCAGCTGTTGTATTATACCGCCTCCAAATGATAGATAATATGCAATTAACTGAACAATTAATTTCACATTTAGAAGGCTGTTACTGGTGTAGTGTTATTAAACATAATGCTTCAAAAGTCAATCTTCTTCTTTTACAGCAGCTAGTTTAAACGCATGGGAGTTGATTGGTCAGATGTTCCCATTTCAGATCATGCTAATACTTAACTATGAGCTCGGTTTAGATTGAAACTTTTCAATTAAGTATGCACACATTAGTAAACATTACACAAACATCATGATATGCTTGAAGACATCCTTTATTGCAATTATGGGTACTTTGGTGTGGCTTGTTCCTCTCTCTTACAGCTATAATCATTATCATACTAAAGAATGAGCATTTGGGTGTTTTTGCTTAAATTATTCATATAAGATTATCTGAATTATGCTAATAGCTAAAATCTTAGTCATCCAACAATTTTTGCCAAAAGTATCTGTCATCTCATCAGTATTTTCCTACACTAAGAGATTATTAAAGGATAAGGGCGGTATTATTCTATTTTTTACTCATTTCCAACAAATCCCATGAAAAAAAACTAAATCATCAATGCGGCAGTTCATCTCTTAGACTTCTTTACCCTGTCTATGGCACTAACCCATGTGCCTAATTGTTTCTCCTTAAGATGGAAATCTTTAAAAAGTGTTTAATTTTTCTTTGGACAGGCTTAGTAACTTCCTAAAACAGCTAGGCTCTATAGATTTAAGCAAATGTCTCTCAACTGGGAGTAAAGAGTGCAGTTTTTTTTTCTTCTAGGGTCTATTTTGAGCCACGGATTAAAACACATTTGGCGCTCTAGTGAGTACTTGCAGCACCAGGATGTTGTATGTGGGATTGACTCAAAATAAACTAAGTGGTCATGTCCACTGTAATGCAGGAACATGTGTGTGGCTCACTGATGTGTTTTTGTACAACAATGGAGCTCTGTGGTACAGAGAAATAAGCTATATCAGGCTTTGCAAAAGTTATAGGATCAATTACTTGTATTTTCAGTCTTAGGATTTGTTGACAAAAATGAACATCTCAACGCGAGCCTTATCCTTTAACCAGTTAAGGGTTACAGATTACCGTAATCCAGTTACATGTAACCTGCTGATTTCTAACCATGGCCATGACTTTGCATACGTAAGAAAGCTTTGCACGCAATAGGTCAAGGTTATGCAAGCCTTTCTAGCTGTGAATGTGTTATAAGTGAATAGTCTTGAGGTGTTTAGCTCTGTTAAATTACATCCAGAGCAGAAATGCAATGCGATTGTAAGCACTCCTGGGCCGTGCTGATCGAATAGATGGAGAATATAATAGAATGTAGAGCACAAATTCCTTTCTCTTCTATTAGAGACCTCTAGCTGCCAAGGTGTCAAGGAAACACGGTATAGAATTTGATACGGTGAGTTATTCTTTTGAACCTAACAGGATGTAACCATAGACAGAAAAGAGTGTATCATGGAATGGAGTGTGACATTCACTGAGTTTGATTGGGGAGGGCAGCCTGGGAGAAGGAAAGAGAGCCGAGTGGTTGGGTGTGTCGGAGGAAAAGGTGTCATCGCAGTGATTGGGTTTTGACTGACAGCGGCGGGGGCAACTTGTATCTGATTTGATTGGACACTAGCTCATCCACAGGCGGTGGGTGCACACAACTGCTCCCTTCTCTCGTCCTGACTCGCACATACACACCGGCTTTCTCTTGTTTGCTCTCCCTCTCTCTCTCTCTCTCTCTCTCTGTCTTAGTCATTCGCTGCTTGTCACCAAATCTTTCTGTTTCCCCTCCACCCACACGTTTCTCCTCTCGCTACCTCTCCCTCTCCTGTCGGTTTGTTTTCCTTAGCTCTCTACTTCTCCTTCCCTTGTCATTTTTGCCACGGCCTCACAGTATCTCTCCTCTCTTCTTCTATAACCTTATTTTTTTGTTTCATACAGCCTCTGCCACTATGCAGACACTTTTATCTGAAGCCTCTCTGTCTACTATGAGCTCAAGGCGCATTGTATAGAATTTAGCAGACTAACCAGACAGGAACAGACTTGAAAGCAGAAATATTCATAAGTATGTTTTAATTAGTGCACAGTCACCTGAAAATAAGAGGTTTTCGCTACCTTAGAATGAGCCCTTTATATCGTTATCAGGAGCAGGTTCCCTTCCAGGTAGTCCATCATTTTGCACCACCATGTTTCTACTGCAGCCCAAAACACATAAACCAAACACTGGCTCTAGAGAGAGACCTTTCACATCTTTTTTCCATGTTTTGTGGCCATTATAGATTGTTTGGAAGAAGAAGGGGGGTATTCACTTATTCCCCTAAATGCTACACACTGCACCTTTAAGTCCATTTTTAGAATGGGTAATCACTGTGGGAGCTGAACTCTGAGCCCTTGCACTGTCAGGGCCATTTTGAACTACATAGCTCCATTTATTACCATAGAACAAGACTTTTCCTTATAGAGGACATACATCATTTAATGGATGCTTTCATCTACAGCGTGTAATTGTATCACAAATAAATATATCAGCACATGTGGTCCCTGTGGGAATTGAACCCTGCAGCATGGCACACTGTTCGTGCCTTGCTTTTCTATAATTCATCAACTACTTTGCTGCCTGTTAAAGCACGTACAGGGAATGACAGTCTCCTCCTCCCCCCCCGCCCCCTATCTGTTCTACATGTCAATCAAACTAACCGGCTAGTCTTATTACTAGCCACTCCTGTGATGAGCTGACAAGGGAGGAGAGAGAGGGGGGGGGAGAAAGAAGGGAGTGAAAGGAGACCAGAGTGGGATGAAGGGGAGGATGAGGAAGAGGAGGAGGAGGAGGAGGAGGAGGAGGGATGGGGAGTTTAGAGGGAAAAGGTGTGAGAAGAGATAGAGGAGAGTTATAGGAAAGGACAGGGGCGGAGGAGAGTAGGGAGGCATCGTGACAAGACGTAGAGAGGAGCGAATGAGCTGTGAGTGACACAGCGGCCCAGAGACACACAGTGATGGAAGGATGGAGGGATGGAGGGAGGGAGGCAGAGGGTGAAGAAGAGGGGAGGAGAACAGATCGATAGGGTTGGTTGACTCGAGGTTCATCTATAATGCAGAAAGGCTAGGGGAAAAGAGTGCATTTGTGTGGTATGATTTAAGACAGAGGTTGCAGTTCCTGTTCCTGTGTGTGTGTGTCTGTGACTATCAGGAAATTGTGTACACACTGTATCAGTAAACACATGGGAGCTTGTACAAGCAGGGGCTTTCACTAAATGTACCTCTGTGTTTGTGTGTGTGTGTGTATTTATGTTCATGTCGTGTTTGAACAAATACTTGCATGAGAAGATGTCAGCAATTGTAACATCTTAACGTGTGATTGTTTACAAGTGTGTTTGTTTGTGTGAATGAGCGGGGCTGTCACTGCTGTTACCTGCACATGAAGCATAAAGGTGTTTGGGATGTTTTTTTTGTGTTTTGTAATTGTGTACCTCCTGTGCAATTTGACACCTTTTTCAGTTACTGAGTGTTTACATGTTTGTCTTCTTTGTACATCTGTCTAAAGAGCCTGGAAAATCTACTGGGACTCTGAACATGGCCGGGTTGAAAGCTTTGACTGGAATAAAGATGGCAGCGTCCAACCTGATCTGTTCAGGCCAAGTTATTAAAAATAGTTACTAAGTATCTTAAATGCGATATTAAAGATAATCTGCTATTTACTGAGCATAAGCATCATGTTAGGAACACCCGGTTCAAGTGCTGACAGACTGCATTAGTTCTGTCTGAAAGGATTTGATAAAAAAAAAGGCTACAAACAAAAGAAAGGAAGCAAATACAAGACACAGTCTATTGAGAACTAAACCCTGAATTAACTGTCCATCCGAGACTCAATTCACAAGAAAAACATCAGCATCAGTTGTTTGTTCAAATGCTTAAAACAGCCAATGTTTACATTTCCTGACAAGCTGTCTCTTTTGGTCCTCCTGCAAAAACAGTAATGACTATCCTCTCTCAGGAGCAAATGTGTAAAACCTTTTAGGAACAAGGTTTGGTTGGATGGTTGTACATACAAAGTGTCAGATAGCGGCTTCATCTTTTCTCCTACAGTCAACAAAGGTTTCTTTCAACCACAGCTATGATCTTTCCTTTACCTTACCCAACTACTCTCTATTGTACATCCAACCAGATGGAAAAATCTAACCAGACATCAACGAAAAAAGCCCAAATTAATCATTTTTTATAATAGGCACTAGACAAATAATGTGGTCCTGATGTCAGATCAGATCAAACCATCTTTTATGTTCTTATAGGTGGTTTTGGAAGAAAATGACAAACAACCATTCAGGTATAGAAACTAGGTATGGGAGCTTCTTCTCATTCACTGTATATCACTGTTCATTAACAACAGACTTTACTTAGGCTCCACTTATCTCCACATGGGTTACACATTGAAGAAGGAAGATTCAGTCGCAAGTCATATGAATAATGCCTGTGCTTATGTGGCACCGGCACTGGAATGTCTTTGAATACTGATTTCTGTAAAATATGAGCACTTCAATGATCTTAATTGGCTTTGACAGAGAAGAAAGTCTCAGTAATGTTACACACTTGTTAGAAAATATTGCAACATGAGCGTGACCATAATTTCATTTATGTGTTGCTGAATTGTATAAAAAACATTTTCTTTGCACCTTACGCTTTTAATTGATTGTTTAACTACCAGCATCCTTGTTAAAGTGACGTAACCTAGAACTGGGATTTGAAATTGGCTATGTTTGTGTGTCACGGTGCATACAGTGTGTGGACTGGGTTAAATAATTGACAGTGTGTGTGAGTATACAAGCATACGAGCAGATATGCAGACATGTGTGTGTGTATGTAGCTTACTCAGGGTTGCCCCTGGCCGAACACTGTAGATAAAACTTCTCCCCCTCTCTAGGCAGATCACTCTGAGGCAAGATCTCCACGTTAGGGGAATCTGTAAGTGGAAGACCAACAGACACACACACAGAGCATAGTTACATAACACAGGACTCATAACCGTTCAGACATGCACAAAGCACTGACTGTCTCATTCATCCCCAACTCCATCTACTCCCATCTGCATCCTGTAGGCGTCACCATCTCACTGCCTCCCACAATGACATAACCCCTTACACAACGATTTGACATTTCTTTCGGCAATGCAGTACCACGATCGCACCCACAGGATGGCAGCACCGGCACAGCTTCAGACATGGACCCAATTACAGTTACATTTTGATGATTACCTGCTCTTTTCATCCACAGTGACTCAACTCTGGGCAAGTGCACTGGCAGGGGAAGGTTAAATGCATGTATGGTCATTATTACAGGCAGCTAATCTAAAATGACTGGCCCAGAGATCAAATTGCAGTGGGGGAAAAATGTGCCTATCCAACCCAATATAAAAGGAGAGCAAAGTATGAATTTTAAACAAAGTAGTCTCTGGTTTTAATTCCTACAGTTTCTTTCTCCCTCGCTCTATTCCCCCAGCATCCCCTATACCCACTCTCCTCCCCACTCCAGCCCCCAGTTCCCCAGTTGACTCACACAACACCCGCAGAGTCTGCTCGCTCCTCTTGTCCCCTGGGTGGAGTGAGGGATGTTCGACAGCGCAGGTGATGAGGGCGTCGTCATCGCTGCGGCTCACCTCCAGGGTGAGCTCGCTGCTCACGTTGTATGTGGGTTCGTCTGGAACGGACTCCACCACGTCTGGACGCCCTGAGGTGAGGAGGGACAAGAAGGGGAGGGGACAGTCAAGAGGAAGGCTGCATCTTAACCAGGGACTAGTCTAACACATGAAAAATACACACAGACTACGGTGCAGTAAAAGGCTCTTGGCTATAATTTGGATGTGGCGGTTTTATGCTGTACAGAACAGCAATGACCCCCATTTGTTCCCATTAAATGAAAAATGCAGTTACCTGTGCCTGTGTACCTGTGCAGTTACCTTGTGCCCCTGGATGTTTTGTTCTGCAATCTATCATTATATGCCACAAATACTGTACATCTAACATTGCATTTCCACATATTTTTTATAGCAATATTATACCTTTTCCCTCCCAAAAAGGATTTTTCTGCTGACTCATTCAGTGAGGTATACAAATTTTATAAATCACAAAATGTGATCACAAATTTTAGGGAGAATTAGCCTCCTTATCCAATCATATAAAATCTCGAGGTTTGTGTTTATCTTAAATACATCAGCAGTAATCTGGGTCTGAGGTATTTCTCTCAGTTTGCCAAAAAATTGTCAATAAATAAAACAACAGAAAAGTATCAAAAGCATCTTTTTTTCATAATTGATGATTGTTTAAAGCTATTAATCACACTCGTTACAGCTTCTCAAATGCATTGATTTGTTGCATTTCTCTGTTTTATATCTATCGCTGAATTATCTTTATTTTTTTAGACTGTTGGTCAGAAAAATCTGAAAATAACAGGTAGTTGGAGCCTCGTATTTGTTCCATTTAGCAAAGTGATGTGATGTGATGTGGTTAAGTTCATTTGTTTCTAAGAGGCTATAAATGACAAACTCCAGACGCCAGAGCAGGGTTTTTTATTTCTGAAATCCTCTCTGTTGTACATCCTGCCCAAACATGCCTCATTCATAAGGACACAAAACAAATTAAAACACACACACACACACACACACACACACACACACACACACACACACACACACACACACACACACACACACACACACACACACACAAAGAAAAACTCTGTCTCAAAGCTACTTCATGTGATCCTCCAAGCCGCAAAAGTCAACATAGTATGTTGGCAGCTCAAAATGGCAGCAAGAGTTAACTGAGATGCTCACTTCCCTTCAGTATCCACAGCCCCTGTAATGTAACATCAGTAAACTGCACACAGCACGCTCATGTTTACTAACCAGGCCAGTCTGTGATGTTTTATGCTGAAGGACACCAAAGGGACTAGTGAGGCTAAAGATCTAATGTTGCTACGTCCAGCTTTCTTCGGACTTCTTTGCTCACTGTTGCTTAGGAGACAGCTTGCATTTCACATGATGTGATCCAACACTGCGGACGGAGAGGCAACCGTACCCAGGAGTTTTATTATGGCAAACAAAGATCATCTACAGCATCTTCACTACAATCTGTTGCAGCCATATTTTGTTAAATGTGCCTGATAAAAACAAGTCTGTTCTTTTTATTTTATTTTGAAATCCTGCATTTTGTAAGTTTTAAGTAACAATACGACCATCTTTTCATACAGTAAAGGCACTTTTCCATTTCCTGTGGATTCCCTTTCATTCCTTTAGAAGAAGAGGAACTGGGTGTATAAGGTGTAAGTATAGACCAGACAAAGTATGAAAGCATAAACACAGTGGAGACTTTCATCCGGAGATCGCACTCTATTGAAAGAAAAAAAATATATCAAAACTGGGTGGTCAGACCGTGAAAGTGGTTGGTGAATCTTGGAAAGTGGACCAGAACCTTATCACTTTTTCCTGCATGAAGTGAGACACACATGCACACACGTACACACACATAAGCATGGGCGCATGTAGGTCAAGCTCATGAATAACATATACACAGAGGAGAAGGAGATAGTGGCATGGAAGCAGATTGGAAAACACACACTTGCACACACACTTTACGCTCTATCTCACTCTTCCTGACTCTCTCTAACACACAAAATATTACAGATCCCTCCTCCTCCTCTTCGTCCTCCTCCTCCTCCTCCTCCTCCTCCCTCCTCCTCCTCCCTCCCCCTCCAGAGAACTCTTCAAATACCACTGAATCTAATGCCATCTCTCTTTTATTACCATAACCATTCCTCTGACCCACAGAGAAAATTAGTTTACTTTCCAGGTGCATTTCAATAATCCTACGCCACTCAGAGGAGTCGTAACTGTCTATCTCTCTCACTACTTTCTCTCTTACTCTATACACACAAATACAGACAGTATATAGCCTTTTATTAAAGACCATGGATCTCTAAAACCAGACTTGGGAATGAAGATATCCCATTTGTTTATTTGTTGACTCTTGGGTACAGTATTTCCAAAATCATACAATTGAGTTTTAACACGTTTTTCAGGCCCAAGGGGTCACGGAACTGACTCAACACATTCATTAAGCCAAACAAATAAAATGCAGTGTGTTTCCCAAGACAGCTGTGATGCACATTTACTAATAATTCACATTTCCTCTGTTCATTATTAGATAATCAGGGTAGATTTGCATGTCAGCTGCTGCAACTGGAGCAACAAGCAAATTGGACTGGAAGCAGCAGTAACAGGTTGTGTTGCAGTGGATTACCTACAGTACTAACTAACAGATTCTACCTCTTAAAGGGGATATTTCACATTATATTTGCAGTACTATACACATTATCAAATTCTTTGTGCAGTATTGTTTTAATACAGGTCATTTTTCAACAGTACATACACTGTGTGCAAGGAATGCTTTTATGCATTTCCTTGGATTTGAAAGGTCAGTTAAGCCAAATTCTGCTGCCCCTCATCAACCATGATGAAACAGCCAGGACTCTCTGATATATATCATTTGCTGACCCAACCAACCGTGTTAGAAGTTGCTGCACCAAGTGGAAAAAACAACACTAGCTGAATTGCCTTTTTTCCACTGAAAATAATGGCAGGGGTGAGAAGTCAGGGCAGCTGATATCAAAATACTTTTTGGAGTGAGATTAATCATAAAGGGTGACTAACTACCTTTCATCACTTTAGCTAAGGACAAGCTTTATACCATTCCCTGACATCTCTTGCCCTCCCTTCTACTTGCATCAATATGCCAGCCTCAACTTCATGACCTGGTAGCGATAGTTCATTACATTGAATGATCATTCTGTGGCAAAAGTGTTCTGAGAGTCGTCACTATCCTTGCTAAATAAAACTACTGGCTAATCCGATAATGGTGGTCAATGTGTCAATCCGTCTCTGTTCCTCCCCAGCACTAACTTCTTTTTCCAGGAATAGCATCTGTGTCTGGATAATCCACAACAAACAGTTGTGGACAAGAAACTATTCATTTGGCAGAAAGTAGTTCTAAAGAAAGCTGTTAAGAGCTGTGGATTATCCTGAGGAACAGGAACACTATTTCTGGAAACAGATATCGCTGTTGAATGTGATTTTTCAAAACTGTGAGCACCACAAAACAGATCGATTAAACCATAGACAAATCTTAAAACTATTTGCATGGTTCAAAAGGTAAATGGAAAAATATGGATCTTGTAATTTGGGTGAATTGATATATAAGCATTTCTGAAAGTGCTACAAATTTATCTCAACTCAGTACTCAGAGTTTAGGTTTTCATATCATAACCTTCAGTTCATTCGGTTCATTAAATATTACTAAATCACATTAACTGTTATTAAATACAGTTCAGGAGTTCACAACAGTTCACAAAATTACAAAATCATTATAAAAACATATAATATCATCAAAGTTATGTTTTTAATGACTGATAAATAATTAAAAATAAATGAATATTCAATTTTATTTTTTTTAACATTGGTGGAAGTGTGTGCACTATTCTTTAATATTTAAACTCGACTATGCAGAACCTGCTAAAAATTTCATGGGATGCCCGTACTTTTCTATGAAACTCCTGTTCCTCGAATAAAAAAGGTGGGCAATCGGCACATCCTTGAGACTAACTTTCCCCAAGGTGGTGATGTGATGCAGATGAGGCACTGGTGTTACTGATGCTTAAACCCTCAAGCGTACAATCCACCATAAAATAATCATGTTAAGAGAATGAAACAACTGGATGCAGTAATTACTGAGTCCAGCGTGTTGGGGCTTTTAAGGGTGCAGAAGAGCGCTTGTGGCCACAGTTCTGGATTAGAGCTGAAACAATTAGTCAATTAATCGATTACTGGATGGAACGAAAAGCACTTTTTCAGCCCACGTTTTTAATGCAGGATCAGCTGTGACATCTTGTGGGACATGACTAAGTCTTGAAACGAAGGAAATCAGACCACTTGATTCATAATAGTCATCTGAGCCAAAGAAAGTCTAAAGGGACATTTTTTTTAAATTTGGAAAATCACATAATGCACTTAACCCTAATAGATTTATTGCAGTCTATACTTTGTCGTAAACTCCTTAATCAGTGTACTATTTTGAGACATTTAGCAAGCAAAATGTCAATCGTTAGCTGAGCTCTGCATCTGAAATGTGAGGATTTGCAACTCATCTCCGTTTCATATCACTGTACTATTGTTCAGATAAAAATCAAACTGAAGACCTTCTCAAATGTGACATTTCACTGCTCTTCATGAATGCCTTTGTGTTTTGGACTGTTTGTCAGAAAAAAACAAGCAATTTCCAGTTGTCACTTTAGGCTCTGGTAATTTTTGATGGGGATTTGTGTCTATTTACTGACATTTCATAGACTAATTCTGGCTTCAAAGGTAATATAAAAAACACCAGCTGGACCACTGTGGGAATGTAAAATGAAGAGTCAGTAAAACTCGTTATTATTCAAAAACTATGCCAGCTGAACAAGACACTTAACCCCCAGCTACTCCAGTGGAGCTGCACGGTCGCCAGAAGCAGAAGACTTTGGAAGGTTCCACTTGGCGCCTCTGTGGTGTGAAAAACGAAACAGTGAATAGGAAGCAACGCATGGCTTAACACCACCGTGCATGGTCAGCAAAAGCCCTTCCCTTGGATAAGGGGAGGTTTTAAAATAATCAAAACAGTCATCACTTTTAAGCTTAAATCGGATTATGACCGGTGAAAGCTATCGAGTCTGATTTGAGCGTTCATATGATGTCATCTTATTTGGGAGGCGAATTAATTAGTCCTGTTACTGGATTACCAGGTGCACATAGCTGCCAGGACATATTATGGACTTATATCTATTGGTGGAAAGTGTTTTTACCTTTTATCAAATACTATATGAAAAAAATATATATAATTGTGAAGTTCTTGTGCTTTCTATTTCACCACAACTCAAATGTTATTACTGCATTTTTTAATCCCTTACATTTATTTCACTACTCAGTAAATAAGATTCTTAATACAAAACAAATGAGCAGCTTATGACATATCATACATTGTTACTGAGTAATCTACTTGGCATTGTGTAAAATAATGAAAATTGGCTTCAACTTGATCACATACAAACATGAAATTCTGCTCACACATTAATGAATCAATAATAATAAGCGGTATTGAGTCATCATAACACTGCAAAATTGAATATGTTTGTGTTCTGGTCTATTGGTCAGACAAAACAAGCAATTTAAAAACATTTTTATAGACTAAATGATAAATTGATCGATCAAAAACTGCCAATGATGAATGTGTTTGTTAATTAAAGCCCTGGATTTGTTCCATTTCCCGACGTGCTGTGATTGTGATTGAACTGACTTTGAATTTATTAACTCCAGACTTTATAACCTTCCCTTCTGCTGACATTCATTTTCAAATCCTCTCTGTGTTACATCCTGCCTCAACATCCTTTACATCTCAAAAACTACTCCATGGCATCCTTAAAGCAGCAAAAAAGCAGAGATGATATCATATATATAATAATGAAGCAATATGAAAGCTGCTATTGGGCATAATAACTTTTACTTCTAACTTATAAAAACTTGAATGAAGGAATTTTCCTTTTTAATGGGAATTTTTTTCATTGTATTGATGCTACTTTTAACGATGTGATTATTTCTTTGAACGCTGTCTTCCTTCTCTCTCGTCTCTTACATTACGCTGCTCCATACGGACACACGCCCATGTACCCTTCACCATCCGCCCTACGTCCTGCATTATGACAATTTGGGCTGGTATTCAGCCGGTATGGCCTTAAGTGCCACCATAAATCCCCATTATCCTCAATCCAATACATCGATGTCACTAAATGATCCATAGCCCTTTCTCACAGTACAACTAATACAGTCTTCAAAGCTCTTAGCCTTTCATTCTTCTCAATTACCACTCCCTTTCCCGCACTCTCCCTTGCTCTCTCCGTCTCCCATCCTCTTCCCCTCTCTCTCTCTATCTAAATCCGCTTTCCGGATTTCTCTCTCCATTTCGTCAGCCTTCCCTCCGTTTCTACCCTCTCTCCTGTTGCGCTCTCCAGTCCTCTCTTCTTTAAAACTGGTCCCCCTTCGCTTCATCCTCTCTCCCTAGCCTACACTCCCACTCAGCCACAAAGCCACCTCGCTTCTTCGTCTGTGGTTTTCTTAATTCCCCTTCTGCTCTCTCTTTCTCCTTCAGTCTCTCTCTCTCTCTCTCTCTCTCTCTCTCTCTCTCTCCCTCTCTCCCTCTCTCTCGTCGGCTCTTTGCAGCCTCCATCACTCTCTCTGTATCCTTGCAGTCGCTTCATCTATTTTTATGCATGCACACACACACATACACTCCCGCTCATTCACTAACTCCCTCTCTGTTCCCTGTTTTTCTCGGCAGCCCCTCACTGTCACTTACTGTCAGTGAAGCTGTCAAGGAAGCACTGGTGAGCAGCAGTGTATAGGCTCATCTTTCCAACACACACGCGTACACACACATACACACAATGGGAAACTGTAATAATAGCACACTGACCCGTGATGCTCTTCCGTTACATAGCCGGAGATGAGCACTGTGTGTGTGTTTGTGATTATCATCTGTCCATTACGAGTATGTGCGTGTTTTACTGGAGGTGTCTGCGTGTATGTGTGTGTGTGTGTGTGCATGGATGTGTGTGTGCGTGTGTGTGTGGTTCAAACAGTGACTGATCAGTGTGTGCGGTGTCAGGACAGCTGGGCAAGGCCTCGAACACACCGTCTTTAACATCGAGTTGATCTCCCTCAAGTCTCTCTCTGTCTGAGGAGTGTTTATTTAAAAGGGTCAGGTCACCTAAATTACAAGAAAGTATGAAGGTCCCTGTTAGTTTGGATGCAATCCTCTTGCCAAACAAGAAAGCTGATGCTACAAAAACACAGATTACATTCAATGACAAAGCTTTTTAATGTTCAATGTCAGCATTTTTTTTTCTATAGTTTCTACAATATCTGCATGTGCCAACTCAGGTCATGGCTAATAATCTGTAGCTAAAGGGATACTCCACAGATTTAACACATTCATGTCATCAGGGTTACCTTGGTCTAGGGATAGAGACAGCATTTTTTCACAGAAAGCCTGCATTACAAACTAAGGTGTGTAGTTTGAGCGATATGGCCATTTACTAGATAAAGAGAGTCTAATTAAAGACGCTGCCAAATTGCATTATGGGAGTTGTAAGATCCAGTCCGTTTTAGAGACTAAAAGTCCTCATATATATATTTCACTTAATTGCTTCTCTGGCACAGGATATTGGCATTGGATATACATCAAAATGTGTGGAATCACCTAATATCAATGCAATCAGGATGCTGACTCGTCCAACATAAGGACTATTTCCTCAGCACAAAGTATCCTCTGAAATTCCAATGAAAGCTGTTCTCAGTAGGGTCTGCGGATTATCCAGAGTAATCAAAACATTGTTTAAATGAAATTCTCAATGTAGAGAACACCACAAATAGAATTGTGTTCTCCATCTTATTGGAGCGTCAGCAGAAATCTCAAGAGACTGATGTCTCAAAGCCTGGGCAAATAAAAGCAAAACTATCTGCCTTGCAAGATACCTCTAGAGGTAAGAGGAAAATGATGTCTTTCTAATTTGAGTGAGTTGAACCTTTAAACAGAAATCCAATCTCTCTAAAAAGCTCTCTATACCCTCTTTCCCTCTGTGTACTGTTTTTAGTTCAGCTGTAACAAAAAAGACTAGATAATCTGTCCTCAGGCGGGCAGCTCTCCCATTCCTCATTTCTCTTTGTATCTTCAGTCCATTCTTTTGATTCATTTCAATCCATAACTATAGCAAACACTAACAATGCCAAGGCATCAATACACAATACAGCCATTTTAGCATTACAAAGCGTCTGTGGCATTTTCACATCAATAAATCATTATCATATTATATCATCATATTATATTAGGATAATTACTGTTAAAAACAGATCTACCAGCCTAAACACTGTAGTTTACACAGAGTAGGATTTGGTGGGACATCTGCTGAAGGTATTTGCATTTAGACAGAAGGCGCTGTTCTTCCAGGCCAAACAGAGCTTAAAGCTTCTAGAGTTTCTGGTGATGGCAGATGGTGGAAGAAGCAAAAGGGTGACCGAAACAACACTTTCAACATGTTTGTTCTGCTCGGTAAAGCTAAACAGAAAACCTCTGACTGATGAAGCAACAAGAAGCAAGGGAGGGGAGGGAGTTAACGGAAAACATAGTTGTAATCTGGAGAAACACTACCACTGCCAATACCATTGGTGTGAGTCAGAGGATGCCAATCCTTGATTTTCACTTTATCTGTAAGAAGAAAGACGCTTAATTTTTCCTCTCAAGACATCCTCTCTCTGTCTTCCTCTTTCTCCTCCCTGCTTATTTCTCCCGTTTATCTGTAACAAAAGACCAGTCAGTCTGACCTCTTGCAAAGCTCCATCTTTGTTTCTCTGTTCAACCTCATCCCTTCATCCTCTCCTCCGCCCTGCCTTTTATTGTTGGATTCTGTCCTTATCCCAGTTAGATCCAACCTACGCTATCTCCCCCCCTCTCTGTGGTGTCACTCCCAGTTGCAGATATGTTGCAGTTGCAGGGATGACACACACACTCGCACGAATGAACGCATCATCCCCACACACACACACACACACACACACACACACACACACACACAGACACACACACACACACACACACACACACACACACACATAGAATAAAAAGCATATACATAAAGTATACATTTCTTGGATACATGCATAGGCACAAATTCACAGGATCAGGAGATGAAGGAATGAAGTGCACAAACACAAACACGCTCAGCATGTTTCTGCACTTACACACACACACACCAGCAGAATGCTCTCACACTTCCACACACACATATGCACACACAGGTTTAGGACACACAGAGAGACAGCAGGCAACGTGGCAAGGACACAATACACACACAGCTTGATAGAGCACACACTCACACACAGGCTAGCTCATCACACACACACACACACAATATGACAAACACACACGCAAAGCAGGTGCATGAATTTGTGCACGTGTACAAACACATTCAGTTGCGGATGCCAATACACGCTGTACACCGCAGGATCACACACTTAAGCCCGCAGACAAACACATACATATGTACACAAAAACCACATCCTTGCATTCCGACAGAATATCCTTGCGGCCACACACTCTGTCAAGCTCATTACCACACCCAGGCCGCTGCTTCCTTACCACACAAACTGATCCAGCAAGAGTCAACAAGCCAGTGTACAACAACAGACACGTCCAGCACACATTTTCTGACCCTGTAATACACACACACTCTCACATAGAGCATCCACACATTCCCCTGCTTTTCTCACCTTCCAGCTCCTGGTCTCCCCGGTACCAATGCAGCTTGGCGGGGGGTTTGCTTCCTGTACTGGTGCAGGTCAGGGTGACTTTGCCCCCCTCCGGCACTGCATTCTCAAAGCCTGAGATCTGAGGTTTACCGGGCACTCCTGGAGAGGGAGACAGACATTGAGAGTCAGAGAAAAAGGGGAGAGATAACTTTTATGCGGCAAAGGCTCACCTTGTAACCAGAAACAGGAAAACTTACTGCGTATATATTTGCAAATTTGTATTGTATTGAACTGAGGGCGGGGAGGGGGGGGGGGGTATCGACAGCTAAATTTGATACATTCCGAAAGCTTTGATG
Organism: Scomber colias; assembly: GCA_021039105.1. NCBI lineage: Eukaryota > Metazoa > Chordata > Actinopteri > Scombriformes > Scombridae > Scomber > Scomber colias. The sequence goes on from JAJDFG010000148.1 coordinate 784,329, forward strand.
TAAAACCCAGTGGGACAAAAATTTGGATACAGGCTTGCATTTATTTGCCCCAAAAATAGTTCAGAGTCATAGCACAGCAGCTCAAATGTGTTACAGTATCTTCAGTGTCTGTAAGGTTTCTTGTCATCATGACCTTCCAGAAACAAATGTGTTACATTATCTTAAAGGACCTGTGTGTAACTTTTAAACACATCTATTGGCAGAAATGGGATATAATATTCATAAGTATGTTTTCATTTCTGTATAATCACCTGAAAATAAGGATTGTTGTGTTTTCGTTAGCTTAGAACAGGGGTGTCAAACATGCGGCCCGTGGGCTAGAACCGGCCCACCGAGGAGTCCAATTCGACCCACTTTCCTTCCTGTCTTCTTTTCCTTCCATATTTCCATCCACCCTTTCTTCCTTCCATCTGTCCTTTCTTTCTTTCGTTCCTTCCTGTCTTCTTTCTTTCATCTGTCTTTCACTCCTTCCTTACTTCCATCTGTCCTTCCTCCCTTCCTTCCTTCAATCTTTCCTTTCTTCCTTTTTTCCATCTTTCCTTCCTGTCTTCTCTCCTCTTCCTTCCTTCCTTCCTTCCTTCCTTCCTTCCTTCCTTCCTTCCTTCATTCTTTCCTTCTTTCCTTTCTTGCATCTCTCCTTACTGTCTTCTATCCTCTTCCTTCCTTCTTTCCTTCCTTCCTTCCTTCCTTCCTTCCTTCCTTCCTTGCTTCCATCTTTTTAATGGACCGGCCCACATAAGATCAAATTGGGCTGTATGTGACCCTTGAATGAAGATGAGTTTGACACCTCTGGCTTAGAATGAGCCCTTTATATTTACATACAGTAGGGAGCAGCTCCTCCATGTTGCAGCACCATATTTGACTCTAGAAAGAACCTTTCTTGTTTTTCACAAGTTTCACGGCCAGCATAATTTCTCCTAAATGTTTGAGAAGGATGGGTGATGGTGAGGGGTTATCAGCTCTGGTCCTTTAAAAGCCTGTAAGGTGTTCAGCATGACTTTCCAGAAACATCAGACCTGCTGCCTCGTGATTTGTCCATAAGGGCTGGTGCACAAAACTATTTATATGTTTCATAAGCCCACTTGTGGATGCCCGAATAATGACCCTCAGAGACAAAAAAGCATATCATATCATTGTTATAGCGTCAAGGCCTGACATTGATGCAGCAGATTGCGGTTGGTGTTCCTGTTTTGTATGAACAGTCAATGTCGGTTTCTTTTAAAACCACAATCTTTTCTCACCTTAACCAAACCTTAACCATAGTGGCAGCAGTGCAAAAAACAATCATACTGTATGAATCTGTCATTTGTAACAGACTTTGAATCAATTAGGAGAAAAAAAAGTCATTATGATGACGGGGGCACCACATCAAAAAACGCTCATATGGGTCTTTTTAGAGGGCACTGACAGATTTTGTAATTGACTTTTAGAGAGAATTAGACGATAAAGAACAACACACACCAATTAACTTTCAAGATCTCATTTTCATCCAGCAGTTAGAATGATTTTAACGTCAGGGAACATGACAGCAGGGATTACTGAGGCACTAAAAATTCTGTTGTTGACATGCCATGACTTAATAAATGTAAGTTATAGTGGAAACACTGAGCTTTATAACAATATTGTTAGATATTGGATTTAATATGGATTGGTTATCTAAACTATTGGATCAGAGTGGTGCCTTTCTAGTTGTATGAAAAACTAATGCCTTTTCTTTTTTAAACAAGTGGTCTCTTTGTCATATATATTTATCACTGTTAGGGTTTTGAAGTTGTAATTAATTGCAAAATGTCTGAATTGTTTGCAAAATGCCATTAGTAATACATAAGTCATATTGAAACTCCATGACATATAATTTTTCTTTATTAATTCATTCCAAAAAGGTCAGACACTAAGTAGTTATCAATCTTGTGATGAATCTGAATAAAATGCTAACCATGTTTCTAGTAAGACCACATGACAGACACTCACAAAAGCTGAATACAGAGACAAAAACATTCCCCAATATAAAATGATAAAATCATCAATTGAGTGAACATTCCAAAAACAACTTGTGACAAATATTACGTTTTACAACATCTGCAATAAAAACTGAAAATGCTCACGCTGATGAAAATAAAAATGCAATGAATTCAGTGGGTAAAAAAACCCAAACACTTGTTATCTCTTTAAAATTAGCAGCATGAAGTCTTTAACTGAGTCTGGTAAATAGTATTGTGTGACAGTTAATTCTTCAGGTCAGTTCAAAATGTCAAGTATATTATATTTTGTAGAGATTATTAAATATAATTCCCAAAATTCATTAGTTAAAACCAAGATGGAAGTCATAATGAGTGTGATTGATGGATGTATAAAGAGAACGTGATACAGGAGGAGCATCTGACTTCGAAGCTAGTTTGACATAGTGGCAAAACTGTGTCACATGACAATATTGGGCCCAAAAATACCTTTTCCCCCATAGACTTATATTTTGAAAGGGATGTCTGTAAATCAATTGTTCTAAATGACACAAATGACTCATTTCTCTATCAGAAATTGATCCATTTGGTCTGATCACTTTTTAAATTGTTTTATCCAGACGTCTCTAGTGAGCATGCTCCATGAGGGCATTGGGCCCATAAAGCACACTCAGTCTGTTTTCAGAAAGTGGCATTTTTGGCGTCATGCTTCATGAGAAACATTCATAGGAATGAGCCGGGGCCCGCCTCTGACACTGTGTCCAGTTCTCTTTATACATCCATGGTCTGACTAAACAATCATCTGGGGGACACTGGTGTCTTGTGTAATCATCTGCAGGAAAAGATTGTGAAGGACAGAGGGATAAAATGAGCCAAAGGTCAGAATCAAACTGACTTTAGCCAAATGAAATACCAGAAAGCCCCCAGCCAAACCAAAATATCATGATACATCTTCCCTTCCCAGAGGTGTTCTTCCAAATTCCAGCACAGTCAGTTATAATTAGAAACATTTTTGCTTAATTACTACTTGAACTTGGAATACAAGCTAAAGTGTAAACAACACAAGCAGGAAAAGGAATCTCTGCATATTTCAGTATCCACTTTGTCTTCATCACCATCATGGTCTAAGGCAAGGAGTTGGGAAAATTAAACATTTCTTGCCGTGCATCTGCAGCCATTGTGGGCGGCTCTTTTCTCCAGTGTTGGCAGAGTGTACTGTCATTTTGCTTTTGAAAATAATAAACATTCAGTTTGCTGTCTATCGCATGCCACAGTCTTGTGCATTAAGGGAGAGAGAGAGAGAGATAGATAGATAGAGAGAGAGAACGAGACTGAGCTGGAAATGTTGAAGCAGAGAGAGTTAGACAGAAAGTCAGAGATGGATAGACCACGACACAAAGGGATGCCAGGAAGGAGACTGGTACTGTAGGATTTTTTTTTATTAAAAGTGACAAGAGTTTGTACCAATTATTGAATTTTTTAGGTTCGAAAATGCTACAAATTTCCAAAAATATTACTAATATGAAGGGAGAGAAGAATGACAGGAGAGGAATAGAGATACAGAATATAGATAGATAGATAGATAGATAGATAGATAGATAGATAGATAGATAGATAGATAGATAGATAGATAGATAGATAGATAGATAGATAGATAGATGGATTTATGGATGGATAGATAGATAGATAGATAGATAGATAGATAGATAGATAGATAGATAGATAGATAGATAGATAGATAGATAGATAGATTTATGGATGGATGGATAGATGGATAGATAGATAGATAGATAGATAGATAGATAGATAGATAGATAGATAGATAGATAGATAGATAGATAGATAGATAGATAGATAGATAGATAGATAGATAGATAGATAGATAGATAGATAGATAGATAGATAGATGCATTGGATTAAATGATGTTCTTTGATTGTCTATTATTTTGTCCACTCCCTGAAGATAGATAGAAAGACAAACAGACAGACAGTGAAGTACCAATATAAAGTGCTGTGAACTAACCAAGGTATAGATCAAAAAAATAAAAACGTGGTCAATATTTAATGTAGCCGTTTTTGATGTAGTGCACTGTGTGCGGAAGCTCTCTGGCAGTAAAGCAGCATTGAATATTAATGAGGGAATAATACTGCACATATAGAATTGGCTGGAGAAGCCCTGTCGAGACCCTCTCCTCAACAAGGAGAATAAGAGAATAAAGCCATTATAAATAATGTGCTGGTTAGCTCAGGAGAGAGCAGTTAGACATGCCTCACATTTCACACTTACAGACACACAACAATTTAAAACAGACTGTACTCAGCAGTTGTGTGCTGACGTCTGCATTTGTGTATGTGTCTGTCAAATCGTTGCACATGTCAAAACAAGAATGAAACGCACACACATGAATGCTGCTGTGCCAAAACTCGATATCGTTGCCTGATTTTCCCCACAGGGGGTCCATGCCTTTTAGACATTTTACCATACATTTTTGATGGTTTGGCTCCCTCTCAGGGGTCATGAAATATGCATTGAACGCAGAATACAGTGTCACATCCGTCAATTAAAGTACTTTTTCTTTTAAAAGAAGCTTGAATCACAATTACTGCAAAATTGGAAGAAATTTGGAGAAGTGATTGTCATGTTAATTTGTATTTAAAAAGCAAAAAGTGGACCTGCCTTCACCATTTTACACACAATCCCCTCCCCCCTCACTTACATATATTACATTACCATTTCAGGCATTCTACTTATGCTGTTGTCCAGAGCAACTACATTTAATTATGTTCAGTATACTTTACAGCACTGTCATATATATACATATATACATATAAATATATATTCAAGGATGGTTCGACATCTGCTGACTGACACAAAACCCAATTCTGAGGAACAACCCTGCGGTCTCTCAGCAACAAAACAGCCGTTATAAACATAAGCCACCATGCCCGACTCCAAATATCACATTTGTCGGATCTCTTGTTTCCACTAAGTGCATTTTTTCAAGAGAATTAGGCCTCTGAACCCTCTGCAGCTTGATTTCCATCTGAATATTTCTTGGCAAATTATGGTGTATTGAATTAGAAAAAGCTGTGTGATTCAAAATGGCAAAATCTGATAAAACCTTTCAGAAAGAATTCTTTATCCATACTGAAAGCATGCAAAGACAAGTGGTGAAAACCCATTTGTTGAATAAATATTAATGGAGGTTTTACATGAAATAATAACTCATTATTACACAGCAATTAAAAAGTGGTATTGGATGCCCTGAATTGTTGACCGTAAATCTGCCCACCACAACCTCCCAGCTGTCTCTCTTATGTATACTGTAAGTCTCCATTGTGGTTGCTTGGCCATTAGTTGGTGCATTACTGTATTGCCAAGCACACTTTATTCTCATCTTCGAGTGAAACCATGAAATATGTCCAGAATTAGCTGACACTGTAAAACAATAACAACTTGACAAATAAAAATCAATACTTGAAAGACTGTTTGTGGGGGTCCAAAGACGATTAGTCCAAATACAATCAATAAACAGGCCCACGCACCACTGACAGGGTGACCACAATTTATTGCTGGCTGCAAGGAAGCATCACACATAGGTAATAACATCCATCTCAAAGAAGATGAGAGGGTCCAGTTTATCTCTACGCAAGAGTTATATGAGGTCATAACCTTACAGGTTAACGCTGTAAGCAAGAATCTGGATCAGACTGGATGAAGATGTCTACAAGTAAGGCTAAGGAGTCATAGCAGAGTACTCTGAGCGGGTTAAAGTGAGTTTTGGAATATTTTAATATGGTTTTCTTGTTCTCAATTCAAGCGTGACATTGTAGATTAGCAGTATAATCATTTAAAGGGAACACATCATTCATCATCTGAGTCACTCGTGTCTTCACTTTAATACAAAGAAAAAATGGAAAAGGAGAATTAAAGGACAAATAATCAAAACCAGTACAGAGGTTAAATATTTGGGCTTGATTTTGGATTACTATTTGACTTTTGGAAACCATATTAAAAAGTTGCCATATTAAACAATTGAAATATAATATAGTTAAATTTAGACATATTAGAAACTTATTAGCAATATAAGCATCGAAAACACTTTTGCATGCCATGATTTTTTCCCATCTTTATTACTATATATCCTGCTGGTCTCAGGCCAGTAGGACTGTGTTGAAACTACAGTAATTGAGATTCTTTTCAAACAAACCTTAAAAGTTTCAGATAGTAAATCATTAATTCATCATCATTGCAAAATATAATCCAATACAACTTCTTAAGTCTTGAAAGTTTCATTCTGTTCTCAGATGTTGATTGGTGTTTAAGATAATTACAATGATACATTTTCACCACTGAACAGCTTTTTTAAGCTCTGCTGGGAGCAAATGAGCAGAACCTCTCGATATGCTTTAAACTCAGACTCAAACTGAGTGGACTGCTTTTGCACAACCTGCTTTTTCATTCACAGCTATCAAACATTAGAATATGCTTCCAGCTGAGCACATTTTCATTCATTTTCCCATTGTGCAAAAAATGGATATTAAGCAGCCAGTCATGTAGACATTAATTTGACCATGATTCAGATTGTTAATTGTAATGAACTGTAATATTATAGTTGGGCTGGATGAATGTGCTGGTATGTATTTATGTGCGCTTATAGATTTGTCATTACAATTGTTAGTGTGATAGAGACCGTAATGGTGTTTCATGCAAATGAATGTTTTTAGCGTCTGGTGATTGTTCTGTGTGTACCTGCTCAGGGACTGCAGATGGAAATTAGCTAATAGCTAAATCTGGCATAAATCATCTCCTCTCATTTTGAGATTAATGTTTTTGTGCACTGTCCTTGTTTAATAAAGACTGATGATAATAGTAATAATGATATATTCTGCTGCTCTAGAGGAGCGTCGTTGAGTCAGAGGAAATAATCACAATGATGCCACCATGGTTAACTCTGCTTGGGCTTGCAAAACAAAACATTTCTAGTAAAAACCTGCGTTACAAACTGAAGGCTTGGGTTGTATTATTGGTGTTTTTGGAGCTTTACCCAATACTACATTGCTGCATTGATTTTAGACATTTTTCTTGAATTGGTCTTTCAAAAGTCCCCTAAATGTATAGAAGTGCAACACTAAATTGCTGGAGTACCAATATGTTGCCTCACGTGGACAGGCAGCTTCTTGTGGCAAGTTACAGTTACAGTTACAAACAACTTCATACAAGAAGAGAGGGGGCACGCTGTGGGGTAGTTAAGGCAAACACAATGCCACAGTGGTGTATCAAGGTGAATTTGAGCCATTATTTCATAATTTCAAGCTATGTGTATTTTGAGGGTTACATTTTCCATGTCTGGTGTGGTAGGGGAAAAAAACTAGGCGTTGCTACAACACTGTTATAAACAACATGACAACCGAAGAGAAAATAAGAAAAGATTCAGAAAGCTTCAAATTAACCATTCAAATTTGTCACAATCCTCCAAGTTTGGAAGGGAAATTAAGAGAGACTGCAGTCAGACTGATTTGTACAGCCATCAATCAGTCTCAAAGGAGACATGACTGAGTATGAACACAAGGGAGGCGAAAATGTCATCTTGCACTATTAAGCCCTCACTGAGAACAAAGAAAAGCTATTACAAAATCTGAGAAGGAGAGAAATCTGAAGACTAGAGGGACTTTGGTTGAAATCATAGTGAAAAATGAGCAAAATGTCTTTCTCATATTTGGAGGGGGAGATTGGCAAACCTTTTATAAAACATATACTTTTTTTTTTCTTAATGTTCTAGAAACGTATTTACCACAGCTGTTGAAACACACATACTGTAAACATTTATTTTTGCCTACAGCATCAAAAAAAGCTGATGCAAAAAAAAAAAAAAAAGCTTGACAGTTGGATACAAACAGTCCAGGGTTTATTTTAACACACGATCTGGAAAAGTTGCCACCTTTGGTTTTTTGGTAACTTCAAGATGACTGATTCCCCCTTCAAAATGCACAGAATGAATTAACTATAAGTGTGTGTGTGCAAGTGTGTGACCCACCTAGCACGGTGACGGTGGCTCTTGCGGTGCGCACTGGCATGGTGAAGATGGAGCAGGTGTACTCGCCCTCGTCAGACAGCTGCACTTCAGCGATGCTGATGGAGAGCTCGGTAGGTGTTGAGCGGTGCAGCTGGATACGGCTATCTCTCAGTGCTGAGGAAACAAGAGGTAGATATCAATAATTAGAAATGTGCATACATATATATACTGCGCGTTATGAATTATTCAAGGAGAATTAAATTGTATAACTTTGCTCAGTTATTTTATTTATTTACTTCTTTCAATTGTTGGGTTCCTTTGAGTGTAAATTAAACATTTCGAACTTGGATACTAAGTAATTTATTTTGTATATATTGTAGTGCATATAGTTATTAATGGTGCAATTAACACCTACAAGTTTTGTGATATTTGCACTGCACTGGTTATTTGCTCAAATACAGGAGAAGAGAAAGAAAGGAGGAGGAAGAGAATGCAGGGGAAGGAAGATGAGTATTTGGTCAGGAGGAGGAGACCGGTGGAAGGAGAGGAGAAAACGGAGTAAAATTGGAGAGTTGAAGATAATTGGGAGGACAGCGGGGCGTGGAGGAAGGAGGTGAAAGGGAATGAAAGACAGCAGAGAAAGGAAGAGAAGGAAAGGGAGACAGAAGCAAACTTGAGTGGTAAAAATGGGGAAAAGGAGGTAAGTGATGGAGAGAAGTAAAGGGAAAAAGCCATTGAGGTTGGATGAGAAAAATCAGGTGAAATAGGGTTCGGATGGAGGGAGAGAGGAGGGAGGGAATGGGTGAGACGGGGACGTACAGTAGAAGGGAAAAATAATAGAAATGTGTGGAGGAGAGAAAGTGGATAATTGGAAGGTGAGGAAAGATTTAAGAAAAAGATTTAAGATGGAGAAGAGAAAAGAATGGAAGTGGGGAGGCACAAGGGAGAGGAAGTAGTGTGAGAAAGCATGAAAGGAAAAAGAAAAGGGGAGGTGAGGGGAGGTAGGGAGGAAAAGACAACAAAAAGGATGTGAGGGAGGGAAAAGAGGGGATGTGGAGGGCAGAGAAAGAGGTAAAAGAGAAGTAAGACAGATGAAATGCAGAATCTAAATCATGGGAAAAGAGAGAGGTAAAGTGGAAAGGAGAAGGAGGGAGGAGGGAGGTGAGGTGTTTAGAGAGAAAATGATGTAAGAAAGGAGAGAGGAGGAGGAGGAGGAGGAGAAGGAGGAATGATTAAGATGAGGTGAGAGGGAAGGAAAAAATAGCTGAGATGTGAGCATGAACAAGGCAAAGAAAAACAAAGAGGGGAGTAAAGAAGAGGAGACGCAAATTGAGAATGAGAGACGAGAGAGAGAGAGAGAGAGAGAGAGAGAGAGAGAGAGAGAGAGAAAACGGGAGAAAAATAAAACAGAAGAAGCATAAATAGCAAAGGAGAATGAGAGACAGTAAGGGATGGGTGGGGGAGGAGAGAGAGAAGAGAAGGGGGGGGGGGTGAAGAGGAGGGAGGTAAAGGGGTGGAGGAGGGGGGGCATAAGAGAGACATAAATGGCTTTGTCATCAATGAGAAATCCAGCTATGAAAGAGAGAGAGAGAGAGAGCACAAGCAACTGAGATAGATGATGATGATGAAATGCTACGAAATAACCGCTCATTTCCGTGATAGCATTGACCTCTAAGGTGTTTGTGCAGTGTGATTGCTGTCTGTCTCCCCCTACCTTCACTATCTGCCTGTCTTTCTAGATGTCTATCTGTCTATCTCTCCATCTCAACGGAGGCTTTTCAGCTCTGTTCTGTGGTGCCGTCATGCAGAGTTGGATCTCTGCAAAATAACAACTAAAGGTACTCAAACAAAGCAGACTCCTACAAAAACATGTTGTGGTCGAGTAAAGTGAATAGTCCAATAGATTTGTGTCCAAGTTGTTTTTTAAGCTCCTGTGGCACTACTTTTGTCTTATCCTCAAGTTGCAACTGTGATACATGAGGAGCTGAGGTTTGAGAAGAGTCAGCTAAACTAATATTTGAGGTTTTATAAGTTATAGATACTAGTACATGTACTGTAGACATCCATAAGGTTTATGAGGGCCTGACATGACACAAATGTACAGGAAATCAGTTTGTTTGTGTGGTTACTTTCATTATGTTGCTTTGAGTCTACACTTTTGCTTCAGACATATCCAAAAGCTTAAATCTCTCTACTGTAATAGCCATAAAATGTGCTGACTTAACCAATTACTAGATTTATATTTAGATTATGTATTGTAAGAAGAAATTCAGGTGCACTCAAGGACCAGGCACAAATATAAAAAAATATTAATTAATTCATTCATTCATTCATTAATGCATTCATTCATTCATTCATTAATGCATCCATTCATTCCACTCATACTCTCATCTGCACAGCAAAACAAACCATACATTCATTCATTGCCAGCATATGCAGTTAGAATGGGATAACAAAAATAAGTGCTCATAAACATTATTATACATAATAATAACAATAAATAATAATATACTATAGCACCATGTTGTTAGCTACCAAGCCAGCAACAAGATGCTATCGTAGATGCTAGTTTCCTACGATGTGCTAGCTATCGCAAACAAGTATCCACTGTCCGTTCCATTGAGATAAAGCTACAGTGCCTTCCCATTCACTTCAATGAGAAAGTGTGTCCAAACTTTTGACTGGTACTGCGAGTGTTACATATTGGTGCCACAATGTTTGCTGTGTGTTTATAAGTTCATGACTTGGAATACACACTGACATTTAAAATATGTCAGAGCCAATGGAAGTTAGTTTGCCTTCGATGGAGAGCCGATAGTGGAGAAGCAGACAGGAAACAAGGTTAGAGAGAGAGAGCGAGGGGAATGACATAAAACAACATGCAGGAGAGCCGAAGTCAAACCAGGGATATTGGAGTCATATGGCATGTGCTATAACCAGTTAGCTACCAAGGCACTCACAGTCGCCATTTTTTAAATCCTGGTAACATTTTTGTCGTCAGTTGCCAAGCAACAAAGTACTCACAACTTAAGCTACCTACACCGTGCATAGTGGTACTTAATGTCACACATAGTCACATCTCAGCACAGGCATTGGCCACATCTTTTGCCTGTTGAGGACATTTTTAGAAATTAGGTTGACTGATGGTTTTTATCTAAGAACTGAATTGTCCACATACAGATAGAAGTGGAGTAGTAAAGTAACACCAATGTGCAAACCATTGTTTTATTGACAGGGTGATGAAGTTTGCTCTGTTGTACCTGTAACCACAGTGACTGACCACACCCTGACTAAACCTTTACATCACTGCAGCAAGGTGAGAACATCAACCATTGAGTCTGCAAAAGAAAGAGTTTCTACTTGTGTTAAGTTTCTTCTTAAGTCATTCAACACTGATAATCTTCAGAAAGGAGCATTGTGTAGGCGAGTCCAAATGTGTGTGTTTATGTGCAGTTTCATAGTGTGCTGTTTTCCTCTCTTACTGTTTATTTGCTTTCTCAGTACTGAACCACATCTGTGCATCTGTGTGTGTATTTCTGTCCCACTTTTACTGCCCTGTCTCTCCATCTGTCTGTTTTCCAGTCTATCTCTAGTTGAACTCCCACACACGCACGCACGCACACATACACACACACACACACACACACACACACACGCACACCTCCTTTTGTTTCTCTTCGTATTTTTCAGTTATTTCATCCAACACTACTTTATCTTCATGCCTTATCACTAAGCAAGGTCACTACATTTGTCTTCATGAGCTTCCCTCTCTGTGTGGGTGTGTGTGGGTGTGTGTGAGGCATACGGTCACTCACTCACACTCTCTCTCTCTCTCTCTCTCTCTCTCACACACACACACACACACACACACACACACACACACACACACACTTATTCATGCCCCCTGGACCCTGCGCTCAACTATCAGTCTCCTTAATTCTCTTCCCCTCATCTCTCCTCAATCTCCCTTCTTTCTTGTTCTTCTTCGTCTTTCTCCCTTACATCTCACCATTTCTAATCTTTTCTGACTGGCGGCTTTTCTCTATCTCCTTTTTTTTTTTTTTTTTTTGACTCTTTCTTTTCTTTTTTTTCTCTCTTCTCCATTATAAAAGATGTATATTGCTTGCGAGTACAGGTGTGATGGATTTTTTAAAAACAATATGATATCTAGTTACGGGGTCGTATCGATTGGAAGGCCACTGAAAATTGTACATGTGCCTCACGCTACTTAGCCTATGTTGCGGGTAGCATAAATAGTCTGCCAATAGGTCACACACTTCTGTTTGGCTTTTGTGTCTGCAGTGAAGGGATGCCATGAATTTTTATTATTTAGATAAGCTGGATTAATGGATGGGTGTGGTGGTATGTGTTTGTGTGGTCGGGCAGAGGAACAGAGTTGCGAAATAAGTCATGTTTATTGTCTCACGCAAGGTGACTGACAAACTGCAAACACAAGCTTAACGTTCACAACTTTTTTCACATAGACTGACTTTTTTTTTTAACTTATGAGCTAATGTGACTGTTTACTCTTTGAATTCCTAATGTTGAAGACAATCCAAATGAATCATCAGTAAAAGAACATCTGCATACTGTCTCACATATTGTTATTATTGTTAAACTGTATTAACCCTCCTGTTGTCCTCGAGTCAAGGAAGGAAGGAGGGGAGGGAGGAAGGAAGGAAGAAGGAAGGAAAGGAGGGAGGAAGGGAGGAAAGGAAAGGAAAGGAAAGGAAAGAAGGAAGGAAAGGAAGAAGGAAGGAAAGGAGGGAGGAAGGAAGGGAGGAAAGGAAAGAAGGAAGAAGGAAGGAAAGGAGGGAGGAAGGAAGGAGGCAAGGAAGAAGGAAGGAAAGGAAAGAAGGAAGGAAGGAAGGTAGGAAAGAAGGACAGAGGAAAGAAAGAGAGAAGGAGGGAGGGAGGAAAGAAAGAGAGAAGGAGGGAGGGAGGAAAGAAGGAAGGAAGGGAGGAAGGAATAAGGAAGGAAAGGAGGGAAGGAAGGAAAGGAGGGAGGAAGGGAAGAAAAGGAAGAAGGAAGGAAAGGAGGGAGGAAGGAGGGAAGGAAAGAAGGAGGGAAGAAAGGGGGATGGAGGAAGTACAGACGAAAGGAAGGAAGGGAGGAAAGAAGAATAAGACAGGGTCAATTTGACCCGGGAGGATGACACGAGGGTTAAACTGTATTAGCTGACTTTTTTGGGCACTGTGGTGAACGGTGAACACAACACTGATATCTCCATATAGTATCTTGAACATTTACTTATTTTATCCACCAGTAAGGGAGCAACATTATCATTTACTCCTGTTTTTAGCCTCTACCAGCTCCTGCAGGAAATATCTAGCTTTCTAGCTGCTAAATGCTAAATGCTCTACTGTGTTCACAAGCTAGTCTACAGCTAACTGTGTCTGTTTGTCATTTGGTGCTGGGCAGGTAATGTACAGTGGATTTTTAGAGCAGTGGCTATTCTCTGAAAACAGCTGAACATGACACTATGAGAGAGCTGAGAGTGAACCAGAACAGTAACGTTGCAGCCTGACAGTTAAAACAATGAGCTGAAACTCGTAATAAAGCTCCATAAAGCCGAAGGGAGCTGCGGATTCACTGATAGATCTCTGAAGGTTCATCACCATGAGTGACACTTCTCATATTACGCTTTGGAATTTAATACATTGTTATTAAAGAAGTATCAATTAAAGCTATTTTAAAAGAGAGAAGTCACCTGTGACCATGGAATTAAACATCCAATTACCAAGATGAAATTTACAGCAAGCTGAAAATAAAGATGACACTTTGTAGGTACCTGATAAATCACTCGACTGTTTAAATCATTTCACTTTCAGCTTCTGGTTCAATTCTGGATGAATTTAGCAACTATGGTGCAAGTATTTTGTCTCTATTTACAGCAACAAAGTGCTTTGAATTTGCCTTAGATTGGATTTACACATCTGACCACTGGACTCAACTGTGTCATATTGTGGGTAAGCTGTGTTTTTGATACTTCTCGTGTCCACTGAAGTCATGTAAGAAGCTACAGGAAGCCACATTTCCAATCTTATTTAGAGTTGTTAAACAGAGAACTTTTCAAATTGAGGTTTGAAGCAGAATACTGGTTTTTATTACTGCACGCCGCAACGGCATCTTATCTTTCTGTATTTGTATTTCCTATTATTAGCAGAATGATAAACTAGAATTCCCTCTCCTGCATCACAAACTTTGCAAGAGATTCACAAAAAGAAAGTCAATGACAAATGAAATGCATCATTAAATATCAATTTCAAGTCTACTGTTAATAAATATAGGCAATTACATACAACCACAATTGAATTTCATGCTTCCGAGACACTGCACTGACAAAAATAGACCTGGCGTGTAAATACATAAGAGAGGAGAAAACAGCTGGACTCGAGCCATGAGTGCAGCTTTCAGCTTGCAAGTCCAGTGGATGTTGGCACTGCTGGGGATGGCAGTGGATCGTCTCCAGCAGCAATATAGGGCCTTTAAATTACCATGGAGACTCCCACATTTTCTATGTTGAGCAATATTGGGTATGGTGCTAATAGAACACTTATTTATATTCAGTAAAAAAATACTTCCAGGAACCAGCAGCTCCCTTAACTCTATATGCGTACATATGTGCTAGAGGGTGAGCGGTTTCTGAGTGGTGTCAGGAGGGCTTCCAGCTGAGAAGATTGAGCATATGTCGATTACACACCAAGAACAAGATATGGTTGTCGGTATACAAACCTTTTTCTACATCATTTTTGAAAGTGTATCTGTGTGTGTCTATAGCTGGTGTGTTTGTGTGTGTGTCTTGGACCAGACAGCGGGTCTTGTCTGCAGCTCAAACTGGAGACTCGATACTCCCTAAAGGTCCAACTGTTGATCTGGTCACAGCAGCTATTTTCGCCTGCTCGTCTTCTTCCTCCACCTCCTCCCTCAATCTTCCCCATGCTCTTTCAACTTCAAACAGTGAGGAAGAGGGGAGTACTCCCACAACGTGTACCAAGTCCACATACATATATTTCTTTTTCATCAGCCTCCTGCCTCCTTATGCTTTTCCAACCAACTTTCCACTCCACCTAGACTAGTCTCAAATTCAAATTTGCTTTATTGGCACTACAGGGGAGAAACCTGCGTTGCCAAAGCAAAGTATATTTCTTTTTACTTTCTGTCTCTATTGCCCTCCCTGCTTCTCCATCTCTCCATCTCCCTCTTTGGCTCAACCTGAATCTGCTTTTCACTTCTTCCTCCTGCTTCCTACTCCATCCATTTTTCTTCCCATCCATCTGTCTTACGCCTTTCTTTGTTCTCTCTCCTCTTCTTCTGTCTTCCCATCCCTCCTTTCTCCCCATCACTATGCCTCTCTCTCTCTCTTTCTCACTTTGTTTAACATTGTCAGCTGACACTCTCATCCAAAGAGACAGCCTCTCTTCGTCATTCCCTCTCTCTTTCTCTCTCTCTCTCTCTCTCACCCACACATGTCCTCTCCATCCTCCCATCTGTTTCCCAAAATTCTCTCCAGCTCCCTAATTATCCATCCCATCCGACAGCTGATCTGGGTTCAGTGACCGTGGGCTTCCCTTGATCATACTGTTCGCACTGATCTGAGGGCGTCAATTGATCCTGGATCAGTGTGCCAACTATGAAACGCTTGATAAACACGCCTCTGTCTGTTTTATCTACCTTTCCCCTCCTTCACTCCTCTTCCGTCTCCCTCTGAATCCACTCGCCTCACTTCCCCTACGTTCAGTCAGAATTAAAAAATAATTTAGTAGGGGCAGTACAAATGTATGCAAAATCAATGAAAGGAGGAAAACAGAGGAGAGATGAACCAAACTTTGCCCAAGGCGGTGCAAATTGAAGCAAGAAGGCATTAGTTCCAGTTGAAACTTGAGAGAGAAATGTTCCCGACGGTGTATCAGCTTCAGTCAACATGCCAATGGAATCCTGCCATGTACTATTTACAGCAGTAAAAAATGTCCATTGGGGATTTCTGGCAAATAATACTGACCGATGACACATCCTAAGAGCTGGATTACCTAGAGAAGACACGGCTCATGCTGGCTGCACAGCCCGGTGCAAAAGGATTCAAAGGACAAACTCAACAGATTAGACTGTATAATGCTGAGGCTTCGTTTATTGTCTCATTTTTTCTCACCTTTGTAGAAAAAAAGGGGTCAATGAAGCAATTATCAGGAATGTTGTCACTATCAGCCTGCTGTCTTCAGCTGCCTTTAGTTGTCTGCATGCCGTCACATTATCTTTGCTGCTCATTTCTTAAAGTCAAAGGATCAGACTCACACGAAGTAAAATGAGGCACTTTTCACCCTGCCCGGTGTTCCTTTGATGTCCTGTAGGTTTTTTGATTTACTCTGACTTCCTAGGAAGACTGAATGCCCTCATTTGTTCATGAAAGAAGATGCTCCAAAGCAAGGTGATTGGAGTCTGTTTTAATTTTCGACATTTTGGGAAATTTGTTTATTAGCTTTCTTGCCAGGAATTAAAGATTTGTTCAACTCTCACTTTGTTCAAAGGTTCAAATAAGGGATAATTGGTCATTTATCCAAGTTTTTTTTTTTTTAAACTGATTAAACAAACAAGATTGAATGTGTTAATTAGTCTGCTTCAGAGGTGCTAATAGGCGGATTTTGTTACTTTTGGACAAAACCAGACTAGCTGTTACCCCATGGTTTTACACTTTATACAAAGCTGAGATAACTGACTGCTGGCTGTAGCTTCTTATTTAGCTTACAGGAATGAAACTGCTATCGATCCTCTCATCCAACTCTCAGCAAGAAAAAAACATATTTCACAAAAAAAAAAAAAAAAATCCCTTAATGTTAAAAGTTTGAGGTTAAGGTTAGAATTATGATTGGTTTCAGCCAGTATACACTCAAAGTAAGGGATTAGATAGTAGGAGAAATGAAGGAAAAACACACAGCAACTCTCATAATGTGTCAGCTTGCAGGTAAACATCAGATCAACGAGAAGAGATCTACACTCACAACTCAACTGCAGTCTGTTTATTTATGTATTGACCCAAAGTGGTTCAATTTTGACTCCGTTTGGGACACAGTTAGATTTATAATGTGTATGAATCAGTATTTCAGCACATATAGCAGTTAATATGTTCTGAAATGTTAATTAAAAAAATTAAAGGATTGCTTCTGAGTTATGAGTATAGACCGTCTCCTCCAGACTGATAGAGCCATAGTAATTAAACTAATACTTATGTATGCATGTGAAGTGTTTTTTATGAGTAAGAGGCAAAAAGGCCAATTTATGAATCCCACAGGATGTTTTTTTTTCCTGATGTTTCCTTCATTAACCTTAAAAATAAATAGTTTTTTTTTAGACATTGAATTCCCTACATTTCTTTCTTCTCCTCGCACTTTTTCTTCTGTTGCACACGATTATTTTAAGGACACGTAGAGTTCAGATACAAAGACAAAATGCAGAACAAGCCTTCTTTCAAGTACTAGATTCAAAAGCCACTTCTGCAGAATTTCAGCCTTGTGATGGTTGTTAATACATTCTCCAGAGATCCTTCCTAGACACCAAGAAAACTTTGACTGATGTGACGTGGATCAATAGGTTTTCAGAAAATGTCAAAAAACATCTCACACTCTACATTTGGTTATCATCTCACACTGTGTTATGAACAATCATTGTCAGTTTTTCCTCATTTCCTGACATCTTGAGTGGGGATCTTTCATCAATCTCAATATTTTTGCCCTTGTTTCATTTATGACTGCTTAGGATTGTAAGTGGCAAAAAAAACTTTAAAAGTGCTTAGGGTATAGTTTAAATGAAATTATTTACAAGTTACAGTCATTTTCACCTCGCTTAATGTTTGCCTACTCGACATCCTCCCACAAGGCAACAGCTTCCTCGTCCACCAAGGTTTGTAATCCACCAGAGAGCCATTACCTCGTTAAATTGCACTGAGGCAGATAGCCTCAGTCTGATGTCTCCTGTTATGCTTTTATGGAAACTGCACATGACAAATAAATAAAAGTATAAATGGACTCAAAGCAAATATATAGAGGGGTTTTTTTTCTAGTATGGAAATGAGTTTGCAAAACTTTAAATTGTGAGTATTTGCATTGCGAGTCTTCTTTTATTGTCTGTGTAAGATAAGCAGGTGTTGCTTCTGTCCATGTGTGTAGTCTCATGAAATTTACTGGGAGAAATACATCTTAAAATATATATAAAATAGTGCTTTTACAGAAATGAAAGTGTTGAAATAGCAGGGGACACAGCTGCATCAACATGACATAGTTTCATACTGAGCTATAGCAGTGAAAAAAGGCATAGGTGTTAAGGTGGGCAAACACATTTACTTTCAACACTTGATAACCTTGGCTTCTTTTGCTAAATCCTATAGAGAACTTTCTGAGTGTGTTTTTACTTTCTAATCACAAGCAACAAACCAAAACAAATATCCTTATTCATCCTCATTTCACAGGCTGAAAGCTAATCGTTAGCTAACAAGAGAATATACAGTGTCCAATTTGTGGTACTGTCACATAATCTTTTCACTATGGTGGAATGTAATTTTTATATTTTTGTGTCCACAACATTTAATATGCATTTCAGAGCTTGTTCTAACTTCATGAAGTCATTTAAAGTGGAGTGTTTAACCTCACATCTGAAGAGATAGTACAGCTCTCCTTAGCCCTGCAGTACTGTTGTGTATAGTTTGCTAAGATGTATAATAGATTATATGACTGCACAAAATCCCCTCTGAAAAAACATATTGGAAAACAAATGGGTTTCAAACACTTCATATTTTCAATCTGGGTTTAATATAATCAGCCTATTACTTGATAGCTATTTGGCTTGTACATTATCCTGATTAATTTGCATAAAATGGAATTTAAAATAATAAAACCGTATGGTCCAAATTGCCTTTGGCTTAACAAAACATAAAAGCACATAACATATAAGACAAACATAGTATAAAGAGACCACCAGAGGATACAATGCACTTGTGAAAAAATATCGATAAAATACTACAAAGCATACATCACCCAGTCAAAAATAATGAAGCAAGACTTACACTTCAACTTCTAAATGTAAAATTCTGATTGTACTGTGAATAACAAATGTTTAGTTGACAAAGGCATCAAACAAACTAACTCTCAAACTCAGCAATAAAGCATGAGAACTGTCTATTACGATGTTCATGGTTTCATCTCTTTTCCTGACAGTATATAAGTCTCTCAGCTTCCTCTGGGGGTTTACAATTATTTTGCCATAATACCTATTCTAGGAGGCTTACCCCTGAGCTTAAAGTTCAGGTGAACAAACCACAAAGTCGAGTGAAATGTAAGAGATTGGCTGACTCACTCTGAAGCCGCCAAGTCTCCCGAGAAGTAATTCTGACAGTCATCGTTGGTGCAGGGATGTGCTTCTTTCAGGTTAGTTTTAAGTTGTTTTGGAGGGACAGCACCAGCTAAAAGCCAAATATATGAACATAATGTCTTTGTTTGTTTCCCTCCCTCCCTTGATTTCTCTGTTTTCGTTTCTCCACCTGTCTTTATCTCCCTAATGTCCATTCCTCTGTCCCATTGTCTCCAGCATTAATGCAGGAGAAACCCATCTGTTTTCATGCTTTCCTACCTGTCTAATCTCTTATATTAGTAGCACTGGGTGTTTTTTCTCCCCTCATCCATCCACCCATCCATCCGTCCACTCCCACACATTCTCTCCAGGGTGTCTGTAGGTCCTTAAAAGGGTCTTCAGATAAATTATCTAGAATTAAGGCCTTAAAATGTTTGCAAAAATCCTGAATTGGCTACAGTTAACAGATCATTTATCTTCACCGTGGAGTGACAGGTCTCTTTCCACTAAATGTTCACGCTCAGATTAATACAGGACAGGATTAGTTGTTAAAAGGTGTTTTTTTTTGGTGTTTTTTTTTGTCATTGTATCTGCTTTAATAAACACAACTGGGCTTTATGTCCCTTAACAATTAATTTCCTGTTTTGCTTTATCTTTATCTACGCAGTTATGCTGCAGATGTAGAACTCTCATTAGCTCTGCTCCACTGGAAATATGCTGGTTTTCCTCAGTTGTTCTTTTTACTTTGTTTTTTTTATTTATTTTTTTAATTTGCTTCTTTTCACTTCTATGCAGCTTTAAAAGGATTGTTTAAAAAATGTCACTGAATGTGCCCACACTTAAACTGATATCAATGTCTTTCCTTGCCTGAATAATGATGAAAGTCAGTTTTGAGCTTTCAATCTACCACAGAGAATTGGATCAAATTAATGTGACCCTGTGATTATGCCAGCGACATCAACATTTCATATATCACAGCTTTGCCTTTGAATTTTCATCGTTTTACACATTATATATGAATAAGAACCTTTCTAATACATTAAATCCAAGGTCTCTTTCCTTGCATCCCTTTGTATCATTTTTACAATGTCATTTCTCCTCTCTGTATAATGTAATACACACTATTACGTCCTTTAAGTTGATACATTTCCCTCTCCACATTCCTCCTTCTCTCCTTCTCATCTCTTCCTCCTCTTTAACTATCCTGCTCTCATGGCCAAGCTTGTATCCACAGCAAAGGTTTTTTCTGTTATGATGGTTACCCGTTATGATAAAGATTAAAGGACTAAACACAGAAAAGTCTCTGACCTTCTGTCTTTGCTTATTTATCTATTTCCTTTGTCTTTGTGCCATCTCTGATCTCACTGTAGTAGTTGCTAGTCTGCAGTGTGGCGGCCATCCCTGAGTTGTCACTCATCATTTCCTTCTTCTTCTTCTTCTTCTATCTCTCACCATGCTGTTCGTCCATCTCTCCCTCCTCCCGTCATTTTTTGTGAAGCCTGGTGCGTGCTGTGCAGTCTTGGATGATGGTCCTGTTTTCTCTCCTTTCCCGTTCTCTTCCTCTTCTGCTTTCTTTCATTAACTCTGATTTTTTTGTCCTTTACTATTGCTATTCTAGTATATCAGTCTTTTTCTCTTTTCTCTCATCCTTCCATCTCTTGCTTACTCAACTGTGCACTGTGCTGCTGCAGCGCTGACTTGCTGCTCTTTCTCAATTTATAATTTCCAAAGGGGGAGCAATGAGGGATTTTCACTCTGTCTTTTTCCTCTGTTGTCCTTCGCTCATTACATCCCAACATCCTTTTATTCTACGTTTAATCTGCTTGTCCTGCAATAAAAATCCCAGTGAGGAATCTCTGGATAGTCTTATGTGGGAGAGTTCAACTCAATAATGATATGACAAGAGAAAAAGTCACATTAAACCAGCATTGGAAACTGAATATCATTTCAGTGAGATCTGAGTGTGTGTGACTGTGTGTGACTGGGACTCAGGAAAAACTGTTTGCATCCCATTTCCTCCCAGCACTCAACATTGGTTTCTTTCAACTATGACTGTTCATTCAACTGTTTCTGCAGAAGAAAAAAAGACCAAAAATAAAACTATACTAAACCCACTGTACACTATCTTCCAGACACCAAACCAACAGATAGACAAAGTTGGAAAACCAAAGTAGCATTTAGGAGCTTAAGAGCTGGATATTCCCACTAGCCGAGTGCTGGGCAGGTAACAACCTTTTTAGTGAAGAAATACAGTATGAACATCTAGCAGCTAAAGAGTCAGATATTTGCCTAGTTAGTAGAGACCAAACCAGAAATAAAAGGAGAGTGAATATTGAAGTTGAGTTTTAAGGGAAACTGGACTTTGCTATTATTGTCTTATAAAGCTTTTTGTGTAACAGGCTTTAGTGGAGCATCTCTCACCATAATCAACGAGATCTGGCCTCAACATCTTGCACAATCAGGTCTTGTGGCCAGATCTCATTGAACATGGCGTGAGCTGCTTGACTGAAGGCATTGCCAAGGCCTAAAGGCAGATGTCTGAATTAATTTTGGATTTAAAATTCACAGAAAGAGGCACATATTAAAAGACTGTCGGATTTTATGAACCAATATCAGAACATTTAAAAGAAGATTGATTTGAATGGGAAACCAATTGATTTATTTTTAACCCAGCCCTTCTAGCTAGCAAACAATCTCTTAATTCCTTGTTTTCATATTTGGGTCTTCTTGTATGAATGATGGAGGACTTTATTTTAGCTTTCATGTTGATCCCTCTGTTCCTTGTCATCAGCTCCTCTTTTCTCTCCATCTATCTACAGTATACCTCCATCCCTCATCTACATTTCTCTCCCTTCTCTTTTCAAATGACTAGGTCTTTATGACTCCACCTTCCTCCATCCAACTGCTGCACCTTGAAGAAAAGGCATGATTGAAGGGTTGAATTCTGAACTCCCATCATCCTCCTCTCTTCTCCTCTACTCTCCTCTATTCTCGCTGTCTCTCAACTCTCAGCTTTCCAAAGTACAGCATCTGCTATGCATGTTGGACCACTGCAGTGGGGAGTTACTGGTCCCTCTGCCCCCCTCCTCCTTCTCGTTTCTCCCTTTTCTATCCTCCCCCTCCTCCTCTTCCAATACTCTTCTCAATTCTCTCCAAAGTAGAGGTCAGCCTTTAAGTGTTCTGTCATTGCAGAGAAGTGGTTCAATTTCTATTTTTTCTTCTCCCTTTTGTGGTTGAAGCTCCATCTGGAGTAAGCACTTGCTACTTTCTCTACTTTCTCCATTTGTCCTTTCCCACCTTCGTCCCTCCCTTGTCTCTTGTCTCTCTGTTCTCCAAATTGCTGCTCTGCACAAATGTTGGCCCTCCACGATGAAAAGTTCACAGCCTGTATCAGTGTCTACTCTCGCCATTATTAACTCCATTTCTCTATCACTTCACTTCTTCTGTTAAGTGTTTTATTGGTGCTTTCATTTCCCTTCTCATCCTAATGCTCCAACTCTCCAATCATTCATTCCTTCCATCTGTACTTCTGTCTGCTATTTTTGCTCCCAAGTATCAAATCTGTTGTGTGATGTTGGACAGACAAGAAAGAGTTGAAGCAAACATGTTAGTTCATCAAGCTACATGTTTTCTTTGAAATGATTTGACTTTGTCTATTATTTTGAGGGATTTGTAATCATGTCAAATAAAAAAGAAAACGCTTTTTATTGCAGTCTTGTAATGTCCCCAGGCTTTATACTCAAACTGGCTGCTGTACAGGCTTCTTTTCACTCCTCATAATGTTTTGAATCATGGGTTGTGAGCCAACACATTCAAAAGTAATGATTAATACCAAAACTCAGTATTTATAATGTCAGTTCTTATTTGTAGTGTCATTTTTTTCCCATCACTAGCCAACACTCTCACTTCTTTTTTCTTTTCAAAATGCAGGGTCCATTGTTGGACCACTGTACTAAGGACACCGAAGTCTCACTTACAAAATATTATTAAAAGTCAGCATGACATACACTAGTAAGGCCATCAAATGAAATGAAATGAATCATTTAAAAGCTGAGGCAATGTAAGAAGATAAAAGAATCCATTTGAATTGGATATAATGAAAGTTTCAGCCAAAGTTCTGGCAAAGTTTTAGCTTATCAGACTCTCTTTTTTTCCCTTCTGTTTTATTTATTGCACTTATTGAGTACTTTTGGCACTGTGCAGGTTGTTTGCTATGTAAGCTCCCTAATGTCTTTGTTTGAGGCTTTTTCTCTTGAACAAAGCTTTTGACCCACTGTGTACAAAGTAATTATTAGTTCTTTGTCCAATAAAGGTGTAGTTGTAAGCATCTTTATTCCAAGTCTGCCTCCTACAAATAAAACCCATACAGAGCTAATCTGAATTGGAAAATACATTTAGTAGGAAACATGGAAACATTTATATTGAATACATTTGCAAAACATTAATTAACAATGGATTTAATGCTTTAGGTGAAAGCATGATGTGTAGTTATGTAGTTGTTTTTAGACAACTCAGAGCGCTCATTGTTGCTTCACTTGAGTGTTTGGCTGTCCTTGTGCAGAATGATGGGGGTGGAAGGAATCCTTAACTCTTAATTTAAGACATGTATCTATGAGCATGATTTTGTGGCATTACAACTAATTTTGAAGCCAAAATGCAACTTTCAAAAAGTGTGATGTTGAAACTTGAAGCCCAAATACACATATACTGTCCACTGACAATGAGTTTGTCAGTGAAGTTGAAGAAACCTTGCAAATCGTTTTGCAAAGTCATATATTCTGGATTTTTCATTATGGGAGACAGAGTAGGTGCACTTTTAAGAAGTTTAAAGACACTTTCTTATGTCAAAACCATATTGAACAAATTAATATTCAAATCAGACTATTTTAGATGCCTTAAAGCATATCTGGAGGGAAAATTTTATCATCGTCTTGGTTAACTATTGAAGAAGTCAGCACTGATTTGAAGCTTGAGAGGGTTTGGAAGAGCAGACTTTTTCAATATAACCTCAATCTTTCTTACACTGTGAGGCAGCAGGATTCACAAGGTCATGAGATTACATGAGTATCCCTCTTGTCAAGATTCAAGTTATGCACTCGTGTGTGAACCACCAGTGGATCAGACCAATCAGTGTCCTGTGAGGATTCTCGTATGATCTCACAAATTCAGCTGCCTTGTAAGGTAAGATCAACAGTGATAGACGGATGGTTCATCCAATCACCTGCCGAGTATTTTTTGACAGCGCCTGCCCTTTTCCAAACAGTTTTCAAGGATGACTTCTCAGATGATTCTGTGTCACAACCCATTTGGCACGACAGGTTACAATCCTTTTCCAAGCATCACTCTTTTTTTTAAAAAAACAGCACGCAAGACATGAACCCTGGTCTGTGTTGTCAGCATCTTCCCCACAGTTCCTGGATTTAAAAAAGCTTTGCAACTGAATGTAATCCAGGCAACAATTCCATTTCCTAAAACATTTATTTGCCAGGGAAAGTAAATGACTTATTACTAAAACTTTTATAGCTTCTCTTGTCGCTGCTCCGAATGTCTTTCTCCATCCCTCCCTCTTACCTCTCTTCTCTCCGAAGTACAGGGTCTGCTGTGCAGTGTTGGACCACTGCAGTGAGGAGTTGTCACTCGCGGCCACTCTGCAGGTCAGTATCACTGTGCCCCCCACAGAAACCGTTTCATCTGAGGTCATTGGCTGCAACGGGTCATCGTCTAGGCAACAGGAGAGAGGTGAGGGAAAAAAAGTGTAAGGTAGAGCAATAGAGAGGCAATAGAGACAAGTCAAGGAGCAACTGCGCTTATATGAAAATCCAAGCAAAAATAGTAGCACACACCAACACACAAATCAGATAAACCCACAAAATGCATTACTCGCCTCCCCCTCTCTCTTTCTCTCTATCTCCCTCCGCCCATCTCTTTCTCTGCTTGTCAGATTATCTATATATCTCTATCTGTCTTTCTGAAAGCACAGATACAATGCATACACACACACACACACACACACACACACACACACACACATACACACATGCTGTCAGAGGGACAAAAAAAGCAGACAAATGACTATCTGGTTGTATGTCTGCGAGGCCTGTGGAAGAGCGATGAGTCAGTAGCAGCCCTGGCATCCAGAGACTGCACGACCCAAGGGACCAGCAAAGATGAAGAGACCGCGGCAGACAATGGCTCTCGACAGGTCAAAGCAACAACAAGAGCACTGTCTCATACCTCTAATGGCGTTGTAACCCTCTTTTGTCAATATCTGTGTCAGTTTTTTAACACCATGCATATGTATCGGCTGGCTGGTACGGAACAAGCTCAAACGGGACAGATATTATGGAAATGAGCAGGTCAGAGGGAAAGAGAAAGAGAATACAAATGACCTGGCATAATGAAGGGATTCTAAAGGCTTGAGTTGGAACTGGTATGCCACAAAAACCACTGAACAGTGAACTGTCTGGATGTGTAACAGTATTCAAATTGGCTCAAATTATGGTATTTAACAGCGCTCCCTTGATAACGGGTGATGGTGCAGCCTAATTCTGTTCTTTGCATTCAGCGAGGGTGGCAGACGATTACATGGATCCAAAGAAGAAGGGATGTATACTAAAATATGCAGCCCCTCCCCCATGGTAAGTGATGCCAACATGGCCAATGCAATGCTTTTTAGCTGCGTTAAGTTATTGCGGCCTTGAGTGCACCCAGCCATGCTTTGCGCTCGCTCCCCTCCCTTCCCACTCTCTTCAAAATGTGCCAATGCTCACTCAACCTAATCTCAAGCAAAACAAAAAAATATGGCATAATTGATGACAAGACCAAGCCAACAGAGGGAACATCTCATAAGAAGATATGCCTCAAAGCAGTCTCCTCACCCCTGAAAATATGGCGTGTATAAATAGTTTAATTGGAACCAAATTGTCAAGCGGGAGACAGGTTTATATTCGGCATGGAGCGTTATCACATCCTTGCACCGGCGGTGGAATTGATTTTTTTTTTTTTTTTCTGCAGGAAGAACATCTGCTTAAGTGTGCTTCGGCGGAACTCCCATCAAGACATGAAAGCGGGGGGGACACAGGAAGAGAGGATGCAGGAGAGGAGGCGAGCAAACTAACTGCATGTAGCATCAAAAACACACATTTGCAGTACAAGAGCTTTGAGCAACAGGCAGCAATAATTTTAAAGCTGGATGGCCAGTTCAGCATCTCAGAAATCATCAGTTATTGGAAAAGGAGAAAAAAAACCTACAGTTTGCCTCTGGGCTGAGAGGATTCAAAGCGAAAGCTCATGAAGGTGCAACCTCCGTTTACCAGTAGAATTCAAACAGCACTCAGAGACTTTCAGAGCCCTTCGTGTCAGAATAAGTCGCTCCCCCGCTCTCCATGGTGTTTTACAACAGCCCTGACCTTGCGGTTACTTTATCTAAGCACCATGATGGCTGTGGGCTGAATGTGGTCAAGTGCACCAAGGATTAGTGTCTCCTTTAATAGCGTCTTGGGCTAATTCTTGTGGCTGATCGTAAGAGCTCTTCTACTTGGCACGATCACTTAGGGTAAATTGGCTGTCCCACTGCATCACCCATCAAGCCAACCGCAATGAGCTCTGACAAGTTAGCCAAACTTGTGTCGTGTCTTTTGGCTTGCAGAGTACTGACATTTCAAGGCTCGGTGTGACATTTGTAGTGGTGAAACAATTTCAGTGGTCAGTTCTGTGGTCTTCAATGATTTAAGGAGGTAAATGCTTTTCATGTGTACACACTTTTAAAGAATCCACATATTGAGCTAAATTGGGGCTTTAACCTGTTGAACTGTAATTCAACAGGTTAAACTTTAATTTAGAAAAGATTCTCTGCCAAAAAGTATATTTTCTTAATCTTATCTACCTGCTGGTCCCATCACTGTTTTAAAGCTGTATAATGTACACACCCAAGATGTCACATGTTATTGGGCTGCACCAATACATCACATGGAGCTATTCTTAATAAAAATCAGACATCATATTAGACACATTTATTCAAACTTCAATCCTTCAACTGTTAATTAAGTATAGTGAGCTTGAACATGATGAACATGAATTTCATAAACCTAGCGCCTTCTTTCTCGTTAATTATTACTTATTTGATTTCTTCTAAGATTCGTTCATCTTTTATATTTATATCAAATAATAGATCTGGTGCAGAGATGGCCTGAAGTTTACACAACTTGGGATGTGTGCTAAAGCTTGCCAGTTGGCATGTCATGGCAGAATAAATCTGGATGGGAAAAATGAATGCGCAGCACTCACTCGGTGGCCAACAGATCCGACTAGTACTGGGCGGCTTCCAGGTATAATTGTGTGCAAGTGTTACAAAAACTTTATCATACAAGCTAATAAATAAAGGTTAACATCAGTGTAATGGGGCATAAAGTCTAATATGTTTTAATAATGATCAAATGTTACTCCCAAAACAACATATCATTTAAAATAAAGCTCCTCAATAATGCTTACAAATCACATGGAAGCAGCCTTGTTAGCCCTATCAGTCTACTATTCATTTATTTTGTTGGCACACTGTGTAGGTAGAATTTATCTGCATTAGGATAGAGCATTAATCTTGGAGCAATATTTCAGATTAACTTTTTAAATAATCTCAGCAGTCATTATATGGTCAGATGGGTGGGGTCTGCCGCAGTGAGGCATTAAGATGAGCGCCAGGGAGATTAGATTATTTAAAATTAGATAATAAAAAGTTTCTGCGGCCGACAAATTTTATTGTACAGCCAGCCCATCCGCTAGTCCAAACTGGTTTATACAAACACCACAGAATCACTTGCCTGTAGCATACGACCCCACTAAGCCTCAGATACAGATACAGCTGTTCTTCTTACCTTTGAAGCTACTTAAGAGCAAAGTTAAAGGGGGGAAATTAAGTTCAGACAGAGTTTAAACGGTTAAGTCAGGCTAAACACCCAAGCTGCAAAAATGAAAGGAGAGACCTATCTATCCTTAGCAGACGTTAAGTTAAACAGTGTTGCTTGCTCGTCTTTCTTCTCTCCTCACTACCACCTCTCCGTTCACCCCCCACCTCCCACCCCCCCCCCCCCCCCTCCCGAGGAAGACACGGGTATTTAAAGCAACACAATTTACACTTTCCCTAGCCAGCAACAAGGTGAGACAGCGCAGAGGTATATTAAAGGGAGGGAGAGAGGAGGAGAGAGGAGGAGAGAGACAGAGAAAGATGGATGGATAAGGGTATGTTGAGGAGGGTAGATGACAAAAAAACAAGGTGGGAAACTGCATGTGTGACAAAAAGGGAGGGAGGGAGGGGGATGAAGAAGCTGGTGAGACAACAGAGGAAGTGTAGGGAGCTGGAGGGCTCTCCGGTGAGAACAAAAAAAAAGGGATGAAACTTAAAGGAGTAATTCAACATTTTTTTAAGTGTAAAAAATGTGTTTCCTTTTCAAGTGTAAGATGATTGATATCAATCTCATGTTGGTACAAAGATGGAGTCAGGAAATCTGCCCACCGAGAACTCCATGATGTATTGAGGTGTCTGTTCTGCCTTGGTCCTTGGTTCTGTGACATTTTATGACATCCTGGGAAATCATGTGACACTTGAACAGACGTTTACTTAAGTTAAAGTTTACAGTTAGCCATAAAGGATGGGACAGAGGCTATTTCTTCAGACTGACCATTTGTTAAAACTAGTCATAAATGATGGGACAGGGGCTGTTTTTCCAGATTGACCATTTGTTTAGAAGGTGAAGTTTTTTTTAGGAACTATATATAGTGTTGTAAGAATTGGAGTACGGAGAGAGATTCAGATTGGGACCAGGACTCTCTCAAGATTAGATGTTTTGACACTGTTCTATTTTGTAATAAAACCTTTCAAATATACAAGGGAGATGTGTCAGTGGTGGTTTCCTTCTACATCAACACATCAAGAATCTACCTATTAATATAAACCTCAGTATCTTGTTGATTAATAATTTGTGGCTTCAGAGGGAGTCATTTGGACCACCCCAGACCTAATTATATTCAGTTAAAGTGTGTCGGGTCTGTGTGTCAATATGTGTATTACAATACCCAAGAAGATCCAAGTGGACTTATTATCAACTCTGATCATGTGGTGCATCATCGTAATTACAGAGGAAAATATTTGGAGGCAAGAGGAAGACCTGTGAAATTTGTATCTCTGCTCTTTTTAACCCTAGATGGCGGTTAATTAGTGGTACATCATGCTATTGCCAGGGTTGGTGCTCTCTTTATTTAAGTCTTTTGGGATTAACCACATTTTGGATGTCTAATTATGTTTGTATCTTGTGTTCCTCAAGTTCAGGTAGGTTTTACAAAATCTTGCACCCGTGAAGACCTCTCGCTGGAACTATTTCTTGGTGAACAAACTAATGATGTATTGTGAGATTTCTGACTCCAAGACATTGCCAAACAAAGTTTTCTTGCTTCCTGGTTTGCTTCTCTGCTTCCGTGTTGTGCCGATCTCTATGTGCAGTAGTTTTTCTTCTCCTTCAAAGCCCATAAATTTTACATTCTGGATGATATTATGCACATAAAAATGTATTTTCCAGACAAGAGAATTTTTTGTTGTAATGCATTGGTTGCTCAATCGGCCAAATTAGCATCGAGGTTGAGTCACTGTGCCATATTGTACTCTATGAAGCTATGTACTGAATATATCTATGTATATATCAAGTTATCATATTTATTATTATTTCCACACCCTGACTCCAGTTCTTATAGCCAAAACACATGAGATTGATATAAAACCTCACATCTCAACTTCCAAATAACAATAATAATAATAATAATAATAATAATAATAATAATAGCAATCATAATAATACATTTAGCACATGTTCCAAATGTTGAACTACTCCTTTAATAAAAACCTTCCTTTCCATGCTGTCCATTTTACACTGAAAAACAATAATAGTGAAAAATTCAAACCACCTTGGCCATCTCCATGTTCACCCGCTCCCTTCCTTCCTCCTCCATCTGTCTCCCTCCATCTTTTCCCCCCTCCTCCTCTCCATCTGCCCCGATATCCTCCTCGGTTTCCTCCCGTCCTCCCTCACCTCTTCGGCCTTCTGTTGAGCTCCCTCTCCCCTCCCACCTTCTTCCTGAACAATCCTTTTTCCTTCTTACCATCCTTAATTCCTTCTTTCCCTCCTATTTTTTTTCTCCCTTGGAAGCTTTACAGTGTTGCAGCTAATTAGCGTTGGTTAATGAACTTTATTTACAGCAAAATATCCGTGTGTGTGCATCTCTGCATTTAGGTTTGGTGTGTGTATGATTGCGTGGGACTCATGATAAGATTATTACCAGTTCTGGCTATGTGTGGTGTGAATTAAAACGTGCAGGTGTGTGTATTTGTAGGTGTTTGCTTAAGGGTTTAGGAGTATATGCTTTGCTACAAGTTAATTAGCTAAATGTGTGTAATGTACCGTATGAGTGCATCATCATATGTGTGTGTGTGTGAGAAAGTCTCAAAGAGCTTATTAGAGATCTTGTGTGGATTTGTCTGCATGCAAGTGTGTGTTTGCGCTAGAGTGCAGTTTTATTTGTTTTTGCAGGGAGGGACTTTATCTACTTGTGCACAAGTGTGTGGGACAAAAATGTGTGTATCTGTGTGATTTACGAGATGGTTTTTTATCTGCTTGTGTGTGTGTGCTGGCGGTGTGTATCCATATTCTGTTGCAGCTGCACAGAGAGCAGTGCTATGGTGTGTGACAGACAGAGTCATGTGTCATGGTGCTGCTGATGCTGTACACATTTGATGGGGAATCAAGCCAAGAGTGTGCTGTTTGATATGGCATGGTATGACACAGGCCATTACACACACACAGAGGCATCCACGCACACACATACTGTAAGCACGCCCCCCTTCCTCCTCCTCCCCCCCACAGCAACACACAGTTGTGTTTCCATCACTACAGAGGACATTACTGTACATTGACTTACATTCATTTCATGGAGACTTTCCTACCCTTAACTGCTAATGTAATCCTAAACTTCATTTAACTTCAAACCAAGTTTTCACCATAGAAATAATGCTTTATGTTAAGAGAACTTGCTTTTTGTCCACATAAGAAAGTCGAGTCCCCACAATATGACTGTTTAAACAGATTTACTTCCGCATGGCATGAGGAATACCTGGTACACACACACACAAACACACACACACACACGCACACACTTTCTCATGAAACATACAGACAGGAAGACATACACATTCTTCAAGCACAAACAACACCTGCGCTTACAGAAAGATATAAATACTTAAAAAAGTGCTTAAAAATGCATTAGATACAGTTGGACGCATAAAGCAAAGACAAACACAAGCACACAAAGCACACAGAGGACGCATTCAGAAAGACACACACACACACAAACACACAAACACACACACATACACACATACACGGACACATGCAGAGCAACCTCCCCCACACCATCCATCTATGCCCAGCTGTCCCCGAATACTACCCATCCCCCTGGGTAAGTAAGTAAGTGTGTGTGTACGTATAAATATACATGTGTGTGTATGTGTGTGTGTGCCCTTCTGCCCACCTCTACCCTCAACAAGCTCCCCCCTCCCCCCACTCTCTTCCTCTTTTTTTTTTATCCCTTTCTCCCACCGATGCCCACCGCCTACCCCTCCCCACGCTTGTTGTGTGTCAAAAGAGGTCAACTCAAACCACATATCTGAGATTGTGCCTGGTGAATGAAAAACAAAAAAACAATAAAAAAAAATATCTGCAAAGTAAAACAAGTCTTTGTCTCAGGTAACAGCCCTGCTCCTTTTCACTTTGAGACAAACACTTCTCCGGCTTGTGAAGTGTGGAGTAGATGCGGGTGTAACGAAATGCTTTGTTTTCCGCCTGATTTTTGCAGCTTCCCAGCCTCTAATAGAGGGCTGGTTGTTGCGATTCACATTCTGTTGTCCTGTCGCCGTAATCTGGGTCCACCAAACAAATTACTTATAATCTTTGAGAGGTTTTTGGTCGGGTGGGGAGGTGAAGAAGGAGGGGTTGGGATTGGGCTAAGTATGTGGGATTTAAGCACCCCCACCTGCCGTCTTAGCACAAACAAACTCCTTATCCCTTAGTTTTTTTCTCCAGCCCGCCTTTTTTTTTAGGGCTGATGGTTTTTGGATGCCCAAAACAGCCCTCCCCCTCCTTATCCCATCAAGTACCCCCTCCAACCAACTCTAGCAGCACCGACCCTGCCACCCCACCCTTCCTCTGCTGCCTGTCAAACATACTTAGCTCACAGTTCAGACGATTTCCCTCCACCTCCTCGTCCTCATCCTCCACCAGCTAGACCCCCAAATACACACATAACTTACACACACACACACACCACCACCATCACAACCCAGCAGTGTGTCTGCAGCAGCAGTGAGGCGCCAAGCCGGCCGCCCCACCCTGCCACTAGAACAGTGCAATGAGAAAGAAAAGAGAGCGCGGGGTGAGAGAGGGGAGGAGGGAGAGGGGTTCAGCTTGCAGAAAAGGGCAGCAGCATCACTGCTGACAAAAGAAAAAGAATAATGATTTGCCAGGAAGAGAAAGACAGGGAGAGTTGGGCCAGCGAGAGAGCAAAAGAGAGATAGAGAAAAAAAGCATAGGGAAGAAACAGAGGGAACGAGAAAGAATGAGGGAAAGAGAGAGAGAGAGGTGAGCGAAGGACATGGCAGAAATAAGCATATATAGATAGATGAGAGCAATGAGGAGAAATGACAGGGTGACTTAGAGAGGAAAAAAGACTGAAAGAGTAAAAAAAAAAACAATGAGTGCAGGATGGGGGAAGTAGAGCAGAGCATAAATACAGAAAGTCAAAAAGGAGACAGCAGTATGGAAAGATAGAAAAAACAGAATGAAGAGAGGCTGACAAGTGGTGTGGAAACGAGAGAGCTGATAAGAGGTAAAGGATAGCTTCGAGTTTTTCAAGTCTGTTTGAAAACAGTATGTGACATATGTAATATGAATACTTTCATATTCTATAAGAGACAGAGGACAGAATCCAAATTCCTTCTGCGTGTTTCCATGCTGATCTGCAGAGGAGTGAGACCTAACCATAGTCACATGAACCAACTAGCCACAACAAGTGCATAACTGCTCTGGGGCCCAAAAAGCCAAAGACTCCAGCAAGAAGTAAGGGAGTAGAGGTCAGGTTGGGGACTTTCTTACTGTTATGAATTCTGTTATTGAATTACTCATAATCACATCCTTTCCTTAACTTACCAGTATTGAGGGAAATGAGTTTAAAAACCTTGACATAAGACAAAGAAAATGTTATTAAATGCTGAACTGTACTTACTATCTGATCCTGGCCCTGTCTTCTGA
Source organism: Scomber colias (assembly GCA_021039105.1). NCBI lineage: Eukaryota > Metazoa > Chordata > Actinopteri > Scombriformes > Scombridae > Scomber > Scomber colias. The sequence goes on from JAJDFG010000148.1 coordinate 817,987, forward strand.
AAGTGCCCTATGTCAAAATCTTTAAACAACTAATTTACATACAGAAAACCTTGTGCCTGGTTCATCAGGGGCCCTCAAACTGTTAAGTTCAGCCACATGCATATACTGTAGGTTTGCAGCTGGACAAACCACCTACAATGAACCTAAACATGACTGTCAGGATGAAGGAGACCTTGACTTGGGTACCTCAGACAGCACAGGCTCTCATATTAGCTTTGCCTGAACCGTAGAATGTATTATTGTAACAAATACTATGGATTTTTTCTCCTTTCTTTTTTCTTTTTTCTTTTTACAGCAATATTAAATCACAAGTAATATAACAATCACTGTTTCAAAAATCACCCTCTGTGTTCAGAAGTTCAATTTGTATTTAACATAATTTACAATGCTACCTCTCTACCTTTGAAAACCCTTTTTCAGCTCCGCTTAGAGCAAATGAGCAGAACCTCTCAATCTCTTCTAAACTCAAACTTAAACACATCACTGTAGCGGACCGACTTTGTACAATCTGCTTTTTCATTTACAGCCATCAAACATTGGAATATGCTTCCAGCTGAGCTTAAAACTTGCACAGACTTTCATTTTTATTTCCATGGTGGAAAAGAATGGATATTAAGCAACCAGTCATGGTGACATTCATTTGACCGTGATTTAGATTTTTTATTGTAATGAATTGAAATTTTATAGTTGTGCTGGATGAATGTGCTGGTATTTATATGTTGATGTGTGCTTGTAGATTTGTCTCTATAATTGTTAGTGTGATAGAGGCTGTGTAATGCTGCTGCATGCAAATGAATGCTTTCAGTGTCTGGTGATTATTCTGTGTGTACCTGCCCAGGGACTGCAGATGGAAATGAGCTAATAGCTAAATCTGGCATAAATCATCTCTTCTTATTTTGACATGAATGTTTTTTTGTGCATGGTCCTTGTTTAATAAAGACTAATAATAATAATGATATTGTTAACTTCACTACCAGTATGAACAGCAGGAATAATTACAGCCACCAGTAACTCTCTCAATATCTAACGTGTGAGCCTTATTGCATTAATATCAAATGAATATGAACCTAGCCTTTAATATCAGGTATGAGGTAATATCAGTACCATATTGAAACCCATTCACTTTTTTGTTGCAGTGTATCATAATTAATTGTGTCATCATTTTTCTTCAATATGTTCATACCTTCCTTGTATTGTAATGCACGGTAATCTGCTTTGGTAAAATTGTTCATTTTGTGACAGTTGTGCCACCGAGGCCTGTGAGAGAGAGCGAGAGATTTAAAAGAGAAGATCCCTTTATTTAACCCCACCAACTAGAAATCATTTGATAGAAAAAAAAGGAAACAAGCTTTATCTTTTAATCTGTGTGGGTGCGCATCCACACACACACACACACACACACAAACTTGCACGCGCACAAAGGAAGATAAAGAGAGTGAAATCTTTAATGCCTTGGCAAATGCACTGACTGCCCCTGCCAATGGGCCACTTAAAGAAATGAGTAGTCAATTACCAGAAGTCTGCCCTTTTCACTAAGATCACTGGACCAGCTATGGAGAGCCTCAAAACCTGCTCTTTCTCTCTGTTTAGCTCCCTACATCTGTCTATCTATCTGTCTATCTATCTCTCCTCACTCTCTGTCGACTCACTCCATCCCTCCCTCTCTCTCTCTCTCTCTGTACAGACAACATCCAAATTTCAACATCCAAGGAAGCTGGGAAATGTTTTTATCTGTTCTGGAAAATGTCTGTGTGTGTGTGTGTGTGTGTGTTGCAATCACATAGTCTTAAATAAGCATGACGTACACACTGAGTGATACTTTAATATCATTGTTTTTTGTTATCTAGATTAATCATTCTGAGCAAACTGAGGTTAAAACACTAAGAAAATGAGTTACTTAAGTTTGTTCTTAACATTTTGAAGACTATTTTTCATAAAGCATCACAGTGGAACAGATTGTACTGAATTGCAGATCATTTTCATTATTTTTTTACATAATTTGTCATGGCATTATATACTATATAGCTATACGTGGACTTCTGGACTTCTCACTGTTTGGGCTGGAGCCTCTTACTTCTAACAAGTTTGGTGTGTAAAAACTTGATTGGTTACACAGAAACCTGACCTCATGCTCACCCAACACATCATGTTGATAAGTTTAAACACCAACTGCAGACAGGGCCTTATCTTCCAACAACAGTGGTGCCCAACATCACTACAGTAACGCTGTAGGAAACTTTCTGCAGCCACGTTCCAAAAATTTTCAGACAGTTTTCCAAGAAGAGTGGATTTTGTTATAGCAGAAATATTAGGGCTGCAACTAACAATTATTTTTATTATCAATTAATCGCTTGGTCTATAAAAAATCATAGAAGAGTGAAAAATGCTCTAGAGCTAAAGATATCATCAAATGATGTGATGTCATCTCATCAAGTGCCTTGTTTTGTTTGGCCAACTGTCAAAAACCCAAAAAACATTCAATGTGACACAAATGAAAAGTAGCCAATTCTCCCTTTAGAGGAGCCACAAACATCAAATGATGACAAATTATGCTCATTCTAACTGGAGATATCTGTATAGCATGCTCAGACTCACAAAAGCACATAGGAACTGACACACAGAGGCAACCAAAGTCACCAATTTCAACCTACACACACACACACACACACACACATGCACGCACGCACGCACACACACACGCACACACACTCACACCTATCCACTCGTAAAACCCCCAGATAACAGCAGGGACTTAAACACCAGGCACAAGAAGGATAGGGCTCTCGATGCCCGGGGAAGGGCGAGATTAGAAAAAAGGAAATAGTACTAAAGCCTGCAAAAGAGGGAGACTGAGGAGGATGAAGGTTTCATGAGTAAGGGAGAAAGAGAGAGCAAGAGAGGGAGAGAGAGAGATAGAGGGAGACAGAGAGAGAGAAAGAGGGAGACAGAGAGAGAGAGAGAGATATGAAGGGAGAAAAAGAGAGAGAGGGGTGAGCCAGTGAGCCAAGGGTGACGAGGAAAGATATGCTTCAAATTAAATCATTTGGAACAAAAGGGGATTGTTGCCAAGCAACCCAGCTAGAACGGGGTTACCGGAGCAACCGAGATGACCCGAAGCTTGACCTAAGAAATGGAGTCGCCCTTGTCATCCATCAGCACGCACATCTCTCTCTCTATTGCTTTCAAGGTCCATCTGACAAATGCAAACAGATAGCAGGTTTCTTCTGTAAAATGCAGAACACAACTGAACTGAAATGTCATCACGGCACAAAGAAAAAAAAAACACTACTTTTAATCAAATTGAGAGGGTACAGGGTTAGTTGGTTAATAGATGATGTTAGCCAAAATCAACAGCGAGTGAATCACAACACATAAACTGACCAATGTCCAAGATGAGCTTGTAGAATAAATAAATAGAGCTGTATTTTTTTCGGAGGGTTTTGGCAGCACTGTCAGTACACAAACATAGTTTTGAGATGATAGATGGAGTCCAAATTCTTCTTCGGTATAAGGGAAAAGGGTGCATGTCATTTAAGGGGCTGTTAGAAAGGTTTTGCATTAAAGAGCATTTACTTTAAAACATCATGGCGCTGTTCTGAAACACTTAAGGCTTAGTCAAACAAGACATATGGATGATTTTATTCAGGGGTAATGTAGACAGCTTTTTACAGTTTCAATAACACTTCTTCAAAACTGCTGTCAATTTAGATTTGATCAGAAATCCATTTCAATTACATAACAAATAACATCTTTTTTTTCCCTGTGCCATTAGAAAACTATAGGGAACATGTCCTGATACAGTCACAATACAAACTGTGACACATGCAGGTGCTACTGAAGTCAGTTTCTTTGGTATCATGTCAACTCTTGCCTGCCTGCTTCCACTTGAAATCACAAATAAGCGTGTTCTCTCATCTTGTCGTGTAATTGTTGCGGAGTTACATGAGACTGGATGTTCCACTGGTTGTTTTTTTGTCGTGTTTCGGGCAGACCTCTTTCCTTTCTTCTCCTCTGTCTCTGACTGTTCAGCAACATGACATGAAAGGACGAAGAGCTGGGTTTTTTTTTTTTTTTGGAAGTGTGTGCTCATGTGTGTATGGGAATGTGTGTTTGTGTGTCTCTTTGGAAATAGCACACACACAAAAAAAAACAATGCCGGGTTGAGAGAAGCAGAGATGTTAATGTGGACCAAAAAACTGTGTGCACAATTAATAAGCAAGGATTAATTTGTCTTGTTGAACAAATACAGTGTAGGTCAGTCAATCCAAAAATGTTGCTGAACCGCAAATCTCAATGTTAATGAAAGGAAAAGTGAATGCTGTCTTTCTCAGAGAAGTGTGCACTATTATTTGACAACCATTAGTGTGCTCAAGTTTTAGACGACAAACTTTAAGTATAACTAATATGGAACACAAAGGGACAATTAAATAACATTTTTGGGCTTTCCAAACAATATTCACTGACCAATATACCCACTCTTTTTTTTCAATATCTGTTTCTATCCATGTAGTCTGTCAGTTAGTTCTTAATCTGTTCACGATCAACATTCACTGAGGCAGTGACCACAGGCTCCCAAGTGCTCTTCAAAGAACTGCATTGTCTTCCCTCACTGTAAATCTCATGTTTGAAAAGGGATTGCAAGTTTTCAATAGGATTTAATTCAGTTGAGGAGGGTGACCACTGACCAGGTCATTATTCGGTCATCGTTGAGGCCTTTTGCTGACAAGCCAAGCACTGGAGTAATTTGATGCATGTGATGGAGCAATGTCCAGTAATAAAGATCATGGCCTTCTCTGATTATAAGGACTTCTTCCTGCACTAGTGCTTGAAGAAAGTATCTTCCAAAGCTGGCAGTAGTTTTTGGGGTTGATTTCCAGTCAATATTCAACCCTAAATGGTCCAACTAGCTCATCCTTAATGATAGCAACCCATACTCAACAACCTCATCTCCATCTCACTGGTGCTTCACTTTAAGTGGTGCCCTGTCTCCATTAGCGATCCAACCCTGGGCCTCATCTATCTGGTGTATCAAGAGTCACTCTCATTTCATTTGTCCATAAAACCTTTCGAAAAATCTGCCTTTATGTATTCCTTGGCCCAATCTTGACACCTCAAATTGTGAATTTTCAGTAGCAGTCATGATTCAGCCTCTTTTACCATGACAATGCCTCTGAGCACTTGTCACCTGGTACTTGTGGACACTCCAAGGCAGGCTGCTGTTCTTGACTATGGAGGCACTGGAAGATAATGGATTCCTGGTAGCTTCACATTTAATTATTTTCAAGTCTTTTGCAGTTAATTTGTGCTTTTTTTCCTCACCATCAATTTTTGCGACCCTGTTGACAATTTGCAACAAAACATTTGGTTGTCCAGTGGTCACGCCTCAATAGTTTTGCTATTTCAAGAGTGTCGCATCCATCTGAGAGGCATTTTGCAATTCAGTTAAATCCTTTTTGTTTGGGCCCATTCATCGAAGATAATGAAGCTGTCTAATAATTATGCAAATCTTCATATAAGATGTTTATCACATTAGGCCACACCCTTTTTTACCTTGTTACACAAATACATATCACCTTTCAGATTTATATGGTTTGGAGTTGGAAAATGTGCATAGAAATAAAGATAAGGTCATAATACTCACTTGCCTAATAATTGTGAGTGCACACAGAGTACACTTTGTATGTGGGGGGGGGTTATCTTTGTATTGGAATGCGCTCTTCCTTGTAACCAGGCATGTTTCATTCCTCCAGGGACCACTTTGGAAATACGTGTGTGCTTTCCAGTGTATGATTCTATGTGTTTGTGTGTGTGTGTGTGTGTGCGACCCCCTCCTCTTTTCCCCATCTTGTCTGTAAGAATGTGTGTATGTCTTGTAACGATGAATGCCCACTAACGAACACAACCTTTCAGATGGCCCCACGGTTTGTCACTCCCAATCAGGACAATAGAGATCAATGTAAGAGCAAGACGAGGGAAGAGAAGACGAGCAAGATGAGGAAGTAGAGGAAGGGGAGGGGGGTTCGCTGCCTCCAACAATGGCTGCACAGAAAGAAGACAGTGAAACAATAGAGGCTGCACAGTGGCGGTTTTATCTTCGCGGGAGTGCTGAGTGGCGGGGCGGCACCAGACATCGTTAGGGCGCCCCCCGTGAGCTAATTGACTAATTAGGGTCACTCCACGTGTTTTCAACTGTCAGGGCCGTCAACATTGGAGGATTGGCATGGCCCTGTGACCATCTGGTGATCCACTTGACATGAGTGATTAAATATAAGAGCAGGGCATCGTAGTAGAAGATGCAAACACTCAGACGCAGATGTACACGGATACACAGGGTGGTTAAAATATGGAGATTCTAGCAGCACTTTGCAGATTTTCAACATTGCAAACATGCAAATTATGATTAAAATATCAATTCTTATTCATTCCCCTTAATTCATTTAAACTGAATTAAATTATGATGAAATTAAACCATTTCTCATATTGCTGGAGACCTCCCAGAAGCTTCGTCAACAACCCCTGGACCCCAATCATTTTAAAAATGCAGGAAGAGTGGTACAAGGCGAACTCATGCATACACCTACACACACTATAAATACATGGCAAGCAAAGGATAATGCATGGTAGTGATGTTAAGTAAATATAGTAGAGGAAAGGTAGGTAGGGAAAGCATGAACTCGGTCACCGTCAATCATAAGACGAGGCGCCACTTATATAAGTTTTCATCTATCACGCTTCCACAAAAGCTTTGCTGTGTTCCTTCCTTAAGACTTAATGTAACTGGCATCCATTTGATACTACTTACTGGAATGTATTCACTATTTCTATGTAAATTTTATTCTTGTCAGAGTGGAAAAGTCTCTGAAACATCACTTAAATAATTAGAAAACACTGAAAGTAATTTCCCAACAATGAAACCCTTTGTAGCTCCCTAGGATCAGTTGACATATTACTTTAATTCAATAGGCTAAAGTCTAAGATGTATTTATATTGGATAAAACCATTTTAAATAGACAGAACTGAAAGATGCAATTAATCAATGATATTTCAGGTATTCACACAGAGCTTATTCTGCAGCTGTAGACAGGGAGGAATGTGATATCTAGTGTAAAATGGCAAAATACCAACGAAATATGTCACAGCAGTCCCTAATGTGTGCCATAAATTTATATCATAAAGATATATGTCAACCTAAAAAGCTGTGTAAACACCAAACACACTCCACTATATCTTTGTGCACGCAAGCCCAGATGCATGATAGATGTACAGACTGTGCAGATGTGTGTGCACTGTACCATCAATGTCGTTTGAAAAACTCATGTCAGCCAATCTAAAACTGTCAGGATCTATGACAAACAACCTTGTTTTTTTTGAGTTTTTGGATTCACCTCTATGGAGCTTCAAGTACAACATATATATGTTTTTTTTATTTTGTTTTATAAAAGAATTTCCTGTCCCTTCGCAGGTCTCTATTCTCTAAGTTCTCATGTCTAAAATGTGTATATATAAATAGGTGGCAAATAAAAGGAAAAAACAACATAAAGTAAACATCTTCAGTGCTCCCTAGCATACTTTCTCCAAGTCTTTCTCCCCGGTTCCACCCAAAGAACATTTTGGTGTTTTGATGATAGTGGTGGAGACCGCTGTCGTAACACATCAGCCCAAAGTCTCCCACATCGATTCAACTTGGTTGGGATCTGGTGACTGTGAAAGCCAAGGCATATAATTCACATCTGTTTTGTACCGGTTTAACCATTAAGTGACCCCATGTCTCCTGTATAGATGATTTTCCATTAAATAACAGTCTCTACTTTAGGATTTTCTTTTACTGTAATGTACCACCCATCAGTATATATGTGCTTATTGTCACTTGTTAAATGAAAGGCTCCACAGAGATTCTTTCCCCAAAATGAGAAGTCGACTATGTGCAGGAGCTTATTTTTTATTTTATTTTTTTCCTTTTCATTTATTATCCAACACACACTGTCTGTATACAGGTGTGGAAAGATGATTTCTCTATTTGTAAAAATTTCACAAGCACATGAGGAGTTGTGCTGGCCCATACAAATGACAAAAATATATTTTCTCATTTTCCTCTATTGGTATCTAGCCATGGGTTTCAATTTCTAGGTTTTGAAATATCCATTTCTGAGATTTCTGCTGTAACCCAAGCACAATGCAAATGAATGGGATTTTGTTTGTGGTGCAAAAAGAATCAATAATATTATTTTTCTATTGAAAACTGGTCACAGTGAAGTCTGTGCATTATCCAGAGTAAAAGAGACAACTGTTTCTGCAAAGACACATTGGTATGGAAGTCATTACATTTATTTATTTTTTGCTGAGAGTAGAGAGAGTGCTGCTGAATGATTATTTTTGTTATTGATTAATCTGCCAACTATTTTCACAATTAATCGATTTATTTCTTGGTAAATAACAAACTAGCTCAAGGAGATATCAAATTTCAAATATCCCTCCAAGTCGACAAAGAATGAATCAAAGCTGAAAAGACTGAATAAGTAAGAATTTGGCATTTTTGCTTGAAAAACTACATAAATAATGAATCGGTTATCAAAATAGTTGCTGATTAATCGACTCATCATTCCAGCTCTAGCTGTTAGCAACATGAACTGAAGGGAGAATCTACCCTTTAAAAAAGAGATGTCCAAACTATTGCATTAAGGGCCATGTGGCTGCAGGACCACACCATGCTTGACTCATTTAATCAACTGAACTCAGTCTTCAAGCAGTTGATTGGTTAAATCGTGCGTACTTGATTGGTTGGAACAAAAGCCTGCAGGCATGTGGCCCTTTATGGAGTAGTTTGGACATGCCTGCTTTAAGAGATGTCACACAATAGTGGTAATATACAGTCGATGTGTGCAGGCAGAGAGTTTAAACATCTACTGTGCAGGCTTGCTCAGACACATTGTAAGTAGTTCTCTCTGCTGAGCTACTCTACAGTGGCACATTACTATGATATACTTATGCTCTCCATTCATACACTCAGTCATGACGCTGAATCTTATTTAATGTCATGAGCCACATTTGCCTGGAGTGGAGCCCTACAAGCTCAGGTCTGAGAGGAAAGGACTGAAGTCATCTTTCTTTTCCCGCTGTCTCCCTCTGTTTTGGCTCCCTCTGTCTTCCTCTCTTTCCTTCTGTATCTCTCTATCTCCCCCTCCGCTGTGATCATGGCACCCGCCCCCCCCCCCCCCCTCCTCTCTCCCACTTCCTCCCTGTCTCTCTCTATCTATGCCTCTCTACCTCTCTCTCATCCCCTCTGCAGTCAGTGAATTCCCTCAGGTTCGACAGCGGGAGACTATTACACTCACAGACGGATTCGCTCTCCTCTAATTTCTCTCTGTCCTCTTCCTCCCAGCTCTCCCCCTCTTTCATCATCCCCCTCTTCCTCTCCTCTCCTTCAAGTCCTCCTCCTCTCAGGCCCCCCTCATTCCTTCTCTCCGTCATCATGAATGTGTGTATTTGTGCTTTTTTTGTGCGTGCATGCACAGGTCTTCCAATGCTCCCCCCTCCCTCCCTCCCTCCATCCCCTTTCTCTTTCTCCTTTTCTTCAGTCAATATAATTGGCATCGCAGGAGCGCTCCCTGCAGAGTATGCTAAAAAAGCAAGTACAAAAACCGAGGGAGAGCAGAGAAGGAGGCAGGAAGGGAGAACTATGTGAATAAAGGCAAAAGACGTAGAAAAAGCGAGAGAGCAAGAGAGGAAAGCAGAAAGCTACGTAAAAGTGATGAGAGGGAAGGAGTGATAAAATATATAGAATAAAAAAGACAGAAAAATATATAAAAGAGAAGAAGAGAAGAAGGAAGAGAGAAAAAAATACTAAAAAAAATGTGACTAAGCACAACAAAAAGAAAGAAAGAGTTAAAAGGATAGTGTGGGAATGAGGAGAAACATGTAAGAAGAAGAAGAAAGCAATGAAGCAAAGGAGAAAGAAAATAAGTGTGACATGAGGAGGAGAATAAGGAATTAAAAAGATACAGGGATAAAGAAAGAGATTGTGAGAAGAGCAGGAAAGGAAAGGAGGGACAATAGCTTCAGAGAAACCAAAGAAAATGAAAAAAAAAGAGAAGCCAAATATAAAGACCATGGGAAAGGGACAAAAACAAACTGACAAACAAAAACAAACAGAGAGGAAAGATATCAGAAGAGAGAGGACACAACGAGAGAAAGATGCAGTGGGGGAAAAAAAGACAAAAGGAGACACAAGACAAGAAAATGAGGAAGAAAAATAGAAGAAAACTCTTGACCATAGCAATCAGCAACCATGAGAAACCGAAGCGCTTCCATCCAGAAACCAGCCAGCCACTCAAAGCAAATTCAGCCATATATCTCCTTCTGACTAGACACACAAGTGCCAAACCACATTAGACTGCAAGACAACCACCCTGAAATAAGCCAGACCTCAGTCACAGCAGCACCATCTCTCTGTCTCTGCCTCCATATAGGCTCTCTCTGCAGGTTTCAGAAGGAATAATTGAATTTTTTTTAAGTTATAGGCACTGCTTCAAATGTGAAAATGCATGTCTTATCAGCCCATGTTACATATTGATGAGTCAGCAGAGAAGAGTATCACATGATCAAGATATCCTAATTAAGCAATGTCAGTAGCAAGAAACTAGTATGTTCATTTTATATTGATGTCATGTACTGAATGTTTGGTATCATATACAAGTAAAGCATGTTTTGTCAAAATGTATGGATGTTGTATATCATGTATAATGCAATTAGTTGCCTTGAATAAACTGAAGTATGAAGGGGAACTTTGATCTTTGAACATCCTTGTATAGCTTTTATTTGCATATGTGATCAATGTCACTATTTGCATGCCTGGTTAGTACAGGTTTTCTTTGCATGCCTGATCAAAGTGTCGCTGTTGTCTGCCTCAACTATACCAAATATATATCGAATGAGCATTTACGTGTATAAAAGATGACATTCAGACTTGGGTTACTCTGCAAACTAACGCAGCTTTGTTCCATTGTTAATAAAGTCTTTGTGAGGTTTTTTAAAATCTTTATGTGGCATTGGGAACCCACCATGCTAGATATAATGATTTAAAACTCGAGAGGAAGAAGCCAGCAGTGAGTGTCCTGCTCAGAGAAACTAAGCTGACCACCTGCCTCCCTATCAGCCATTCAATTTGAAGAAATGCAGGTCAGAGGAGTGCAAAGATTGCTCACATTATAGTACTTACATTGCCGAAGATTACGACATCACATGACTTACAGGCTAATGAGTTTCCCACTAATGAGCTAATGAATCTCCTGCTGCCACTCGGGGTAGCCTTGTGAAGTCTAAATGTGACACATGTAGGGCTGCAACTAACCTTTGTTTTCATTATTATTAACCCGTCAATTATTTTTGGATTAACTGATCGCTTGTGTCGGGAAATAAAATGAAGACAAATGCCTATCACAGCAACAGAGCCAAAACCTGGGGATGTAAAATCGCTAACTCAGCGCGAACAGTCGTCACAGGTGTCAAATTTACAGACATGAAGCTCAGAAAAGAAAGTAAATCTTCACACTTTAGCAGCTGCAACGAGCAATGACTTTGCTGGTTTCACACATTACTTTGCCTGTTGAAGAGTTTCTGCTTTTTCAATGTGTCAAAATACAACATAAACTACTTCTTAAGAGAAATACAACTATAATATATACAAAATATGCATTGCTTTTGGTGGGGGCAAGCGTACTCAAATGAGCACATGGATCAACAGGAGGCATAATGCACCTACAGTTGTTGTTGTTGTTGTGCTATTACATCAGGGGCAAATTTGCATGGTCTCAACTCTATTACTCTGCTAGACCAATTCTGTTCCCTGAGATTATGTAGTGTAGATACATTGAATATGATATATCACATACATACAAGAAACCCATATGAAAACAGTGTAACAGTGTACAGAGTTCAAGGATATATGGAAAGAAATGTGATCCATCTATGTGGTGGTATGTGAATAAATCAATATGAAATCAATATTTAGAGTCTATATTTGTATTTGTGATAGATTAAGCAGGTCTAAACAAACCATGTCAGAACAAGATGCATCTAATATTCACAACTTTTAAGTAATCAGGATCACAAACTTCTGGATCACACGCAAAGAAATTACGATATCTGCTTTTATGTCCTGATACAACCTCTTTGAGCCGTTAGCATCGTGTAGATTTCCTAACAAAATCTCACTTGATGATGGGACACTGTAAAAATGCAGCACAAGGGCCCTTAGAGGATTGAAAATCTCCCTGGTAATAGTGTCATTTGTTTATGGTAATTACTTCATTGTCAAAATGTAGCAAGGGTTTACATTTCCTACAAAGCTACAAATAGAATACTATAAAACTGCCAAAAGCAACTTATTTGCGATTCAGTATAGCTAATAAAAATTCAGAAATTATGAATGGCCAGTGTAATAAAAAGGACAACATGAAATTATTTGTTAAGGAACATGAAGTCCAATTTTGTTTACTAAAGGAGAAATTATGAATAAAACATTACATGGCCTGTTGTACCGTACTTTTAACCCTGGCCTTCTGTGTAATAATCTAAGAGGAGACATGCAGGACAAAGAAATGTATCATAAAGTGGTGGAAAAATAAAATAAGACCTCTAATACAGACGTTGCACACATTTTCATACTTTTAAAGGCTTTAAATTGAGGTTTATTTTAAGGCTTTTGCATTTTAAAGACCCGTAGATGCTCTCTCTCTTGCTGTGTATTTCTTATTTCGCCTCCGTCTCCTCTGACTCTGCTTCTCTCCCACTCTTTGTGTCTCGTCCTTCTTCCCTCTATCTAATCTTGCTTTCTGAAGCCACGGAGGCAAAAAAAAAAAGAAGAAGAGGAAGAAGAAGAAGTAGAGGACAGACTCTATTCTATTCAAATCCAAAGCCGGGAGAGCAGACTCAAATCCAACCCAATCGCATTTATAGCCAGGTTCCGCTCCAAATGGCAATTTGTCGACTATCTATTGGCTTGGACACAGGGGGCTCCTGTGATTGATACTCCAACTATAAACGAGCTGAGGGAAGAAACAGAGCAGGAGGAGACACTGAAAACATGTTGATGTGATTTTTTTCCCCCTAATTTTATAATCACTATATTTCCAGTTTTATTACTGGTATTTATAGATTTAACCTCGGTCACTCAGTCAGTCAGCCCACCACTTTGTTCCTGTCTGAAATATCTAAATAAATCTTTGCTTGATTGCCATGAAAGTTTATACTTAAACATTCATGATTGTCAGAGGATGAAGCCCCTGACCTTTTCTTTAGTGTCACCCCTGAGGTTGACCTTTGTGGTCTTCAATGGATTGGCACGATCGCCAATTTGGTTCACTCTATTGTTATTTTCAGGCCAACATTTTAATATGTCCAGTAGTTTGCTTTATAAACAAAAAACCTGCAAAACTTAACATTCCCAGCTGTTCTGTTTAGTGTTAATTAGCAAAAATTGGCATGCTAACACACTAAAGTGCTGTAACATGGCTAACACAGTAAACATTATACCCACTAAACATCAGCATGTCACATTTAGCTCCGAGCACTGCTGTGAATAAACAGGGCCTTGCAGAGCCACTTATATTGGCAGCTGACTCTTAATCTTGTTCTATCATGAAAACCATATTTCTGTGCAAGTCCATGTGTCAGAAGCACGAGGGATAAGTACTCCAGATAAATGCCGTTCTACATCACATCGATTGTAGCGTGTAGGATTGTAAGGTGAGAAAAAAAAAATCATTACTGACATTAATTGTGAGTCTACGACAATTCTCATTCACACAGATCGTGGTTAAATCAAAGGCAACTAGACTTCCTTCTCTTGCCTTGATGATATTTCAAACACTCAACTGGAGACTCTTATAGCTGACAGATGAAAGGTTTCAAGAAAAAAACAACTGCCTATTCATTTACCTTGGACATACTTTTAGACATAAATTACTCTAAATGACTCTGTGTGTCATTATTTGACAGATTGTAAAGGGTCTTGTCCTCTACTATCCCCCTCACTCCTCCTTTCTCTCTCAGCCTAACCGGTCAAAGCAGATGGCTGCCCACCTAGAGCCCAGTTCTGCTCGAGGTTTTTTTCCTATTAAAGGAGTTTTTCTTTTTTCTTTTTTCTTGCTACTGTGGCCAAGTGCTGCTCATAGGGGAATGTTGGTTCTCTGTAAATTAAAGAGTACGGTCTCGACCTGCTCCTTGTGAAAAATGCCCTGAGAACACTTCTATTGTGATTCAGTGCTATATAAATAAAATTGACTTGACTCCTTCATCACATCGAGTGCTATAGAGGCGTTTAAAATCAATAAATTATTATTGACGTCAATCTTTATGAATAGTATGAATCATCCAGATCACAGAGGGCGATGAAAACTTGCTGTTAGAACTTTAAAATACATTTAAAACTCTAAACTGGAGGCTTTTTGAGGACAACTCAAAGTTCTGTCACCTTGGATTCAGTACTTTTGGATATAGAAAAAAAAAAACCTGTTACAGTAAGCAAACAAGACAACTCCCAGAAGACTGACATCTCATCTACTGGCCTTTAAAAGTATCTTCTTGCATAACATCTGCTGCTATATCTCGGTGTGGATAAATCTCTACACTATATCTGTCATGGTTAGGGATTCCCCCTTGGGTATCACCAGTGCTTAAAAATGTATGGCACTCTGGGATAAATCATCCGACAAATGGCAGGTGTTGCATCACTTCTTCTTTTTAATGTATTCACTTGTCTGACAGTGAAAATGTTTGTTACTTTTGAAACTGATGTATAAATAGTTATCTTATCACACACTGTCCATTACATCTGGCACTCTGAATAATTAATATGTATCTTGGTAATATCTAAGTCAAGAGCGTTTTCAAAAGAGACACAATATTATGCCCAATGATCTTTGTCAAATAAATGCATATTTTTCTTACTTATTCCTACAGTGAGACATATTTCAAATACATGAGCCGATTTAGTTTGAGTTAATTGGATATTTGTATGCGAGTGGGTGCATGTCTCAGCATGTGCTTCTATATAGAGTTAGAAGTTAATGAGAATAATTAATGGGGTATTTATGAATAATTAATGGAGTATTTGTTTTGTTCCCATGTCTGTGTATCTGAGTATGTCCTACCAAATGACCCCAGTAGATTATTCATATAAATGTTTGACAGTGTCTCCTGGATAAATATTCCTTCATCAGGTTTTTTCTTGATTGAAATTGAAGATGTCAATCCTAATTCAGGTGAAGCTTTCAGATTTCATTTCAAACAGCGCATTAGCGTTTTTTTTATTTTTTTTTGGGGGGGGGTTAAGTGATTCAACTCTGACAGGAAGTTTGACAGCAGTAGTTTACGGAGGAAGAACCTAAATTGAAGAGTGACAATTCTGGAAAAAGCTGACATCGCCCCCTCTTACCTCCTGTTGTCACGCCTCCACTATAGACTATAGTAGCATGTCTGTAACTACTGGTAGCTGTTATTACATATGCTGTGGCAGACATCTATTGTTTAGGGAATATGTGCCAGTCAATGTATGACGTGCTGACTGGAGATAATCTGAAACTGCCAGTAAAAATGATTGGATTTTTGTAGATGGAATTACAGTGCATCTTAACATGATGGCTATTTAGCTGATGTTTTAAGCCGAAGCCAAACACAATGACTGAGCAGACACTGTAAGAGTCTGGCATCTCAGCCAAGGACACATTTACAGGACTCACAACTAAAATGGAGCTTAAACATTAATTTCAGTTATTGTGCTGTCTCACTCAGGGCCGGAGACCTTGACTTAAGTCATGAAAAAAAGGACTAGAGACTTGACAGACAGCTTGAATATGTCCTTATCAGACCTGTGAACTGAAGGATTTGGCTTCAGCTAGGTATCAAATATTAACACAACTTTAATAAAGGAAAGTAATGTGTAGTGTTAACAGTCAGCCTTCAGACATAAAAGACTTGCAACTACATTTTCTATCTATCTATTGAAGTCTAAAGTATATTTCAAACATATCTGTGACATTTTATTTAACAGATGTTGTTAAGATTTCACTAAATCCATCTTTCCTTACAGCACAGATTCTCTTGTAGCTTCCAGTAGACTATTTCAGAAGCTCTTTACATAAAATTGGCATTATTAATGACCACCTACTCTGACTGGCTGGACATGTTGCCCTCACCTTCACCCGCAGCCAATTGGAATACTAACTAATGAATAATGGAAATGTGCTTATGCTGCAGCTTTACCAGGAGAAAAGGCTGCTACTAGAGACGTAAGACAGTGTATAGCGATCTATGCACTGGAGTATGATCATGAATGAGAAGAACCTGCCGCTGCACTGGTGAGATTTCAACAGGATATTTAGATATATTATGTCCGTTTAGCTGAGTAACAGAAAGACACAATGTTTATGAGTGAGCTTGTTTTAAAACTCAATCCAAAAATTGAAGATCAAAAAGTTGATCCTGTCAGCATACTGAGTCTCATTAGGCAGTTGGCTGTAAAATGTGCAGAACACACACACCACCACTTACTGATAACAGAGGAAAGATTCTCACCAAAAATGAATTTCAGCCATTACTGACGTACATATCCACCCACTGAAAGCCTGCAAAGACTTTTAGCTGCTGGACATCCAGCAACACCTCCAGTGTCTTGTTTTGCTCATTGTGGCGTAGTAACCTCAACACTGCTCACTCTTAAGCCTAGAGTAATTTTATACCTCAAAGCTCTTTTTTTTTTTGTTTTCCACCATATCAGCCGTTTAATGAAGATGATTTGACTCAGTCTGAGCATCTTTGGCCTTGATCTGCCTGCTCCCAATTAAATCAAACTTTTAACATACCTTTAGTGAAGGTCCTTGATTGCTCAGTTTACTGTATTTTTTTTAAAATATAACTTTTATTAGTTTGATGTTCAATATTGATGATGAAGAACAAAACTGGTGATGAAAAAACTTGAACTTGAATTTTCAGATGTCCTGGTAAACCTCAAGCACTGACTCTGATTCTTTAATGGATTTGTATTGATGTACTGTACACCACCTTTCTTTTGAATTCCTAACCCCAGATCCCCTTTAACACTCGCTATGCACTATGGGATGCCGGGTCACATGAGGTTGACATGGTCTTCATGTTTGCCCCATCTGGTTGTGACACACAACAGTATGAAGAAATGTTGGCATGTAGTCATCTCGCCACAAGCAACTGACCCTGTGACGTAAATGACCCTTCCTTTGCTCTTTGTCCTCTCAAACAAAACCTTGGTAAAATTGTACCGGGAGGTTGATGAAACCAGGCCAGCTCTGACTGTTTCAGCCCTGGAGGAAAAGAACTAGAAAATGTCACCGAACCCTTCAAACAACAACAAAAAGATACTCTCTCAGGCACACCGCTGAGCACTGTCACAAAGTCAAGCGTGACACCTCCCATGTACAAGTCTATATGCGTCCCCTCCCTCCTGCCTGTGAAGACATCAACCTGAAAATAGCTCTGTGAAGCTGAACACTGAGCCGCAATAAATAAATCAGAATAAGATTTAAATATTCATTGTAGAATAAGCGAACAAGAAAAAAAAAAAGACAGAAACGGAGAGGATAAACTCCTTCTTTCTTTGCTTCACACATCAAACAGTTTGCCTTGAGGAAGTTCAGCTGCATTATCAAATTCTCCCTTCAAGGGACTCATCAAACATACAGTAGCCTGTGTAAGAGGCTGATAGTCGTCATGCCTCCGGCTGCCCGTATGAATGAACAGCAGATAAGGGCGTGTAGCTCATTAACTCAATTATATCGTTCGCTTGTACCGTCTGTCGATGCATTACGCAAATGGGATCGAATTTGCCGGTAGATATGAAGTCATCTTCATTGACACGCAGGCCAATGGGGAATGATTGTACTGTAAGTATACAGAGAAGGGGTTTTACATTCAGAAAATCCACCACGTGTGCTTGTTGAGTCTATCAGCAGGAGCTTTGTCAACAAATCTGTCCTTTAAAAAACGCCTGTCCGTTTAAAAACCAATAGAACAATCAAAATAGCACTCCACATGCTGCAGCACAGCGTGGAAAACTGGGAGTCTGGCATGCACTTCTCAACCCAGCCCTACTGTTTGCTTTTGATAGAAAAACTCATAATGACATTCAAGTACTCACCAGGCTGAGAAATGAAGCAGCGACAGAAGGAGAGAAAGGGAGATAGAGACAGAAAAAGAAGAGTGTGTGTGCGTGTGTGTGTGTGTCCGCCCAGTGTTTGTGTGTGTAAGCTACTGTATGTGTTGGTATGATTGTGCGTGGGGTCGGGTGAGAAACAAGTTGGTTGGTTGCCAAGTGGTGCAGCTAGCTGTAGTGGAGACAGCAGCGTTCCACTGAAACCTAAGTCTGTTAATAAAGTGTGTGATTAATTTGTACTGTGTCATTTTCCCAGGGTCCCCCCCATCCCACCCCTCCACCTCCACTCCTTCAACAGAGAGGGCTTGAAGAGCTGTTTAATTACTCAGCACTTTGCTCACTAGGAAATAGTGCATAGCTCATTGGACGTCACCTTATGGGGGGGAAAAAACATATCCATATAAGCAGATGAAAGTGGTACATATCAAGTGCCACTGTGTATATACAGCAGTGTTATGCTGTGTGCAGGATAAGGCCTGCTAAACACACACATACACACACACACACACACACACACACAGATAACTAGGCAGACACACACATATTAATTTTTCCCCCGCCTGGCAGTCAACAGCTTGGCTCACAGGGGTATTTTTGTTTAAGGAGGGCCTTCAAAGCTAAATATGTGAATGTTTGTGTGTGTGTCTGTGTGTGTGTGAGCGCGCACATCATCTTGTGCATGTCTTTAAGCATAAATGTGTACATATGTGTGTTCCTGTGCATCTGAGAGTGTTAGCATATGATTACACATGTGCGTGTGTGTGTGTGTGTGTGTGTGTGTGTGTGTGCGTGTGTGTGTACCTCCCTGCCTGAGAATCTGTGTAAATGTGTGTCTATATGTGTGTTTGTACGTGCATGCATGTCAACTTAGAGTCAAGAAGTTGAATGTTCATTGAGCAAGGAGCATGTTTAAGCCTGCGTGAGAGGGAAGTCAGCTGAAAGATAGACAGACAGAGAAGAGAGTGTGTGTGTGTGTGTGTGTGTGTGTGTATGTGTGTGCGTGTGTGTGTACCCAGGATTCTTAATAGTCTGCTTAGCAGTGTGTGAGAAAGCGAAGTGAAGGAGAGTGAATCAAAATCAAGTGCGTGAGTTTGTGTGCATGTGTGTATTTGAACACTCTAGCAAAGGTGTGTGTGTGCGTGTGTGTGTGTCAGGCTGTGTAGTAGATTCTCATGCGGGGATAAGCAGCTTAGGAAAGGAGCATATTCTTTTCTAAGTAAATCTCATTAATTTTAATTAGCTGTATATTTAGCCTGTACACCTGGATTGGGTGTAATTCTGTTTGTATATATAGCGAGTACTGTGCAGAGCAGGTGAAATGACTCAGGTAGAGATTATATTGCCATAGCTGCTTCACATTTGCATAATGTCCTGTTTTTGATTGTGTCGCGTGCCTAAGGACGATATCACAGGCAAATATGCATTCCCTTCATTTTCCTATTGCATGCTCTATGTAGCGCGTCGTGGCTCGTCCTTTTAAACGTTCTGCTTTTTTCTCTCCTGTGTTTCTTCCTCCTCCCTCGCTCCCACCACTGTTTCTTTTCATTTTCTCTCCGGTCTGTGCACCCCATCATTAGAGTGCGCTCGCTTTTCTCTTCCATCCCCTCCTCCTCTATCTCCCTGCCCTCATGCTCCCTTACTGTATGGATTTCTCTTGTTCACGTGCATGCCTCTGTCTTTCTCCCTCTGTCTCTCTCGCCCTCCCTCCTTTCCTGGGTAATCAGCTTATCCTATGTGTGTCCAAGCCTCTATGTCTGCGTTCCTCCTCTCTTTGTTTCGGATTCATTCAGCAGGGAGATTAGAGATGCCTATTTGGTGCCTTTGTCTTCAACCGGCGCAGTAGCGCTGAGTTACATTGCGCAGGGATGGCCTCATCGTCAAAAGCCACATCCACTCATCATGTGCTCATCATACCCTGATCAGTGTCAAGGGCCAGATGCAGCATAAAATCCACAGCCGCACCTGTCCATTGGACAGCGTGAGTCCGAAGCTTCCACCTGAATTACAGTGATTGACTGTCGGATCGATCCACTGACCTTATTCACTGATTAAAAGGATGGCAATATATTCCTTGCACAATCATCCATTGAAAAAGTTCATGCATTACTATTCAAAAACTCTCAGGGATAACAAAATAAAGTAAACAAGCTTATCTTTATGTTCTTCCACAGGCTGCTGTTTTGGAATATTTAAACACAGATGACTTCAGTTCCTCCACTTAAAAGAAGAAGTGGGAGTAGAGCAGATCTTTTGAAAGGCAAATTATAGCTTCTGCAGGTGATACTCACTGTATTCACCAGGCACAATGAAACTATTCAAACAATGCATGAAGACATTCACTAACAGGTGAATAACTATCTACGATGTGACACTGGTGGAGAAACATAATCAACCTAGCACGAAAATACAGGACAAAGGTAGACTTGAAGTTAGATAAAAGACATTTTTTTCCCCATCTTCTGCCAAAACATTTCGCAGTCTGACCTCACTTACACCTACTATTAAAAAACAGTCATGAGTAGATGAGAAAAAATATGCTACTACAGAAAGTAAAAGCACATTACCATCAGAAAGTTATTTGAACTACCGGCAGCAGTGATCAAACCTCAGCCAGGTGTAAATGTAGTCAACATAGTGTGTATTCACATCTTGCAAACAGTGCAGAAAACTCACTCCAAAGTTTTGCCATCCACTCAACTTGTCCAAAGACACCTAAAGGACCACACAGTACCATAGCATTTATAGCAGTTGCAAACTGCAGCAAAAAGACACACATCATCATTTTAGTTGCCTTCCAGGAAAGACTCATAAAAGACGACCTTTTCCACTTCAATGAAAAGTAAATCCAGGCTCTTTCAGTATGATGTGTAATGATCCTACTCCCGTCATGGTTGTTCTTGTTGACAATGCAATCTCCCTGGCTACTCCCCCGCTTTGCATAGGGCAGGTGAAAAATTTGATCCAATTACAATGCAGCCATAAATGATGATGAAAACGCATAGACTAAATGGTACTGTATTAACGCAAAGGACATTTAAATAATACAGACTGGATTTTAATAGCAGATGTATATGGGAGCTCTGAGCACTCAAGCAGTGTGGTGCACTGTGATTGTGGGGCATAAGAAGTGCAGCAGAGCAGTGTGGAACCATAAATGAACTCCACTGAGCAGTAGCTGTGTTACATTACTTTAAAACTTTGGTAATGATACCATCTAAAAGTTTAAATGCTGACACCATAACTCAGTATACAATAAACCTGAAACTGAGCAATAAAAATGTATGTTACATTAAGGAAATAATATCCAGAACTGCTTCAGTACAATAAATACACTTTTAGAATAATTTGTGTCTGGCACTCTCATCATCTTGATTGCTCTGTTAATCAGTCAGTCAAATGCTGAAAACCATCAAAAACTTTCCTGCCTGTGCCAAGACAAGACTCAGCCTCAAGGACTCTATTCTGGCTGCTGATTCACTCTGACATTAGATCATCTGGTAAAGCAGAAGTGCTAGATGCAAATCGGTCAAGTTTAGCACAAATTATTTCCATCAAACAGCCATTTATAGTAATATGATAGAGGTGGTTGTATGGGTGTCAGGTTTGCTGGCACAGAACCTGCATGCTTGAGGCAAAACAGTATGTTCCGAAGTATTTCATGTAAAGATGCAATAATATCTAAACACATACAGTTTGCAAAAGATTAATACATGTGGGAATTGTTTTACCATGTATAAACCATGAGAGTTTATACAGCAACTACCAGCCTGGAAAAGTGCTTCACAATACTTTTCCAACACTGTTTCTATGTGACTGTGTAATACCAATACCATGCAGTGAAAGGACAATGATATCCTCAGCAGGAACCAGAGTAGGGGAGAATTCCCATGATGACGCACAGGTGAATTAAAATGACTTTATGGTTGTGGTAACAGTGATAACATCCCCCCACAGACACACTCCCTACCACCAGCTAAAGCGATGGCATCAAAAAAAGAGGCAATAAACAAGAGCAACCTCTGCTCTTTCAATAGCGATGCTCCTGCGCTCAGGGGGAACCCTCAGCACTCAGACTCAATCAATACAAATGCTGCGCTTTACAGCCACGCACTCCCGTCTTCCGGCACCCCGTCATAGCTGCTGTTTCACACGGTGCAGTGATGGGCTTCAACAAACAGATACACCTTTCTGGGAAGCCCTTGGTCTGACCAACCATGCATCAATGACAGGATGGGTGATTTCCACCCCTGCAGCAATCAATTAAAACACCAGTTGGAGAATTCCTGCTGATAGCGGGAGAAAGAGGGGGTAGGGTTGGGGGTGGTGAGAATGAGGGACCTGATCAAAGGAAAAGCCGGTTGAGTGTGGAGCGCAATAATAAGGCTCTTGTTGTTGGAAATGAGGTGAATTAATTTATTCCAAGGCTGGCGTTGTTGTTGTTGTTGTTGTTGTGAGTTTGTTTAATCGGCAGTGTCTTTGTGAAGTGATGGCTTATAGCTGACAGCTCTGAAAAATGCAGGATACCGAATTTTCTTGACCCTGATATTCTACAGAGTGATGTGTCTTTTAAGAGCACCTGAGAGGAAGCGGAATGTGCTTAGCAAAATCTCAAGAGCCCTTCTCTCTTTCAGTCTGTAAATGCCATTTACTGTTATTATGATGCTAGAAGGCGAGATTGATCTGTTCTGATGTAATCTCACATTGCCTGAGTGCATCTGGGTGGATGAGACCTGCTTCACATTGATGAGGTCCGGTGGAGTCTTGTTTCTGTGAGGCTGATACTTTAAAGGGGCCATACTGTGAAAAAATGAACTTTTTCAGTGTTGCTGTGAATATATTGTCTGATGTGCCTACTAACATATAAACTGTGAAATAATACCACCCAGTCAGTTAGGTGGATTCATCTCCACATGGTGTTGTCTCAACCTGTTTTATTGAAGAATAACATCAATAACAAAGCTCCGTAATATGGTGGTGAGCATTGTTTCATTTCCGAGAAATTCTTCACTATACAAGTCTCCTGGTACTTAGTCATTCAAAAAAACTTTTGAAATAAAGAGGTAAAAGCAGGAAATAATGGGTTTTCATCAGCAGTAACTTAGCATGGCTCTAATATGTGCTGCCCCTCACTAGGCTTTCTGAACCTGGCCAACCAAAACAGCTCATCAGGAGAGGGGTCATAAGGAGCCTGTTAAGAGACAGGGGCAGAACTGAGGGGCTACATAAAGTGTCAGTATAAAATAAATAGGGAGTTTTTTCAAAGCTGCTCTAGTGGAGTCCCAGATTTAAAATGCAGGGCTGGAAATGAGAATAATAGGCCCCAACTTCAGGGTTGCAGTACATGCGTAAAAAGGACTTTACGCATGTGTAATATTTCAACATGTAGGAGGAGATATAAAAAGATAACATAAAGACAGCAATGTGCATAAAGTGTGGTTCAAATCATCCCCAGGGCTATAGTACTCATGGTTAGAGCTTTGTTAGGAGTTTAATCAATCAGCCACTGCGCCTTAATTAATCGGCATGATGAACAGGAGAAATAATTGGTTTTCTGCCAGATGTGAATCTGTTGCAAACTAAAGCCAGCCAATCAAGATCCAATTCATAATCACAAAACTGATCTGGATGACAAAACACTTAAAGGATCAGAGAAGAATAAACTTATAAGACAATGGGAGTAATATGGCTTTGGATTTAAAATTGTGATTGTAAACAGTTGCTTTTAGATGCCTAATTAGATCCATACAGTGTCAGGATCATCATCAGTCTTATTGATTGAAATCTAGGATATCATTTGGAATGTGTCAATGTTTTTTTTTCTTTAAAAATCTTTAAAAAAACAAATATATAGCTAATTAATTGGCATGATCAGTTTGAAAAGAATTAATTAGGCTCCTCCCCAGATGTTTCGGAATGAATCTGCAGAAAACTAATGAGGGGTGCATGGTTTTCCATTGAAGAAGCAGATGTCATTAACTGCAGGCAACAATACTGATCTGCCCCGCTCCAATCATAGCAGGTAACCAGTGGCTGAAACAAATGGAAAAGCACTGGAGCCAGTAAATAGCCAGGGTCGAGATTGGAAACCACTGGTTTAGCCCTGTGCCAGCAGAGCCAAATGGAAAAATAGCTTAGGCCTCTTATTAATGTCACAGTGGCTAGGCGGTAATTCCCCCAGGCTCTGTGTACCTCGGCTTGTTAATGAGTCACTGCTTATCAGTCAGCCTTGTTAACAGGCAGAGGCCTCCCATCCAAACCGCCTACTGCTATTGTGTGCTAGCCGTACTGTGTATTAGCCAAATGTTCCCCCATCTTGGCACACAGGAAGTCAACAGTAAACAACAGCAGCACACACAGGAAGTGGGCATCGAGCCAGTGAGAAAGAGCTGGTCCAGGGGGGAAGAAACCCATTTTGTGGCAGGATAAAGTGAACCGCTGGCAGACGCACACACATGCGGAGCTCTCCCGCTTGTAAATCTTACCGCACAAACGATTGGTCCACACTGCTCCCGTCCTTTAATCCTTATTCATTATTGGCCTCAGCTGGAAGCATCGGGCTTCATTCAGTTGTTCCAACCAGCAGAACTCAATGAGGTAAATAACCTATTAGACATGTTTCCTGTTGCAAACGCAAACATTCTCCTGGGGTTTGGGATCAGGCTGACGTGGAGCTGAGGGCCAGGTGGCTGATGGGAGGACGCTGCATGCAACTCTGCACGCTGTCTGCTGGGTGCTCCAAAGGACAGACCCTTCACACTCCACAGCAGCCCCGAGGTAACTGGGTCAGCAGTACAGAACCAGGGCACAGCCGGCCAACTGCATGCCTAATCTGTGCCCTTCTGAGAGGCACTTTCCATCCGCAGCGCATGGCTGCACATCCAGCTGTGGAAATGGATATGTCAAATGGCGAGCAATTAGTGTCTCCCTGATTCGTTCACTTGCTCTAAGGAATCCTGGTCACAGACAAAATCCAGAAAAAACACAGAGTTAATGCCGTCCTTTCCATGACTTTGACATATATCAAATAGAGATGAAGCAGCGGAAGTGGGAGAGTTGGGAGTCCAAGGTTGATCAGGAATTTAAACAGTCATGACATGCAGCCTGTTGATTGCTGTGTGATTATCAACCTCATCATTCATCGGGGAAGCTTTTTTTTCTTTCAGATGATCTGCATGTTTTCAATTCATGGTGGACTCTGAGTATAGCAGTGATGGGCAGCCCTGCTCTCTGATGGCTCATCTGTTCCTCCATTGATTTGCTGAGCTAATCGTTCTTCCTCTCTGATACATAACATTGAATTATTTATGCTAAGTAGACCCTTCTGTTCCAGGGCCTCTTAGCATGGAGATCTCCATTATGAAGGCATTATCTGTCTGCCCACCCCACCCTACTCCATCTTGTACTTAACAGCTCTGCTGCTGTGTCACAACACCAACCAGACAGATCGGAACAGATGTGAGAGATGGACCAGTGCTCTACAGCTCACACGCAATATTTTCCTCTGAAGCTGCAGCACCACAGTTTACCACATTGCTCAAATATCTGGAAACTATAATAGAACAGTGAACAGGATTCATATATATATAGTTTCCTGTCGGTTGTTAACTTTTGGCATTAGTCCTCTCTGCTAAATGAGAGGTCCCATAAGAGCTGTGAGCCTTCTTTACCAGAGAGGAAGACTATAAATTGTCCAGATTTCTTGTGCCAATGCCATCAAGATGAAAACACTTAAGACTAATGTCTTCCTGTGCAGCACAAATAAGCCAAGAATTCAATTTCCAAACATTTTTGACAAAAGAGATGCTGATTGATTTAACTGCAGAAATATTACCAGTTGTATTTCAGTGCAGTTTTCATTAGCATTTCATTATGCTTTGATTGCAAAAACTAATGACAAAAAGACCTTGAGTACAGCCTAATGGTTTACAACATGTGAACTGAAACTCTGTTAAGTCAGCACTCCACCTCTGCTTTCCTTCTCTCGATTCCACTCTTTGACGTGTTTTCTCATCTCCTAAACACTATCAGACGTCCCAGACTTAATTACTCTCCTTGACTGACATGATAATGTAAAACAGTGCTTAGGTGAAACCAAAGCAAGAATTGGTCATGCATGGTCAGGCTTCCCACCAGGCATACCTTGATCAAATGTGACGTGCGTCTGAATGCGAGCCAAAATCATTTTCGGACCCAAATAATAAACCGCTGCCTGGGTTTCAATGATGAGCTACACAGTCAGGGTCAGCACTCTGATGAGTGATTGATATTTCATCATCAGCACCTCAATATGGAAATTGTTTGTGCATTTCTCATCTTCAACAGCTTTCGGCTCCTTGACAGGCCTCCATTTGCATTTGTTTTGCAGTGACCTCATCCCGCCTCCTTGGAACAACTGGGTTGCTTCTTACTTTTTCTGCACTGACCACTGTGAGCTCACACTTCCCCACATTACATACACAAACACGTAGAAACACAAATATGCATTATTCAACAGAAAGTAAAAACAGCTGATGTGGATAAACGAAGTAGAAGTACAGTAAATGTGTTGCGTGTGCTTGTATATCTGTGTGCATACACGTGTACACTGTGCATGAATGCGCATGCACCGTGCACTTATATGAATGTATTCAGATTTGAGAAATTGTGTGGGTGTGCACAAGTTAGCACAAGGAGCCTCTGTATATTGCAAATGCAAATCAGGAAACATCTATTAGAATCCTTCTTGCCTGCTATACCAACTTACAGTTCTTTTGCCAAACACTATGCAATTAAAGCTCAACTGTAATGTGAAAATGCCAACAGGATTCTACCTGTGTCAATCAATTTTGTATGGATTGGGGGCCAATCATGATGCACCATTTTGCCACTGGCACTATTTGCCCTCTAAAGGTTGTATTACCGACAGCCAGTCACTTGAGCGTTATGTAATTTGGAAAAGCACATTGGACAGTGTATTCCTTTTCACTTGGTGCTCACAGCAGGGATGATATCATTAAAAAGTGCTTCTCTCATCAAATCCTCTCTTACCATCCGCTTTCAGCCGCACCCAGCTCATCACAGGTTGAGCTTTAGCAGTGATGAGTGTCATGTGACTGTACTATATCTGTGTGTTAAGTGGTCACACCCCTGTGTTGCTATTTGAGAAAGTACAATGATGATTACTCCTTATCTCCAGGTTACATGAACCTCTAACACAGATATAGTCTATGCACATGTGAGGAAGAGAAAGAGAGGCAGAGCATGTGGACATGAAAGAAAGAAGGCCAGTGTTTGAGTGTGCGCTTTCTTTTACATCTCTAGTGACTGGCTTGTGTAGCCCAGTCACTGGAGATGTCATGGAGAGAGAAAAGGATAAAGAAGAGAAAGCCATGGGGCAAGAGAGCAACAACAGCAAGGGCCGATGGTGTATGTACGTGTGGAGCCCTGCGCCCACGTGCAAGTCACCCACATTCCTCAAAAACAACAGCAGAAATTCCTCTGGGGTCCGGGGAGGTGGGAGTGTCCCATGTGCTTATTAACGGCTCTCTGATTCCCTTGTCATAATACAGGAAACAACAAAAAAGCCTCATGTCAACAGATAAGGGGCACCAAAAGAGACAGAAAGAGAGGGTCAGGAAGGTCAGGGGCCCGGGGAGAGACAGCAAGATAGAGAGAATAGGAGGCGAATAGATGAAGAGGGAGAGAGGTGCTTACCATTGAAAATGTTGCTGTGAACCGCAGCTGCGAATAGTATTGTCAATAAGCTGACACTCCATAATGTGGAGGGGGCTGATGGGAAGGCCATGGTCGGGCGCACAGATCCGCCTGTCTCACTGAATCCTCAGGAGGGCAGAGGAGCTCTGGTGTGTCACCTGCAGGGAGAGCAGTGGAGAGATAAAGAAAACAAGCAGGGCAGACCAACTGGCCACTAATTGCGTCCCCTGCCATTGGCTAGCTGCTGCTGAATAAACGCCTGGCCTACCCGTTACTCACGCGTTGCTCTATGGGTATTCATCGATCTGCTTGTGTCACAGCCTAGTGAGAGGCGATTGGGGGCGTTGGGGGAAGGGGTTGGTGATAGAGCCAAACTGCAGAGAAGATGGTGATGGTAGTGATGTATAGGTGGTAATGAGGGAAGGAGAGAAGAGGAAGAGGAGGAGGAGGAGGAGGAGGAGGAGGGAGTTGAGATTACTGTGAATTTATTCATTCACTTTAACAAGCTGTGCGCATGTGGAGTGAAGGAAAACGGGTGTTTTGGACAGCCCATAACCGAGCTCCAACTGACTCACGCTAATTAGAAATAACGCAGAGGAATATTCCCCCAGTTGGTCGTGAAAAAAAAAGAAGAAGAAAAAGGGGGAAGAGGAAAAAACACATCAGCAGCGGAGAGATGCGTCTGTCGCCCGCTGAGAATACACGGTGCGCTTTGCACAAGAATGGAGACGGACAGGCGTGCATAATAGCCGCTCAGGCACTCGTTCTCTCTCTTCCTCTCTCACACACTGCTTCCGTCTCTCTCTCTTTTTTTTCTCCTCTTTATCTCACGCACACTCCTTAAAATAGCAGTGGCCTGCGCAGAGGTGAGCCCTCGGTCCATCTGCGAAGCGCTGCCTTATTGTCCCCACTGAGAGAGGACCGTGGCAGGAGTGTTGCCTGCGGGACGGGCGGGTAGTTAGGGCGGGGATTGAGGGGTGGGATGGAGAAGTCGGGTGGGGACATGGGATGGGATGTGATGGGATGGGGTGGGGTGGGGGCTATCGAGAGGGGTGTGGGGACTGTGTTTATTGTTGCTCCAGCCCTTCCTGTTGAGTGATGGCGAGAAATGAAAACAAAACTAGAACAAGTGCATCCATGGGAAATAACCGGGACACTCAGGGCGTGATTTAACACAAGTTCCTGTGGTCTGCTCTTAAGTGGGGAGTAATAATAGTAATGATGATAATAATAACAATAATAACAGCAGCTCGTGGTGACTGCCTGCATCGCTGCGACGGACCGCGGGAGCACCAGAGCAATGTTTCTCAGGTCGGAGCCTGGTTTCTAACACCTTCTCCCGCACTTGCTGAAATATGTGGTGCTGATGGGGTGAGATTTAGAGACTCTTGTAACGACTGGGGAGCGTTGGCTGTTGCACACAGCGCGCTAGTTGGGTTGCTTTTTTAGCAGCACGACATAGAGCCAATTGGGAACTGGGGAAGCGCAAGCAGCCCGGCAACAAAACGCATATTCAGAGTAAATTATAAAACACGCAGGGATTATACAGCTCTATCCCTGGGCAGGCATAACGGATTACACATACACACACACACTCACTCACTCACACACGCACAAACACACAGACCCCTACCCAGAGTGCGCACACAAACACATTCCTGGAGACGGAAAAAGCGTCAGCACTGACAGGTGTCTCCTGTCCGCCCTACAGGCTACAGCCTAACCCTGGTCAATAGTACAAACTGCGAAGCAATACACGGTAATAACCACACACACACACACACACCGTTATATTCCGCCTCCGGAGTCGGCTTTGTTGGCGTTGGTCTCCAATAAGGTCCCCAGTAAGGTCCCTCCTTTGATGCGCAGCAGTCGCTTGTCCGGAGCCTCCTCTCAATCTGCTTTGATCGACTTTTTTTTATCTCCTTGTTCCTTCTCCTGACTCCTTGTTTTTCTTGCTTTTTTCCCCCCTCCGCGCTCTCTCTCTCTCTTACTCACTCTCTGTGTGTCTCTATCTCTCTCTCGCTCTCTCTCCACGGCTGCCGTTCACTGCAGCAAAAACAGTCTGTCTGAAAGAGAAGAGGGAGGGGAGGGGACAACGGAGGGAGGGAGGGAAGAAGAGAGGGAGGGGATTTTAATACGATTTGGCCCGTACCACCGGGATAACAGGGCCAGAGCAGGGGCCTACTGGCTGAAAGCAACATGAAGGAGATGGAGCAGATTAGGAAAAAAAAGTGTGATCTCTCCACACCGAAATATCACCATAATGTTCATGTATACTCCACAGTGAGTCTACACTGATCTTATCTGGCTTTTTGGTATTTTATCATCTTGCTGTAGGATTTCCCATGATAGCTTTACTCGCCTTATCTTTAAAGGATTGATACTGAGTAAAGGTCTAGTGTCATTTTTAATTTTTTAATTTTTTTTATCACAGTAGTAGGCCTACATATCATCTGAGAAGAAGCAGCAGAGGTCATCTGAAGTTGATTGTCACGGTTCTCAATGGCCTATAACGTGTCTTATCATTGATATTATGGAGCTATTACCTCTATCTTGTAGATAGGCCCCACTGCTATTTCCCGTAGGCCTGATAATTTGCAGTATGGTAATGATATTACTGAGTCCTTGGCCTTGTGGAGTTGTGGGACACGTTCAATCAGAGTGTCTTCCCATATCCCCAAAATAGTGTTATAGTTCGCCTTGTGCTTTTAACGGTGAGTTTTTATGTCATGACTTCATCTTGTAATGTCCATTAATTATAACTCTTACAGCAATGGCCATTTGGCATATGCATATAAACTTTATCATATAGAGTTAGTAGTCTAGTTCTGACGTTTCATGCATCAGGCCCGTTTGGGAATCGGGATCCAAGGGAGGGAGGGGAAGAGGGAGGGGGGGTTGTTCAACTTGCCAGAGAGGATTAAGGATTAGTTTTACTGGCGGATTAGGTCTGTGTGTGGGGAGGCATGATGGGGTTAAACATGGATGTCGGCAGCCGCACGACAGCCCAATCAGTGATGGCGACAAACTGAAACCGGGGAGGTGAGTTTGAAGAAAATACAAAATGATAAGAGCCGGGGACGGGAGGGGTTAGGGGAGTCGGGGCGTTTGAGAGATCTTCAAGCGAGCAGCTGCTTTCCTCACAGAATTAAAAAAAGGGGGAAAAACAGTGTTTGCTCTGGGCTTCCTTGATTGGGGTAATGTAGATTTTTGTAAGGCAGAAACTAAAGTCCACCTTCAGGGGTCCTTGAAAGGATTTTACTAAATTGAAAATGCACAATGACTAAGGCAATTCTTATTTCCCCCACCAGCACCACCACATTGGAGTTATAGCCAATAATTCAACACAAAATCTGCATACAAAAAATCCTGAGACGACACCATTTTCTGACACCATGAGTCATTTATGTTCAAAGTAAACCGGAGTCTTATCTCCCTCTGTCTCTAAACCAAATGGGAGGATAGAAGCACAGCATCTGGCATCATTAAACACTTGTTATGAGGACAGAAAAGGCTTTAAATGTTTTATTGTTGGTGCTGCATTAGAAAAGCTTTTGCTCTGATTTAAATGAGTGGACAGCTCCAGGTGCTGAAACCGTGCGCGAGCGTGCGCGCGTGCCCACTGACTTTCACACGACGGGGCTGGACGGTGCTGTGTTGTCCTGCGGTGCCTACGTGATGACTGTTAGACCAGAGCCTGTGTGTTCAGTCTGGACAGTAATAGGCTGGTAGCAAAGCTTGTGCTGCTACACCGGAGCTGTGGTTTCAGGCTTTTTGCCCGTTTGAAATCTGCATATTAAAGCGCTGACCTTTGCGCGCTGAAAAGGCTCGTCAATGAGAGATTTCTATAGCCTAACAATTCAGTCCAAATGTGATTGGGCCTCTGCAAAATAAACACATCAATGGAAGACTATTTATCCACCTTCCATTCATCCGTAGTATCTGCAGGCAGCAGCCTTTTTAAAGGTGCATCCTAATTGCAAAAAGCTATAAAACACAGTCCGTGTTATTTCCATCATTCTATTTCCTCTCATCCAAAAAGCCACAACCCTTTCATCCACATCTCTGCCGGGACTCGAACCCGGAGCCTCTGGATTAGAAGTCCAGCGCGCTATTCCATTGCGCCACAGAGACTGAGGCACATTTATTTCGATCAAAAGCGGGTTTATACTCCCCCTCCCAGCCCTGCGCAGCATCCTCATCATCCCTCAGCATCAGGACCGCAGCCCTGCGGATAATAATTTGCCGCCCGGTAGGGGGTGCTGCCGCCGCGTAATCATTACTCCCCATATTCCTGATAGAGATGAAGAGAGCCCCTTCTCTCCATCCCCCATTGCTTTCACACTGGTTATCTCATCAAAATATCATAATGTTGATATTATCATAACAAAAATAACACAGTGAAAACACTACTGTAAATGCATCAAAAACTATGAGGTAAAGAGCTGGTTTCTTGCAGGGAACAGCTCCAGTAAACAGCTTAGGGTTTTTTTTTGTCACATTAGCTTATGCTTTTCTCTGGAAGACAGGAAATGTTTCTACAAGATTTTGTGTGAACAAGCTATAAGCAAATCCACTCTTAAATCCTGCAGAGTTTGAGCAATTTTCCTGTCAGTCACAAAAGAACACTGCAGTACATTGGATCTGTTAGCTCAATGTGCCTTCAGCACGGATTAGATTTAATGTAGGGAATCATCATCATGCCAAATTCACAGCAATCAGCCTAAAAGTCACACACAGAGAGCAATTTACTGAGTGCTGATTTTACAGTGACAATTATTTTTAGTCGGCAATTGTTTAATATAGGCGTGATTGTCCAAAAACAGGGTGATATGCCTCTAAAGGGAATATAACCCAATCCAAAGCAGGGTAAGTAACCCTTATGTTGAGTTAAATACACACTTGACATTATGTAAAGAGATTCCTTTATAAAAAGTATGGTTTTCAGTATATGTGTGGCTCACAAATACATTTACTCAACAGCAAGCTGGACACAAATTCAAGCCGACAAGAATTTTCCCTTCAAGCCACTGGCAACAAATTGATAAACCAATTTTGTTGAAGCTAACTAGCTTGTGCAGCAAGTCCAGTTGATCTAAGCAGACATGTCTTTAAATCAGCCAGGACAAAAACAGTATGGGTGCAGCTTCCTCCTCATAATGTTTACTATTGTTTTTTTTCCCGTGTGTACTTGTTAACGTACCATACATAAATGGAGTTGGATTTGACATTACATCAGGGCTTGCTTTTATTCACACTGCAGGACAAAAGCTGTTCAGGTGCAGTGTGTAGCTCCTGTGTGGCTCAGTGGGAGGTAAGGCCTGAGGCAGGTTGCCAGTGAGGAGCCTGTTAACATACGCAGCTTCTACCACCGGGCTGCCTCTCAACATTTCAGCCGATCTCCTTTACGACGTTAAAAATGCATCTTAGCAGCTGCGGCCTGGAGAAGGTAAAATATGAATGACGGCCTACAGTAAACAGTCGCTCTACAAACAAACAAATACACACTGCTGTGCACAGAAGACAACAGGCAGGCAATGGTTGGGCCAGCAGTGGCTGAGTCCTTAGGGCAAAGAAAAGTGATTAATGAATTTAACGTCACTGGATGATTATACAAATTACATAAGGATATAACATGTAGGACACGTCTAATTTTGGCCGCTGGTTGTTGTTCACAACAAGAACAAGTGTGAAAGAAACTGGGTCACATTTGCATGCACTTTGCACTCTACTACATTTGATGACCCCCAAAGCTTTGCAGAGTATAATTAATTCCAAGGGACAAAACATCACAACACCTTTTCTGTGTACAGCATAATATAATCCTTTATTTAATACTTTGATGAAATGGGACCTGCAGTAGGCCAGAACAGAACATATACACAAAACTCCCACAGTGCATTCAGTCCTTTTCAACTCCTTCTGTTCATCTCTTCTTGCTTTATTCTCAAAGCATAGCCAAAGCTATGGAGGTGATGACGGACAGGCAAATAACTGTGTAGCCGGTGCGGTAGACTTCTGGGATCTTGAAGCCCTTCCCCATGTCCCACCACTGATTTAAATAATAATGAACAAATAAGAATAAAAGAGACAAGAGAAAAGACAACAGAGCATTAGAAACAACATCAGCATATGATTGCAAAGTGATCCGTCTCTTGTAAAAAAGCTCAAACAGAGGTATCTAGATGTTATATATCAAATATATAAATAACAAACTACCAAAGAATATCAAATACACTCGAGCATAAAAAAAAAGAAAAACATTTGTTATGCCTGTAAAAAAGTAGGAAGTCTTACCAAGTGGCGGATGCCGTTATAGGTGTGGTAAGATACAGGGAAGGAGATGCCGAATTTGGCCAACCCAATGAGATAGGGGCCGATGTACAGCGAATGGATCAAGTCCAGGTAGTAGGGGTAACTTCCCGGTAATACCAATGCCGCCAGAGCAAAAGTC
The DNA here is from genome assembly GCA_021039105.1 of Scomber colias. Lineage (NCBI taxonomy): Eukaryota > Metazoa > Chordata > Actinopteri > Scombriformes > Scombridae > Scomber > Scomber colias. The sequence continues at coordinate 852,318 of JAJDFG010000148.1, forward strand.
GAGATAGCTGGACACAAACAGAAGCAATGAGAGCACAGACTGGACAACATTTGTGTGTGTAAGTGTGTTGAAATGTGTGTGTCAGTGTGTTGAAATGAATGTTAAAGACCATTGACATGCTGTCCTTTTAATCAGAACTCAACTTCTCATGCAAGTACAACATGTTCGTACAATAGATCAGAAAGCCTGAGTTATATAAAGTCTTGTCTGTTGTCCTATTTTTCCCCTTCTGTCCATCGCTCTTGTTTATGGGGAGCCAATTAAATCAAAACCAAAGATTGACTCTGTATCAAATAGGCTCCTTGTTGGTTGCTTGTTACTGCACTTAACTGTTGCGAGTGAGCTTCAGTTTCTAAGCTGCCTGCATGATTAAAAAGCCTAATGGCAGTAGAAACAAATATATATATCTATAAATATTATTTCTGCATCCATTGCATAATGGACTTAAAACCCAACGTTAAATAAACGGACAGTTTTTGAATCTATATGCAAAATAGGATCAAAAGACGGCAGCAGAATACATAAATAAGGAAATGAAAAATATACATAAAATCGATATGGATGGAAAACATGATTCTTTTAGTTTACCAGCCTTTCACACGAGGGCGAGAAGACTATGTGATTAACCACATGTGATGTTTGGAGCGATGACACATTGAGACTGAGAGTTACTGTTTATTTCTCGGTCTGGGAGTTAGATATGGCAGTCGAGGGTGCTGACCTTTATCGAATCCATTAACATGTAAACAAAACCGAACACACCATTTGCAACGTGATCAATCAAGGTCAGTAGTGCTGATGTACCATGTCAAACTAACAGAGACAGTCTTACACCAAGCAAATGACTAAAAAGCTGTTAGCACTCCACTGTTAGACTTGATTTTCACATACAAAAAGGATTGAATTGTATTGAACAACTTCTGTTTTGTAATTCCAGTAAATGCTCTCAGCAGGAATCAATAATCATGGACTGAAATGCCCTGAAGAGATTTTCAGGGTCAGTCAAAAGCTGACAGCCACAGCTGTAGAATTTAATCATCAGCCTCAACTTAATGTTAGAATAATAAGAGAAAAGTAGAACCAGACGGATACTTGATTTTGGTGGGCCAATGCCAACACTGATATTAGGAATATTGGCTGATAATCTTATACAGAAAATATATAAAGTCACATTTTTTGCAATGATCCATTAAATGTGACTATCATAAACTTGACAAAGATATGCACTGAAGGAATGATATTTTACAGTTTAACATTAAACTTCACCGGGAATTTAATAATTATTAATAACAACAAATAAAACACACACAAAACAAAAGAAACATGTACATATCACACTAGAATGAAGAAAAAGAATCAAATATACAATAAAGGAAATCATACACGCTAATACTGATATATTTGTGATATGCCAATATCAGCAGATATATCAGTCAGGCTCTAGAGAAAAAGGCTCACAAAATAACTTTTTTTTTGTGAAGTCATTTTGTTATTTTAAGAGAGAAATGACAAATGAGAGAAATGTAGAAATGGATGACAAAGAAAGAATAGATGTGTGTTACCTCCACTGAGCCCCACTCCAGTTCCTCTGTGTGTGATGGACATCAGCATGGGGACGGACCATCTGAAACACAGAGACCATGCAGCACATTTACTATAATGGAAGATTTATGTGGTTCCGAACCATAAAGTCAAAGCATTCAACAATGATTCATCTTTACTTGAATTTTAAAAACACTTTTGTGCCACGTTACAATGTGAAAGGAAAGTGACATCAGTACAATATAGTACAGTCATTTAAAAAAAGTTTTATTTATCATATTTATCATCTAAAGTGGCTGAGACTTAAAGGCAAACAAGCATGCCATGTTACATAAAAGCTAATACGTTGACGCTTTCACTAACAATTCCCAATATCTCCATATATGGTAAATATGCAGTGAATGCTCTCATACAGGTGTAACAGTAGAGTCTGATTTCATCTGTAGATCTCAAACGTTAGATACACTATAAAAACATTCCCAGATGACAAGAGAAATGCTGGGTGAAATCAATTGAGGCAAGAAGTAAACAAAGTGAATAAAGAGGCTTTCTTCACTTCAGGTTTTAGGATTTTGCTAATTTCCTGACAGAACATCAGGGGTTATTACTGCACTAAAATCAAACCCAAGGCATGACAATCTTTGGTAATGACTGCTTGTCCTGCTGTTTTATAATCATTAAAAATATGAAAAGACTGCATGAAATTGACTTTAATGGTGTTATTTCTTTCAACATAATTTGCTGCAATAGATTTTTCCTGTCATTGAAAATATGAAGCTGAAATACAGAAATGGAGTGTTTCATCTTAAACAACTCAAATCACCTCCGTCGAGATTATTTTCTGAAAGAGACTCCTGTAGTGCATACGAAATACAGTACGTACTGGTAGATGGTGAGATGTGGAGACATAGGTCGGTTTAATCTGGCGTTTTTGGCCCAAAACTTGTTCATCTCATCCTTAGCTGTGGTTCCCATTGGAGCGGCACTGCAGTAGGAGAGGGGGGGAAAAGGATTTAGAATACAAAAGTTTATAGCAGAACAATTTACAGTACATGGGTGTTGTGTATCTGTATCATTACTATGAGTTGTACTAGTATATGTATGTGAAATATACACTGTGGTAAAGATTCACTATCTATTCTTTTTCCCTTTTCAGAGGGAAAAAGAATAGACACACATGGGAGAGAGTGAAGTCAAGTTTCATGCTCTTGCTTTCCACGCATCCTGACTGATGCCCATCATGGTTCAAAGGAGTTGTACTATTTTACACACACACACACACACACACACACACACACACAACTCACTGTCTGTAGAGGACACTGAACTGTGGTCTGGCGAGACAGGCGCCCTGACGGGCAAACGTCCTAAGGGTAGAAAGACAAGAAAGAAGAGTTAGGACCATCAAATACTGGAGAAGAAAATCAAACATATACTATACTGTACTGTATATTAGTATTTTTGATACTATAACTTCTAAAACAAGAAAAGCTTAAGAAGAAACTGAAAAAAACAAGCTTTTTAGATGCACTGTGAATGAAAATCTGAGCAAATCATACTTCTGAGCAGAGGCAATTTTAGACTATTTTTAGAGGTGCTCAAGCAACACTAAATTTGATCTCAGCACCCCTAAAAATAAGTAAATTATCATTGTATTTTTTCCTCCTAAAAATGATTTTAAAGCATGGGACAAACACTTATGCTACAGGTTTAATGTACTTTGGATAGTTCTGTCATTAATATTGTGTTCCCCATCATTATTATTATATATTATAGTAGACCACTCTACTAGTATTAATGTAATTTACATAATCCAGTGAAATGAGTCATTTAGCAGGGGGTTTGAACACTTGCAGGGCATTGTATGTTAAATTCTCATTAGGAGCTGAGCCCCCCTAAAGGTCTGATCCTAGAATCGCCCCTGCTTCTGACAGCATGACTTACACAACACACACTAAACTTTAGTATTAGTCATGCTGCCCTCCACAGAGATATACAGTATATATGTCGATATTGGAAGGACAATCTTCTGTTAATATGTGGCAAAAATGATGCTATCCATAATCAAACTACAACCGTTTTAACTCTGATTTCTGAGCGATGCACAGGCAAGACAATCTAATCAAAAGATCAGTAAGGTGCAGCTGCAAGTTAAACTTTAAAAGCTGTACGCTGCTTTGATAAGACACAGCGATATTGGGCTTCCCTTGCTTTCCTTTAGCAGCCATTTAAGGTCAAGGAAGTGGACGAAGTTCAACAATCATTTGACTTTCTCCACCACGAGTGTTAAAGGCAGAATAAAGCAGCTCAACGCGAAACTCTACAATAAGAAGGCTTAAATATATGACTGACGAGTTATATTATTGTCAAATGATAGTCATATGAGAGTTACAGGCAGCTAATACAATCATCTTAGCCCATCATTAATAGGTATATGTAAAGCTGCTAGCATTAGCCATTAGCAGTCAGCTAACGTCGCACTAAATCTAGCGAATAAACGTAGAAGGTCACACTCAGACGTGCTGTCCTCAGCTCTGGCACAGTTACAACGTAAACGTGTCTTTTTTTTTTACATGATAACCCCGACAAACGACATAAAATTAGCTTCAATCAAGCCCAGAAGTTGTGTCGCACAGATATACTGACCTTAGCAGCAGCGCCATGTTTGACATACAGAGAGCGGAAGTGACGTCATGGGGCGGCGTTGTTATTGTTATTGCTCCACACTCATGGGTTTATTAGTGCTTCACATCACGCTGCACACAGCTTAATGATTTTCTGCTTGCATATAGGTGTATAGAAGCCAATTTCTAACCATCTAAGTCCATATAATGAGAAACTATCTCAGACTAATAATCAAAATAATGATTTAGTAACTCAAAATATTAACTTAGTAACTCAAAACAATAACTTAATAACTCAAAATAATGAAAAACCTTCTCGAAATAGTAACTAAGTAACTCAAAATAATGACTTAGTAACTCAAAATAATGACTTATTGCAAAATAATAACATATTATCTCAAAATAATGACTTAAAAAGTCAAAATAATGAGAAACTCAAAATAACATAGTAACTCAAAATAATGACATATCTTAACTTATTAATATGTCCTTTTTTTAGATAGTTTCTCATTATTTTGAGATACAAAAAAGACAGTTGTCATTGCTGTGTGGTAGGACATACATGCACAGAATGTATGAAATGAAGCAATAAACCATGAATATAGTATAAAATAAAAGAAAATGAAAATTTAGACCAATTTAACCAGTTATTTGATTAATTAATTAATCAAACACATAAGGAAAGATGTGACAAACTAAGAAAAACTGCAAGTTGGGAAGAAGTGACATCTCAAATCTGAACTTTTTTAACTGCATCAGCACCACTCCTGAGACAATGGACAAGGGAAAACTAACAAAAACATCTTAGCACTGCACCCTACACAATAATAACATTATTAATGTGACACTGACGTAAGGAAACTCATGGTAACACAATGATGCGGCAAAAGCCATATCCTCTATCAAGTAAATAAATGCATGGAAAACAAACACACTCAAACACACACGGATATCGACATACACACTCATACATACAGCAAACAAACGATAAGATTACTGATATCAAGAAGCAGCCTTAGACTGGATTCCCTATGGTCTGTTCCTATATTAATGTCACATAAAGTAGCTATAAGAAGAGACCATGGACAACTCAAAGTAGACAAGCCGTAAGTTTCTTATATAAGAGAGAAAACACTTTTTTAATCATCTTTAAATCATTTTGGTATTGCCTCTCTGAGGAAATAGCTTCTTGGAAAAGAGTTAGTTCCAGAGGTGGAAATCATAGGAGGAAGATTCTTTGCTGCCTTTTCATAATTTTTTTTCTCTCCTATTGTAGCAATAAGGTAACAGGTGCCCAGTGAACACAAGACATGAGGACATACATAATGGATGATGAGGTCAGGAAAATCTGCGCATAGACAGATCCTGTGTCACACTGCATTTTTCAGGCTGATACCAATAGTGTATTTATACTGATGATATATAGTGGCCTATATTCATTTTTCACACTGACTCGTCATAACAAGAATGTTTATTATTTAATAATCTCTTAAATTGGACTAATGGGTATATAGGTTATAATGTGCAGGAGCAGCAACAACAATGAATATGGATCTCTGGTGAGTAAAAAAAAATACAATTCTTAGTTATTTATTGGCTGACATACACTGTATGGCAATACTGATATATTTGTGGTAAGCTAATATCAGCATTATCATTCTGGTAGTGTGGCAGACTGTGTAGCATTATTTTTATAAAGTCAAATCTAGCCTGAATTTTTATGCTGCATAGAAAATCGCCAGATTCATGTTTGCATATAATGTTAATACAGGTCATTTTTCCAACAATACACATATGGTGTGTAAAAACCACTTTCAAAAAGTTCAAAATTAGCTTATTTGTGTCTGCTTGGATTTGAAAGATCAGTTTAGCTGAATGCTCTGCCCCCCCTCAACAATCATGATGTAATAGGTGAGACACTGATGTTTACACTCATAAATCAGCTGCCGCGCTAAATATAAATGGTACTGTAGAGCACTGGCTAAATGTAGCCTCAGTTTCTACTTCTCACACACACCTGCTGTTAGTGTTAGTAAGCCTAATAAGTGATAGTGAAGAGATGACATCCTACATGATTGGAGATTTATTCCTTTTCTGTTGCAGTAGCCACAACACATAGGTCCTGTGTGGTTAGAATGAGAAGAATGAAAGAGTTAGAATGAAAAATAAATGAATCTTTTAATCTCAGTAAGAGTGAACAGTAGTCAGTTGTTAGGAAGTTTTGGAAATCATTACAATCATTGGTACATGTGGCACACTCCATATTAAAGTTTTTTAATTTGTTCAATATGTGCTCCTAGTTTTAGGTCTAACCTTTGAGTAACACAATAACAATAAGGACCCTTAAAACTACTGTTTAGATTTAGGTTTATTAACAACACTTTGATATATTATAAAAGACAACATATGAGTTTTTGTCAGGGATAGAATGACAAAGTCCTGGACTGATTTCAACTGTAATCCCTGGTGTTTTCACAATATTCCATCAATCATTTAATAAGATGGAGACAGGTGTTCAATGTCTGATATGAGGGAAAATTAAAAGATAAGCATTAAACATAGATAAGTAAAGCAAAAGAACAAACAATCAATAACATGTAGGAAGCACTCGAGATAAAAGTTAAAGTCAGCGAAACCTTTGAATTAAAGGTTAAACATAAAAAATAAATCCAGACACCATCAGTTCTTCTGTTCATGAACACTGTCTGGTATAGCCACTGTAATAGCCACATAAATAAATAATTGAAACGATGACCGAGGATATTTTGGAATACATTTTATTTGGTACATTATATATAGTGGACGTCATTTTGGTATTCCTCTATAGCCAAAATAGGCCATGATACATCACTTTGATAACAGCTTATCTAAGGCACGGAGGTGTACATTACTATTGTTCTGCTGGAAATGTCTTCTGGGAAAACAAAACAAAAAACTCAAAGCACAATCAAAAGCTTATTTTCAGCAGTATTTTTATGACAATCAGATTTGTGAACTGATCCATGCAATGTTACAACTGACAGACACACGTACACACACACACCCACACACACACACACACACACACAGATGTACCCTCACAAGCAAGCACAAACACACATGAACACATACACCCACACTCACACTCTCAGACACACGATTCAAACTGACATTTTCTGAATGTTAATAATACGTCTCCAGCTCCACCCAACCTGGAAGAGAGAGAGAGAGAGAGAGACACAGAGAGGGAGAGAAAGAGAGAAAGTGTCAGAGACCAAAGTGACAGGCGAGCAGTTTTCATAATATCCTTTTGTATCACTCTATTTGTATTCATCTCACCGCCTTTGTCTCTGTACATTTCCAAATGAATCCCCTTATAACTCTATGACTCTGATCAGCAGCCCATGACACACAGATTAACAGAAATGATTAACTGTCACGATAAATTGTATTTGTCTCCCCGTGTCTTGGCCCTCATCAACCGAACCGCTGTGGCAATGAACAGATTTTGAGCTATTGTTGTGTGTCCATATCATGTGTATGATCTCTGGCATATGTCTAATAACTCTTCATCAGCCTCCTGTAATTTCCTTTCTCAACATTTGCTGCTGGTACGGTGGGTGTCGGACAGGTATCATTTGTTTCCTGATGAAAGAACTCACTAGTGGGCTTAATACATAAACATTGCTGCCTTATATTTAGTTATTTCACAGATGGTTGTGGTTGACATATGGTGCACAGGCAGCCTTTGGCCCAAGAATCAGACTGAATTAGATTTCAGCAGTAATCTTTATGTTTGATATCCACCATTGGTTGTTTTTCTTATTTATTAGCTGTGATTTTATGCTCCATTTATCAAATGAAATTCTCAAGCAAACTGCCAGACAGCACTGCATTTATATTCTATTTAGTCAGAAATCAAACCTGGAAGACAATAGTAATCAGTCAAGTGTTGCGGAGGCTGTGGCTTTGCAAGCTGGAGAACTGCATGGAGCGGCTTGTGTTCTGCTGAGTCCCTGCTTGTGTTCAGCTGCATTGCTAAGGGTTCGCTATTCAAGTCGCTTTCATGGTTACATATAGGGTTAATAACGACTCTTCTTTCCTTCTTTATAATCTACATAAAATACCAAAGATCACTGTATAATCTGCCAGGAAAAAAATATGCAAATTTCTAAATTTCTATCACAAAAACAAAAATGAAAGAGATTTAAATGTGACAGCTGGTACCGACACTGAAAACCTCTGTTTTGAAACTCCATGCTTTCAACATTAAACCAAAATTAAAGCTTACGTCCTTTGTCACCAATAATTATCCATAATTGCTACCAACATTGTTTTGTGAAATTAGTATCTGTACTTTTCTTTCCCCATTTCCAGAACAGTTCAGAGCTGTTTTTATACAATTGTTTGTGCTCATTTGGACTGACAGTGAACTTCTCTAGCATGTCACCATCTGGCAAATGCTCTCTAGGATTCTTCAGGTCAAATCAGCAAAGTAAAGCTGGGGTGAGTTTATCAATCAGTGCTTCCTTACAAGAGTGGACAATGTCCTCTTTTAGGATATTTGTTTCTAACAAATTAAGGACGGCAGGGAAGACAGAGAGGCACAGCAGACAGGAGACACAGCAAAGAAGGTCTTGGTGGAAACTGGCATGTTCGGTTCTCGAGCTAGGAGTCTCAACCACCATCACTTTCCCCTTTTCCCTCCAAGCTTCTTAACAAGATAAAGAGGTTTAGACCTTTTAAATCTTGCTTTCTCCTAATAACTACTTACCTCCAGGGCTCCTCCTCAGAATGAATTTACGGATCTCATCATAAATGAAGATGAGAAGACTGTAAGGGAAAGCACAGAACCACCAAGGGATCCTGAGAAGAGAAGAATAGAAACAAGGATGGGGATGGACAGAGTAGCAGTGAGTCAGAGGCAGAGTGGAAATTGTTAAAATCATTGCAGACATTTTTGAATGTGAAGGATAACAATGTAGTGTTTAAGACTATCGCTGACTTCATTTAAAGTCCTTGAGTCCTGACAGGCTAATGGTAGCATATTATGTCTTTAAGAGGAGGTTATTTTTTGTTCAGTAAAGATATGCATATGCAGAGCGTACTTCATGGGGTACATGCGCAACGCAATGTCCATTCCTGGGCAGTAGGAGAGGAAGGCAGCCAGAGCAGTCTCAACAAACATGCCAAAGATCAGGATTCGATTCCTGTTGAACAGAGGAGCACATCAGAGACGGGTCAGAGGGTCAAACTGATAAAAAGTGTTCAGTATACCAGAAAACATCATAAAAGTTATAACCACAAATTATCGACTTGAAGATGAATCACCACAAAAGTTAAGCTGCAACTTGAACTTTTAAGAAATGTCTCCCCTGTTGCGTCTTTTACTTTCTTGCCTTCCTTAACCTTTACATTCGTCCCTTTCTCCAGCCCTTCCTTACACATTTAATGTTTTTCTTCACTTACTTCATGCCCTGCTGAAAGAGGGAATTCCTCCTGGTCTTGCAGATGATAAGATCGGCCCACTGGACAACTACGATGCTGGCGAAGAAGGCGGTGTGGCAGGTGAATTCAATAATCTTCCTCTGCTCGTAGGTCTGACAGGTGGAAACACACATTGTAGTTATTCCCTAGTGTGTAGGGGTATATTCAAAGGGTGCGCTGGTGTGTATCTGTCCATGCGACTTACCCACTGCTGCCCATAGCTGTCTTCCAGGTCATTAACATTACGGTTGTCCCAACTGATACGGATGCCCACCAGGAACGCAGGGAGGAAGCCGTTCTCAGCCAAAATCACAAAGTAGGTGAAGAAACCAGCCAGAGCCTGGATCATACCTGGCAATAAAAATGTGCATAAGTGATCAATGCCAAAACATTGTATACTGTTTTTAGTGTTATATTAGTGATACGTGAAGTCTGTAATTCTTTTGTTATGAACTATGGCACTACTTACAGAGGAAACAGATGCAAAGTTGTATCATTTAAGTTATTTTTGTTAGACTTTTTTAAGGTATGGTGAGTTTGTTGGTTTCTAAAAGGACTGCTCCACATAAATGTTAATTTGTTATAAATGTATTATTTGAAACTCTCTTCTATCCACAGTATATGATGAATTGTATGCTAGCTTGTAGAGAAATCTAACATTTTTGCATGCTCAACTGACCCGCTGCGCTCTGATTAAAAGACACACAACACTAGCAATTAACTGTAATCAACGGATTTAAAGTTAACTGATTTAACACTTTTTTCATTTTCTGCACAATTAGTACCAAAGTGCATTTTCCTTTCCAGGAAACTTCCTCGGAAATGGATTTACGTTGTGTTTTCAAGACACTAATCTCAATGCTGTTTAAATCATTATCAATTTCATTTGGACACCTTAGTATGAATTACCAGAAACAAAGGTAACTTTGCCAAACAACAACACTAATAATACTGCTGCTCCAATAGGTTCGTATAATTAATTCACACAAATTACACCAATTAAATGGACCTGGGAGCCTTTACTTGCTCTGGACATTGAGCCTGAATATACCTGGTGTTTATCACTTAATATTTTATTATAACTGCACAGGTGATTATATCCTCTTCCCCTCAACAATGCTGTTGCTCTTTTGTAAATAAATGGCTGCAGACAGCTGAGGACTGGAATAATAGTTGATAATGAGTTGTAAATTTCATGTTGGCAAATTCATGTTGTCAGAGTGGGCGTAACATTCTCAACATGATGGACATCTTAGTTCAGATCTTAAGTGTTCACATATACCAAGCCTCCCTGAATACTGATCAAGAATCAAGACAGTGCTTATTAATCTTCTCATTCATGATGCTGTTAAATTGAAACCTTGCACCAGGTCATTGTTTATGTTGATAGACACTTTAACACCACTTTCACTGTAATGAGAATATTGTTTGTATCATTTTATTGGAGCTGTTACTTTGTCATTTTTACTATTCCCCACTGGTGGTTGCTTATAATGCTGGTGAGTCATATTTTTTAAAGCTACTGCACTCATCGTGTGTCACTCTGGATCAGATCATCAATCAAATGTTCACTTCAGATGATGAAGGACTTTAAGTTGTAGTGTCAGGACAGTGTTTTTTAAATGTGATTTGATACGACCTGTAAAAGTTTTGCCCCTGCAGTGCTCATCTTGGAAAAATTATGGTAGTGGATCTGAGTTGCTGGCTGTTTTGAGTGTGTTCATCTTGAAATTGTATGTCATCCAATGAAGCCCTGTCATGTTTTGACCTATTTAACAGCCTATGAAATTGGGCCAGCCTTTGAATTTTCACTATTCCCAAACCATATAAAACTAGAGATAAAAAGCAAGCATTCAAGTGAGGCTCCAACTGGTGAAACATGACCAAGATTAAGTAGAAAATAGTTGCCCTCTCTACTCTCAATTTGCTGTAAATGTCACAACAATTAGAAGAAAATTGTGGGACTCTCTCCTGACTGTCTGCTCACCTCTGGATCTCTTTTCTTAAACTGTACTTGCCTGAACGTTTATAAAGGTAAATCTGCAGTAAGAAATTTGTGATAAACGTCAAAATTTAATATTTTTATGTGTGTGATGTTTATTATCACCATAACTTCACTACAAAAAGCCCGTCACAGTGATTCAGCTTTAAGAGCTAAGAGACATTATGAGGACAAACCTATTTGTCCATAGGCCATGCTGATGAGGCGTTCATTGACCAGCTTGTCTGTCCTGGGGTTCCTGGGTTGGCGTTTCATGATGTCACTCTCCGCTGTCTCATAAGCTAATGAAATAGCTGGAACCTGAAGGGAACAGGAGAATAGAACAGAATCAGCTTGTTTTATGCACCCTGTACAATAAATGTGAAGGAATTTGTCTTTGATGCATCTGTACAAAGGCATGATGACATTGCCAGTCGCAGGGTAGGCTAGACATATCACTATTGATATAATTCCGCATTCAATCACCGGGTGAAGGGAGAAAAGACAGAAAAAGGGCAAGGAGAGGAGAAAAAAGGAGTGGTGACAGTTATGGAGAGGGAGGTATAGAGGGGAGACAATAAGAGAGAGGCTGATGGTGAATTTTAAGACAGTCATAAAACAGAAGGGGAAGAAAGGTCTCTGTAATAAAGACCCTATATTGGCTGGTTTTACCAGGTAAGCAACAGAGCGATATGTGTGACTTAAGGCACGAAATCCCTGCGACTTAGGTGGGATATGAGTTTGGGCCTTGGCACTGTGTGAAACTGAACCCATGCTGTGGTATAGAGATCTGGTTTGTTTTGATGTGGCACTCCCCTGACCCACAGCAGCTGAGAAAGACAAGGAGAGGTAAGAGGATGTGTTATAGTTTTTTTCACCTTACCTTTAGAAATGTTGAATGTGTGAGTACCTGAGTGCAATATCCAAAATTTCAGTCATGAAGCATTCTTAAGTGTGCCACATCTTGCTTTGATAAACATCTTTTGCAGTCATCCTTTTCCACATTGCAGTTCTTGCTAAAAATAATCACAGCAGACTGCAAGTGCTGCTTGTCACTGCTAAATCTCAACAGAGCCCTCCAGCCTGCAGCCCGCAGTTGAACTAAGCTGTTAACAAGCTGTTAACAACCTCACCAGTAGACATGGGGAATTTGTAGTTTTACTTGTGTACTGTACTTTAAACACTTTTCAGGTAGTTTATTGAAAATCTTTAATATTTGCATTTTAGGAACCCGCTCTTCAAAGCAGACATCCAGCTGCTCACTCCACCAGCAGTTATTAAATACATGCAGACATGTTACTTTGAAGGGGAGGGTTTTTATATGCAAAACAGGTGCGCAAATTAGGTACTTTTAAACTTCAGTCATCACATCTTTAAAGAAAAATCGAGCCAATAAAGAATGTACTATTCCTGTGATCTGAGACAGTCAAGTAAATATTTGTCAGCATGACAAATCTGTCCTGCTGCTATAAAATCAAAGATGTTCAACTTTGATGTCACCTGAGTAAAATATGTGGAATTGCTTTATAAGCAATGTGAGCAGACTTCCCTCCTTTTTCTCTTACCTGAGACTTAAAGTACTTCTTGGCAGTCGAATATGAGCCCATTATAATACATGTACCTCATAAAAGTTTTGCTCCTGGCTCATCGGGATGTATAAGAACCAGTTTCAGTCACACACTAATGTCTGGTGTCTGACAGCAGGAACAATTAAAGTTAAAGTAATGAACACAAGTGAACAAGTTCTTTTGAATAAATTAATCCTTTGCTTCCTTTCTATTGCAATGATGGATTACGCCCCTCAGGCAAGCAGCATGCCAGCAACTCTTTTTGTTGCTGCTAGAAATACAATGGAGAGACTGGCATCTAGAAATGGCAGAGCTGTGAAATGTAAATCTGTATGTGAGCGTCACCCCGTCTTTGTTCTGCTTGAACAAATGGTCGTCGGCAGTGAGCCAAAAGTGAATTTCTCTCACCGACAGAAAGAACAAATTAAACCAATCGTTTTGTTCTTTTTACCTTCAGGCACTCATTTTTGACACCAGTATTAACACTAGTTTCCTTATTGTCACCTTTAGCTCGCCCGTAGTTATGCAACATGCTGAATCACTAAATGTTGCCAACAATTAGCTTTGAACACTGTGAGGGTCCTGGAATATTACCAAAAAATGAAGATACATCTAAAACATTATGTTTTGTTCCCATGACCTCTTGTCCTGAACATAATTTAATAAAAGAATAAAGAGGTGAAAATTGCTTTTAAACGTTTTCAAAAATGAACAGAGTATAAAAGCACCCACAATCCAGAGGAAATGGGAAATGTGTTCAACTATTTATATATACAGGATTTGAGTCTTTTCTTTATTCCAGACACAAAATACCAGAGTGAGATAATGCAGGGTTTGAGATAATAAATAGGGTTCATTGTCCCTACTGCTCACCATATCAGTGCCTAGGTCGATACAGAGGATGGTGACCGTTCCCAGTGGAAGAGGAACGTTGGCGATGATGAAGAAGAGGAATGGCGAGATCTCGGGGATGTTGCTGGTCAGTGTGTATGCGATGGACTTCTTCAAGTTGTCAAAGATCAGACGACCTGCAATGATCAGAAACAAAGGTCATAAGTATAGAGCTGGAAGATATGAATAAATTGATAATCACTGTGATGTGAGAAGTTATTGGGTGGGATATTGGTTATCATATTATATTGATAGGCTCAAGGTCAAGGTGAACTTCCCAGACTGAGTGAAGTAAAAAAAAAATGACATACTCTGCCAGCATATCCGCATTAGTCATGTTTTTCCTCAGACCATTTCAGCCACTCTGACATCAGATTAAATACCAGTATCTTGTGGTCAGTCTAAAGTCAAATCTCAAATCCGTCAGAGCATTTCTCTTTGAGGAAAAATCCATGTCAATTCACAATTCTTAATAAGCTCATTGTAGGTCAAAATTAATGTCTTTCAGGTGTCTGAGCATTTTCCTTTCAAAGCTGTTAATGGCTGTTAAAATGCAATAACAAACAGCTAAATATGCAAGCTCTGTGCACATGTGAGGCCTGCCTGTTGCTGTAATTGTTTTTTTATATTAATGATTTTACCAGTTAAAAACTTCATTCTTCAAACTTCAAAAAGTGTTAATTGAGTTAAGTAATTAAAATTTAACAAGTCTCAAGTTCTCACACTTGTTAACAAGGTCTTACTTGTCCAACTGTATTAAATCATTGACAGTCATCCCAAAATATAACCTTTTTTTTGTAAATGCTGTGATATATTAAGTTTATAATTATCACCAGTCTCTGATGCTACATGACATGTTTTTTTTCTTCCTTTCTATCATGTTCTTTATTTTCTCCTCCATTCTGTCATCCGTGTCTTTCTTTCTCTCTGTCACTCCACCACCAGCACCACCACCACACTCACCCTCCTCCACTCCCGTGACGATGGAAGCGAAGTTGTCGTCCAGCAGGATCATGTCAGCCGCCTGCTTGGACACATCAGAGCCGGCGATCCCCATGGCAACGCCGATGTCGGCTTTCTTCAGGGCCGGAGAGTCGTTCACGCCGTCGCCTGTCACAGCCACGATCGCCCCCTGCACCCACAAGGACCGACGAACAAAAAGTGTCAAGAAAAGAAAGATAAGTACAATGATTTAAGCTTTTTCTTTCTCCACTTCCCTCTCCTCCACCCTCCCTTTCTGTCTTAATAATGTCTTTTCAAAGCAGCTCTGGGGAGATTAAATGAAAAATGAAATTGAGTTGCAATCATTCAGTCACATGGAGTGAAAGTGAGTGAGTCAGGGTGAATTGTAGCATGACCTCAATATATGGGGGTGTATGCAGATTTATACACACATCTATTTTTGACATTTTCCATAAAAGCTGAGAACACAAATCAAAGCATATACTGTATATAAAAATGGTTTGAATTATTGAAATTACACATAAGACATGTAGTACATCATATACTTTACAGATATACACTTGTATTCAAACATGTACTTGCAAACAGGCCTTCCTAGCATGCACAAACATACACAAAGCCCTGCATTCATCCATTAAACCACCTGCGTTAACAAATAGCACACAACACACACAAGGAAAACTGTATTCAGCTTTAAATGGTAGGGACACACACATACACACACACACACACACACACACACACACACACACCTGTATTCAACCATACCTCCACACATTCAAGCATTCATCCAGACTTAATCACAAACACACATACCCATACTTACATTCAGCTATATAAACACACACAACTCTATTCAGCTGCATGCTCTTGAAAAGGCCGAAACACACACATTCACACACTCTCTCACACACACGCACACACACACTCCTGTCCATTGACCTGTCTCTGGCAGCCCTCCACTATGATGAGCTTCTGCTGAGGAGAGGTACGAGCGAACACTATCTCAGTGTGGTTCCTCAGCAGGTCGTCCAGGTACTCCGAACTCATGTCCTTTAAGTCCGAGCCGTGTACCACGCAAGCCTTGGCATCCCTGGGAAACAAACACAGACACAAACACAGTAAGGACTCAGTGATTTTGGGGACCATTATGCAAAAGAGCACAATGACATTTTCATGCGTTCACCTTGAGGTTGTCTCTCACTGTCTACCAAACACACTAGACTGCCTAGTGCACTTTTTCATGCTCTTCTATTCCAGCTAACACACACACACATCACTGCCCATATACAGTACTCATACACACACACACACACAAAAAAAGTTACTCTTGGATGCTTGAGCACACAACCTAAACCTCCCCTGACACACACACACACACACACACACACATATACAGACCTGGGGTTAACTTGGCTCAGAGGGATGTTCAGTCTCTCAGCGATGTCCTCAACCGTCTCGTTGCCCTCAGAGATGATGCCCACACCTTTAGCAATGGCCTTGGCCGTGATTGGGTGGTCCCCGGTTACCATGATCACCTGTCCATACACAAAAGGTTCCGTAAATCACAGAGTATTATCACTTTACACCCCTCTGTATCACATCGGTATGCCATGTGTCACAGCATGTTTGAGGTATGGTAGCATATGGGCTTCTATGGTCTATAAGTCATCCAAATGTTTTTTATGGTTACTCTGGAAAAGAATGGCGCTATTAGGGGTTAGACGTCCAATTCCAGCAGTATATTCTACAGACAAGGAGTTTGGACCAAAAGAAGCCCTGCATTTGTCTTTGGTGCCTGTCGTATTCAGGCTGGATATCTGACCCTCTTGAAATATTTGCTCATCCTCGTTCAACAGCCCCCCAGTGCATCTACAACAGGTCAAGAATAACACACAACTGGTTTCAGGCAGCATATTTTCAGTTCTCCTCAACAAGGTTATACTAGTTTCAGTGTTGAGTTTTAGTATGTGTCCTGGCCTTTTCTGATACAATCTTTTATTATAATCTAAATAAAATAAATCGGAAGAATGAGGTTTTACTGAAAAGCTCACTTCTCATTTCACCACATAAGTGACTATGGAACATGTTGTATAATGGGTTTCATTCTCAATTTCTCCAAAAGCAGAACAAATCTGTCCAACTCTGCAACAGCATTAAATGTACCATTTGTATTTATTTCACAAGCAAAGAAACTGGAAAGTAAAACAGGTTATTCTTATATATAGATAGTCACAAGGACAAGATGTCCAGAGTTTAGGTTTATAAATGTATCCATATATATAGCACAAACAATAACTTGGAAATATTTGGTATATCATATCTGAAACCTTTTATGTGAAGTGATAATGAGTTATATAGGGTCCATTCTTGAAATCCCCACTACCACCATACTTTACATTTGGACAGACAGGTTTTATAGATGTGCAATAAACATAAAGCACTATATGATTGCACTAAAGCCTCTGGATTGGTGCTGTGATAAATCAAAGATGAAAAAAAAGTCTTTGAGCCCCCCTTCCCTGAAAAATGCAATTAAAGCAAAATAGCCATATGCTCTAGTTTCTTCCTGGGCTCAGTTATGAGGAAACACACCAGATTTCTACAGGTATGTGCAGCAATATGTGCTAAATTGTGTTAGACAATACACTATGTTTCTGATAATACCTACCATTTATATAAAGGATGTTCACACAGCTTGTAAAAGTGTATCATCTGCATAGAATACAACTCTAACAAACATGTCAACTACTTTAAATCCCACTTTAGTTTAAGTAGTTCATTTTAAATGTGAATGATGGAAGAGAGTCCATGAGAGAACAGAGGTATATTCAACTGTATCGTAGATAATCCAGTGCTGTTTGCTTCCTGGGTCTTAGCCTCTATTTACACACTCATACTCTTTCTAAAACGCTTGACTTGACTTAAAATCTTTAAAAAAAAAAATCTTGGGTAATGCTTTGTTTTACAGGTTCTTCAATCTAATGCTAATTTCCTGGAAGGTTCTGAGTAATTTTTTAGATATTTTACAGAGAGGGTGGTACAGTTCAGTTTATTAAAATCTCTATGATGAGCACTCTTCCTGTATACTGTCAAAAATTACATAACCCAATGAAACATTCATATATCATAAAACTACAAACTGAACACTGAGTATATTCTGTCAGTTTGTTAAGAGTCTAATTTCTTAAGACATTTGAAAATAAACAATAACATAAAGTGTTACCAAGTCTTTCTTGTGCATAATGATGTAAGATAGCCTATATGATGCCAGTATTTTGCTTCCTGTAACCATTTTGCTCATCATCAAACAAGCCTATAGTGCAAGATGTTATAAAAATTGTATTTGCTACACTGCATAGGAAACACAAGATGCTTAGCTCAGGTTAATAAGAGAACATGATATATACTGTGAAGGAGGAAGATAAGTATTGCCAGATTTGTCTTTTTTATACCCTGCGAGTGGAAACAGGGACCTTAATCAACTAGACACAGATATACAATTATCTGCAATTTCAGCATGTTGAAAGGTCAACCAATGGTCAAAGAGGAAACTGAAAAGAAGAAACACCCACGTATTCCTCATGTGAACTGTATGTTGCACTGTTAAACGCTCCTTTTGTACAAGATAATAAATTGTTAAACTTTGGATTGTCGGCTCCAGTCTCCATTGATTAAGGTCATTAGGAAGAAATTCTTTTGACACAATGAAATGAAAAGAACTGCATCTCAGCCCACACTGCAAAACCTGCAATGTGGGTATACCAGAATGCTTCAGTTAAAACAAAGATTATATAATTGCAACTAAAACATCAAATCCAACATGTTGTTCGTTTTGTTGCCTTTTTTAAGCCTAAATTCCTCAGCCATTTACTACACTACAAACAATAGTTCTACTTTCACTCACTTCTGCCTCACGTTTGTTCTTTAAGCCAATTACAGTGTGTCTTTCATAAATGTCAATGTGGAAAGAAGCATGATAAAGTACTGTACCTGAAATTAAATATGCAGAATCCTGTATTTGTAATACTTCCTCTGAATTAGAATGACACATTCCAACTCATTATCCATTTTAATCTCTGTTGGAAGTTGTTCGACCTTCCCTTCGGCCTGGGTAATTACTTTCAGACAAAACATTTGCTCTGTGTGTATTTGCATAGCATATAATGAAGAAAAAACTGTAATAATTTTATTGAATCTGCATTTTATAAAATGGAACCTTTTACAAAAACTTCATATTGGAATATAATATATAATACTTAATCCTCTATCTTTATCTTTGCTTTTGCTTTTTTTTTCACATAAAAAAATACATTTTTGCCGTCCTTAAGATTGAGTGATTGCTGATCCCAAAGCTGTTATCTATGTATTTCATTTTCAGAGTTACATCTATTCTTATTTCTGTTACTCATTGTTTCCACAAAAACTGACAATTCTCAAGCTGAGATAGAGAGAGTTGACACCCTCTGAATAAACATCAAAACTGTTCACCTTGCTTCTGGTAGACTGGTCTTCTTTTAAGAGTGTATGCAGTGAATATGTTATCAGCAGCTTCCTGGAGAAAAAAATAACTTCATTTCTACATTGATTATAAGCTATCAAGGCCCCATGAAGTGATCGGTTCTCGTTTGGAGTCCATTTTGTGTTTGAAAGAATTTTGACATGCAAATTCCTTCTCTTGAGAGCTTGATAAATGAAGCCCCCAAAAAAGGCTTTTCAGGAACTACAATGAAGGGTGAATATGTGGAACCAATTACCTTGATGCCAGCAGAGCGGCATTTACCCACTGCATCAGGCACAGCAGCACGCGGTGGATCAATCATGGAGATGAGACCCAGGAAGCAGAGCTGCTCGGTAGGGAAGTTCATGTCGTCAGCGTCGAAGGTGTATCCTCGAGGGAACTGGGATGGAGGCAAATTAAAGTGGCAGAAGCCTGCGAGAAGAGGGAGCAGTGAGGTTATTGTTCGTAACTGACTTAAAATAACAACTCATAGTCTACTGAGCTAGTGAAAAATGAACATCTACCTGACACTTTTAAAAGTGTACCTATTTTCCATGACCCTAAGGATGATTTGAGTCCAAAACATCCAACAACAGCAATAAGGCTGCTCCAGAGTATTTTGCTGTTGCTACTTTAAGCAACATAGTACAAAGTAAAGTAAATATGAAACTCAACAAAAGGCTCTGAAAGACACCTTCAAAAAATGCATTGTCCTCTGACTGCAATGATCCTTTACCTTACAGTGTGCATACAAATCATTTTTAATTTTAGATGTAGGTTCCAGATCTGAAATACAAATTGAATCAGCCACTCTTATTAATTTATGATCCATAACCTCTGAAATATGTATCTGGTGAAGCCCTATGGAACAAAGCAAAAATAAAATGCTGCTGATGAAAATCCAGGCTCTGTCTAAATGTGGAGGAAACCTTCTTGTCACAAAACACCCAACCCATCATCATCATTACCTTAGGTATAACTGAGATTCAATAATTTACATGAATTCAGGTGTTTCACTCCAAAAATGGTACTAGTCCACATTCACTGTTCGAAAAAAAGAAAAAGTGACACCTACTCTAAGAAAATGATGATTGCACATAATTATTACTTGTGGCACTTTTAGGTATGCTAAGTAACTTTTTTTCCCCTGGTTTTCAAAATGATGACATTTGCAAAGTCTGAATGCTGAACACTTAAGAGATATTGAAAGCTGAACTTCAGGTAATTACTTATTTTTACATAAAATGCAATTTTATTACGAAATGTGTTACAGATGTGCAGATGATATTTAGTTTAGTGCAGCGTTTGACCTGAATTATCTCATGATACATTCAGCAGAACATATTACTATTCACACCATTTAAAAAACATATCTCTAACATTTTGTGTAACAATGGTCACTTCAGCTTTCAGCTTTGTTACAGTGCCAAAAGCATTTTCTTTTTTTTTCTACACTTTTATAGGGACATTTGGCTAAACTACTTTTTTTTTTACCAAGGAGATTTTAAAAAGTATGGGCTGTATCCAACTGTCTCTCCCACACTATCTATTCACAGATAAGCCAGATAATACTTGCAACCAAACATACCGAGCACTCTCTCTCCCAGTCCTCCCAGCTCCATGTAGGCATTTTGGAAAGCATCTTTCCAGTTTTCATCAAGTGGATACTCCTGGCCATGGAGCATGATGGTGCCGCACCTGTTAAACAGAAATTAATTAATAATATTATTACCAACACTATTAATAACATTATCTCTACCTGAAAAGCAAGTCTGTTAAAAAAAAAAGAAAAAGTACAGTTAACAAAAGGAAACTGATACAGTAATGGGTGATGACGAAATAAAAAGGCAAGCTGTATTAACTATGCCCTTCAGTTGATCATTAAATAAACCATTATAAGTGATATTCTGAATTAATTACACATTAAATATTTATGTTTAAGGAAAGGTGGATGAAAATTGTTCTGGGACAGTGGCATGCACAAGCTCCCTAACCTTAACAGGTGAATATTATTCCAGTAATGCAGCTTAAGATTTATTTTTATTTATTTTTTTAAAACATGGACCAACACAGGGGAATAAGTTGTTGCCAAGGTAACAACTAAAGGAGAGCCAAATAAATAACACACCATTAATATGGGTTGGCCAGGTGGCAATATTACCAAAATGAACCACGTGGGTCCCATTTGGGAACCCACGGGCAATTACTCTATCATTAAAAAGGTTATTTAAAGAAAATTAAGGTGAATTCTCCCCTACTACATCTATGTTACAAAAGTCAGGCAGCGCTATAACTGCAACATAATTATACTGTACATAATGGCACCATTTTAATTGATATTATTTTTGTTCTTATTGAATTACAGTAAATATGTGTAAAGCTAAAGCTAGCTGTAGCTGAAATTAGGTCAAAATTATGTGCCTCCACTTGTGAGTTGTACAATTGATCCATTATTGATTAGCCAACCTGTCCAAGATTCTCTCCGGTGCTCCCTTCATGACCAGAATATATCCAGAGGGATTGTCCTCCACCTCATGGATAGAGAGCTTGAAGAAAGGGGAAGAGGTGAAGACAACATGTCAGGATTCAGAACAAAATATATCCAGTTACATTTATATCAGAACAAGATGTAACATGTAGTTTATTGCAGGTTTTCGTAACGTAAAGGCTCAATACAGACATGCTCCTCAGTCATACTCAACATGTCATATGTATTCCCTGAGTTGAAGAAGCATTCATTCATGCTCTCACATGTATTTCTGCTCGCACACAAACACACACACCCACACACTCACCCAGGTAATTTGTATCTGAGTCACAGCATATCTAATCTCAGGAAACCAGAGCAAAATTGCTTTTTTTCCCTCAACACAGGCGTTCCTATTTTAAGTCGGGGAACAGGTGCACAAAATGCATGCAGGAAGTCCTTTGTTTGCTCCAACATCACTGTTGTGTTATTCATATGTTGGTTCAAATCTCCAGATGGGCAGGGAAACAACTGGGTGTGGAAAGTGAAGCAGAAACATCCCCGTGCCTTAATTGCTGCGGTGCCCTTGAGCAAGGTGTTAATGCTCTATGTGATTTTTCATGGTTCGATGTTAACTTTAAATATAGCCGCAAGCAGCAATGAACGGGGTCCAAACACAAAGGGCAGTCTTTGACTTATTATGACCTTCAGAAGAATTTGAAAACGTGCCACGTACAGAAATAGCCTCATGGTTGGCGAGTTTGCATTGGACACCGGGGGATTTGAACTCTTGACCTTTAAATCCCTAGAGAGGGTGACTCACTGAATGTTCCAGTGGGGAGACATGGTGTCCACACACAACAACGTGATGTAGTGATATCACACATACAAAATCTGGGGTATTCTTGTCAGTTTAAACTTTTATATGCTTACAACAGTCAAAATATTGGTGATAAAATTCTGTAAAAATAAATGAATGAATAAAAAATCACACCAAATGTTTATTTTCTCGAGTGTATTGTCCAATATTTTGGTGAAATGTGTTTTAAAATGTGCATAAAGTAAAAAGTACAGCACCATTTGAAGCACTTGTACCATTTAGATAATGTGTCAATTTTGATAGTGTGAATGAAGACTTCTGGAGTCATAAATGTGAACTGATATTTTGAAAAATATAGAGCGACGGACTTCTGTGCTAAGCATAAGGTGGAGTGAAGCAAATGTTTGTCACAATTCATTGGATGTGCTGAAATTCAGCTCTGTAGGATGTACAATTGATGTTACTTTGATTTGTTTTCTGAAGGCTGGGATATAAAATATCTTCATATATCTTCAGATCATTTAGATTCAATATAATGTGCCATGCTCACTTGAATCAATCATTACCAAATTTTATGCATGGACTAAGTCATCACCTGAGAGCATGCAAACTGAATGGAGAAGGAGAGGGAGAAGAATCATAACAAATACAATGCAATTATGAGATATAAACTTTTCACATTTGAAGGAGAAGGAGAAGAAGTAGAAGAAGTAGGAGTAGAAGGAGTAGAAGGAGTAGTAGAAGTAGAAGGAGTAGAAGTAGAAGGAGTAGAAGGAGAAGAAGGAGTAGTAGAAGTAGAAGAAGTAGAAGGAGTAGAGGAAGTAGAAGGAGTAGAAGGAGAAGAAGGAGTAGTAGAAGTAGAAGGGGTAGAAGGAGAAGAAGGAGTAGTAGAAGTAGACGGAGTAGAAGAAGTAGAAGGAGTAGAAGAAGTAGAAGGAGTAGAAGAAGTAGAAGGAGTAGAAGGAGCAGAAGGAGTAGAAGAAGTAGAAGAAGTAGAAGGAGTAGAAGGAGTAGAAGTAGAAGAAGTAGAAGAAGTAGAAGTAGAAGAAGTAGAAGGAGTAGAAGAAGTAGAAGAAGTAGAAGGAGTAGAATAAGTAGAAGAAGTAGAAGTAGAAGGAGTAGAAGGAGTAGAAGGAGTAGAAGAAGTAGAAGGAGTAGAAGAAGTAGAAGGAGTAGAAGGAGTAGAAGAAGTAGAAGAAGTAGAAGGAGTAGAAGAAGTAGAAGAAGTAGAAGGAGTAGAAACACACAGCCATAATTAAACATTACTCCCATGCAGTACCTGGTACTTGTTGGTGGAGTTGAAGGGGATCTCTACCACTTTGGTGTTTCTGGCTCTCATGTCACGAACACTCCCACAGCACAGCTCGATGCATTTAAACAGAGCTGACTCTGATGCATCTCCCACTGTGTCCCTCTGGGGAAACACACACAGCCACACATTAGCACAGTCACTCACATATGCATATTAAGAAATGAGCGTTGTCTGTCTGGCTGCCTGTGTTTATCGCTCTGCAGTGGAGGGGAGCTTTTGGATTTGTGTGTTAATTAACTGATTAAAGCTGCACCTGAGAGGACATTCTTTATTTCCATTATGGTTCTCATTAATGATGCAGATAGCAGAGTATCATCTGCATTAGCAATGCTGTTCTTAAAGTTATATTTAATGTAAAAGTCATGATAGCACAAAACATCATTTTCATTTTCTGGCTAAGGGATTAAGAATAATTTGGTTAACAGCAGTTTGACTTCTGCTGGAGAAATTCAGCTGATTACTTTGGCACGTACACTGTTTGCAATGTTTCTTAAGGGCTTTTTCTAACTTTATGCATGGAAGAAAACTCCAGATAGAGAAAGTTCACATCATATTGTAGGAAAACATTGCTATTGATTATTGCCAATAGGCAATGTTGTTGCTAAAGTACTGCAGAAAAATATGTGGTCCAGTTTTGTTTACAGTCTATTAATGACATCAGATCATTTTTTAGAGGTAAACCACATGTAATCTGTATATTTAGAGCAAATTAGACAAGCATGACACATGGAAACATGTCATACACATTCAAACATTTTTTTAAGTGCACGAAAATGTTGTCTATCCATTTTAATATTTAGAAATTAATTGTCTACATATTTGCACATGTTAACACTATTTGCACATGTAGATATCCATACACACAGGGTAAGTATTCCTATTTTATGAGGCTCAGAATGGATTATCCTCTGTTTGGATACACATTGCTTGACATTTGTTTTTGTATTTTTTGCAGATTTATTGGCTTGTGACAAATTTGCCTGCTTGGTGCTTGAATAATATCAGAGAAAATTCCCTTCTGATAACCTGTAACATCCCCCTCAGTGACATTCTGCAATGATCAGTGCAAATAATCCCGCCTTTGGAGCCAATTTATTAAAATCAATGCTGAACTGATTGACCGAGTGCCCAATATACAGACAGGGGCCGAACCAAGACAAGAGATTTCTCTTTGTTCCTGTTTATTCATTCATGAACAGCCACAAAACAAGGACACACGCTCCGTAAGATTTGTCCTTGTTTGTGCCTTTTCATGAATGAATAAATAGATCAAGGAAATTCCATTTCTCTGTTTTTCCGGGTGTAGATGGGAACTTGTTCTCGTAATGGTGGTGCAGCCTGGGCCTTGACTGCTGTGTTTGAGTGCTGTCAGAAGACACAGCTGTTACTTAATGCAAGAAGGAAGTCTGGGCACCTCGAGGGCCTGAGAGGCTGCTTCGACAGGGTCTGCTCCCACCGGAGTCAAGAAGCTGTAATCCCAGTGACTGAGAGCCAACCGAGAATTCCTTCAGGTCAATGTAGCACAGGTTGGGGGATAGCGGGATATTATTGACTTACCCACCCAGCAGTGTGTTTGTGCATCAGTGTGGGGGAGTTATTTCCAGGGGTGCATTGAATTATCCTGAGTGTGTGTTTATATATGACAGGGAAGCTGTGAGTGTGTGTGTGTAGAGTACACATGTGTCAAATGGTACTGACAGGATATTTTTATTCCCTGTGAGTGCCATGTGCATGAGGTGGAGTTCATTTACTCACTGTACTGTACTGAAGTCAAATAATGAAATACTAACCCTTCACTTTAGAGCCTTATATTGTACTTTTTGCTTCACTATATTATATACTATATGAATATATCAGCTATTCTAAAGGAAAATATATATAGTAATCATACACATTATGATGCAAACTGGTGTATATATGCCCATTGTTTTCTTACCAATAGAAATGTCAGACTGTACCTTACTGCAAGTACATTTACTCAAGTACTGCTGTCCTGCACTCCAATATATTTCAGAGGTAAATATTGTATTATTTTTACTCCACTACACTTTTCATATTTATTATTTTACATACAAAACCTAACATCCGTTTATAAAATACTATACATTTGTAGCCTATAGATTAAATGGCCCAACCGTATGTACAATAAAGTAGTTAAAATAAGCTCCACCTCAACTAGGCACAATATTAACATGCAGCTTACATAATATAATAACACCAGTACATTAATTTAGCAATATAACAGTCTGAAAGGGGTTACTAAGCACACTGAGTACTTAAAACCTGTGTCTACTTGGCTGCTAATACGGTTGTTCTTTTGTATTTTGCTGCACAGGAATAAGGCTGGTATTATGTTTTAATACCAGAAACCGAAACCAAACAATGGATTCATCCCACTAAAAAGGTATGCTTCTCTAGCCTGATCATTACAGTAAAGGAATGTGTCAACCGAGTATAAAAGTATGGCTCTTTAATGTGGTTTTAATTGTTTTTTGGCAGCAGTGGAGCTCAATGCCATGGCACAAACACAATCCTTCCATGATAAATGAATTGTTAGTTTTCATTCTTATGATTTTATGTATTGAAAAAATAAAAAAGACTGACTAAAGCCAGCTTTATCCTTTGAGTAAAATGCTGCAGGATTCTTTAGATGTAATGAAGTATTTTTACATTACAGTATTACTAGTGTAACCAAAAGGATTTGAATACTTCCTCAGCAGCTGCTTATTTCTGAGTGACAGCTCTCCTGACACTCTCCTGATGTTGTTAACTTCACCCTACTGGCAAACCATGTAGGCAAAATCTTGTCTTATGAATAATGTGCATCTATTATTTGATTCAAATCTAAAAAGACCTGCTCATTATGTCCTTGGATTAAACTAGACCTGTTACACCCCACTGATTCAGAGAGAGGAGATAATTTATGAGGCTAAAACATCAATGTAAAGGATGTTGTGTGTGTGGTGGAGGTTTATACCATCAAGATGGGAAGGTCCTCCTGTCCAGCTTTGAAATCAGCTCTGTTGCACAGGCCAGCCACGCGAGACAGAGCAGCCCAAGTAGCAGAGCTCTTATCAAAACCTGAACCTGAAAGAATAGCAGTGGGAGCTGTGTTAGACTTTTTTTAAGTAGGCCTCATGCAGTATTTATGCTACTGGCTTAACTCTTGGTTCACAGAGTAGCATGGGATCTAGTAGCTAAATAACAGAATTGGGGTCAGTTAAGTTGAGCAATCACTTTTTCCTTGACAGAAAGTGATTTTTCAATTCCCCAGTTTGGAGAATGGCATTCATTTTTAACTAGAATGTCTCGAGAAAAAAAAAATACAAGCTGTTTGGGAGATAACTCGCATCAAAATTTCATCCTTCGCACCTAATCGAACTGTAACTGACCTTCACTGTGCTGTTTGAGTCTACATTCATATTTCATTTTAGCTTTAGCCTCTAGAGTGGTCACTGTCACTGTGATTGTGAAAACAGAATATGATAGTGTCATGCAACATGCAGCACACAGTGGTAAACTGTAGCTGGAGTTGTTGAATGTGACAAAAGGCTAAAAACTTGTAACAGATGCATAAAATAGCCTCTCCTGTTGAAAAATGAATACTGGACCTTCTTCAGCACTTGCACTGTTTCAGGCCTTTGTCAGTACTGCTGGCTATTCAGTTCAATTCAGTTCCAGTTAAATAGGTGAGATACAGTGAATACAGACATATAGCAAGTGGAAATAACAGCCTGATTTTAATGGATTTTTAGAGTATATTAACTACTTTAAAGGTCTCCAGCTATTCAGGGCTTTCAAGCTTTAACACATTTTTGAAGCAACTGCCTTTCCTTTTTGAAAACAGACGCAGATGTTTTAAGACAGACATGTTTATAGTGTTGTCAAGTTCATTCCTCACCTGTAGACCTCTGCAAACCACTAAAGCTTGTACTTTATGTTTCTTACCCTTTTATAAGATGCTTTTTTTCCCTAGTCTTATGTGAAGGAAAGTAAGTCGAGGTAAGGTCACAAAATCTGTTGTTGAGCATTATACACAACATTATACAACCATTGTGAAAGATATTACATTCAGTAAGCTTCATAAGACTGTAGCTGTGAAACAGAGGGTCAGAGGGAGCATTATCCTTGGACTGTGATATGGCATGCATAACTTTCTTCTGTAAAGTCTAGTCTCTCAAGATAACTAGAAGAAGTATTGCATCATTACAGAAATAGTATAAAATAAAGACTGATGTTATAAAGGCTCCAGGTGAAAGAAAAAAGCCTCAACTCAAAAACTAAACCAATATATTTTGACTTTTTTTTCTCCATCAGTTAATCAATATGGCCCTTAAAGTTGAAAAATGCATCAATATGAACACTTACAAATCTCAATAACCCAACTATTTACCTTGATATGCTCAACATGATTTAGATTTCTAATGTAGCGTAAAACAATAAAGTTTGCTTTTCTTATATTTGAGGATAGTTCATTGCATTTTGTCCATGTGTCCACCATAACCAGTTCCTTATTTAAATTATTTTGCAGATCATCCAGATTTTTGTGTGATACGAATATTTTTTTATCAGCAAATAATACTTTATGTAAAATGCTAATTGACTTCACAAAATCATGTATATACAGAATGAGGAGGAGTGGCCCTATAATTGATCCCTGGGGGACGCCATATTTGATTTACTTTGAGAATTGTGACTATTTACATATACATGTTGCTTCCTCCCATAACTTCTGAAGCAAAAGGCCATAAAGCCACACTGTGATGAGACTAATCACTAAGTCTACAATACGCAATTCTGTTCAACACTAGAAGTCAATATATATATATATAGGTCATCTTTTTTTTTCACCAGACTTGTACAATACTAGCAATCTTTGTCATTTTGGGCACAACCCCACAAAAAAGAGAGATATTGACAGAGTAAACACAACTTCATTCACAATAGCTTTAAGAATTTTGCTCTAGATTTCATCTGCAGCAACTATTTGAGAGCTTTTCATGCTCATAATAATTTTAAAGACTTCAATTC
This sequence comes from Scomber colias, assembly GCA_021039105.1. Classification (NCBI taxonomy): domain Eukaryota; kingdom Metazoa; phylum Chordata; class Actinopteri; order Scombriformes; family Scombridae; genus Scomber; species Scomber colias. Next base: position 881,484 of record JAJDFG010000148.1, read on the forward strand.
TGTCAGTTGGCATCAAAAAGAATGAATAATAATAATAGAAGAATAATAGAAGATATTTGAAAGTAGTACCCTCTGGTTAAGGAGATTTTCACCCCTGGAGATAAAATGGTTTTAAGATCAGCATTGTCAAAATCATAGCTGGCATTGTGTTTGATTTCGGTGTCAGGAAGACTCAGTGGTTTAATGACCTGGGCTGAGGACTCTGTTGAATACCTTTCAGGATTGCTTTTGATCATCTTGAGAAGCTTTAATAAGCTTGATGTAGTCTCCACTTACTCATTCATATTACATGTGTGAGCTTATTTCTGTATTTTGTATATGACTGTTTATTTGCATCACTGGGGTTGTTGATATAGCGCTTATAAAGTTTGTTCTGTTTATTGATGGATTTGATGGTACCCCTAGTGAGCCATAATTTCTGATCTATAGCGCCATGTTTAATGATCTTTTCAGGTAATGGGGCGAATCAATGCAGTCAGTTATTTCATCAATTAGAACAACATATGGAGTGTCTGGATCTTTACAATCATAAACTGAGTCCCATGTTGTGGCTCACTGGTTTATGCATAGTTGTTTTTACATGTAGAACATTTGTTTTAGGATGTTAATCATCTATCCTTTTAGTAAAGTTAATAAAAAGTACAATAGGAAAAAAGGGTCTGTAATGAATAAAAGTATTACCCCTGAGTCAATACAGGCATTGTGAATATTGGTAATGATGTTATCAATAATCGACTTGTTGGATTTTGTTTCTTTAGTAAATATATTTATTGTCAGGGAAAAAGAAAATGAAGAATATAGAGTGCTAATAAAATTTTTTTTAGCACTATCTCCTTTAAAATCTAGTTTAGTCATGAAAGTGTCAGAATCAGAGTCTTGGGGTCAATAAATCCCTCCATCAATTAGGTTTTTAACATTGATTACATTTAACTCAATGAATAAAGAATCTGAGTGACCATCTTCAATAATGAGGTCGTCACCACAAACATTTACGGAGTGTCTCAAACATATACACACTGAACAGCCTGGTCTGCCAAGTCTTTTTCTGTTGTATAACGTGCAACCATCATCAAGGTTAAGAATATCCACATATGATATATCATTAAGGATTAAAGTTTCACTGCAGCCAGTTAGACCAAATCTACAGCCTATACTGGCCAAAAGGGAGACTAGATCATTCTCATGTGTGCAGACTTCTAGAGCCACTTTCCTGGACAGGGATTAAGTCTAGTCCAATACTAGACTTGTTTTTCAATGGATATTTTCACAGAATCCTGTCTTTAGTCCAGGACTAGTCTTAAATAGTCTTACTAGTCTCTGTCTAAGAAACTGTACTCTAGTGTTAAGATGTAGCAACTGATATGAATAGTGATTTTTGTTATTTATTTCATGTTTATGTCATGTGACTGCTGTAAAACTGATTTAATACCATACTTAAAAAGCTCATGTCTGAAGATCCAAACATCTGAAAGCTTAGAAATAGAGGACTAAAAATTCAATTTAACGTCCAATGCAAACAAACACGGCCAAAAAACAACTACAGCAAGATCGAAGCCAACAAGCAGTAAAGAGCAGGCAGGCGCATCCATCTTGGGTCCAACTGGCCAAAAGCTTATACTTGTGTTCTTTATGCAAGTCATCAGCAGTTTCACTCTTTTGGCTGTTAGATTTGACAGAACATGAATCTTTGGTGTACATGACCCTTTTCTTCGCTTTTAAAATTCCTGTTCTTGACATTTTATTGAGCAAACTTGACAATAATTAATTTCATACTGTTGGGCTTCGGTCCAAAGCAGTGGTTCATGTGTCATTTTCAGAGGCTGCTCCTCTATGTTGGGATTAATAACTAATTAACTAATAACCTTATTTGTATTTTGTTCACAATCGTCTTTAGTCAGTTCCATCTACAGTACTACTCTTGTTCATCAAAGGAGTCCTCCAGAATGATCATCATACTTCTTTTGCAGTTCAGACAGTTTTCCGATCATATTTCTGAATGAATATTTTATGATTTCTTTTACCTATTCTGTGATGGAGTCAGTGATAGCCTTCTTGACAAGTTCGATTGAGAAACCACCAATTGCTGATACTGCAGGAGAAATCAGAGCTCTGAAATAGAATATCAATCTGCTTGCTTATTGTCTTTGATATCAGCTCTGGGCACAATTTGTCTTTGTTCAGATTCCTCTGACGTGTCATCACTTTTCTTTCACTTTTGATTACCTGTGGCACATTGAATTGATTGCTGGTCGATGGTATTGCAGTCTCTAACCACTAGAACTTATGCTGTCATTGCCAACAACAGCCAAATAAACAAACAATATACTAGAAGTGTTTAGGACACTAAAGTGACAAAGTGGAGGATCACAATAAAAATCATATTATCTGTTGATGGACTGGAGCTTGTTACACTTGCATCTTATTCTCACTGCTGTGGTGGTCCCTGAGCCTGTTGCCTTGGTCCTGTGTATTGTGTTTACAGTGTGTGCTCTTGAGTTAACTGGGATCTCATGGCAAGTGTTTCCTAGTTACTTCAGCTTGCCTGCCCAGATGCCAATGTGTCAGTCCCTTCACCCTTCACCAAGCCTGGGATATTCCTTTTGTGTTGCTTCTTTTTGTTTTAACACTGACAACATGCACTTCATGTCAGCCACTGCATTCATGCACTCTCATACACCACTGATCCTGACTTTCATACCCCACTGCAGTTGCTATTGTTATTTACTTTGATACATTTCAGTTTGTTACTCTTAAATTTGGCATTCATCTCCCTTTTTTTGTTGTGGGTCATAATAGCCATCACCATCTTATATAGTCATTGTATGATTGCTTATACTGCTTATCTAATGTAATACTTATTGGTATTGGTTTTGTTTTTAGTTGTTTTTTTGTCTCCTAAACCTGCTTCAAGCTTCTTTGAAATTTGGCTCAATGTGTTGCTATTTGGTAGGAGACAGGAATCCAATCGGTTCTGCAGCTGCAGTCTTGCCGCGTAACTCTGGGAAAAGAAATGTTTGTACTGGGGGTTGTGCCGCCCACTGCATACTGCTGCTCAATTAATCCGAGCGACAGCGCATACTGCAATGTCGGCTGGCAGTGTGAACATTGGACAGATGAATTTTGGCAGGTGGGCATACTTCCCCTCTGCATTCCCACACATACTCCATCTCCCCTTTATCTTTCCACCAAGCTACACCCTTCCTTCTTACCCACTCTTTCTCTCTCCCTTCTGTCTTTCTTTTTATCTTTCCCTCTCTCTGTCTTACCAGTCTGGTCCTCCGTGGTGTCCGCCTCATGGATCTGGTTGTCGAACCACATGTGGGCCACGGTCATGCGGTTCTGGGTCAGTGTGCCCGTCTTGTCGGAGCAGATGGTGGAGGTGGAGCCGAGTGTCTCTACGGCCTCCAGGTTCTTCACCAGGCAGTTCTTCTTGGCCATACGCTTGGCAGTGAGAGTCAGACACACCTGGGAGAACGGCGGGAGAGTTGAGGAGGGGGGAGTTGGGGGGAAGGAGTTGGGGGCGGTGAGGGAGGGGAGAGAAGAGGTTGAGGGAGGGAAGACAAGGAAAGGCGAGGATGGATGATTGTTTGTCAGGGAGGGGAGAGAGCATGTGTACGCACCGGTGCATTCAAGTGTTTGTGGATGTGAAACCATGCGTGGTCCAGGTGCCTTACAGCTTATAGGTGTGTGTGTATATGTGTGTGTGTACTTGGTTGGCTGGTTAACAGCAGGTGCACAAGGACATAAAAAAACGGTGAATACACACATATGTTGTAAGAGACACATCACCACACATTAATTCAAGCTGACCACATTACTCACATAGCAACCAACGCAGCACAAACGCACACACAAACATTTCCACACACACACACACACAACAAAACCAAAAGCAACTAAAGAAACGAGTCACTGGAAGTTAATTTATTTTTTTGAAACCAGTGAAATGTCGACTGATGGCATTTCAAATGCCAGCTGGCATCCACCTCAGTTCACACTTTGTTTATTGTTGCGGAAAAAGTTAGATGCACTTCGACATTTGAGCAACTTCAGCGTTCAGCAATAAATCATTTGCTTTTCTGTGTTGTGTAGCATCGTTAGAGATACAGCTAACATTCACAAAGGGTTTTATTAGTTTGTAGAAAAGCAGAGGTTTAACTATTAACATTAATGATGGCGACTTTCCATTTAGCTGTGCCAGTAAAACCATGTTAGTGAGCCAGAAAGCAAAAAAAAAACTGAGCCCAGGAACTGGCACACTTTAAGTAACACCAATCAATATTTGTATATTACAATGATGACAAAGATGACTAATCCTAATGTTACAGGTGTTGCTTTTAATAACAAACACATTGTGAATGATCATCCAACTCTGCAGTTAACGTCTGCTGACTATTTTAGCCTGATAGCTGTTCTGTTCAAGTTGGTGGTGACCAAAACAGAGGTAAAAGGAGAGAGAATATTGGACTTCCATTGTTTAGGTAGACAAAAACATGCCAAAAATGAATGATAATGCTTGTGTGGTGGATATATAAGTAGTAAATAAGTAAGTAAACCTCACACCTCTGTTACCATTAATTAACCTCATCTTCACATAATTAATTATTATGGCTGAATAATTTTGCTTTAATTAAAATTAAAAAAAAAACACCATCAGAGTAACAACCCACCAAAAGATTAAATATAAAAAATTATCCATAAAATGAATATTTGCAGCATATTTACACTCATTTAATTTCATCTTGTCTTGAGGGCGTGCCCCGTGTCCTTGCTACAAATGAGCCTCATTTGTGTTGATAATAATTTCACTGTGGTAAATATTGACTTCTTGAAGAAAAATACATAAAGTTTTGAATGTGTGGGCACTTGTTTTTTTAAAATCAGTTAAAAAAACAAAAAAAAACAAAAAAGAAAAGAAAACACTCAACCACAATTACTCACAGTGACAGTAGCCAGCAGCCCTTCTGGCACGTTTGCCACGATGATGCCAATGAGGAAGATGACGGCCTCCAGCCACGTGTAGCCAAGGATGAGTGACAGGATGAAGAAGGAAACACCGAGGAAGACAGCCACACCAGTGATGATGTGGATGAAATGTTCAATCTCAATGTTGATGGGAGTCCGACGGACCTCAAGCTCAGAGGCCAGGGTGGCGATACGACCCATCACTGTGCGGTCTCCAGTGGCTATAACAATGCCACGGGCAGTACCTGGAGGGAGAGTTGGCACATATACTTATCTTGGTGTCTCTAGATAAAGACATCTGTGTAATATATTGTATTAAATATATATCAATTCTTAATAAAGGCCTTCAAAACACATCATTCTATCTATATTTTAATAACAATCAGTTTGTCAGAGCAGGTAGTTGAGCAGATTTCACATGATAGCTATTTTGTTTTTTGAAGGACAGTTTTCAAATTTGATATAATGAGACCACAAATCACACGGTGAAAAGTAAGGCTCTCAGCTGAGTGACCCCCGGTGCCCTAACTGCTTCGGTGAAATGCTCCTGTGTGAGACGGAGAGTGATGTGTAAAAAGACAAATGGCTTTTAACAATGTGGAAGACACTGTAGGAGTTGAGTGCTGTATTTTATAAACAGGAAGGAGGGTTGATGGGGAGGTGATGGCTGGTGATAAGTGGTGATGGATGAAGGTGAATTATACGTGTTGGTCAGATTGATGGTTGGGTGGACGGAGCAGTTTGCCAGACTGAGTGAGTGAGTAAAGTATCTGAATCACTTAAAATACAAACAATGTAATCATCATATCTCTGTCAGCAGCTTTTACAGGAAACATTTTGTCAGTAGGAAGTAGTTCCATTGACACCAAAAACTCTGTGGATTATCAAGAGTGACTTTTTAAAGACTTTTTCTGTATGAGGATATCTAATCTTGTAATTTTTCCACACAAGAAACAATACTGGTATGAATCTCATCTCAAAACTTGGGCATATAAGACTTAATACTACCTACTACCTCTAGGTGTATATAGCCACCCTTTGTTTTGGATGACCCAACCTTTTAACCCCCCCCCCCCCCCCCCCCCCCCCCCCCACTGATAGATTTCATAACTTATTTACTACCCATTACTTATTTACCTCTTGAAAAGAAGGCACATTCATTTCTAAAGGGATTCTAAATATTATATTTTGGTATTGTGTTTATTTTTTTAACAGGATGCATTTAAAGTTTTAAAGGCAAACACAAAAGAAAGATTATTTAAATGCTCAGATGAAAGGAAATTTAAATCTTCCATGACATTTTGGGTATCTCCATCTTCTAATAAAGATCATGCAATATTATCATAAGCTCCACAGCAACTCATAAATGGACTTTTGGACTAGATTATTTTTCCTCAGCTGCTGTTTCAATATTACTGAGCTCAACTAAATCACCTGTTTAGGAAATTATTGGATTTACGGACCAAATTCTTCATTTAAAAATATATTATTAGACTTAAAATCATTTTTTCCAGGACTGCTCACTTTAAATATATATGTAACCTACATTACATTTGAATTTAGATGTAAATTATGGTGAAGTTTCAGATTCTAATATAAAAAGTCTTATTGAAATGCCGAGTGCTTCAGTATGATTGACAGCAACTGAAATACCAAATGAAATCCCCATTGGTTTAATCTTAAATGGACGCACTTATTAATATTCTTTATGCATTCAAAACTCAATAACTAGGATCTGTAGGATGGAGGGATGAGCTCTGATAACATCTGCTCTGAAACACACAATGTTGATCTCCAGATGACTTTTTTAAAAAACGACATGTAGAGGTGATAGGAGACAATCTTGACCAGATGTGGCCTACTGACCCTCTACGCAGTTGGTGGAAAAGAAACAGATGTTGCGGGTCTCCAGAGGATTTTCGTGGGTGAACTCCGGGGAGCGAGTCTGAGGCTCTGATTCTCCCGTCAGAGAGGAGTTGTCCACCTTCACGGAGAGAGAGAGAGAGAGAGAGAGACAGGAAGAGAGAACAATGTTATCTAGTGACACATGCAGGGACAGAAAACAGGAGAGACGCAAGAGTTGAAACTGACAAGGTGGAAATGAAAGAAGGACCGCCTATCAGCAGCAAGTGTAGCGACACACTTGTCATGTCAAAACTGTGTTCTGGTGCTTGTGATTTTCATGCTCCAGCTTCACAACCAGCAAGTTACAGGGGAAGAAATGTATGTATGCAGTGTTTAACCGATCACCAGTGTCTTATCACACTACTTCAAACTAAGTGAGATAAACTCATCAGTGATTGGTGGCTGAGCTCAAATGGTGATTTTTGCCTTACTAGAACACTGAGAACATGGACAACAACTAAAATCTTTTGGGACGGTGTAAACACAACTGTGAAAGACAATGATGGGATATTCCAGTTTCAACACTGGTTCCTTGAGATACGTTGAAGAGACAGATCCCTGTTTAAATATTACTTGCAGTCAGCAACAAAAAAGTTTTTGAGAAGAAGTTGTTGTAACATTAATCCTACAAAGAAAAGCTTAACAACTACTTCAGATTAAGAGAAACTGTGTTGACAGAAATGTAAGGAAACATTTTAAAGAAAGTTATACATTAACTTGCCAAAAAAGGAACCTGTTTAAATATAGAATTAAAGGAAATTAGAGTGTATATAAATATCTGATTACTCTGTGACAAATACTTGTCTTGTAATGTTATCTTGTTTAGCAGCAGGACTCCAGGAATGGTTAGTCTGTCTGTCTGTTCCCCACTTTGGTCAAGACTAAAATATCTTGATGAATTTCAAATGGATTCTCATTAAATTTGCCAGAAATATTCATGGCCCCTAGATGATGAAGCCTAATGACTTTTGTGATCCTCTTAACTGTTCATTTAGCACCACTAGCAGGTCAAAATGTTCAAATATCCTGTAAAATAGCACAAAATCTACTCAATGAATAGACTATATTCATAGCAGACTGACTCAAAAGCAGGAAAAGTTTGTCCAGTTCTTTGATTTATGACCAAATACTCTAAACTAAGATGATAACCTCAGTAAACTTTACCTGCAACTCATTAGCAGACCTGCCTTCTATAGGTGCTAGAGGGGCTGTACTCTTAGTCTTCTTGTATTACTGTCACATAGTTTCAAATGTGAAAACTTGATAAAAATGGAATCATTAAAAAGAAGAAAAAAAGAATAACTGGAAAAGTAAAAGTAAAATTTAAAAAACTACACCAAAGTCAGCTGAGCTGTTGTTATCCCACTGAGACCTCCATGCCCCCCCAGAGCTCAGCCCAGCACCTCTCCCCTACCTTGCATCCGCTGGAGGAGATCACTCGAAGGTCAGCTGGGGTGCGGTCTCCCCCTTTGATCTCTACCAGATCTCCCTGCACCACAAGCTCAGCATCTATCTGCATCTTCTCCCCATCACGTATCACCACCGCTTGCTGGCATGGAGAAAAAGGAAGGGAGAGACAAGAAAGGAGATGGATTGTAAGGGAGAGAGAGAGAGAGAGAGAGAGAGAGAGAGAGAGAGAGAGAGAGAGAGAGAGAGAGAGAGAAGGTTTGGGAACAGAGAGAGGATTTAGTCAGAGGAAAAGAGAGAAGTGCGATTAAAAGGAGCCAGAGGGGGAAGAGGTATGGGAAAAGCAGAGATAGAGAAAAAGGAAGAAAAGAGAGAAAAGACAGGTAGGGGAAAGGAGGCACAAGGAGGGAGTGAAAAGAGCCTAAATAGATTAAAGAATTAGGCAATCGAAGTGCTAGAGGTGGATAACACAGGGGGAGTTTTTATGCAAACACACTCACAATCCGAAGTTGGCTCAAACATTTATTCTTCCTTTGTGCAAGCTTATTAGGTTTCCACTCAAGTGAGTGTGTAAGCCCTACTTGAGGGACGGCTTATTGATTCAGAAAGCTCTGAGACTACACCAAACACCAAATGCATCAACTTACCTGTGGCACCATTTTCTTGAAGGAGTCCATGATTTTTGAGCTCTTAGCCTCTTGGAAGTAGGAGAAACAACCAGTGATGATCACCACTGCTGCCAGCACCACACCCAGATACAGCTGAAATGGGAGCAAAGTCAAGCCACAGGGGGAGTAGGTGTCATTATCGACTTAGTTTGGTTCATGTAAGGCATTTTAGCGTAGGAAAAGGGGATTTACAAACCTCAAACCGGTTTTAAAACAGCAAAACCTTAAATGCAGAGTGTAAAGAGAAGATTTAAGAGTAAAAAAAACTCAGGGAAGCTCTGTCTTAGTGGGAGATTTAAAAGAAAAAGCTGTCTTAGGGTGTACTATTCCTGTCATCTTGGATGGTTCATTCAATCTTAGTCCAAGTAAACACTTGCGTCCCAAACCCAGAAAACCAAGAACTTAAGAGTTCAGCTCTGACTGAGGCAAACAAGACAGCACTTTGGCACTCTGGATGAAAGCATCTGCCAGCTGGGGTACTGCATGTCCTAAACTCCTGGAAAATAAAATTCCTAAATCCTGAAAAGCATGTTTTGGGAGGTTGTGTTTTCATTTGACAGCAACAACAAAATGTTTTGCTCTTTTACATTTCTTTTTTCTTTTACTGTGACAGTGCAATATCTTCTGAAGCAGGAAATACATCTGAAGTCTGCCCACTGGTTAAGACAAATGTCATATAACCACAACATCTGTGGCTCTAATCTGACTGCAGACCTTTATTTAATGTCACCTCTGCCTGTCAATTCCTGCCATCTCTCCTGTGTCTCTATAATAAATACCTCCCAAAAAATATTTTTAAAAAAGAAAGAAATACATCCTGACAAAATCACAACATTTGCCTCCAATTCAGTTGAGTTTGCAACTTCCTTGTTTGTCTCTACATGGTTTTTGGAGATTTAAGTCTTTGCCTCTTCTCGCTTCGGGAGACGCTTGTTCTTGTTCACCAGCTGCACAGAACATCTGTCTAGACAGGTGACACATTTGAATCCACTAATGTTTTGTGATTTGAGAGGATAAAACGCCTAATTTTCCAGATTGCAAACATAAATTTTAAAATTGTGCAATAAATTGTGTCATTTCAGCAGCGCATGCAGGAGCCGGAGGATGCTGAACATTTTTTCTGTAACTGTAGAAGACAATGTAATCTGTCAACTCAATGGATTCATCAAAATAATGATAATTAATCTGACAATAGTGATGTGTAGAGTTCTGTTAGGGTGGATTTTCATCTTAAATAAGCGCGTGTATATTATGCAAAGGCTCAAAGTGCCAAAGCTTCAGGCAGTTGGGTCTTTGAAGTAGCTCACCAGAGCATCCAGCTGTACATACCCCGTACTGAATGCAGAGATTAAATCGTGGGGAGATTAAAGTTATCACATATGTGCATGTGCGTGTCTATCTACTGTATGTTACTGTATATTATGCAAGGGTTTAATGCTGTCTGGGGTTTGAGGAGCACTCAGCGATGATTACATAATGACTCAGAGCTATAAAGTGCAGTATGGATGGCTGCTCAGCCCTATTTGCTCAGCGGTTGGTCTGAGTATTTATCCATGCTAATGTCAGGACCGACGCCAGTATCAGCGGTTGTTTATACGTCATACTCTCTGAGTGGGAGAAGGGACTCTGTGTGAGTCCATGTAGTTTGGATTTCTACACCGATCAAGCTCAATTACCTGTGTTTTTTAATTTCCTTTTACATTTTTCCACCTTTTTTTTTTTTTTTTACTTTCATGCAGTTGACCTCCCTTCATATCCCCCTCTTTCCTTACTCTTATTCCTTCAGTAAATGTTGGCTCTGTGTTGGTTAATGTAACCTAATTGTGTTGCTGTTTTGGCCTGGGATCTTGGGAAAGAGATTTAAATCTCAATATGCTATGCTATGATATCCCAAGTCAAATAAAAAATTAAAAATCTCCCCATGAGGATGAAAGCCTTTTGCCAATAATGGTTTCTCATTGAAGGTTAAGATGTTTGATACATGTACATTTATATGTGTAAGTTCATATTTACATGAGTATACGTTTCTTGATTTTCAATCGTATCATGATATCGTCATATTTGAAAATAATTGAGCCATTTTAAGATTTGTTTTACTCAGAAGAGTTGAGTTTCATACAAGAAATTATTGTAAGGGTCTAAGGATAGAGGATGTTTTATTGTTGAACCCTGAGGCAAATTTGGGATTTGGGATGTTGGGTTGCACTAGTTGATGTGACTGATACAGCACAGGGTCCGATATACCTGATTATTCAGAAGCTTAAACTCTCCTCACTGTATTAACTGTAAATCTGAATTTGACACACATATTCTGTAATTGTACAAAGACACAGTCACTTTGGAAAGAACTGAAAGATAAAGTTGTCGCCTTGTCTTGATATGATATAGAGTTAAACTACTTTGTTTTATAAAAACAGCTACAGTGGACAATGCAAAAAAAAAGTTATTTGGTATATTGCTATATGTTGTATGATAGTAGGATCCTTACATGTTTCTATTTTTAAAGTTTCCCCCTCAGTGGAAAATTGGTATATAGAGGTGTTAACAATACTCCAATTGGAGAAATGGACTTACAGTACATCACATTATCAAGGGACTCTAGATTTCATTTTGCCTGACTAACAATCCTGAAATAGGCTTCATTTGGTTTTCATTTGGCTTCATTTGGTTTAATATGTGAAATTTAAAAAAAAAGAAAATAGCTATAATGAAGTACAATAGAACAATTGCACTGCATTTAAATACTGATTTGATCAACTTCTTTGTGACTTTTTCACAAATCTACCAAATTGTAATGTACATTTAGTATATAATGGGTTTGGTTGTGCATATATGTTGTATATGGAAAAATATTTGGTGTGCATATGCCCCTGTGTGTGTCTGTAACCACAGTTTCTCTGCATACCTGAATTTCACCCTGACTGATTAATATGTAAAGCGTGTGATTTTACATATGCGTGCATGTTTTACAAGTAGTTTCTCACGTTGTCATTGACCGGCTCATCCTCGGTGGCCACCTGGATGCTGTAGGCCAGGAAACAGAGGATGGCACCGGTCCAGAGCAGGATGGAGAAGCCGCCGAACAGCTGACGGCAGAACTTGACCCACTCCGGGGTGGTGGGGGGAGGGGTCAGAGCGTTTGGACCATCTCTGGCCAGAATCTCCAAAGCTCTGGCACTGGTCAAGCCCTGAGGGACAGCAATTTTTTGGAATGAATGATTTTCTGCCTATCATGGGAATGTTATTGCAACACAGCGGCCCAATTTTCACCATGGCATATAAAAAGCTATTTTACTGCTACAGTTGCAGAACATCAAGTATTCTTGCCTGGCCTATTTAACACCACCAAGTATAATAAACTGGGTGACTTTTCTCACCTACAGTGCTGGAAACTGTAAAACTGCTGGATGCAACTTTACTGAACATCATGGACTAATTTACAGAAAAATCCATATAAATACCAAGAATAATACAATTTAATTATATTGGATAAACACACAAACTGCCTCTCTTACCAGCTTTAGCAAGTTGTTGACAGCTTTACAGCGTGTGATATTTTCTGAGCAGCCCAGCAACTTTTTTTCCCCCTCAATACTAATCTTAAAAAGATTAAATCAGTTTCTTTACACCCGCAATGTCAAATTTAAAGAAAACGGCAAAGGGCAGCTACAGCAAAAATACTTTTGTGATTGGTTCATCTGTGTTTCGTATCTGCTCGTGTTTGTACAAGTTGTTCTGTCAAGGTGTGTATGTTTGTGTGTATGTGTTTGTGTGTGCCATTGAGGGATTAAAGATGAAGAAGGCTCACCTTGGAGATGCAGCTGTGGATCTAACTTGACCAAAGTAACGCTTGGTCTCAGTTTGAATGTTGCTTTCCAATAAAGGCAAGCAGAGATTACATCTCCATAGGGGATACTAAAGCAAATGCTCTGCGCTTGTGTGTAAGTGTGCCTGTATAAATAAACGTGTGTGTGTGTGTGTGTGTGTTGTTACCCGTGAGAGGTCCAGTCCATAGCGTTTTCCCAGATCATCTATAGATAATTTGTGGTCATCCTGCAGGGATAAAATGTAGAACAATTTTGTGATCATTTTCCTTTCATCATGAACTGTACATATTTTATTCTACAAAAATACATCCAATGTTTTCTGCAGGGTGTGAGCTAGAGGCTCACCAAGGCTAAAAATGGACAAGGGTTATGGTAATCATGAGGATGTACTGATAAAAATGAGAACATTTACACATCTCCACCTTCCTGAAAAATACACTACTCTGAATTTAACATGATTCTAGGAGCTGGATATATATGATTCATTCCTCAAGACAGATCAAAGAGGTCCAAGAGTCTGGTCTGCTGCTGCATCTTCAAGTAATGTTGAACTAGTTGCTAGACAATGCTTTTCGCCAGTAATAAAAATGTACCCCAATGAAAAAGTGCAGGTTTTAACATGGAAACACTGTTAACTGTTAAAAAAAAGATCTTTTTGACGTACTGTATGTTGTATTTATGAGTTCATTTTGTTATTTGGTGTCATATTGGTTGATATTTCTGTGGCTAACTGCCCAAAAGCCACTTCAGGATATTTCCACTAAAGCTAAAATATAGTTTGGTACCGTAGCAATAAAAATTTCAGCTACCAGCTGTCAGGATGGTGTCGGCCCCTCACAATAAAGGGCTAACTTTTTGCACCTAACAATAAGGAGAAATGTGCCAATTCCTCCAACAGCAGCCACAGTGGACCAGAATGAAATGCAGCTTCAAGTGATGTGGCCACAATCAATGACATGCCCAAGTGTTCACAACACAGTTTGCTAAGCTTTATTTATATGCTTCTGCACCCCAGTGTGGATCAGCCATTGTCTGGTGGTTGTTTACAGGGATTCTTGGGGAAAATGTATGTAGGAAATCACAAACATGAGGCAAGACAGATGAAAGTAAAATACAACACTTAGTCACAACAACACTCCTGGAAGTGCTGACAGTATCCAAGGAATCATTTTCTTTAATCAGTCACAGGCCAGCTTGATAATTGACAAGAGCTGCTTTATCAGAGAGCGCGAGCAGCAAAACTTACCCCAGTTTTCATGGGCATCGCTTGGCTGCGTTTTGACAGCACCTCAAAGAGTTACAGCTCTGCACAAGACAAAAACTCTGCAATACACTGCTGGTGGCCCACAAATTATTTAGTATCTTTCTGAGTACAAAGAAGAGAAGCCAGAGGGTGGTACAAGAGATAGGAGAAGATAGACTGGCTTAGAATTCATCTACAACTGAGTACGTTAAGCAGGTTGGATTGCTTTTTTGTTTACGGGCCACTGTTTTCATTTATAGCCTTGGTGTCTTTTGGTGTAATGTTATGTGGAAGATCATTTGGGAGCAGAAGCGATGGAATCAATCACTATGCAGAGTGAGTGTAGGTTAGAGCACTGACAGCTTGTTTTTCTTACCAAGGACACCTCCTTCTTCAGCTCATCCAAGTCCCTGTCCTTCTTCTTCCTTTTTCCTCCACTCTCGGCACCACACTGGAGGGAAAAGAAAGATTAACATACATGAGGCCCGTAGGCTATCATCCCAAACCTCCACAGACAGTAAGTGGGAAAAGTCACATGCTTGTAGCCACATTGTGCCTAGCCATTTACATTCATAACCACGTATTACAAGCATCAGTGTGAGCACAATGGACTTTGTGTATACTGGTTCATTTCAATCTCCTGGCACTATTTGCAAACTATTCACTGAATATGGAGGAAAAATATTTTTTTTTACATAGAGCAAGTTCGTCATTTGTGTGAGAGAGTGAGAGAGAGAGAGAGAGAGACAGAGAGAGGGACAGCGCGAGAGAGAGAGAATGTGTGTATGTGTGTGTGTGTGTGTGTCATGAACAGTTGGAGAATGGTGCATCATGGAAATCATCTGCTGCTGTCAGTCTTTTCTTAGCAGCACGTGTGCATGTCAGTGAAGGAGGGATATACAGGGAGAATGAGAGGAGAGTGTGAGCAAGTGACACAGTGAAAAAGTAATCAAAAAAGAACCAAAGAGGGAGCACATAGCCGGTGGAGGGCCTGAAATGTGTCTGGCATAGCAATTTCCCCCTACTGTGTATGAGGAAGATTACCAGCCTGTCCTCCCATAAAGCTAAATGGAATGGGCCTGATGGAGAGAATAAAAACTAAATTACGTAATTACCCAAATAAACAGCAAGCCGGGAACAATACTTATGGAAGAGAAAACCCATCATCCTGAGATGTTACTGTCTTTTTAAAAAAACAGCATTCTGATGCCTAGAAATATTAAGCCCTACAGACGCAAAGTCAGTATTTTTCCATGATGCATGTCTATGCCATATGGTCCTACTGTACATAGGGTTGCAGTAAAAAAAAATAAATAAACTGAGTCACTTTCACTGAGTTAAGGCAGAAAGAAAATATTTAAGTGATTGTAATAAACAAACAAAGAAATGAGACAATTTCTGACAATAACTATGATATTTTTTGTTTTGAAAAGTGGACTCACCCCTTTGCCCATGTTGGATGTCCAGGCGCCAGCAGGTTATAATGTGAAGGACACCGCTCACTGGCTTTGCCAAAGCTGAGACCTCCCGCTCCCACGTGTGGAAGAAACACTGGTGGCTTTTTTTGGGCCTGGCACCCCCCCCCCCGTGACCCCCCACCCCCCCTACACACACACCAAACATCCCATTCCCTCAGTCCTTCCAGAGTAACCTGAGCCATACAACACCCCCCACCCATCACTCCTCTTCTCCCCTTTACTCCATTCCAACCAGATTACCCCCCACACCCCCACTCACCCACCACCACCACCACCACTACATAACATCAGAGGAGTTTATGTGTGTGTGTGTACCTGCACCTGCTCAATATACCCCCTCTACCCCCCTGCCCCACCCCCTCATAACACATACAGCCTGTCAGCCCATCAATCACTAATGTCAGCACAAGAAATGAAACATTGTACTCTACATAACATACAGTATGTGTAACAAAAGTGATAATGGGAGACTGTTATTGGTCCTAAATTATTAAAATGAAAAGAAAGTGGCGTATATTGCTGTTTGGATTCTGAACACAGAGCATGCTGAATCCTCAGGCCCTTTACTGCAAATAAGTCATGTATCATACTTTTTAATCATTTGCTGATTGATCTCCTAACATGAACTATTAACATCATTTTAATGTTTGTCTTCTTGCCTGCATTAAACGTGGCTTGAAGTCAATACGAGGCTGCAATTAGCTTAAAGTCCAACATATTTGAAACATATGGCTACTGTGCCCACGCAACAGATGCAGCAAATGATCCTGTGTCCGATAAGTACCACATATCTTCTTCTCTAGTTGCCAAATACTTGTTGATTTTTTTAGTTTGACTCCTTCCTACATCTTATATTATACAGCTACTAAACCTGTATGAGCTGCATACTTAGATGTATGTGCCCTTGTAGTGCATTCCTGCTCAAGGCTTCTACTTTCATGTTTTCCTTTGCCCACATTTTCAGGGGTTATCATTTTGTCCAAGTTGACATATCTGGTAAAAATACATCAATAAATAGTTTTTTTGACATGAATGTACAACTTCAATTTTAAACCATTGGACAAGTCAGAGAAGTAATCAAACAGGCCAGTCAATGGGTCAAAAGGCAGGAGAAGCTAATACTCTTGATTCTAGCTTAAAGCTAAATGTAACTTTTGAAAAAATATAATCTTAAAAAAGGAAAAGAAACAATAAAACATACACCTCAATACACAATTCAATACAGTCTTATGATGACTAATGTTTGCTCATATTAGAGTCTGTTTCGACCCCATGACTCTTCTCTATTTCCTCTGCTACTTTATTTTAACATGTCAAAGGTAAACACTTATCAGACATGTAAATAAAGCAACTGACTCAGAAATACCTTGGAAAGTGAATCCAGTTAGTCATTATTCTATAATTGCCAATTGTGGCCACATCAGGTGGTGTTCAGCACCTATAGGATTTCAATATTTCATACTATAGTGCCATCCAGTGATTATCAACCATGACAACTGTACATGTGTTTCTTCAAACAAAAACTTTGTCATTAAAATAAGTCAGGTGAGTAGTTCTGGAAAGTATTCAGGTTGCACTGGTGCTTAGGAGCTGGAGCAGGGAGGTGATTATAGCTTAGCTTACCTTAAAGGCCAGAGGCAGTGTGAAACAGCTAGCCTGACTTTCCAAAGTTAAAAAATACACTGACCAACACTCCTAAAACTTACTAATTAACATGTTTAATCAACAAGCAGCAAGTGTGAGACATGTGTTGCAGTAACTTTGCAGACAATCAGCAAAGATGAAGAACACACTCTGTCATTTGTCAAAAATGCTACACCCAACAGCTTCCTTTTAAAGACACAAATTGTTATTTCTACATTTCTGACTGTGTGGGCTACAGATTTAGAGGTGTTGGAAGTTGTATTTTTTTTTTTAACTTTGGGCTGAGCTAAGCTAGCTGGATCCCCCTGCTTCCAGTCTTTATGCTAAACTCAGCGAAGCTCATCACCTCCAGGCTCTAGCTCCATATTTAACGAACATATATGAGCGGTATTGATCTACTAGTCTCCCTCTCGGCAAGCGAGTAAATGGGTGTATCATCTAAAATGTAAAACTATTCCATAAAAAATTATTTTATAATACCATTAAAAAGTTGACATCAACTGTAAAGCCTCTATGTGTAGGATTAGAACATTTCTGACTTTGGCAACTCTCAGTGGAGGTATTAAATCAAAAACACTGACAAAGTAATGCAAGCATCACCTCCTCGCGTCAGGTATTCGGGAGGTGTTGCTGAGCAGGTCAGTGGGCATCACTTTAAGACCGTGGCTGTATTGTATGTGTAACTGAATATGAAGCAGAGCATTTCTGAAAAGGTCATACATGATCACTGAACCCAACTTGGATGTTAAGTCATAAAAAATTAAGTCTCTCAGAAAAATACACCTAATTTTGTCTCCGTGTTATATGGAAAAAAGGTTGTAAATGGTCACTGATCATTTGTTTCCAGTTCATTATCTTTACCTTTTGGTAGTTGAGTAATATCGGGCATGAAGAGGTGAAATCGTTTTACTCATCACCTGCCTCTATGGATCAGAAGAGCTTCAAAGCTGAATTCCATAACCAAATTCCTTTTTTATATGTTAAAAGAAAAATCTTCGGTGGTCATTGTTCAGCATTTAAAACCTGCAGATTACGTCCTCTAAAATGTTCTTAATTTGTATGCATATCTTGGAATAGTTAATAAAGCAATAATGAGTTTTACTTTCATGGCATCATCAGAGAATTCTCATATTCAAATAGTGGATATCTCATTTTGGAAGGGCTCGCTTTTTCCTTTTTGAAAAGTTCATGAAAGTGTGTCTTGGCAGAGATGTTCGTGACAGATTTGCACAATGCTTTGGACTTGGAACAGAGAGAAAGAAGACCATAGACATTTTCATCTGGGTTTACTTTGTCTTCTGTTGACAACAGCTGCGCTTGGGGGCTTTAATTTATTTCTTTTTATTTACGTTCTCTTTACAACATATTATACAGAGTCATCAAAAGTGGTTAGTGCTCTGGAATTACCACAAGCATTAAAATAAATGTAAAAAAATGTAAGAAGCTCCAGTCATTTCAAATAAAGGAATGTTATTTTGCAACTATGACTAATACAGTTCATAATACATACAAACAAAACGTTTTTAAAAGGCATTTTAATGCTGTATGTTTTATGTCAGGTGTCTGTGTGGCTTTTTTTGCTGTAAAAAGAAGAAAACATTCCAACTAATCCATTTGACTGGATAGTTAAACAGCGACTAGTGAAACAGATCTCCAGTTATAAAGATGTGGATTTTTAGCACCTCCATTCCCATTATGAATTTTAAAGGAACATTCAAGTCTAACACCATCTACCCTGCATATCAAGCACGCAGATCGCAATCCATCTTTGGCTCAGGGTTAGGGAAGGAGCACCTTTAAAAGAAAGCTCTGGGGGAAGAGCAGGTTCTATCTGTAGTGATACATATGGATTTTTGGCTTGGCTTAACACACCAGATAAGTCTCTTTCTCCAAGGCTTTCTCCCACAGCAAGCACCTTCCTCCCCTTTTTTCTCCCCTGCCACATCGCGCTGAATCTGAGGCTAACTGAAACCTTATCCACCCCTCATCTTCTCTCTGTCACCACAAGACAACCTCGATTTCCCTTCGTCTCGGAATAAAACGTGCACGTGCAAGAGACAGCCACACAGTACCTTCCATAATACACAAGGTCAGAAATATAATGGTATATTCCATCAAATACAATTACATTCCTTCCCTGCCTCAATAAACATGTTCTCCATGTGTTATCTTACACACATGTAAAAAATGTCTCAAAACATTATTTTGCTTTACTTAGGGTGACATACCAAAGTTTTTTTTTGCTTTATATCAAATCTCATTTTTAACACTCTTTAACTAAACACACATATACATAAAACACGCGTCTTTTTGACCAGAGGAGAGCTAGCTAGATTAAAAGTTTCTGTTTGGCGTCTTCAGTGAGAACTAAAGGCGGATTTCTGCCCATGTTTTTACCTCCTTTGCCAGTAGGGGGCAGATGAGAGCGTTTTGGCATTCGAACCAGCAGAAAAAAGACAGTGAGGGGTCTGAGGAAGGAGAGTGGGCTGGCAGGGGACATGCCTTCAGGGGAGGGGGCATTTGAAGGGCAAGCGAATGGCCTGACGTCGATCATTGGGCAAGACAGAAGAAAGGGAGAGAGATGTCCGTCACCGAGTATGAAGAACAGAATGAAGAAGAAGAAGAAGAGTAGAGGGAAGGACAGAAGAGAGAGGAGCAGAGCATTGAGCTGTAGGCCTGGCAGTCAGATAAGGACAGGCTTAAGGAGTGGAGTGGATTGTGTAAAGGCCTTTTCTGTTGGGGAATAATGCAGTGCATAGTCACTAGACGACAGGAAGAGGAAGAGATAAAGGAAGCCAAAGACGTAAAGAAAGACAGAAT
Organism: Scomber colias; assembly: GCA_021039105.1. Classification (NCBI taxonomy): domain Eukaryota; kingdom Metazoa; phylum Chordata; class Actinopteri; order Scombriformes; family Scombridae; genus Scomber; species Scomber colias. The sequence goes on from JAJDFG010000148.1 coordinate 901,441, forward strand.
GAAAACTGGTTCGGAGTGAAGAGATGAATCCCAAGATGGGAGCTGAGATGAAGAGTGAATAGAGGAGTGAAGGCAGCAGAGGCGGCAGCGAGGGAGGGAGAGAGAGAGAGAGATGCGGAGAGAGATATCTCGTTACCAGCACGCGCTAAAATAATTAGCCCTGGGTTGGCAAGGAGAAACGCGTGAGCGGATTAACTGGACCTAAAATAACTCTGAGAGCACAGAAGCTGCACCTCTTCCTGGTAAGCCCTTTTGTCAGACTCCTGAGAGCGTCCGCCAGCCCCCGGGGCCGTGACGTCATTCCAGGTCGTCAGTCGCCGGCCTTCGAGTCAACAGCGGGCAGCCTCGCACAAACAATAAACACCGCCCCTCCACCCGTTACTGCTCGCCTCTTTCTCTTTCTTTTTTCCCACCCCACTATACTATCCTGTTGGCTGAAAAATGTGCAGCTGTTACAGTAAGCCTGTACGCTCTTATAGGGCCAGAAATAGCCCCCTTTAGCCAGGGCAGGGACACAGCGACAACCTCCATTAGTTCAAATGTGAGGGGATTGAATCACCTCGAGCTCGAGGGCTTGAACCTCTATCTACGCTGGCAGAGAGCAGGAATCATATTTCTCTCCTGCTATCACTCTCCCCCTCTCTCTCTCTGTCTCTCTTTTTCTCTATCTGAAGTCCAGAGTGCACTCACAGCTCTGCTCAGTGTGTGTGATTGAGTCGTAAACATTAAGGGGGATTCAGGGGACTCTAAACACAGAGGGATGTCTTTCGGGTTCCTCTTAAGGAAGTTATGTGTGTAGTTAGGCCTTAAACAGTTTTACAGTTTGCCCAATGAATGCATACAGGGTCTCCGATGAGGCATTGTAAAAATTATTTGATACTGTTGCCACTGATATAGTAGGACTATTCGTACAGCCAGTGCTGTCTTGAAAGAGTAGAGATAATGGGAAATAATGGGGTTTGCATCAGGCTGGGCAGAAAAGGAGGGAGCAGACTAGAAGAGTGGAGGCAGTCATGGAGAAGTCAGACCTTTATCTATGAGAGAAAGAAAAGGAAGAAAAGAGGGAAAGGGAAGTGAGAGAGGAAGGAAGGAGGAAGAGAAACAGGATAGAGCAGTTAGCATATAAATCACTTCTGTAATTTGAATTAACAAGAAAAGTCAGGAAATTCACAGTGAAAGAGGAAGAAACGGGATAGGAGAGGGAAAAGAATGAAGAACAGTGCGAGAGAGAAGAGTTAAGAGTTTGACGCGTCGCCTACACCGCCGAAAGAAAAGAAAGAAAAAGCAAATTGGCTTGTCCCCACAGCTGGGAATTTGTGATGCGTATCGGACGCACTTGGAGAAAGCTTTTTTCGGCGGATAGGATCACAATGAAAGGAAAGGCAAAAACTGGGGAGCAGCTTTTTACATTTTGTTATCAAACCTCGCCATCTTAGGGTCTCGCTTCAAATGGCATATCTTATGACCTGACAAAAGTACTCGGGGTGCCGGCTGGTGTAAGAGATTATCACGACATCTCAGATCTCAGCCCATATAGCTACTGCGTTTACAGTCATCAGCCTGTGACAAGAGCAGATATGATTTGACTCATTTATTCCAGGACTCAGGTTGGCATTGTGGTAGATGTAAAGTAGGTTTGCAGTTTAACTTTGCTGATGGCTCCTCAGTAGACTTCCCACTCGCTTACCCTCCACGGCACCCCACCCCCCCCCCCCCCCTCCCTCCTGCACCACCCTCATCCTCTCTCTCATGTTTGTGTGTTACTTGAAGGTGAGCTGGTTGGCAAGGCGAGTGAGGAGGCCAAGCGGTTGGAATCTCCCTATCCCTCTTTCACCGCCAGGCCCCTCCACTGCGTTTTTGCGGGTCAGCTCCAGCTCGATGGTCATCAGCACCCTATCTGCCGCCTCCCCCACACCTCCTCCCCCCACCCTCTCTGTCTTTCTGAATATGGTTCGCTGCTGTTGCTTGGGCTGGGCCTTCGCCAACACCTGGCGCACGGGCTGGAGCAGCCGGCCGGTGAGCCCGCCCCAGCCCCTCCCCGTATCCTATTTCTTGCGTGACTCCTGCTTCTTCTTTTCCGAGGCGGCCGCCTTCACCTTGGAGGGGTCAGCGGGAGGAACGGGGCCCTGTGGGGGAGCAGGGAGAGAGGGGTCGGGGGGAAAACAGGGGAGGAGAGTCACTTCAGGAGGAAAGGAGCGTGAGGGAGATAAAGAGAGCAAGAGAGTGAGAGAGAAAGAAAGGCAGGCTTAGGGAGGGAGGAAGGGAGGGAGGAAAGAAGGGAAAAGGGGAGGGGTGAGATGTTAGAGGTGAGAGGATGAAAAATGGGGTTAGCTGTTCGAGTGGAGCTGTGTGAAGAGGAGAGAAAACACATTTAAGAGGAAAAGGAGGACAGAGACAGAAAGGGGTGAGGAGGTAGAGAGACAGTCCTTTTAGGGGAGGGGGTAGCAAGTGAGCTGGGGTGGTGTCCAGAGCTGTAACGGGGTGACAAAACAGGTAACCATGCGTTAGGATGGGACACAGTGGCAGGCAGGCTCCATACACCTGTGACACCTGAGTGAAAAATTATGAATTGCACACACTCATACGCACAATGTACATCAGACTGGGAAATCTTGTCATGTTTGTGTCATTCTTATCAATGCAAAAAAAAATAAAAAGAAACAGTAATTAGCAATGAATATGTTCAAGAATGACATCTAGGTTTTATTAAACTAAGACTGTATTTCAATGTGTAGTTAGGACATGCAACACAATGAAATACAGTCATTTAAAAGCATGTACTCATCCTTTATTTTAATTATTCAAAACTATTCTTTTTCATATTTGAAATCAAGTTACTTTCACTTTCACGTTATTTTTACCCCCTAATTTAAAGATGATTATTATTCTTTTGGTTATTTAGATTTAGTTTTTTCTTCTATTTCTTTTGTTTTTGTGCATAAATTGTCCACAGTGAGGAATAGTTTGTTATATTTGAGGTCTAGAATATGAGATGATGCATCTCAAGGGGCAAACATTAAATGCAGGACTTTCATTTCGCATCCAAACAGAAGCCATTTCTAACTCAAACATTTATTGTAGATTCTGAATCAACACAGTCATATTTACTGGGTCTCTAAATCTCTGACTATTATGGTACACCAAAAAGTCCTACTTAAATAGAAAAACTGCTCTTTAGGTGCTCCACCTTAAACTTAAAATCAAAAGATTTGTTTTCAAAGCATATAACTGTACTACTGAATTAATAATGAATGTGCACAGACAGAAATAAAAAACTGTAGATGTTATAGTTTTGCTTTAGCTGTGATCCAATTTGGACTTGTTTGGCTTACAATCCAATATTTTAAAAAGACACCTTCAAATATTCGTACAACTACTACTTACATAATTCATCCATTCACTCCCACTCATTCTTTACAATGTCTGGGCAATGCCTATAAACATATCTGTGAAGAAATCTATAAAAAGGAAGAGTAGGAAGAGCGGAAAAGGGAAGTGAGGATTCACTTGAGCACAACAATTCCAGTAGGTAGGACTGGACAGAGTGGAGATAAGGTCAAGGTAACACTTAACTTTACATTAGCTGTATTCCGGTGCATTAACCTGTGAGTTAACCTATCAAAAAGTATCATAAGTGCAGGATAATGCTCTGATGGAGCTTAAAATAATTATATAGAATTATTATCACAACTGTACTGTACTTTTAATGATACTTCACAGGTTAAACTTGAGGCCAGTACACAGTTAAGTGTGACAGAGGACAGACAAAGTGAACGAGAAGCATGCATGAATCTGAGGTTTGGAGACTGAAGTGCTTTTGCTCTAATACGTGAGGTTAGTCAGTGGTAGAAAACACACTAGAGGCTGCTTCTACCCACTGAATGTTCAACTAATAATACCCCGCTGATTGCATTAGAAAATTTATCATCTTTAATTATGCACTCTGAAAAAGCAGCACCCACTTGGATAAGACAGCAATCGAGGTGTACGCTGCAGCTAACATGCAGCGGGACAAGGAGACTATGCAGCCCATGTCATTACCTTCGATCATACTTACAGTCTCTCATTCATCACTGTATTGTTTACCATTATGCATCCCACGGTAGGCTCAGTTTGTGCTGCAATGTAATGCAGAGCTCCCACACTAACGATGGGGCTGTCTTGTAAACACACCCCAGCCTGCTTAGACAGAATGCAGAACCACCCTTGTTACAGGGGCTGCACACACTTCAAAGGAAATGTGGGTACAGTGGCAAAATAGGAGGGGACTGGTTTGGAGGTAGATAGGTAAGTAGCTGTGTCCCCTGCTGCATACTAAAAAGAGACAGTGACAGGTATAGAGGGAGATTGAGAGGTAGATGAGGAGTGAGGGGATAGTGATTTTCTGTCCAGAATCGAAGCTGACCAGAACCCAGAGGACCTGAGGAGGAAGAGGAGAGAAACTGGAGAGGGAGTGAGGAGGTGGTGGTGGTGGTGGTGGTGGTGGTGGTGCGGAGGAGGATGAGGAGGAGGGTGAGGAGGGATCAACAGAGCGAGAGAGGGAGTAAAAAGGGAAGAGGAGTGGGGGAATTACAGACAGATAGATGCTTCTGATGGTCAGCAAGGAAGTCAAAGGCACAGAGAGGCGGGGAGAAGGGGAGGGAGAGGAGGAGGATGCAACTGAAGGGAGAGAGACAGGGGACCGGATAAAAGGAATGTGAATGAGAGAGAGCGAGGAAGGGAGGTAGTGAAGTGAAGTAGAGGAGGGGGAGGCAATTGGGGGATGGAAAAGAATGGGTGGGTTGTGCGTGCGTGTGTGGTGCGCGAGCTCAGATCGATACCGAGTGCACTCAATTATCATTCCAGTACAGAGTGTGTATGTGTGTTCAACGCTGTGAGCTTTCTTATGTGTGTGTGTGTGTGTGTGTGCGTGTGTGTGTGTGGCTGCAGGGTAAACTCCTCTCCCACAACTCCACCTAATGGGGAGTAGCACACACCACGGGATTCCTTTGTCTCTCTGTCTTGCTCACTCCCCCGTGCTCTCCCTCACCAGCCGTCTTTTGGAGATTTGTAGTGCAAGGCCAGCAAACAGAAAGTAACGAAGATGGTGAGGCTGATACAAAATTGTGTTGTGTCAGCAGAGTCTCCTAATAAGGGCTATTTGATCAAACAACCACTTATGAGCACACTATCAAATCCCACGAGTCCTCTGTGTGTGGCGTAGCTACAAGAGAGGAATCAGCTCTGAGGAGAGGGGAAAAATAAAAAATAAGGGAGTTGGCAGATGGAAAAGCTGTTTTATGCTGTATATTTTTTTCTTTTAAATCGAGACTTGCAGGAGAGTAACTGTAAATGACAACGTTGTCAAATATTTCAGTGTCCTTTTGGCGGCGAGTTATTTATTCATATATGCACTGTCACCCGCCGCAGGCACTTGAGAGCAACTGACTACAGCTCAAGAGTAACCTGACAATCACACGACAGTAGAAAGAAGACAAGAAGACAGAGGGAGGAAAGAGGGCTCCCATGAGATGAGAACGAGTGCCTTTCTTTGAGGTAGAAAGAAGGGTTGGCCCTCATTGGTGTGTGCCCCCCCGCCCCCCCACATTTAAGCCATGGGGGCAAGATGGTACGCTCCTGTCCGCCAGCGGGAGCCCACCGGTTCATCTTTACATTTGCTTATACCTGCGGCTAAATGACACGCTGTCATAATAACACCTTTGATCTTCCACCTCAGATATCTTCATGTGTCTCTCATTTCAAAGCTGATTTTTGATTTAAGTAAACGCCTTGAACACAAATCCCCACACTTCTCTTTTTTTCCCCCTATTATCAGCATTCAAGGCATACAGTCCATTACAATACACACCCGCAACCATCCACCTCCCCCCCACCCAACATTACCACAAAGTAATCAAACAGAACTTGCCCTGGTGCCTTGTACTCACAAAAGAATACAAGCCACCAAAATGTCTGATTAATCCACCACTTGAGGCTATCACACTCCCATGAGGAATACGAGGGGAACAAAAAAATACCCCCAAATCCTTGGCGTGCAGCAGCGTAAAAACCACTGATAACAGGCCAGACCATAATAGACCCAGTGAATTTTCATTTGACTCCCAGTGAGCAAAATCAGCAGCTCCTGTCCATTTTGCCACTCCTAGCAAATCAGAGTCTCATTCAATTCAGTAACAGCATTAGTGACGTGACCTGGTCTCGGCCATTTCAAAGACGCTGGTTTGATTTTTGCCCTTTGGCTATTTACTCTCACCGTTCTGTTTGGCCCCCCCCAAGGGAGCTGAAGGAGTGGCGAGGGCCACAACTGAGAGAGAGGAGGGACAGCACAGGCTTTATAGCACTTCGAATGCTGAGACAGCACTAGAATTTTAACAGCTTGAACACTGTTATTAGTGTTTGTCGGGCAGTCTTTGAATGACATGTTATTTGGTTGTTGATATGTAGCTGCGAGGAGGAGCCGGCTAAGAGTGTGGACATATTGAAGCTGCTCGGACTGGCGTTGGGGGAATGCGATTATGAGACTGTGCTGTTATGCACTGTCATGTTGGATGTGTGCTATTGTGCGTCTGCTCTGAAACTGAATAGATGGATATTCCTTCTGACACCACGTTTTCTGAGCCCGACAAATATTCACAAACACTGAGTGCTATTGTAATCTCTTCAAAAAGACGTAAATTTACTCTTCAGCACCGGAATATGACAGTAAACCAAGCTGTTGCATTTGATGTTGTCAACCGGATGCACGGAGGAAAGAAAGCAGAGGAGGAAGAGGAGGAAGAGGAGGAGGAGGAGGAGGGGATTGGGAGGGAGGAGAGGAATGAACTTGCCTGTCTCTGCTGTGATCCCTCTTTCTTTTTCTTGCCATGTTTGCTGGAGGGGACAAAAGAAAGACAATGTCAGGATGTCGAATATATCTCTCCCTCCAGTGGTCGCAGGGCAGCATTGCCTGGCAGCGATCATAAAGAGAACATCAACTTAATCTACGGGTCCTGTCTCAAACACAGCCCCCAGGTGCTAGATGTGTTAAGATCTCATAAGAAAGGATAGGTATAAGCAAGATGATGGATCCACCATCTTCATGATCTAGTGGATTATCCACCCTGAACCTCCACTTCACCGCCTTTAATCATCTTGCTTTGGACCTATGCTGTACTGTCTTTAGATTAAATCTAAATGAGAGATCATTATCTGTCTCTCTCCAGCTGACTGACTTCAAAATCTAAGCCTCACAAATCTAACCAAATCAATCCGTGGCACAGCAGCTATGCCAGCTATGCCAGCTTGGCCACACAGGTGTCGGTGCCAGGGATGGGCTCTGGCTTCAGCTCCAGTCCCTGGCACAGACCCGACTGGCAGAGCGCCGCCATCCACAGGTCGGGCACTGACCTGACACTGAGGCTGAAGACACGGCGCGCCACCAGGAACCTCATCAGGTAGTAGATGACCACAATGAGCACCAGCAGGCCCAGCACCACCCCGATGATGGCCCCTGTGATCACGCCAGCCTGGATGGGCACTGTGGGTGGAAGAGAGATGGGGGTGGTGTTATAGTATGTAGGCAAGAGGAGAAGAGTGTTTTTTTTTTTAAAAAGGGGGAAAAAGGAGGGAAATAGGTGACAGAGAGGGGTTGGGAGTGTTTTGAGGATGCCAATAGAAAAGAAAGGAGTGAAGGTGTGAAGAAACAAAAATGAGAGAAGTAGAAGTAACATATGTTTTCGGAGGAGGGAAGAAAAAGAAAAGAGTAAGGAATCAAATCTTAACAGAAAAGGGAATGAGAGATGAAAGAAGACTAGAAAAGGAATGTGAAGTGAAGTGAAGGTAAAGGTTGAATGAAAGATAAAAGTGCAGCACAGGCAGAAGGAGATGAAGGGAGGAAGAGATAAGGTAGGATAAAGGTGAGAGTAAGGATAGAGTAATGGAGAGAGAATGTGGGGGAGGGGATAAAACAGTGCAAGATGACGGAAAAGGGGAAAGAAATGAAAAATGGGAGTGGATGATGAGAGGGAGGGGGGGAGAAAAGGGAGTGAAGGGGAGGCCTCGATAGCAATCTCAAATAGAAAAAAGAGATAAAATTGTAATTGATTTCATTTAACGGGAAGTGCGAGGAATTCTAACGAGGATGTGGGACGACTAGTCTTGAACACCATATTTGCTTTAGCCTGATGCATGCAGCAAATTGAGATTAATTTCAGAGTTTGGATGATTATAACAAGAATTGAGAACAGTTGGCTGCTGACTGAAAAAGAAATTCACCAAAATATGCCATATGGGTTCAGTGGAAAGCTAATGAGCAGACACAGATGTAACACTATGCAAGCATTACACATTACATACTGGGGAATTTGATTTTCCTGAGGAATCCCCCACAGGTACCCCCATCTCACCCTTTTCAAACACCAGTAGGCGGACGCTGGAGGGCCTTCCCACTATGTCAGGGGGGTTCTTAGCGTCGCAGGTGAAGGTGCCGTTGTCGCTGAAATCCAAGTTCTTGATCAAGATGGAGCCATCACGGCGGCCGGGGTTCCCCACAAACTCCAGTCGGTCCCTGAATGGTCCCTTGTTGTCGAGGTAGGCAGCGCCGCTGGTGTAGTGGAAGATCTGAAAGGACAGAGGGTATGGTGTCACCATAATCGTCACTAATCACAAGTGTCAAGAATTTTCCATTTAAAGGTGGAGTCAGCGATTCTAGAAAAAGATCGTCAAATACACCTTTTGTCAAATTCAGTAAATATCTCTTCACAGTCTACTAGTTGTCTGTTCAGTGAGTGCACTTAAAACATATGGTTCATACAGAGTACTGGTTCTGTAAAAGACAGTGGCTTGAAGCAAGTCACTACACACTACAACAGTCAATCAGCATGGGGCGATAGTGTACAGGAAAGGGGGGGAAGTCATCAGAGCAGCTCTCTGTGATAGGGCTGTCAAACTTGAAATGAGCCGTAATGCATTAAGATGAATTCAGTTGTGCTGCTCTGCTGGTCTGCTTGTGCCTCTGCTAGCTCAGTGGGGTGGTAAGCTAGCAATTGAGCCCATAGATTTGTTGTTGCGGAAAAGTAAAACAGGTGCTTTTTAAAGAGTCGACAATAGACTTTTCCGCATTGTGTAGAACCCAAAATGCTACTTGTATGGTTGTTGTTGTGATTATCTGCTTCAATTTAACACTTCATTAACATTAGCTTACTTTACCGATAAGGCAATAAGGCATGCAACAGGATGAGCTAATAGTTTTAGAGCGCCCTCTGCTGGATCACAAGGCAAACTATTTCAAATGGTGTGATGTGCTTAAAGAGACTGCAGCCTACATTTCAAACATGTTATTACAGCTCAAATATGATCTTTTCACTACGCCTTCAAAAGAATGTCTGAATTTCAAATAAAAAAGTGACACCCTAGTCAGTGGGGATATGACAGCCCCCCAATCTCAAACACCTGTCGAAAGGTGGGAGAGAGAAGCTGTAGCCAATTCACACAGTGAATGAGTGAGTGATTTTAGACGTGCTTTTGATGTCTGTCACTCAGGAATCACTCAGAACAGATACGCTTCTGTTTGATTAAATGCATCAATCGCCACTCAATCCTAGATGTGAATGAGTGACGCACATCTCATAAAGACTCCCTTTAGTTTATTACACTCTGAGTCCCTTTTGATCACATTTAGTGAAGCGTAATCGTAACCATAACTACACTCATTGATCAAGTTTTCCTGTCTGTCTGTTTCTTGCCTGGGTAATGTGTGCATCCATGAATTTGGGGGGCAGAGCTTGTGAAGGAGCATGAAGGGAGGGGTGTATTTGTTTGGGTGTTCAGTTCAAATATCAACAATCTTTCTCCAGAATCACTGACTCAATCTTTAAAGATTTTGGTCCATCCTCTGATTGTGTTTCCTTTGGTGATTCAAATTTCACTCATAATTGGAATGTCCTGTACAAAAAGAAGTCTAGTTCATAAACTGCACCGATTAGTAGAACAACCCATATCTGTCCATATCACTGTAACATTGCAAGATATTTGAAAACTGTCAAGTACTAAAGGCTAAAATTAAATATTTGGTGATGTTTGTCATGTTGCTTCCTTCTTAAATCAGATTATGTCTGATTCAAAACTGTAAAAACTCAAAGGTGATAAAATGCTCCACAGAGTTTAGGAGGGGCTGCAGAGTCAGGTAATTATTTGACACTACAAGTAAACCCTTTCATTTATACATAATCATGTGTTTCATTGTTGATATATGATATTAATTAGAGTACATTTACACTAAATATAAATTGGCTATTTTGGGGCAGCAGAAACAAGTTGTGAACACATCAATGACGTATCATCACCTTGAAGTTGATATTTTGAACAGTTTCTTATTTATACCTCTGACAGTTACAGAGCAACATTTATTTGGAGTCCTGTGTCTTTCCACCTGGTGAATTTAAGTCCAATATTCCCTCTCCTTAAGCTCTGTTTTTGGTCTTAAGCAACTCCTGAGGGAAATATCTGGCTCTTTAGCTGCTTAAATGCACCACTATGTTCACCAGCTGGTCGCTTGCTGTGCCTATTTACTTGTTTAGTGCTGAGAAGGTAGTGTACAGTGGGTTTTTACAGCTTTTTCTCTGAGAACAGCTGCCTGCGGTGGCTGAAAGAGACATTGTGGGACTGCTGAGAGTGAACTAAAATGGTGAAGTTGCAGCCGGACAGCTAAACAATGAGCTGAAACTTGCCACCGAAGCTCAGTACAGCTGAGCGGAGCTGCTACGTCGCTGATAATTCTCTATAGGTTCATCACTACAAGCGACACCCCTGAATTATGCATTATCATTTGATTTAAGTCAAAATTGTGCCAATTTCAGACTATTTTAGTTTACAGTCTTGTGGGGCTGCTTGTGTTCAGACTTAATTCAATATTTTAGAACGTTTACTTTAAAGGAATAAAAAAGACTTTTGTAGAAAATGTGTTTGTCTGTGCATCTCTTAAAGTTGAATTTAAAAGAGCTGTTAATTGACTAGGGAGAAAGCCTTAAATGGGTTGAGTGGTACAACACGGGTAAGGAGGGTTAAGTGGTGATGCACAAGGCTCCACAGGGTCAAAACTGGTTGTAATTTTCATATACAATCAGTTTAAATTGTAAAGCCCATTAGATACATAAGCTGGTTCCATGAATTACACACTGCCTTTTACATGGTACACACATATCAGATATCAAATACGACATTTCAAAAGGACAAATACACCATGACAACAGATAGATGTATGAAACTGTAAATCTATCTGGGCAGGTAAAGAAATGAGCGACAGAAGATAAAGAGAGAGAGAGAGAGAGAGAGAGAGAGAGAGAGAGAGAGAGAGAGAGAGAGAGAGAGAGAGAGAGAGAGAGAGAGAGAGAGAGAGAGAGAGAGAGAGAGAGAGAGAGAGAGAGAGAGAGAGAGAGAGAGAGAGAGAGAGAGAGAGAGAGAGAGAAAGTGCTAGGAAAACAAGTTTCAAAGTGCACTGCGGGAGAAGGATGAAGGCGGCTGAGGTGAGGGGAGGAGATAATGAGAGAGGAGGGGTGGGACAAAGAAGGAAAGGCTGGAGAGGAGGAGATTAAGGGAGGTGGACAGAGGGAGGCGCAGTCAGGATGGGGAGATAGAGAGATTACAGAGATGGGAGGACGATAAGGGCAGGGAGAGTGAAATTAAAGAGCAGGAGGCTGAGAGAGGAGAGAAACTTGCTGGGCGCTTGTTATTTCCTGTTGCAAATTAATACATGCATGCTTCACTTGTGTGTTAGAATAAATTGGAGTATTGTTTGTGTGTCCTTTTTTGATATTCACACAGTGCTGTATTTGTCAGATTAAACCCACGATTCCTTTTGGCGATCTGCATTCATGCTGCTCTCTGAGAGTGCTCTACAAATTGCTCAAAATTTATGAATTTGACTTAATTTCTGTTCCTCTTTGTTCCTTCTAGAGGCTTTGAAAACAAAGTCTTTTTGAAAACAAGTGTTTTTTCGCAGCGAACGTAGCTATTGTTGGCGAGTCTACATTTCTGTTCTGCAAAAGAAGTCTTTGTATTTCCTTTTTAAGTGCTTCTTTGTAGCTTCTCGCATGTGAAAAAGGTCAACTTCAAGTAGGAGTACACATCAAAATTTCATGTAGGCCAATGAAGAGAAAAGAAGAGGGCATGCTCCTCCACTGCAGCCTTAATTTTATTTTTTTAGTGTAGCTTTAATGTGTACATGTGACTCATTTTGAATTTCTTGTAAAGATTTAAACTTCTTAATATGTAAACTTTAAATGATGTATAGTTTGTGTGTGAGAGTGTGTGTATCTTACAGAGATGCTGTCCCGGGAGCCATCAGGCCTGTACGTCCAGGAGAAGGTGACGTCGTCTGAGGTCCAGCGCCAGGAGAAGAAGGAACAGGAGAGTCGGATATCGGAGCCCACCAAGGCATGGCGTTCCCAGCCGGTGTAAATCACTATGGCCTGGGACTGCTCGGGCACTGGGAGCCAAAATTAATATGATCAATTCACAAATAAACACACTCAACACAGTTCAACATGATTTTGATTTAAAGTTAATGTGGGTTTTACTCCACAATCTGAACACCTCACCTCACAAGTTGTAAACATGAGAAACTTTTGCATTGTATTGATTAACATTTAACCTTGTTTTACTTTGAACACTTTCCCCCTCCTAAATCACCTAATTCCTCAATATATTTCCAGGCCTTGATTTACTTACAAGACACCAAGCAGTGCTCATACAACAACTTATTAGTGTCCGCACTCAAATCCAAAGAATACTTGCATATGCATCAAGACACTGCCCATGTATTTGTGTTGGATCCACCATTGATTCAGATATTTGCTCAGTAATTATTTGGATTATTACTAGAATATTGGTGCTGGTCAAAGTCAAAGGGGAACATCATTTTCTCTATTAATATGGATTGTGCTGGCTTAATCATGCACACTGTCTATGCTTGAATAATATTTAATGATTAATGTTAATTTGGTTTTGGCTGCAAAAAAAAAAAAAAAAAAAAAAAAAAAAAAAAATCAATGTTTTACTTCCTCAGAAAATGCACTCAGTATCTCAAACAACTACCAAAACCCCCCCAGGAGTTGCAAACCCCATGCCGAAACAACATCATTTTTGTATTGTTCCGTTTCACTTAATGGGCCACCACTAGTCACACTACTCTCACAGCGATATTAACTCTAATGCCCCCAAGTGTTCCGAAGCTTTCTGCCTCTTTTAACACCCGGAGAATAAAGTTCACAGCTTTCACTGCTGAGCATCCTCGAGCGATTGCCTTTAGTGTGGCCAGCCCACGCAAAGCTTGTCAATGAAATCAAGCTTGACATCTTTAATTAAAATTCTGACAAAAAAGTGAAAATGTCTGACAGGAGGGAAGTGGAGAAAGCCTTCTGCTTTAGAGCGAAAGCTTTGCCAACTGTCAGTTTCAGAGTCATAACATTAATATTCTTTAACTTTGCAAGTTAAGAGACACCTGCTTTCTAAGAGGAGGACAGATGGAGAGTGCTGTTCTATTTAACATGAAGCATCTACACATCAACTATATGCTCTGCAGATGCCCTAATTACCCTTTTTTTAATTAAACCAATACAGGAAATACCAAGATATCAATTAAAATGCCTTAGTTCATGTTCAGCCAGTGTAGAGAGAGGTATTACTTTTCAGTGAAACATCAATTAATTCATCACTAAGCCTATTGACCCTTTTTACTATCAAGTCCATCAGTTTTCAGATAAGCACTAAAGAAGAAAACAGAAAAGGCCCTCTTCATCATATCCATATTTAACCTTTAACCCCACATCAGTAGAGAGATAATTTCTACATCTTCACATTCAATAAATGATAATTCAGTGTGGGGTTTTCTTTGAGAACTCTCATCTAAATAAAACTTAAAAAAAAAAAAAAAAAAAAGAAGTTCAAAGATATTTTTTTTCTTTTTTACCTATTCCCAGGAGTACAACCGACGCCAGCGCCAAAAACGTCAGCATGGTTTCTGGCTTCTTATGGAGCTCCCAAAAGAACGATGCCGCAAACCTGACAGGAGCCTGTCGAGGAAGAAGTCCCCAATCTAGAGGAAGTGTGAGTGGAAGGAGGAGAGAGAAAGAAAGAAGTGAAGTGGAGGGGCGCAGGATGCCAGGACGGAGGGTTTCAAAACAGGACAACAACAGAAAACCCACTGTCCCCTTGTTTATACCCAACCACACCCCTCACCCAAGGCCCGGCCCGGCCCATTCCTCCTCTCCACATCACCCTCCTCCCCTCCTCCCTCCTCCTCACCACCACCCACCCTCATTCACTAACTCACTCACTCACTCACTCACTCACTCTTCCTGCCATTTTTCTCCATTTCGTTCCTCATTGAAACAAATTGCACACATTAACTTTCAAAGTGGAAGGAAAAAAAAGAGCTGCGGAGAGGCACCTGTGCTGTAGTAGTAACAGTAGCTGGTGGATTAATTGCATAAACAATGGGCAACTTGGGGCGAATTTGTAAATTCTGCGCAGCATTACAAAATGATGAATGTAATGTGTTAGATTACACCCCAAATGTGATGTGATTGAGTTGAGAGGGAATGCTAATCAACGCTTATCATGTATAGGTGCAAGCGAGGGTGTGTGACAGGAATCATGACCATCTGCAGACCGCTTTGTATGTGATCACTGTTCATACATAAATATTACATGGGGATGGGTGGGAGATGCAAGCCTGTGCTGTGTTTACAGTGAGGAGTTGAGGGCAAGGGGGGTGAAGGGGATCCTGCAGCGAGGTCAGCCCAGTGCTCTCTCTCCTCTCTCTCCCCTCTCCCTCCATCCCTCTTGCTCCTCTCCCTGCACTTTCACCGGGTCTCAGGCCAGCGGCCCAAACAAAGCACCAACTCTTCCCTCTCTTTTCTCTCTGTCCTCCCTCTCTCCAGATTCCTGTCGTTTGCTGACGTCTAGCACTTGGAGACAATGGAGAGAGAGGGGGACAGGGGCTGACTACCCATCTGTCAATGGCGCTTTCTTTCCCTCCGGCCTCTCCCTTTCTTTCTCTCCGGCCTCATTTTTCTGCTGCTGTCCAGACAAAGCTGTGTATTCACCGTGCAGCGCCCACTCCTCGCTTTTCCAGTAACACAGACAGCGACAGAGTGGGGAGAGACCTGCTATATATAGATGAGTTGATATGAGGACAAGGCGAGATGCACCGAGTCGAGAGCAAGACAAGCAGCAGATAGAGAAGCAGACAGGAGAGAAAATGAGAAAAGACGCAGCGGTGTGAACAAGTGGACACGCTGGAGAGGAATTTCTGCAAAACTTCATTTCTGGAGGCCTCATTCCATCATTTTGTCACACGACATAAATATGCATTCATTTAGCCTCTGGCATCGTAATAGTGAATACATGCACAAATTAATGGTTCTGCAGTACTCCTCAACTCCAGCAAGCTGGATTCACTTATTCTCAATATGAAGTGTAAACCATATCAATCATGATTTGACTGCTACCCCACTTGGGAATGTATATATGATGAGGAAGAAGGACGAGGAGGCACTTGACAAGGATGTCCACTTCATCCACTTCACTTTATTTCATTGAGCCTTCTTTTCCAGGCTTGCTGGGCTAAAATCAAGGACTTCCTTTCAGTGGGGCTCTTGGCCAAGACAGAAACAAACCATTTAGCAACAGCTCAACTTTTGCTTACATTCGAGACCACAGCATAAATTTTCTTGCCACTTCTGACAAATCACAACTGCTCATTCATCTTAACACCTCAAATACCCCACTGACGGATCAGCTGAACAAAATGGACCATCTGCCAACTTGTTGGCGCCAATCAACTGTCTAAGCTTTGGCTTGAACGTCTAAATCGCGACATCCTTAACAATTATGGCAGATCCTGCCTTCAGGCCCCAGAGAAACAGGGGGATTCTTTATGAGCCTGGCAGGTGCAGAATGTGGCAAGCACCCAAACTTGTCAGCGCCGAGTGACGGTGGCAGCGGCAGTGGCTGAGCTTGGCAGGCAGAAACTGTATCACATATAGAGTGAAGCCCCCCCCCATTCCTTTAGCTGGCAGTGATATAGCACGCTAATGTAGGAGAGGGCGAGCTTATCTACTGCTAAATTATACAGAGAGGTAGAGGAGAGAGGAAAACGAGGAGAGAGGTAGCAGTGAGTAACAGAAAGAGAAAACTCGATCTGTAGAGCCATTTAGAGATTTTTGCGAAATTATACATGAGTCCTCAGCTGTACTTTAGTCATATTGAGGTGGACAAGGCTTCATATCAATTGGTGTTATTAGAGATGACTGAATACGCAAAGTACCTCAGGCTTCAGCCACTGTGTGAATGAAACCATCTCGACTGTCTGCCTGCATAATTCATCAAGCTTGTTTTCACGGGTTGAAACAGTGACCCCAGTTGCATTTTGTGAGGGCATGTCATCAGACACCCGTAGAAATTTACAGAGCATGTTCTCTTGTGATATTGTAATTTTCTGTGATGGGTTCTTGTCAACTCTAGCCATGTCTAATTTTTCTGCAATGTTGAGTATATTTGTCACAGCTCAGAGTGCAGCACTGATCACAAGGTAGGCTGGCAGATGTGCACAAGAGGAATGTCTCTTTCCAAATGGAGGGCTTCTGTGAATGAAACCGCTGGAGGTTTTTTTTTTTTCTTTTTTTTTTTCTTGCCTGTCAAAACGACAGCAAACGAAGCAAAAGAAGAAGAGAGACAGAACAGATACACACCACAGAAGCCAGTTCACATAAAGGTCATAAGACTAATGAACGCCAACGATGATCCAATGGAGTGCACTGCAATCTTAGCTCCCTGAAGCACAAGCCTCCCAGTGTGGGCCAAAGTGAAGCACTGACAAGTGCAGAACAGCAGCCACCGCCATCATAAACCAATCATAAAGGGGCCTCATAAACGACTAGGTCGGTATGCAGTTTGCTGCAGGGGTTGAATAATCAAGCAAAACATTTCCATAACCAAATATGGTAAATGAAGCATGGCGAGCAATTGGCCTGAAAACTGTCAAAAGTTAAGGCTAGAAGGCAGGATTAAATATAAATACATACAGGACACAAACATACAACCCACTGAATAAAAAACAAAAGAAATAAGATCTTGAGAGGGAAACAGTATTATTATCTTCAGCATTTAAAGGAGAGTCATCCACTGTGCCTCTCTGATGTTAAACCTTACACACTGTTCATATTCTACACCCTTGCAGTATGCTCTGGATCAATGTTGACTCGGTCTAAGAATCCCCTTATAAAGAACGTCTATACCAAATTTTGGACCACAGATCTGTTTAGAAAGCTTCAATAGTCGATCTGACTGATCAATAAATGGGTGATTCAACCTTGATTCATGTTTCAGAGAGAAGACATAGTGCAGTCTTTAGGTTTTACACCACTCATTTTTGTTCTACTATCACACAATATCAGTCATATTTTACCTAAAATATAACATAGCAATAATAATTTAAATGTATTTCATTGAAACTGACAATTACAAGAACTTTATGGAGCTGTGGGGTTTATTGTATAACCATTAGAGCCATAGTCTTCATTACTGCACCATAAAAAAGAAATCCCCATAACTACTATCTTATTAAAACTATCAACTATTAATTTAACAGAAAGTCATGTCAATAGATACACGTCAGATTTGACAAAAACATTTTTTAAACATTTTTAAAAATTCCATTTTTGTGTATTTTGGGTCACTCTGGGAAAAAGTCATCAAATTTCAGGGTAAAAGAACATTTGGTGTTTTTTTCTTTACAGCTGTTAAACGTCACAACGTTTAACAGCTGTAGAGGTTAAGAGGTTTTTTTTTGTTGGAAACATGGCAGTTTGAGTGCATGGTCACATTCAACCCACGAGCTTTCATAATAGTTCCATGTGGCAAAAAACTACCACCCATTGGTGTTAAGAGTCTTTGTTTGTTGGAGAAAAAAGGAGAAAATTGTGTCATGTTATAGCCACAAAGTCTGTAGAGAGAAGGAGATAGAGAGAGGGAGAGAGAGATCAACAAAACATCAGCCATGTAAGACTGCTATTCACTGCTTGTTTCCTATCAGTCAACTTTAGTTTCTTTGAACCACGATGGCTCTAACCATTAACCAATTAGTTATTTCCACCCGCACCACGATATGTCCTTAACCTTAATTAAATCATGTTTGTGCTTAAATCTAATTAAGCCTTCACCAGCAGTCAGATTACAAATGCTTTTATTTTTGCATCAGTGAAAACCAGTTTTGAAAGCACAGAGAAGTGATGCTGCTGCTCTGCTGAACAAAAGCTCATATGTCTTGCTTTAGAGGGCATCGACAAACTATTTTGTTGTTTAATTGGAGGACTTGTTGGCACAGTCACACGCAACTTGTACTAGTTAAACTGAGCTGATGAAGTGCTGTGATGAGTCACACAGCGCATACAATCCTGCACTGTCTCCCGCTACCCTGCTGGTGGAGTGCACACTGGAGGATGAGGGAAACTCATATAAAGGGCCCAAAAAAAGAGGAGCCCTGACATCATCAAATTCGAAAGGTTACTAGCCAACGCTTGGCGATCCTGCTCAAGAAAAACACTATTGATATTCCGTGGGTTCAGCCGGGGACAATGGCCGGGCCTGTCCCTCCCTCTCTCCCTCATGGCCTGGCATGGCAGAGATGTCACAGAGAGCACCAAACAAATGGATGGAGGGATAGGAAGGGATGGAGAAGAGGAGGAGGTGGAGGAGAACAAACGCATTGTTCTCAAAGTGGAAAAAGGGGTATTGTGAACAAGACAGATAGCTTATGTGGGAGAATGGGGTGGGGGGGAAGAGAGAGGGACACAAAAGGATAGAGAAAGGTGAAACCTGGCATTTTTTTTAATAGATGCCCCTCTTCATATCTGTGTGGTTGGAGGTAATCCATAACCCTGCTTTAGGGAACACTTCCTTAAACTTTAAAGAGGAAAACAGCAGGGACAGTTGGAGCACAGAGGAGTCATCTACAGCTTGCCTTTTATCTGTCACAACACACCACAGATCAGTTCTAGGGATTTTTTTTTTCTTTTCTAAATCATGTTCCACACCCTAAAGCTCCCAGCTGCTTCTAAACATGTGGCAGGAGAGCCCCAGTAGCCTAATGGTTACTGCAAATGCCACATAACAGCAAATTCCCAGGTTCAAGTCAGGACAGAGACCTTTGATTCATGTCGTACACATCTCTCTCCCCTTGTTTTTTCGGTCTTCCCTTTCACTGCACACTGTCCAATTACAGCAAAAAAAACAAAAAAAAAAAAACATGTTAGGCACAGTTCAGCAGGTGGCGAGCAGGTAGGTTTGTGACTCTAACTTCCCCTGCGGGATCCGGTCTGAACAGGTGACTTGATGTGAACTAACAGCACAGCTGTTGGAACACAAGTAAGGACCTCAGCTGAGATGGATGCAGCTGCCCCCCCCCTCTGTAAACATCAGTGACACATGTACACACACACAAAAACAAGGCCAGTTAAAAAGCTATGCTCACATTTTTGAGCCAAGATGATAAAAAAAAAAACATCTTCACACACACACACACACACACACACACACACACACACACACACACACACACACACACACACACACACACACACACAGATAGAGGACCGCCTCAGCGTGCAGACACTAGAGCTGAACACAAAAGGTACACAGAGATTCACAGGCTTTCACGCTTCTTCACTTACACAATCACACGTACACAAATTAGGTAGAGACAATGCCTGCCGCAGTCAAGTTTCAGGGTAATTCACAACAAAAGCCGGAATCATACAGCACATGCAATATGGAATTGAATTCATTACATATTTGCATTTTCAATATTTCATGCTCTGTTGCCTGTTTGATTTCCATTAGGGCCTTTTTCATTCCGCACACTCGCTGTTTCAAGCTGACTTCTAAAGCAACAGTGCAGCTGACAACTGCTATTTGAAATTCAGATTTTAGTAACTCCATCAAATCCCTTGTTTCTATTAAAAAAAAAAAAAAAAATGTGACAAGATGTGATGATGATATTCAAGATGAATGTCAGATGTACCCAAAGTAGTGTGCAGGAGAGGAGACGTATCTGCAGAGCATACTGCAACACCTTTAAATCTTCATGAGGGGAAACGCAGTCGAATAAACACAAATGAATAACAGTTTGGTGTTGTGCAGATAAACAACAGTGGCAGAGGCAAAGGGCAGGCAAATCTGAATTTGGATTTTCCATCCATACCACAATGGTGTCCTTCTCATACTCCCCTTCAGCAGACTCACAGGACACAGCCCACACACTTGCAAACACACACACACACACACACACACACAAATAAGCCGTGCAGTATGCATAGCTGCATACCAAGATAGCATAACAAATAAGAGATCTCACATGCACTCGATTTTAGGAAATAAACAGCGCTCTGCATGTGAAAATACTGGCAATCTTAGGCCACATACAGTGTGAGTCACCACAGAACTGGCAAAAATTGTACATGCAAATATCCTGCAGACAAGCCAGCGCTGTAGACTGGATGAATGGATGCAGCCGCAGGAATGCCAGCCCACCAACGCATGTAATTTGTTTCCCGCATCTCATTTTCTTCAGCACAGCCTCCTGCTGCAGGTATGTTTACCATGTTCAACCTCTTAGTTTAGCGTGTTAACATGCTAACATACTTATAAAACATAAAGCATTTAGCTGAGGCTGATGAGAATCATCTGCACAAATTTGCTCATGAACCAAATTATTGTTTTCAAGCTGAAATTTTGACCTAATCGTGGTGCTAAATGAAACTGCTTATTACCAGTTCATCCTGGCAGAAAGAGAATATCATGCTAATCCAACAGCTGTTTAGACATTTCACTCAAAATGGACTGAATTTAAATCTCATGGTGATTATGGAGAGAAAGTGGGAATAACTTCACCCTTAAATACTGTTCAGGGGACAAATTTGACCCATTTTTACATTTGAGAGCTGTAAAAACACCATATACACATTTCTTCTAGGAGGACTTTTCCTAATGTTACCCTGACTATACAAAAATGGAAAGAAAATAACAATTTTTAAAAATTGTTTGTGCAGCTGATACACATTTTTGTCCAAATTTGACCTAAAATTGAGAAATCAGCATTCAAACATGTTGTTGGAGTCTTCATAATCTATAAAAAAAAGGTCTTAGATCATAAAATAGTGATAGATAAATTAAACATTTATTAATGACTGACGAATGTGAATTAGTATGGACACTTAATAATTAGTCAGATTATGAACAGTATGTCAGGATTAGGATTAGGATAATTAGGATTCATCCTCTGAGAACCATGAATGTCTGTATACAGGTTTGTGGCAACTCTAAGCAGATGTTGAGACATTTTGCAAGAGAATTGAAAATTTTGACCTGTTGGTTGGTGTAACAGGAAAAGCCTGGAGATCAAAGTCAGCAGGTTTTAACATCTGTAGAGACATCTGTACATCTGATATTTCAGTTTACACTAAAGAGGTGGACCAACTACCATTCCCATCCCTGGAGCTACACCATTGGTACACAGCTCTGCTAACTTGCTCACTGTTATAGTTTATTCGTGGTGACGTGCAGTTTGTAGTCCCAACAGCTGCTTTTTATGCATTATGTTTATACGTACGCAAAGCAAAACTCTCAAGCAGTCAACGCCTCTTTGTCAATGTCACCATGTAAGCACATAAGCATCTAAAACACTAAGTGGTTCAACACGGTGTCACGAGCCCACTCGTATCCTCTTCCATAGCATCGCTATGCAGAAAACTCACAATTCTCTTTTGCTTCTCTATGTAATAACTCCCCGTCCTTGGCTCTCAAAGTGACCCCATACACACAAATACACATCAGACTATGGTCACATCTGGGGACATTACATAGACTTACATTCATTTATTGGAGACTTAACCAAACCCTTACGTCAAACCTTAAAATCAGCCCCCCCCCCCAATTAGAAACATGACTTTTGTTCTCATTAGGACAAGCCAACCCCCAATTAACTAGTCAAAAGACTGTAATTTGTCCCCAAAAGTAGGCTATGACAGATCTCTCTCTCTCACACACACACACACACTCACAGTGGCTGGACAGTTAGTTCATTTCCATCATCTAATGCAAGCTGTGAGAGCTTCTCTTTTGTCCTGCTGTTTGAGCAACTGTCTGCTCCCGTGTCTTTTTCTACCACTAATAACATTTCAGGCAGCCAGCAATCTCCTTGGCATGTCCTCTTATTACCGACACACTCTGAATACACTTCCATCCTGCTGCATTTTGAGTGCCTGAGCAGAAATCAGGCCAGTTGAAATTATTGGTATGCCACCCATACCTTTTTTTTTTTTTTTTTTGCACTCTGATTTTTTGATAGGGATCTTTTACTGGCAGGAATACACCTTAACTGCTGAGTCGATTCAAGGTTTTGGGGAATTTATGTGAAGCGTATGCGGTGTGATGTTTACGCAATTTTTGGCTCTGAAAGGAATATTGTAGTCAATAAAAAGGAGCAGTTTCAATGAGTCGATAACATGACTGACAGGATGCTTAAAACTGGCAAGAGCCTTTATTTTCATTGAACATTTCAAAAAAAAAAAAAAGAGAGAAGATATTTACAATTACATTGAATTTGCCATTATTTATTATTCTCTGCTGATGACCGCTGTGGATCAGTAGTAGTCCTCAGGGTCAACTTTCTCTCCCTGATTCTGAATCTGCTGCTGCTTCTTGTACAAATCAGCAATCTGTTGAAAGGAGATGAGATGGACAGGGAGTGAGAGGAAGAGATGTATTGAAAGAGGGAGGGAGGGGAGGGGACAGTGTTCGCATGAGAGAGCATGCATGAAAGAGAGAGAGAGAGAGAGGGGGGGGGAATGCAGGAGGAGAGGGAGGGAGAAGATCATAAAGTCAGGTCAGTAACATCAAGAGGAAAAAGCTAAAAATAACAGTTTGATTATTCATATCCCGGGCTTTGAAGTCGGTGACTCCCAGCTGCTGACTGGGAGACGGAGGTTATGTTCACTCCAGCTCATCGGGATTTTTGGGGTGAGGGGTGGAAAGGCGGGACAATGAATAATACGTGAACAGCGGGTCCTCCCTGAATCAGTAGTGTAAGTTCCAGTACGGCAGGGAGGCACAGTGAGGAGGAAAATACTGAAACCATTACATGATTCCTTCTGCAGGGAATCAGGGTAAAGCTTTGATTCTCAACCTCACTGACTGGGTTTGATTTTAAACTGTCCGCTAAATCACACACACACACACACACACACACACACTCGCTCTCTGTGCTAACAAGTGTGTCTGTGTCTGAAATAATTGACAGAAGTATCATGTAAATGCAGCTGCACCTTTCACTGGATGTTCCAACCTGACTGTTGACTAACGAGCACAAATGACTCTGGAGTTAACAGAAGGTTGTTGAATCCATCGTTAGTTAAAACAATCTCTGGGCTTCAGCTGATGGTTTTTTTTTTTGGCCGTGATCAAAACTCTGTACATATATTTTTAAAGAAAGCTAAAAACCTGACCTCTTCAATTTAGCCTTTAAC